>JAOYRR010000375.1:0-1200000 GCA_038994665.1 Podotricha telesiphe | reverse complement strand
ATATTACAAACAGACATTTTAAATTTATTTATTTGTATAGTTTCACCATAATGGATACAAAGGCTACGATTCATAAAGACTTTGTGTAATTTGATCATAACATCATCATCATATGTATATATAAATTCCCTTTCTATCTAATTCTCTGCCTACCCCGTTATCGTGTGAAGCAGTTTGTACAATGTAAAAAATAAGAATAACCATTAATGTATTTTGTAAAATTAAATAAGACATATTTAGAAAACGTATAAAAATTTGAACGCAGCAGTATTTGAACCCGCGCCTCTTGAAGCACTCTGACCGCTAAGCCATGCGTTCTACATCCAGCTACGTTGAAATTCTAATACACTTATTACAACTTATATTTGTTGTTAGCATCTCTGTAGAGAGATTTTTACAAATTTCTGCTACCCAAAGATTATGCTACGAACAATCGTTTGGCAAGAGAGAATGCTATTTATTAAATACGCGTTGCGTTCAAATTTTTATACGTTTTCTAAATATGTCTTTTTCAATTTCCTTAGTGTGGGAATAACACTAAAAAAATGTTAAAAAATATATATTAAAATCTTTATCATGAGAAATTCAGACCCCTAGTCATCTTCAGTCTTTATAATTGTATCGCTTACTGTTCTAATCAAACTTTTAGTCATATTTTGAGAAAATTACGAACGTAATAAAACTAAAGCCTGAAGCGCCTGATAAATACTGTGGGAGACGAAGGATAACTGATGAGTCTCTTCCGTTAATTGTCAGTGGTACTTCGACGAGGGCAGGCCACTGGCCCTGGCACGCTGCGATAAACAGAATTACTAGAGGAGTAGAAAAATACATATGTGGCGGCACACTTATATCAAAATTTTTAGTGTTAACAGGTATTTGTTTTTCAGTTTTCTTCTTATCCTTTATTGTACACCGCAGTAAATTTTAAAAATAAAACAACAGAAAAAAACCGTTACAAATCTGTGATAACCTTAAGATTAGGAGATTTGGAAATTTATAAAGCGTGGGTGGTGTAAAAATATATTAAACATATTGTACTATATCCTAATACCTAGACTGAATACACAGATACCTATAAAATACATAATACTTATATTTTAGTTGTACACATAAATATTATTAGGGAAAATTAACTGCTTCGGCAGAAAGATGTACGGCGGTTAACAATCTATGAATTTTGAACGAAATAAGACTTTCTCAAGACGACATAAAACAAATCTTAATGGGCCGGCTTATTAGTTATTCTCATAAACTTTTAATTCAATAAATCTGAAATATTTATTTGGATAACATTCAAATTTTGAATAATTTTCCCGCATAGCAAATTGTAACTACCCGTTACAAAGAACCTAGTGTCAAGACACTCCATTCTCCACTTTCCGCGCGAAATCTACACATTGCGTGTTGAGTGGCGGAACTCAACGGCGTAGTAAATCGAACATGCTCCCCGGTGGCCTGTTATTTTTTTAATACTTTTTTCTAATAACATGTATTATAATTGTTTTCATTTTGCAGCGGCCCATTGCGCCACCATACGGGGCGCGGCCGTGAATCCAGAAACTATTGGAGTAGTTCTAGGAAAACACAGTCTACACGATATTGAACCAACAAATCAAGGAATTGAGGTTTTAATTTTATTCTTTACTAGCGACCCCCTCGCGGCTTCGCCTGCATAAATTACACGACAAGACTAGTTCGTTTTTTCACTCGCCCGCGTTCCCACATAAATCACAAACTTTGCTTAAATTTATAATTTAAATGGTTGTTCCTTTTTTATTTAATAAACGCTTAACGTGAAAAAGCCACATAATGTTGAGTAAAGCTTACTAAAGTACAATAAAGAAAACAGTATTTAAATTAATTTAACCGTTTTTGAGATAAGCGTGCACAAGCAAACAGACAAACAAAAAAGAAAATAAAAATTCGTTGTTTTAATAACATGTAAATAATATATTTTTTTCATATACGAGTATCTTTCATGTAGAGACAGCGATCAGTTATATATTTATTATATGTATAGATTTGGTCCATCACGTTATTCTCACTCACCACATAAATTAATCAACTTTATTAATAATAAACATACTTTAAATGATATGATACCGCTGAAATAAACTTAAAGTAAATAATACATAAATCTCAAATATGTGTGGTAAGAGTTTAGGGCACCTTAAAAGCGGTTGAGTTGTTTTTTCAGTCTCACATTTATTCTCACATCGCATCGCAGGTAATCGAGGCATTTCGTTCGGCCGAAATTCAGACATGACGTGCTTAGTTATATATAAATAAAATCACTACATTGAGTGGGAATCGAACCCACACCCAGTCGCATTTACAATCAGACACTGTTCCATTGCATCACGATGGGCTCGTCTAGAGTTTACTCTAGACGAGTTTACTATAGACGACAGCTCATAGTTACATAGTTAATATTATATATTTACTAACTTTAAGCCCAATTCGCTCAATTTTTGTAGTTCAGATATGATGTAACGATTAGAGGTAAACCTTATTATATTTAAAACACATTCACACTTTTTAATTGATTCTGCTCTAAGTTAGAAGTGTATTCTTAAATATCGTATAATCATTTCTAAGTCGCTTTCCATATTAAGGTTTTAATTAAAATTATATATTTTTCTTAATTTTTACAGATATTCCAAGTGATCATTCATGAAGATTTTGATAGGAGAAGTTTAAATAACGATATTGCTTTGCTAAAATTGAGTACGGAAGCCATTTTCAACAATTTTGTTCAACCAGCTTGCATTTGGTTTGATGATATATATGACAAAATGCCATCTTTTGACATTACTGGCGCGGTAATAATATTGTTTTTTATCCTTCCCCAGCTCTTATATACGTCTTCTAGGTATCTTACCATTATATTTTGTAGGACTTTAAAGCTATCGTACAGCTGGGGGACGGCGTCCGACAGTAAATGCGATGTTTGTGGGTTCAGTCTTCACTCGAGGGAATGACTATATAATATTGCAGGACGGCAATCAACACACAATGTCTAGAATTAAGTCAGAAGGCGAAGAACGCAGTGTTTTTACACTAGGTCTCTCTGTTTAGGCAGGATAAAGCGTGAAGTTGCAAAAAAGTTTTTTTGTAACTTGGCCTATCAGTAGCTATCCCCTTTCCTGGGATTTCGAACTCATGACTATCAATCATTTGTGTTCATCTAAAGTGACGCGAATACGCCTTAATGGCGTCAATAATTTATCAGAATATTATTTTTTCTAAACTCAAATAAGCATTTTTTAATATATATGTCTTTTTGAATGATATGGTATAGCGCTATACCTAAACTTCTGGGAATCGGTTATTCGAACTTTGTTTACGTAAAGTTTTCTATATGCATAAAACTCATATGAAATGCTGTTGGTTTACGAAATAATAATAAATAATTTGTTTGAACATTTTCAAACTCTCCCCTTTCGTCGTCGCCTTTCTTTTATGGCCGGATAGGATATGAGCCGGAAACCGTTGCGTTCTGAGATGTACCCCCGAAATGCCAACCATGGAATCTACTATATATTTCTTTAACTATTTAGTGGTTAAACCTTTGTTTTTTTTTAAATAACATTGTATGTAAATATTACGATTTTTGTTAACAATTGTTATTTTCTTTATTACAGGTAGTGGGATGGGGGATTGATCAATCGGAATTCCTATCAAAACATCTACGTACAGCAACACTACCCATAGTACCAGATGTTACTTGCATCAGATATGAGCCCGTTTTTTATACCAATATGTTGAACGGGAAGAAATTTTGTGCAGGAAACGCTAATGGTAAGATGCTCCTAAGGTAATATAGATAGGGGTTCATTATTATTTTCATTAGTCATTCAAATCAATTTAGGGAAACTATAGTAGTAACCAGTAAAATATAAATCGTTAAGTGAAGTACTAAAAGTTTTTTTTTTATTCATATATGTAATTTCACATTAAGGTTTGATAGGCGTTAAGGGTTAAACTTAAAAAAGTCCCCATTTTCCAAGGTCTGGTAACAGAATAGGCAGTTTTATTTTCTGAATGTTGCAAAATTACCCAATTAATTAAAGTAGAAATACGTAGTGTTATAAAACTAGGTTCTCCATAACTTGAAGAAAATGAATGAGATAAAACGAAATAATTTTAGGTACAGCCGCCTGTAACGGGGACAGCGGCGGCGCTTTTTTAGTCTTTGTAGAAGACGATAAGGAGAGATCGTCAGAATTAAAAGAAAAACCAGGCGCTTGGTACGTCAGAGGCATAGTATCTGTGACATTGGTGCAAAAAGAAAATGACATTTGTGACCCAAACGCCTACACTGTGTATACTGATGTTGCCAAATATAGAAATTGGATATTAATTTATATGAATAAATAAATTGAATAAGTAAATAATATAAAAAATTAAAATTAAATATTTATAACTGAATACATATTTATTACTTTGCCAATTAAAGACATTCGTAACTGAGGATGTTACAGTGAGAATGAAAAAGAACGTGCTGAGCTCGTAGTTTTGGCACGTCGAGAGTATGAGTGACGAAAGAATGGTATGTGAGCGGTAATAGTTGTAAGGGGGAGTCGGTCAAGCTTCAAGAACAGATTATCGATAATACTAAAGGGAGGCCCGTAAAAAGCATGAGGACCTCTCGTAAGTCAGGTTTGTAAATTAAAGGCTTGATCATAGTGGACAACGCCAAAGAAGTATACAAGGTGCGTAGCGTTTGGCGCTCCGTTCACTTCGACTACCTGGCCGTACGTAAATACTGGCCAATGTCCTAAGTAAAATTTGACCTAAAAGGGCTTGGAAAGCTAGAATTTCGAATAAATATAAAATCCATTTTTAAATTCGTTTAATTCACAGACAATGTAAAAGAGAATATATTAGCTATTGCATTTGATGCAGTTGCTTCGGATTGTATTAATCGTTAAATTATCTTACCAATCCTTGATATCTTGCTCCTTGTTTTTACGTCAATCCTAAATGTTTTCATTACTAGTGATGTCTTTCCTTTATCTTGGAAGGAGGCACAAATTACACCATTACCTAAAAACCGCAATTCCTACTCCATGTCTGAGTATCGTCCTATATCCATTTAAACATTCCTATCATTTTACAAGTCCTCGAACGTCTTGTAATAATAAGTATGTATGTAAATAAATATATATGTATGTATGGATGTACGAATGTATTTATGTATGCTGTATGTATATTTGTAAATATTGTTTTTATATATTCCACAATATTACGTATGCATCGATATTATGCATCAATTTATTCGTTGCACCTCTCCGCATTTCAATTATTCTCTCCTCTACTCAAGGGTTACCTGGAAGAGATCGATCACTTAGCGACAATTCGCCATTTGTACTGTTTTAAATATTAAGATTAATGTTGTGTAACATATTTTTTGGTTTACATTTACATCTTCATGGAGATTGGGACTGAGCTACTGAGGTATATAGATGTATAGATGGAAACAGCTATGAACTTTTGTGCTTACCTGTTAAAATTCGAAGTTCCTGTTTCTTAGTAAACAGAAATTTCAATATGACTGTTATACCAGAATCTAACTATAAGTTGTAAAAAATATAAGTTTTAATAAGCGTATAAGAATTTCGACGCATGGCTTAGAGGTCAGAGTGCTTGAACGGTTTTCAAGAGGCGTGGGCTCAAATCCCGCTGCGTTAAAATTTTTAAACGTTTTCTAAATATGTCTTTATCTAACTGTAATTCCACCATCTTCGTTTTATCAAGTTTCTTCAATTAATATGGTACTTAATAATTATAACAAACTCAAAATTTCAATAACATCTGTCTCTGTTTAAAAACTGGTAATTGACGTCTATTTTAAGTTTCTTTGTTTTTTTGCTACAAACATAACCTTATCTCACCCGAATGGCACCCTTAGAAGCCCCATAGATGTTGCTTACGCCCTACATCATCCCTCGTCTAAAAGACTTACACTCCCTCCTTATAGAAAACATCAAGGCGACATCACCCATCAAGATGAGAAGGAATCTTTGACCACTCAGACATACGATATGGTTGATAATGAGCTCGATGGCTGACCATCGCCACGATTATAATAGTGAGCATATAACAGCTGTATTACAGCGGCTCGCACGCAATCGTCGCGATAATACGCCACCAGCAACTGCTTCTACTACAGCGTTGGCGAGGACAATGCGATTAAAAGGCTGATATGGAAAGCAGCTGATAGGGAACGACGAAAGAAATTTGAAGATGACCATAAAAGATTGGAACGACGCAGTCGTATTCTCTACTATAGCGGTAGTGCCATCCACGTCTCGCCTCTGTCATTAAATAAAAAGAATGATATGTATCTTAAATATATTTGGTTAGTAGTGAGTGTTATAAAGTAATTTATGCAGTAGGGTAAAAGCCGGATAGTTGGCCCAGTTTTGATTACACTACGATAGTAACGCGCTTTATAATGATTGTGAGGATCCCTCACAAGGACCTTGTCATTGAAATCGTCAGCATAGACGTACACGTTTTGTAGGTGCGTGCGAAAATGTACTGCAGTGAAATTTCGATAGGCGTTGATCTTTTATAGGTAAGTAATTTTTTTTTCGCTCTATGAAATTTATGTTTCGCTCTATATATTTATTTCTCGTATGCATTATAGTTCAAATTACAATATTTATTTTGCAAATAAAAGAGCAAGTATCTGTATCAAAAAGTATAGTAGCCCCAGTTATTGTTGCGGGTAGTTGCGCCTAGGTGCACTACCAGATTTTAGTTTATAGCATATAACTTTGTTGATTGTGAGATAAATAAGAAAAACATTTGTTTGATAAAAGTAAACTCTATTTATAAAAGCGATAATATTATAAATGAAGATGCTTAACTGTTTCATGCATTTATTCTAATAGAACAAAATGCCTCGCAAACATAAACGCACAATCAAGTCTGGTGCGCTCTATAAGAGAGCATTTGTTAATTTTATTTCTATACTTAATTTCACCCCTTCGTGCTGGGACACGAGACAGAATTAATTTTGCTAGTTGTTTATTTTTTTATTTTTGGGAAAACCGAAAAAGAGTGGTGGGTCATGTATTGAAGCTTGGAGACGCAGAGTGCTGAAAGAAGTACCAGTTGGTTGGACCATAATGAACCAATGAAACCGCTTACTTGAAAACAATCTCGAAATAGTTTTGATACAAGTTGAGGGCTTATCAATTGAAAAGGGAGCCAAGGGGTATCATCATTAAGATTGTATTAAATAATAAAGACTGATTAGTTAAATTGATGCAAGTTTGTTTTTATTAAAAAAATAATTGTGGTGTGTATAATTCTTACAGAATTTTACGCACCACAATTATTATCCGTTTAGAGGTTAAATTAAACTAATTACATGACCTGGACTCTCTTAGGGTATAGGTGCATAGATACACAAAACTGTCCATGAGTCTTATAAGGCTAATTTTGAGTAATGAAAATGATATATAAACAAAAAGTACGGACCAGTCTGTTAACAGTAATAATATGTCAAAAGTATAATCATAGAGTTCTAAAGTTCCCGAATACGATGTTGCAAGCATCAACGTATGTTGATCAATCAATACTAAATGCGAGACGTAAATTATTGTATGAAAATAATTGATATATTTCTAAAAATAAAAATGAAAATAATTAATGAAATGTAGAACGTAGAATGAAGCGTAGCGTACATACATATATAACCTCATAACTGGTTTGGTATTAGGTACAGTCGCATCATCGCTGTGTTGCAGGTAATATAATATAAAGGATGTTTTTACAAAACATCTAGTTTAGAGTAGAACAAAAATGTGAATTTAACTAAGTACCATGGTCGTTGTTTCAAATGCCACTTGAAGGAAAATTTACGTTCGTCTCCTTTTAACTATATGATTTTAATTAAAAAACATTTAGAAAAAACTTCTTAATGCAAACCTAATAAAGTTTAAATTTTCAAATATGCACATTACCCGAGTGGGGATCGACACCACCACTGCTACTGTGCGACGATAGCCATTTTCCTTAACGAAACCAAGTAACAACTAAGCATAATATGCGTTCGAGACGCTTATTCGGGCGAAAAGTGAAGAACGGAGTGTTTTGACACCAGACTCTCTCTCTCTGACTTCGCAGATATGCGGTAAAAAGCGTTAAACTGTAATGTAATGAAAGGTTGTAATTATATTTGATTTGTTATTTATTACTTATTCATTGTTTTAAATTTAGCCGCAACTCTTATTGATGTTTTGTCTCAACTTACAACTTGTAGCTAAACCTAGTGCATTCACGTGTTCGAAGTGTAAAAGTTATCGCTATTGTTTATATTTATTTAAATTTACTTAGGTATATCATAAAGTTATATAGATATAGTAAAATATATACCAGTACTATATATTGAACAAAGTGTAAAAAAGTGGCTTAGGTCAACGTCACGATAAAACCTGATTTAAAAAATCGCTAACGTAAGTTACATTAAGGTTATATTGGTTCTTATTTTATTTATTTATATCAATCCATCAACTTCATATATGTATATATATATATATATATATATATATATATATATATGAAGTATATACAGTTATATACAGTATATATATACATATATATAACTGTCACATTCATCACATTCTCTTTGAGTTCCCTGCTATGTGAAGAAAGTGTGGCGTCGAGATCCTTGCCCGTCTCGGAATGTATTGAAATGAGCGCAAAATAAAGAGAGTATAGTAAGTTCTTCTGTCCCAGATTACGGAAAATTATAGAAGATAAATAAACTCTAAAGCGGTACTTTCAACCCATGTCGTATCTAATAAGACATCACTGTGCCCATCGTCTGTCATTATATAGTGTGTTTAGATGTTTTTTACTCACTCTTTTAAAACTTTACGCTTTTTTCCGCATAGTAGACAGAGATAATTTACTGTCAAGATACTCATTTATTCACTTTGTCTGTATTCGAGACAAATGGAGAGTTAGAACTCAATCAACTCAACTCAAAAGAACAGCTACTTTTCAAAATGAGGAAAAGAAATTAATAAGTTAAATATAATCATTCCCCAAGTGGGGATCGAACCCAACGCGTTAGCGCCACGATAACTCGTTTTTTATTCACATAAGGAAAATTAACTATTTATGTCCCTAGACCCGTTTGTTCACTTGAACTGTGAACATGTGTAATAACCATTTGGCTTAGTAGCTTGGAAATTATATAAAAATTTTAACTAATATACTTTAATTTCAGATATTGCTTAAATATAATTAAAAATGCAAATATCGCTTTGTTTTCTCATTGTATTAATAATACTTGAAGTGAAAAGTGAGACTAGATGGGCGTTGGTTGGTAATCCTTTAGCCTTCGCTCATCCGTGTAACGGTTCGGATGACATATCCACGTCCTTCGAGCCCAATAGACCGCCGGATGAAGAGAACTCCTACAGTGTATACATACAGATGTCTTTTCCGGCAGCTACTAAAATTAAATTACAATTTGACGCTGACGCCAGTGTTGTTTTAGTAAGTTTAGCCTCCAAAGACGGGATATTTTTATCAATTTGACTTTTCCCACTTCATGAGATCCGAATCCATAGAGAATTCAGTGCCACGCTTAATTTTCCACTTTCCATCCGAACTTGAAACATTTATTGAGTGAATGCTCCATCTCACGAGAGTAGATAAATGAATATAATTTAAATATAATCATTGGAAACCGAACTCACGATAAATAATGTTTACAGTCAGTCCGCTATCTCAGTGTGCCATAATGGCCTCGATAATTTATTAAAAACAATTTATTTTATCTTTATCTGTTCCCCACTTTGTAGCCCACTGGGTTTAACAATTTAATATACCCACAGACGAACGTGACTTAACCATGTAAAACGCTTGGATCCAAAAAGGAGGCTGATTTTTAGTTTATTTTTTTGCGATTTTCAATGTGAAAATTGTCAATAGAATTTTCTTTACAGATAACTTTTATATTCAATGTAAATAACTAATCTAACCAATGACAGAATAACAAAAATAAATATGAATAGTTCGTGGGGATGAATTGATGTTTGTTGCTCGGTAGCGCAAAAATTAGTTCATGTATTTAAATTAAATTTTAACAATAATTTAGCTTATGAGATTAAAATAACAATATGAGGAATATCTATTAATAAAATGTGAATCTATTACAAGGTACATGCTACATACTTGTGTTAAGTTATTAGTTTTCAGTTCCCTAATTCAATCTATTTCATATACGTATCTTTTGCGTTTGAATGTCTATTTATGGTTGGTGAGTGCTTCACCATTTTCAAGCTTAGCGTGTAGTCAGAGAGAACCTAACGTCAAAATACTTCGGACTTCACTTAACGCCGTACTTTGTTAATTGGTGGAACTCAACGCCGCCCTTTTTCATACCAGAGTGGAGATATATCGTTTATTTTAATATAATAATATCTCCGACTGTATCGAACCTACAACCAATTGTGATTACAGTCGAACGCAGTCCCACTGACCCACGATGGCCTGTATCTGTTATACTAAAATTTTGTTTTAGAAAAACCAAATAAATTTATTAAAACTGTTATTCCAGCATAATAAATCATTCGCAAGGGTATCTTACGATCTGAACGAGCATGCCTTTCTGATACGGTTTTTTAAGCCCAGCAAACATGTCAATTTTGATGTAAAGGGACTGACATCTGGGGTCGTTCCATATTTTAAAAGCTTAATTATAAATAGTGTGGAATACTGTCAAGATGCCGACGTGGTAAGTTTTCAAACATCCATCCTTCTATCTGTACAAATAGATAAAATTGCAGTATATTTTTGCAACATTAAGATAACCGCTTTTTACTAAATGCAAAAGTATACTCAGTGCATATACCAAAATAATATTTTAACATTTTTTGAATGTCCGTCTGTCTGTTTGTTTCGGCTAATCTCTAGAACGGCTGGACCGAGTTTACCAGGACGTTCACTGGCAGATAGCTGATGTAGTAAGGAGTAACTTAGTGTACTTTTATTTTAGAATCCCACGCGGATACAGCTAGTTTTAGCTAAATCAGAAACGTCAAAAGAATTTTCTTTTCAATTCAATAGTAGTTTTTCAAATACAATATAATCAATTTTATTTTAGGGTTATCTAGACCGTTACATTCAAGGTTACTTAGACCACGCTGAAAGCCCAGGAAAAGAGCCTGGCAACTGTGGGAGACGTAAAGTAACGCATACAGAACTGATTGTCAACGGCTTAACAACAAAAGCTGGAGACTGGCCCTGGCATGCCGCTTTGTACAGACTTCAAAGGTCTCAAATAAAATATATTTGCGGTGGAACCGTAATTACAAACTTTTTTGTATTAACAGGTAAACCTTGTTAAGCTTATGGTATACGTTAAGATTTTGTCTTTGCAAGCTGTAGAAATATAGCTGCTAATGTAAATTATTTAACGCCCCATCATGGTACTGTGGTATAGCGCACGACGAGATGACGAACTATTAAATATTAAAGTTATTAGCATTTCAACACTCTGGTAAGACATTATTTCCGTTACTGAACACACGGTGCCTCAAATTCAGGTAGTGAGGAGTGTCTCGACTTTAGGTTTTTCAACTTAACCTGCTTTGTGGGAAAAATCATAAAGCAATAAAAAAATGTACGTAAGTCGAAGAAATATCAGTTCCGCCATAAGAACTAAGCTTTACGCTTATTTTACTGCCTTACTAAAGCACCAAGCAGAAAGGAAAATAGTTTAAATATACTCCTCCGAGGAGTGATCGAACTCACAACCAGCTAGGCACGACAATGTTAGTTTTTTCAATTTATATTATTTAAAATATAAATAACTTATTAATATGATATTATCGATATAGAAGTTTCTTCTTCTACCTGGCATTAATCCCGGCCTAGCCAGGGTCGGCCTTCCTACTTAATCTCCTCCACTTTGCACGATCTTTGCACATTTTATATACAAGTATATAGTTATTTATATATATTATTTCTTTTTACAGCTGCACATTGTGCCTCAATAAGAGGAGAGCAGCTGCTGCCTGAAATCTTCAGTGTGATCCTCGGAAAATTCAATCTTGTCGGAGGCGATGAAGGAACACAAGAAAAAGAAGTACAGTTTTTTTTCAGCTTCACGCTTCTTTTCCTATAGCAGGGTAGACATAGTAGAACCTAGTGTCAAGACACTCCATTCTCCACTTTCCATGCGAAACCAAGAGATTATTGAGTGGTGAAACTCAACGCCACCCTTTGTCTTAGGTACCAGAGTGGTAAAATGAAAATATTTTAAATATAATCACTGCACCAAGTGGAAATGTAACCGATGGCATATTTATGATATCTTTTCAGGTACATCGGATTATAATTCACGACCAATACCAACACAAACTTCTACACAACGACGTAGCACTTCTGAAGTTAAAAACCGAAGTGACATTTACCGATTACGTCCAACCCGCCTGCCTCTGGTATTCCAGTGCATACGATAAGTTACCTACGAATGAAATTTTTGGAGTTGTGAGTAAAATTTATAATTACTTAAGTTCTACAATTAGGACTACTAGTAACACTAAGGGCACTTTATAATTAGACACAACTAAAGCGCTACAGCGCTTTAGACACTACCAGTTTTTTTTACAATTTCTAAAAGCCCCAGTCGCAGCGTTCGTGTGTCACGGCAGTGGCGCTGCGACTGCGCTTCTATGAAACGTAGTTTAATTTGAAGGCACACTAAAACTACACGTAAATTACGTGTTTTCTTAGTATCATGCATATCTCTATATATAATAGTGTATGTCTAACACATACATGTTAGTATGTATAATGTTTATTTTATAATGCATATTTTTGGTAAAAAACACTTTTTGTGTAATTAATATGACGATGAAGCTATAGCTAATAAGCTCATCGTGGCTTAAAATATTAAGTAGTATTCACCATCAAGCAGGGTCATGTTATAGTAGAAAGAAACTATTCATAAGTATTCGGTACTTCAACTAAACACGTGGAATAAAATGTTTTTTTTTTTAAGATATCCCCAAAATTACTTGAAGTTATGACCATTGCGTGTTCTATTTTCACATTTGAATTTTTTATAGAATTTCAGCATTTAACTAAACAAATAAACTGTTCCTTTTTTTAGACTGTAGGTTGGGGATTCGATATCTTGGATAAGTTGTCACCTCAACTGAAACAAGCAAAAATACCAATAATAACAGAAAGCGCATGTATCAAGACTAACCCATTATTCTATTCGAGGATCTTAAACGACCATAAGTTTTGCGCTGGATACCAAAATGGTAATTGCCTTATATTTTATTTTAAACGTTATAGTAGTGCAATTTGAATTAATTTAATGGTATTCAATCCGTAACCTTGCTAACAGTTAAGCATTTTCCAATTGTGCCATTATCGCATCCCGCTCGCGACTTCGTATTTTCGGCGGCCTCTTCATAAAACAATGGAGTTGAAAGAAAAACGTAAAAATGAGACAAAAAAATAGACTATGTTCATTCCAAGACCTTCAAGTATCTTTATATACAATTTCATTACAATAAGTTCAGCTACTTGGCCTTGATGACGTCACAGACAGACAGAGGTACTTTTCCATTTATAATATTACTATGGATAGTAATGATTATTTTCATTAAACACTCTCGGCATAAAAATTAAAAGGCTTTTAAATTTTAGGTACTTCAGCATGCAACGGCGATAGTGGGGGTGCTTTTCAAGTTTTCGTACCAGATGTAGCAAAAAATACCGATCCGAAAGCAGCAGGGGCGTGGTACGTCAAAGGGATAGTCTCTGTGACGGTGGCGCGCACCGACGCGGCTGTGTGCGACCCCAACCAATATGTCGTGTTCACAGATGTCGCTAAATACTTGCAATGGATAGGAACTCATATAAGTTAGATATTTCTATATTTTCTAGTATTTTTTTAAATGGACATTTTGTGCCAAATTAATATATCTATATATTGGTAGTTCCATAATATTATTAAATATGTCGCCATGTGTTTGTATGACGTAAATAGAAATAAAAATGACATAATTTTAATAAATTTATTGTTTTATTTGTAAGAAATGGTTATTTGTTTAAAAGATTAAATAATTTTCCATTAAACTGTTTCTTTTTTAAGTAAATCTCTTTGTTTTGACAAAGAGTGCGACACTTTCAGTACTTTAAAGACTAGAATAAAAGCCTCCAAGAAACGTAGCAACATGTAAATTAGATTCCATGACACTAGTATATGAGAATTATTATTTGAGAGCCAGAATATTTTATTACAAAGTTTACATTAAAATATTGGTGATTATTAATTATTATATAATGATTATCCAGCTACATGTTGGCTTAGATTGATTATACTTTCAAGCAAAGGAAGAAAGCCACAAAACGTAAATTTTAGCATCCGTAGCTTAATTTATATCATAACCTAACCATAACAGTTACATTTTGAAATTTCATTTAGCCTCTGCTTATCATAAAATTAGTACATATATGAATATTTAATTAATATCAGTCAAAATGTGTGGTTCTGTTATACAATAACATTAATCGTATGAGTCCAATGTAAGCTCTTTTATAAAAAATAAAAGCTACAGATAAAAAACATTTGCCGCCGTTTTACTGTTACGTGATAGGTCGATTCACCCAACTGCTTTACCGACACATAACGCGTGACGTTTGGACGCGAATTCAAAAAATCAATAATATTAGTTAGCGACGTTTCATATTGTGATCGTATATTGCTTTTTCTTATTATATATTAAAAAACATATTATAATAAAAAAATTAAAACAAAATGATGCAAGAATATGACGATGATTTCTTCTTTGAGGAGGACAAAATGTATGTCAATTTTTAACAAATACTTTTATCTGAATGCTTATCACTTCCTGTGTTGCAGTGTATAGTTTTAAGTGATACGGTGCAGGACGAGTTGTCTCTACAAAATGTTTGAAGACCGAATGTAAATATTTCTGTTTTATTTTATTTTTAATTTATTATTTACGCTTTAGATTTTATTGTATTTGAACGCTTTAGGTTTTATTGTATTGCAATTTCAAATTACTATTAATAAATCATTCAAATGACTTGTTATATACGTGACATGCAAATGCCGACTTATCAATTATTGTTTAACTGATAGTAAATTGGAACAAATATTTGTTTGTAACGCCTTTCTATTAATTAAATTTTAATTCACGTGTCAAAGCTCAGCTGTCATTCAATTATTGACGTACATAGAAATCTGAGGTAAAATTACTAGCTATCGTTAAGTTAAAGATCAAGATCGTAAGAAGAGAAAATAAAAATTAAAACCCAACCAAACCCAAACAAAAATAATCAATTCAAGATGTAATTAATATATTTTTTTCTATATAGCAACATAAACACGGGAAATTCTATATCTGCTCTATCTATAAATGTTGATGATGAGTAAGTATTAATGAATAGCCAAAAAATAAGTAACTAGTCTTTTTTTTTTATTTTATTCTTCACTAATAATAATTAATACTTAGTGTCTTAATGAAAACTGAAGAAAAGATAGAACCTGGGGCCGAAGAAGTTTTAGATGAGTAAGTTGTTTTTTTAATAAATTTATCTTATTAGGATTTTCCATTGCTTTACAATGGTTGGTTAGTTGTGAAAATTTTAAATTATTTTTCCCATTTATTTAAATATTTTTTTCCATAATCGATAATGTTGCCACTCGTGAAGAAACCCACAAATACATTGCTTCTCTATACAAATAAATGGTCTTGGCAATTTATTGGCCACAGTCAACAACTCTACCTAATTGTTAAACAAATTGATTATAAAGCGCTGTATAAATATCTAGTGTCTCAAACTCGTATGGATGCGAACAACGGAGTATCTCGACACTAGACACATGAAGCATCTTAGTTATTGCTTTTCAGAACAATAGCTTATTGTGAATTCTTAATGTTGAGACTGCTTTTAGGCAAATTACAGAGGATGTTGAAAATAGCGATTGCATTTTTAACGATTTGCGGCGTGAGAGGTATCAAATACAACATCAAAATCTAATGTAAGTACTGTACATTACTGTAGACCAAGACCAAAGTAATTTTATACGCTAATTATTAGATGCTATTGGCCACGTTGAAGAGTAAATTTACATTAGCAATATGTAATGTTACTATATACAAAAGTGTATGTGAAACATTAATTTAATGCATTTCTAATGTATATCCCAATAGGATAAATATAGATTTTCTGTAAACATATCATATTACCTTTGCATATTTCATACTCTTGTGTCTAATTTTTTTCTTTGTCATATCAATAATTATGATGATTTAAAAACTAAAAATCAAAAACCACTAGGCGATTCAATATCAATTCGAAATAAGTTTTTTTTTGGCCCTTACAGATAATTTCTATACATATGATAAAAATGTGAATGATTGCTGTCTGTACATGGAAGATATATAAAAAAATATATTATTTAGGGTATTTATCAATGTTATGATTGATTTAAAAAAAACAACTGTTTGTCTGTGTGTTTATGCACGCTAATCTCAGAAAAGCTTAAATTTCAATCAGTTCATAAATAAAATAGTTACAAAAATTTAAATGATAGCCGCAGGTGAAGTCACGAGCGGTATTAATATAAAGTTGTTATAGTTTATTATAAACATATTCTGGAAAATTATTGTTTTTAAATATTTGGTTTCCCCGGTCTTGCAAAACAATCCGCCACATAACACAAAATGGCTCGATTTTGGACGTAATGTCTTGACACTAGATACGTTCTGACTATGCGGGAAAAGGCGTGAAGCTTTAAAATGGTGTTAGAAATTATACCACATTGTGAGACCAAATCTAGATGCTTGTATTTTGTTTTGAATTTTAATAATTTTATTTATTTTTAAGCTAAAATGTATAGTGTGTAATGCTAAATATTGTATATTATTAATAATAAAAATATAGTATGCTAATTGTGTTTCAATTATAACCATAAATGAGTGTAAATGTATGACGCCATATGAAAATATGGTAGATAATCATTTTAACACAATACTATAAAAAGTTTTACGAAAATGTATAAAAATTTTGACGTAGCGGGATTTGAACCCGCGCTTTTTGGAAACCGTACAAGTGATCGGCTTAGCCATACTCCATACGCCTCGAAATTCTTATAAACTTATTACAACTTATTTTTGTTGCTAGCATCTCTGTAGAGAGATTTTTATAAATTTTTGCTACCTGAAGATTAATTACTATAATTAATTGTTCGTACAAATAATCTTTGGGTAGCACCAGTTCACGGGTTCGAATCCCGTTACGGGACTCGAATTCCCGAATATACGTTTTCTAAAAATGTTTTTAAGTTAAGTTATTGGCTAATTACTACAAAAACGGAATTCTCTATTGCAAATTTACAATTCAAAACGTAACACTTATACTTTCGTACGACAAAAAGGCAACGGCCAATTCGTTTATTAGATTATAATCAACTTATGTTCTAAAAAAATTAATTTTCAATTAACAAGTTTGTCAATCTAGATTGAGTTATGTTTAATCGCAGTTAAATTTTTATCTCTTAAAAGTCAAAAAGTCGCTCTCTACTGAAATAATGTACAGGCATGATCGTTAAAACTCGTAATATTATCCATATATTTCTATACAGTTGTTGTGAGTTGCAAACTCTGAACTTAAAAACTAAATATATTTTTTAACAGGCATAAATAGTGTTACAAGTTCATAAACATCTATTACACCTAAGGTGTTGTTGCCATAAAAGCTACCAGTGAATAAGAAATCGGCCCACTCTGCCTCGACGTAGATACTTTTTGCGTCCAATATCACTTGACACATTCTTGTAGCCAATCAAAAAATGTTCGGTGTAAATAACTGAAATACAAATTTCTCAGTTAAATAATCAACATTTTAAGAAAACGCAAAAAATAAACGCAGCGCTATTCGAACCCGCGCCGCTTGGAAACCGTCCAAGTGCTGTGACCGCTAATTTATATTTTCTACACCTGGCTGCTTCAACTTTATAATACATGTTTTCATATATGTATTAATATTAATAGAATAATATTAATGTTTCAGGGGAATGACAGTCACTTCAGGGAGTGTTGTTCTTAATAAAGACGAGAAAAATCTTATCGGAATCAGTATTGGTGGAGGAGCACCTTTATGCCCATGTTTATATATTGTACAGGTTACTATATTACTTATCTTTATTATTGAAATTAAAAATGATAGAGGCCATCGTAGCGCTATGTACTGTGGGTTCGATTCCCACTCAGGAAAATTATTATATTTCAATTATTTTCTATTCACTAGACAACGCGCGGCGTTGCGTTGCGCCTGACATGCAATATCTCGAATTCTGTTTGAAAGTGGAGAACAGAGTGTCTTGACACTAGGTTCTCTATGGTTACTCTACTATGCGGGAGAAAACTAATTATATAAATGTATGGATGTGTCGATGTCCCCTCTTGGATTTTTTATAGCGACGGTTCCTACGTAGACGGCGGTACTGGTGGTGGAAGTGGAAAAATACTATTTTAGAGTAGAGTGATTTAAAAAAAATTCAAAGTGAAGATACATGCTTAGTTTTATGAACGTCAAATAATTTACCACCGGTTCACTAAAGTTACTGCCTGAGAAGAAATAAAAATACCTAAAGTTCTAATTTTGTCATTACTAAAGAAAAGGATTATAATATCTAAATTATGAATATTATTCTATATGTATACTGAAATTTTAACAATGACAAAACCCGTCAGTATGTTAATTTATTTCAGTTTCAAGCTTTTTCCCACATAAGTAGAGAGAACCAACTCTCAAAACGAGTTCTCCGAATTCCGCCCAAATTCAAGACATTTCTTTTTGAGTGGAGAACTCAACGCCCCGCTTTATCTTATCCCAGACCCGAGAAATGGAAATAATTTAAATGTAATTTTTCTAAGTGAGAATCGAACCCCAACCATTGAGTTTTCAGTGTCTGGGACTGGGCCTAATGGGAGTATTTATATTTAAGTGTCTCTTACCTTGCTAGACAAAATGCCTTATAGTTAAAGGAAAGTGGAAAATAGAGCCATTAGCGTTACATTCTATGTAATTTGAATATTAAGCATATATTTCTTATATTCAATTAACATAAAATGTCTCATTTTGAAAGTGTTATTCACAACCTTAGGACATATATAACACTTTTAGAAAATTTATAAAAACCTGAACGAAAAATCTTAGCGGGACTCGAACCTGCGACTCTTGGAAACCGTCCAAGAGGTTTGACCGCTAAGCCAATACAGAATGTCATTTTGTTTTATTATTTTTCGATATGGAAATATTAGAACGATAATCTAAGTTGATGTTAGCATAAATTTAGGTCTAGACAAAATAAGTATAGCTTGTTTTTTTTTTTCAGATTTTCGACAACACACCAGCTTCTAAAGACGGTACTTTGCAAAGTGGTGACGAACTCGTAGGAGTAAACTCTCAAACTGTGAAAGGGAAAACTAAAGTGGAGGTTGCTAAAATGATTCAAGCAGCAAAGGTAATATATATGTAATTTCTAACTTACACATATGCCTTCACATATAGCATTTTAGAATGTAGCGTTCAGGCACTCTATTCTCCACGTTCCGCCTATTTTGCCGCAATGGTGTCGATACCTATATTAAAATATGCATATAAAAGTAAAAGATCACTCGCAACGAAATATCATACACTGCTTGACGTACAAACTAAAATTTGGCAAGAAGGTATTTTATAGATAGCAGACATCGACGAGTGGTGTTTGCGACAGGGCCGGATTAAGGTGATCTTAGGGATCTTACAAGTTTGTATAAACGTCGTTCATTTGTTTGCTAAAAACTTAAAATTTGGCTGAGTGATCTCTATTACTACTCGGACGAAGTCGCACGCAGCAACTAGTACTTAAC
Source organism: Podotricha telesiphe (assembly GCA_038994665.1). Taxonomy (NCBI): domain Eukaryota; kingdom Metazoa; phylum Arthropoda; class Insecta; order Lepidoptera; family Nymphalidae; genus Podotricha; species Podotricha telesiphe. Next base: position 1,180,060 of record JAOYRR010000375.1, on the reverse strand, counting down.
ATATAAATATTATAACTAACGACCGACACACACTTTATATTATTGCATAATATATTAATTCATACAATATATTATGTAATAAAATAAAATTTTAACGGGTTTCTAATAATGCAAGGTTATACATTTTTGCAATATAAATATACAATATCATAAAGTGCATAAGTATCGCTTAAGGAATTATATAAGTACTAGAAGTATTCTAAGATATAATAGAGAATGTTTTTTTGTAAAACATGTTCAATGTACCTGACATTTTAATAATGTTAAGATGGTCGTGGGTTCAATTCAAATACGGGGGGATCTGGAGACGAAAGTCCATTTATTGCTTAAAAATTTTTATTTTTCTACAAAAATGAGACGGTGTGCTTTTCGGGAGAGGAGAAATATGCAAAAATAGGCTCACGCAGTTTTAAACATTAGCGAGTTCAAACAAACAGACTTTTCGATTTCATAAAATTGGTATAGATTCTCTGGACATGTGTCATGTTATATATAATAAATAACAGGCCATCGTGGCGCAGTGTGACAACGTTTGTCTGTATAGGCGATGATTTTGGGTTGAATTCCCACACGTGGTAATGATTTAAATTAGTTTAATTTCTCCGCTCTGGTGACTAGGCAAGCCGCTACGTTGAGTTCCGCCACTCCGTTTCGAACCCGTTCGAAAAGTGGAGTGTAGGTTAAAAAAACAATAATAAACATTAACATGTTACACTACTAGTTCTCTAGAAGTCTTTCAATTTTGAATTCTAGGACACAGTCACAATAAACTACAATAAACTCCACGCGGATCCCAAACAGGGGAAGTCTCTAGATATAATAACGAAGAAGATGAAACACAGGCTGGTGGAGAATATGTCGACGGGTACAGCAGATGCTCTAGGACTCTCCAGGGCCATTTTGTGTAATGACACCTTAGTTGCAAAATTAAATGAAATGAGGGATACAGAAAACACCTACAAAAGATTGGTTGAACACGCTAAAAGGTATATTCTAGATTTTTAATAGAGACCGAAATTCTTAACTCTAGGGATTGATTGATAGTTATATGTAAATTATTTTAATTTTTCCACTCTTGTTACACAAAGCGCGGCGTTTATTGTTTCTCTCTGCAAAAAAAACATATCTAAATAAATCAAAAATTAATTACTTAACTTTTTACAAATAAAGATTATATTATATCGAAGTTTCAGTCAGAAAGTTTTCTTTAAATATTTTGAACACCTTTCTTCCACAGAATGTTAAAATCTTATTTTGATTTACTGCAAAATTATAAGTGTTTGGGGGATATTTTCGCATCAATCGGTGTGAGAGAACCGCAAGCGAGAGCCTCTGAAGCGTTCACAAAGTTCGGTCAGTACCATAGACTTTTGGAAAGAGATGGTATTAAAATGTTGAAGACTTTGAAACCGGTGAGCTTTTTATTTTAATAAATAATAGTGTAGTTTAAATGTAGCTTTGTACGAAAGTGTATGTCGAACACTGTGTGATGTAGATAATTATAGATTTTTTGCAATTGTGTTTCATATAAAATTGAAAATAATTAAATTAGCGCAAATGGAATAATCAACTTTTTACTCCTACCGTGTTCCTATGAAATAAAAGAATAAAAACCAATTTAGTAAATGAATATTTTTTATATTTCGTAGATTACTTAAAAATACCCCTTACCATACCTATTACTTAACAAAGACATCACCTGTTTTCTATTAACAACTTTCACATCATCCATTTGATCGCATACAACGTAGAGCCATTCCAAACGTTAAGGAGTCATCATCTGGACACGTGGCACTCTACTACTGTGCGGTTTTGTAGGAAGTTCTTTCCACGAGCCACACAATTGTGGAATGGCCTACCAGCAGCCACCTTAAAATCTGGCACCGCACATGTAGCGCCTCCGGTGTTACAAGGGATTGTGGGCGGCGGTGGTCACTTACTCCGGTTCGTCGTTCGTTCGCAACGCTTGTTTGCTTTGTCTATAGTATAAAAAATAAACACTAAATGTTACCAAAATAAAATAGTAAATAGTGCATTATAATCGGTGTATCCTTTTCTGAGATTACCGTGCACACACGCACATACAGACAGACAAACAGGAAAAAAAATTAAAAATCATTGTTTTGGGTTCTATTTATATTAATGAAGGTCCCCAATAACATTTTTTTTTCACATATCTTCTATGTACAGACAGCGTTCAGTTACATTTTTATTATACGTATAGAAGATATTATTATTTAAAAGAAATTACCTTTTAACAGATTCTCGCGGACATGGGCACGTATTTGAATAAAGCTATACCAGACACTAAATTAACCATACGAAAATACGCTGATACTAAGTTTGAGTATCTCTCATATTGTTTAAAAGTAAAGGAGATGGACGACGAAGAATATGGGTACAATGCCTTACAAGAACCACTGTATAGAGTTGAAACTGGAAATTACGAATATAGGTAATGATTGTTGAGAAATGTTATATTAATCATATTCGTTATTTATTTATTTGGTTTTTAGTGGTTTTTTTGTTCTCGAAACTACTATCTTAGTCCCATTGAAGCAATCGTGGAGTAGTGGTTGTCCCACTGTCTGAATGTAATCGCGATTTCAGCCCGGGCGAATGTTAGTTTATTTTCATTTCTCCTTTCTGGTAATACAAAGCACGGTGTTAAATTTCGCCACTCAACACGCAATATCGCGATTTCGGGTGCAAACAACGGAGTGTCATGACACTAGGTTCTCTCTAACTACCTATATAGAAAAACTGTAAAGCTGAAGCGCAGTGTCAGTGTTCACGCGATTGTTTGTGGCTTCAATTATCATTCGGGGAAATTAATATATTTTCATTTCTCCTGTCTGGTACCTAAGACAAAGCGCGGCGTTGAGATATCTCGAATCGGACTGTGTGTGGAGAATAGAGTATCTTAATACTAGGTTTACTTAGACTATATATTCCTTAAGAGAGAAAAAGTTGAAAAAAGAAAAATTTCAAAGTATTGTCGACCGTTTTCTACCAAAATTGTTTCATAAATTATTAATTTTCAGATTAATACTACGATGCCGTCAGGAAGCTAGGAGTAGATTTGCGAGATTGAGATCGGATGTTTTGGTCAAATTGGAATTACTTGATAATAAAAAAACTCAAGACGTCGCTTATCAGTTGAGGAGGTTCATACAAGGGTTGGCTGTTTATTTGAAGTAAGCGGTTGTCAGGGATATTTGTATACTACATCGCTATATAGAAAAGTTGTGTAAAGGTGTTGGTGTGTTTATGGTTATTATATTATATTAAGATTTAAATGCAATTTGGACTTTATATATAAGTAGTAACAAGCGTATAAGAGTTTTGACGCAGCTGGATAAACCGTATGGCATAGTGGTTACGGCGCTTGGACGATACACAAGAGACGCGGGTTCGATTCCCGCTTCGTTTATACTTTTTCTAAAAATGTTTGTCCTATGTGTGTGTGTGTGAACAACTTAAAAATGTAAAAGTATGTGAAAGACTTTCTTTTTTCAGTGAAACTATGGAACATTTGAATGAGAACGCTACTCTCTTCCCGGTTGAAGTAGATCTCTCACAAAACGCCTTCCAATATAAATCTACAACGCAAATTATACAAGTAAGTAATCTAAATGAGGTCAGACTGTTTGCACCATTAGTCGTGGATTTGATTCCCACTGGAGGGGATGGTTGTATTTAAATTAGTTTAATTTCCCCGTTTTAATAAGACAAAATGCGGCCTTAAGTTCCACACGCAATGTCTCAAATTCAGGTGGAAAGTGGAAAACGGAGTGTTTAGACACTAGGCTTTCCCTGTCTACTCTATTCCCTGGCTATATATTTTATCCACCTGCACCAGTACGCACATTTTCGCATAATCATCTAACATATGCATGTCAGTATTGACAGCATGACAAGCTGCCGCTTGAACAAAGCGGAGGAGAGCTGCAGAGGAACCATTTTTTTAAATTGCCATGTTTTAGATATTGCCTGTTATATTAAATTTTTGATAGTCCTTTTTTCTTAAATAAATGATCAGTACTAAAAACTTCGAGTCATATATTCAAATTATCTTCGTTTAATTGTAAGATAGTGTGCAGCGTTAGGTTCCGAAGCTCAATAAGCAATATCTAAATGGGTGGAAAGTGGAGAACTGAGTGTCTTTTCTCTATGGAGTGTCTTTTCACTTTACTTTATGTTGTAAGTATGAATATAATAAAATAAAATTACTGCAAAAAAAAATATCCTTTCGCAGGACGGTCAAGACGATGACGAAGATATAGAATACGGTAAGGAAATCCACGAATATCACGATCTGTCAGACGAGGACAAACCTGTCAAAGCTATGAACAGACGACAGAGTAAAGACAAAGGCGAAAATGACGAACAGCTGCTTCCAGATTTGACAGCTGACATCGACTCAAATGTCAAAACTGACAATGACAACTTGACGTTACTGACAGAACTGGGGCTGGCTGACACGAAAGACGATTTTGGGGAATTCCAACAAGGTTTAGATGAGTATAAAAATAATTCGGATGTTTTGGATAAGTTGCTGAATTTGGGTATTGAGTAATAAATGTGTGTTTGTTTTGTTTAAGTTTTTAACGTAATTCTATTTTATTATTTTATGAATGCTTATTTTATATATTTTTTTTAATAATTGATGTATGTTTATCAATGTTTAAAATAAAAAGATTTATAGTCACAATCAATATAATAATCGCAAAGAGGCGAAATTTTATAACGGAGTAACTTTTCTTTATCAATAAAATATATCAATAAAACAAAATAAAAAAAGCAAAACTTACCCATATTCTTTTGTACTATATAAGTATATAATATGACTAATTATAATTAAATGTATTTAATAAAACCGATTTCGAATATTCTCGATTTCGGGCGATGAGTGGAGAAAATAGTGTCTTGACATTAGATTCTCTTCGACTATGCTACGCTGGAAAAACCGTGGAGCTGCTTTAATAAAAACAGTTGTATATTACAAAAGACTTTTATTTAAAAACAATCACATAATTTCTTTATTTATTAAGTTAATTTTGTACTTATTGTTTTAATGCAAATAAACGAGCCACACAATTACAATTTAATTGACATCATATTAAATATCAGGTTTTCATTAGCACAAGATCTACCAGGGCTTTCAAATTTCCACCTTTTAAATTTTGATTGGCACGTTCGAAGAGTCATAGTTAAAGAACCTAACTGAAATGAAATTTTAATCAAAATTGATGTTACATAACTTTTTTGACTTTTGTGTTGTATAGCTATACTATACTATATATATATATATATATATATATATATATATTCTCTTTTACTCTTTCTATATTTTCTTTTTCTTCTTCAATTCAGTTCAGTCCAATCCAGTCTTATATAGAGTCAATTGGGTGAATTTTAACACTTATTTTAAACATTTGAAAACAAATATCCTATGAAATTTACTCAAAAAAATTGCTGATTTATCTGCAAAATTTTCATGAAACATGAATCAGAAAAGATTGGTTAGGTCCTTTTCATTTCAAGGATAAAATATTTTCCAGTGACATAGCCTTGGAGTTGTTTGCCAAATAGGTAATCGAATAGAAAATGGCATATTTCACACATAGATTTTTAGATGTAAAATCTTAACGTATTTTACTAGCTGTTTCCTGCGACGTCGTCCGCGTAGTGTTGAACACCTCTGCCAATTTTCAAATGTGTATCAAAGAAATGAAGTACCTTCATATAACTAGCAAGATCACTGTGTCTTGCTTAGTCCGGCCCTGTCGATATTTCATGATGAGTGTCATTACGTTTATATATATAGATAATATGTTAATTAAAACCTAATTCGTCTTAATTCAATTATGGATCTAAAATTGCCCATAATGTTCAAAGTGGTGATAATGTATGGGAGCTGGCTTGTGAGGCTCGAAATATTTCTTCAATCTCTGAACCTGATGTTGATCTACAACTAACGGGGTTTTCTTGGAATAGTGTTCGTGAACGTAATGCTTGTGGGCGTAAGGCAAAAGGTGCAGGACATCGAGTTGATGTAACTTCTTCAAATCTATACTCTGCTTCAATCTGTGGAGCTTAGTGACCGTTTTCTCCTTTAAGCTCTTCAATCCGGCGTGGACTTTTTCTGTAATTTTGTCTAGTGTTACTGTGGCTGTTGCCATTTGTAAGGCGATTAGGAGTATTATCTGAAATATATGGAAAATAAAAATAAGATGGTACAGTATGTAGCTGTTCATACGATGATTGGGAGTTAGATTGTCACTTGGAGCTTATATTTAAATTATTATATATTGTCTTCGAGCTTCAAGCATGTTTCACTTTCAGCAGGATAGGCCAAGATAACGATTTTGACACGTTCCAAGTCCTAAATAATTTTAAACTTTTTAAAATGACATTCACACGCTTAGTATATGACAAAAACATTTTTCTAACACGTATAAAAACTTGTACGCAGCGGGCGTTCGGAATAAATGCCTTAGCGGTCAGAGGGTTTTGACGGTCCTATTTATAATAAAATTAACACACAAAACAAACTGTATTTCGACTCACTTATTGCGTATTATGGTTTATGCAATTAAAATTCAATATTTTAAACCAAATCTTAAACCGTGTCCTTGCCAATACGATCAGGATAACGAGGGAATACTTTAATGTAACGTGTTTCAATAGTTGTTAAAGATTATTTTATAAATATGTCATCATAAGGCAATTGGTAAGTATCCTGGGTTCATTATAAACGATTATATTTAAAAGTCAAACATCAAATCTAGTTAATTTAAGAAAACAAGGATTTTTTTTTTCTGTGTAGTTAAACCGAATGCACTGTTTAGTTTCTCCACCCAACATGAAGTGTCTAAAAGGGTGAAAAGTGGAGAAAGGAGAGCTTTGTAACTATATTCTAGTCACTAGTATATACCCATATAACACCATTGCTTGTAGGTTCGATTCTCACTCGAAGGAATGATTATATTAGAATTATTCCATTACCCAAGACAAAGCGCAGCGTTGTGTTATGCCACTCAACACGAATGTCTCGATTTCAGGCAAATGGTGGAGAACGGAGTGTCTTGACTCTTGGTTCTCTTTGCCTTCCCTGCTATGCGGGAAAACGCGTGAAATTGTTAAAAAATGGTACTTACAAGTACGTGTGCCTTCATCGTGCTATGTAGTTAGAACTATACAACTGACTGGGCGCGTCAAATCATAGCATCCTAATATAATCAATGTAGGGTTGCAGTACAAATAATTTTACGGGATTATTCTGTAATAGTTTAATATTAACTTATTTACTTACTAATAAATTGTTAAAAATAATATAAAAGTACATTATTTCTACGACAGGTTTCCTTATGTAATTATTTTTAATTAAGTAATTTAATAGTTAATTTTACATTTTACTTATTATTTTGTATTAAGATATATTGGTGTTGTTGGTGTATTGATGGAGCTGTGGAAGCTACCATTCGTGAAAATTATTATATTTCAAATATTTTCTCTTTCCCGGATGCCTAAGACAAGGTAGATTCGCCACTCAACACGCAATATCTCGATTTCAGGCGGGAAGTGGAAAATGAAGTACTCGTATCTTGACACTAGGTTCTCTCTGATAAACCTGCTGAAAAGCGTATAGCTAATCGAATGGTGGTGAGACGTAAGCTTCAATGATCAACCTCAGCTTTTACTAAGCGACATATTTATATTTTAAATATATATATATATATATATATATATTTAAATAACGTAAGGTTTACAAAGTGCGTAGCTAATGGACCTATATCTCACGTGTATATTAACTAAATACAATACTTGATATAATATTGCAACTTCACTCTAATGGAAGAACAAAAATGATTCCTGGCTCTGATAGATAACACATGAAGTGGCATTAGGTTCCGCCACACTAAAATCTCGCTGTCAATTCCACAGTAATGCCTTATATATGTGAAGTAAAAAAATAATATTAAACGAACTAAAAAACAATCAATCAGAATATACCCGCGAGGGAAAGTCAAAATACATCGAAATTCAACTCGCGAGGTTAGCGCTCTTCCGCGCATTACAATCATGAAAATAGATTCTTATTTAGTATTAGAATAATTTAAAATACTCCTTATGTACTCAAAAATAAAGATTGTATTACCTTCCACAATCTATGCGTGGTTCGAAGCATTATTTTGTATAATTATATAACAATTATACATTATTATGTGTTAAGGATGTGTTGCAATTTGGGTCAGATTAGGTTAGATAGTAGCGCTGGTGAATTAATTGGTAATATATTCACTACCACTCTACCTATTATTTAATACGACATACAATGATATATAATACTAGTTTTCACCCACAGTGAATTTAAAGCGTGAAAGCGCGATTTTGCACGTTGCCGAGAAATGTTCCTTTAGTGGTCCTAGACTACCCAAGGGACCAAATTACCCAAGGGACCCAAGGGGCCATATGCCAATTTTCAGGTTTCTACGTCCAGTAGTTGAGGCGGTGTGTTGTTTCTCAGCAAGTAGCACTAGAGTTTTATATATACAGATAAACCGCAAAAAATATGTACATTGCAGTCACTAGTTTGCCCTTTTTTAGAAAAATTTACTAAGTATGAAGATTTAAAAGATAGTAGCGAAATAATTAGAATGCAGATTTTTTAAGCGTTCCACATTTCTTCGTAGTCTTTTAAGGTTTATAGGTGTAAAACTGATATAAATATATATTAAGTTAACATTTTTTTAAAGTATTATTCTCACACTAAGGAAATTGAAAAAGACATTTTTACAAATCGTATAAAAATTTGAACGCAGCGGGACTTGAACCCGCGCCTCTTGAAAACCGTTCAAGCGCTCTGACCACTAAGCCATGCGTTCCTCGTCCAGCTACGTTGAAATTCTTATACGCTTATTACAACTTATATTTGTTGTTACCATCTCTGTAGAGAATCTTTTACAAATTTCTGCAACCCAAAGATTATTCTACGAACAATCGTCTGGCAAGAGATCATGCTATTTATTAAATATATATTTTGTTAACATTTTTTTTAAAGTGTTATTCCCACACTAAGGAAATTGAAAAAGACATATTTAGAAAACGTATAAAAACATAACGCTAACAACGCTAAATATGTCTTTTTTGATATTAATATTTTAAAAAATATAATTATACTAACCGATACCTAAGAAAAAGAGCGGCGTTGAGTTCCACCACTCAACACGCAATTTCTCTGATTCGGAAGGAAAATGACACTAGGTTTCTCTGACTGGAATAAAATAACAAAAATTGTTATTTCAAGCTTTTAGTACAAGTGCCCTTTTTTACGTGAGGAAATCTGTTACGGATACCTGCATGATTGGGAACTCGAACGTTATGTCGGACTCCGGACTGACAGATGTCAGCCATCCGTGTACCCACTTATCCACGGGAACGCCACAGTCTTCCGTGAACCCCAGCGGAAAACATAACTTTCCTGGATAGAAATGAAACCTACGAACTCTAGCTTAGTAGCTAGTAGTAGTAGTCAATTATTGTAAATACTAATTGAAATTCATTGGTTGGCTGTCTCTCTAAGACCAAAACACTCTGTTCTCTGCTTTCCATCCGAATTCGATTGCGTGTTGAGACATTAAATGATATCAAGACACATTATGAATTAAATTTTCATAAAATTTTGGAATATTGGGTAAGTGACATGACACATTCGCTGATACAGCGCTCGATGCAGGTATAAAAGAAAAGTATTTCTTGCTTTAAGTCTTTTATGATGACGGTCAATTAAAAACAATCAGTAATTAGTACTTCATAGCTGTGAAGAAATCCGCGTTATAAATGAACATAAATGAAGCTATTAAGCATAATCGTCTTCGTGATTTTATTAGAAATTCGTTAACATAAAGTGTATAGTTTAAATCCAGCTCGAGACGGCAGTTATTGCATTATAATTTCTTTAATAGCTTCACCCTTTTTCCCGCATAGCAGGGTAGCCTAGTGTCCAGACACTTCTTTTTTCAATTTCCGAGACTCGAATCGAATCGAGACATTGCGAATTGCGGAACTCAACGCCGCGCTAAATTTCTGTGCCAGATCTTTTTAAAAATATTTTTAATAAAATCTTTACCCTGAGTGGGAATCAAATCCACAACCAATCGCTACTGCGCCACAATGGGCTCAATATTTATTTTATTAAATTAATATTTTGCTTTCTCCTCTAAAATAATATATAAATTTTTAGGGTGTCATATGTCATATTACTCGATCCGAGTATTACAGAAAGTATTAGGTCGGAGAAAAGTGTTAAATACCTCGATTGACCATAGCTCACTCAGTTCAGCCAAAAATATATTTTTATGAAAATTTTGTACTGTAACTAAAATCCCAGGTCTCTATTAAATTATATTAATTTATTGTTTATTTAAACCATGACACTCCAACTTTAAGCTTAAGCTTTTTTAGGATGAAAAATAAACAATGATAAATTTCAAAATGAAATCAAAATAAACAATAATCAATGTCAATTTGATATATACCTACAAGTAGTGTGTATGACTTATGTATGTAGGTATATGTTAGCAAGACTGCCTTCCTTCTTGGCGGTAGCTTCCGGTAAGACCGACATTACTGACATCTTTATGTCAATTGACGATTCACAACAGCTAATTTGAATACAGAATATTTTGATTTTGCATCCGATATACCTATTATGATGTCTGTACTCCGAAAGCTGTATCAAAGTGTAATAACAATTCAAAAAATGGTTACTGGTCTTTTACAATTCTTGTTTTTCCTTATTAATATAACTTTTTGTATTTGCTATAGGACGACAGAGACTGTTACTTGACTTTTCTCCGATACATAGAAATTGTTGTTTTTTATTGCTCATAACTATTAGTCGCTAGAAGCTACCCGCTACTCGTACGATAATCATTCAACATAATTTCTCTAAGTGGGATTCGAACCTACAACCATCGCGTATACAGTACAGATACTGTCACATTGGGCTACGACGGCCAGAAAATTCTTAATGTTTATTAGCACAAGAGAATTGCTTAATACATATTATAACAGTTTAATAATTAATTCTGGTATAAAAATAAAAGTCTTAAAATATCTTATATATATTTATTTTCATAAATAGTAGAAGCTGCTTCGTGGGTTAAGATCTAAATCGACAATACATTATATAGCCCACCTAGCAATAACCCAGTAAGTGTTTAATATATTTTCAAAGAAACAGTTAAAATAAGTTTGTTTAATGTTTGTAAAAGAAAAGTTTAATGTATCACGAATTAGTATTTCAAGAACCGGATATTTAAATGGATTTTCTATAGAAAATATCAGTATTATTGATTAACAACTGGTGACTACGAGTAAACACAAAATTAAAATAATCTAAAAATAAGAATATGCTAAAAATAAGAAGAAAAATTGTAATTTTGAGTTCTTTAAAACAACTAAGTAACTATTTATGGGTTTTTAATTTAAGAAAATAAATTATGGCAAAACAATTCATGAACAAACAATTCGTTCACAAACTTGTTAGTTATACCTGCAATTATAATAGTAAGGATAAAAATAAAGAATCTTGTAGGAACAAAAAGCTTTTGTTAAATGAGAATGAGAATTAAATGAGAAAGCGTTTATGAGTTCGAACCCCACACAGGACAATGATTGTATTTAGATTATTTTAATTTCCCCACTAGACACGCGATGTCTCAAATTTGGGCGGAAATCAGAGACCGGAGAGTCTCAACACTAGGTGCTCTCTGCCCTGATGTATAAAAAAAAGCTCTTGAAATTAGAATCTTATCTCGGATTGCGTGTTGAGCCGCAAATTAATTAAAAAGTTTAATAGTTTTTAAATAAAAAATAGTTTAACAGTTTTTAAATAAAAAATACTTGAACAATAATTCCGCCGAGTGGCAATCGAACCCACGACCATCTCCTATACAGTCTGACGTTGTCACACTGCGTCATGGTGACCTCAAAATATAAATTATCTGTTAACATATGAGAACAGGTATACGTATGAAGGTGATATCATATAAATATAACATTTACTGATTTTTTCTATACAAATATAACTTATTTAAATATATATATATATTATTATATGTATTTAAAATAGTACATTTATTCTTGTAATTTTATTTTCGCCTTATTCATGTAATTTTCTTTTCTGTCTGTCTGTGCGTTTCTGCACGCTAATCTCAGAAACGGCTTAACTTCCCTTGACATTTAGTGTTGACATTTCAATCAATTAGGGCATAAATAAAAAAATTACAACCATTTAAATTATAAACTTAAGCAAATTTGTGAAGTTTTTAAGTGAGAGCGTGGGGAAACTGCGAGCGGGTTGCTAGTATTTAATAAAATGGTTTAAAGCCATCGCGACGCAATGTGCCAGCGTTTGACTATATACGCGATGTTGTAGGTTCGATTCCAACTAGAGAAAACAATTATATTAGAATAATGGAGAATCGAGTTTTCTCTCTGGCTACATATACAATAGGAAAATATTTTTAACATAAAAATGTTAAAGAGTTAATCACATACTTCGGAAATTCAAAAACATATTTTAAAAAAACGAATAAAAGTTTTAACGCAGCGGGATTCGAACCCACGCCTCTTGGAAACCGTCCAAGCGCTCTGAACGCTAAGCCATGCATCTACATACAGCTCTGTCGAAATTCTTATACGCCTATTACAACTCATTATTGTTGTTAGCATCTCTGTAGAGATTTTTACAAATTTCTGCTACCCAAAGATTTTTCTAGATTTCAAAGATTATTATATCGTTTGGCAGGAGAGAATGATATTTATTAAATATTTTTAACATTTTTTTTAAAGCGGTAATCACACAGGAAGTTCAAAAAGATATTTTTAGAAAACGTATAAAAATTTGAACGCAGTGGTATTCGTTTTTTTACTGTAGGAAAAAATACGATAGTTGAACTGCACGACATTTACAGAACAGAATTATAAGCTTTACTTAGCTATTTTATTAGCGTCGTTAATACACATAGTATCTAAAAAGTCACACGTTCAAATCCAGCTACATACAAAACTTATTTATTTATAATTGTTTACAATATTATAAAACTAGTAGCTGAACTACCCTCCATTACCAGAATACCCATTACGCTGAACAACTTTTGTTAGGGTGCAATTTCCTTATATCTTATTGTATAGCTGGTCTACTACGGCTCTACAATAGGTGTTCCACTTTATAACCAATTACAGCCTAAGTCCTGCCTAACCCTAAAAGCTTACCATTTTAATATAGTATAGATTGGTTATTCTTAACAAAGTTTTACATTAAAATCATACTAATTCGAACCACCATTATATAAACGCTATCAATATTTATACTATTATATTAGTTGAAAATCCTTCAATCACATAAAAGTAATAAAATATTAACTTTTTAATTGTAGGCAGAAACTCTAGTGTTGAGATACTGTCCTTCTTCCGCCCATTTAGAAACATTTTGTTATGATCTTCTTACCAATGCAGAAAAAATTAAATAATTTATATATAATCTTTTATCTATCTATTAATATTCTCCAGAGTGGGGATCGAACCCACAACTGTCACTGTCACTGCGCCACGATGGCATCAATATCAAAACATACAATTTATTACAATAATATTTTATTACCGTTATATAAAAAAAGGTATTTCTTAACAGATTGATAAGTCCCTGTTAACTTATCGTATATTGAAAGAAACACAATTTTAGAAAACGCAGTGGGATTCAAACCTGCGCCTCTAATGTACCGTCCAAGCGCTATTACCAATAAGCCATACGTTCTATACAGCTACGTCGAAACTCTTATACGCTTATTACTACTTATTTTTGTTACAATACCGATTATAATGTGATATAAATCAATAATTTAACAAGAACTTATCAAGCGAACTTTAGAAACATTATTATTAACTTACTAAGATCTTTCTAACAATTTTAAGGCATACAATGTGCTTTTAACAAGCGAAAGTTATATTTAAATGGTTTTTAACATATTTAGTTAATAAAATAAAATAAACAATATAAATAATAAAACTTTATTATGAATATCATATAAAATGAAAACTAGAGTATTCTACAAAAAAAACCATTTGAAATTCCAATAATGGATATTCTAGAGCAAATAGCACAAAAATTAACAATTCGGACCCTCGTTATAACGCGTAATCGGATATAACGCGGGTGATGATCAACGCAACAGGTGTCGTCAACTTTGCGATTTATATCGATTTATAGACGTCATAAAACCGTAACCAAAACTATCAGATATCCGATATTTGAATAACCGCGGAGTTTAATTTTATTATTTAATTCAGACATTTTAGTATATAAAACAATATATTTAGTTAGTAATAAAATTTCTTAACTTATGTTAGTTTTTTAATGACAGCTGTTATGGACATAACACATTCTTTAAAAAATGAAGACACCAGAGAGATGAAAGTAATATCAAACGAAAAGAAACTGTTAATGATAATACTTTTTCCCCTATAACAGGGTAGTCAGAGAAAACCTAGTGTCAAGACTCTCCGATCTCCAAGTCGCGCTTTATCTTAGGTACCAGAGAGATGAAATGAAAAGAATTTGAATATATTCATTTCTCCAAGTGGGTATAACGCCTAACACCTAAACTGAAACATTACCGTAATTTACCTATATTACTCAAAAATGTAATATCCGTAACCGAAATTATTCAAAAGTAGGGGATAATAGAAACCGGACCAGATATAGTATTCTTCCTATATCCCTATCCGTATCCAGATCCGTAATATTACATCCGTAACATCTCTCATTTATATTTAAATAAAATCTCTATTTATTTAAAACAGACTATTAAGGCTTTCTCCATACAAGGTTACATAAGAGATAACTCCATAACTAAAGAAAAGTTTTTTAATAATAAAATCTTTGCTTTTCGAGATACTTCTACATTTTAAATAAAACTATTTCAACCGGATTGTTTTTATTATTTGCATATATTATTATACAGATTAGGGTAGGGTTTATTTGCGTTATAACGAGAGCCGACTGTCTAAGAATTTACATATATGCACAATAATACATATATTACTTAAATTTTAATATCGATACAATTTTGTACTTCTAATTTTACGAGGGAAGTGCTATGACTTAAATGGTATTCGATTCTGTTTGAAGTAAAATAATCATTTTCCAATTTAAACTGAAATTGTTACAATATTTGAAATAAAAAGAAGTGTATTGTGACGTCATAACGTTAAATTGATAATAGAATTTAAAACGATCATGTTTTAATTATTAAAAATATTTTTTCTTTATGACTTGAAATAACATAAAAAAATGTATCAGAACAGAAAAAAAGAAAATAATACAAAATATATTTTAATTTATTTATATTTTAAAGAAAATATATATACAAAATTAAACAAATATGAACATACCACGAATACACGCTTAATTCGACGCTAGCTATTTAAAAAAAATGTCTATATAATATTGTTTTGACAGCGTTAGTAGCGTTTTTTTTTTGCTTTTATTCAACAGGTTATTTTTATTAATAATGCAGATTATATCACCAATTTAAAACATATTTATGTAGCCCAGGACTTGAGCAGCTCAAAGTCTTTATCATCTGAAAAAAGAAACATATTTCAGCAATGACTATCTACGATGTTGAGGTTTTATGTTCCAAGTAACTAAGTTTTTTATTCAACATTTAATTTTTTATGAATAACCACCAGCCAATGGTTGTGATTACATCCAATGTTAGGTGAAACACTCATAACTGATTCCAAATAGAAAAAAAATCTTTTGATAACATAACTCGTAATTTAAAACTACCACATGTAAAGATATGTTTATAACACATTACTTTACGATGAAAGTACACTATTATTTTTTATAAAGCAATAAATAAATTCCGTTAAAAAGTTGTCAAAAGTTGTTGCTTCGTAAATTATTATAAATATTTATGCATACACTTAAACTCTGTTAATACGATCACGCTTAAAACGCTTTCTCGGAGAATACGCTTACGCTAGTTCCTGCCACTTGAATCGTGTTTCATTTTATTATTCCTTTCCCGCTTATTAAGTTTTCTCGTTCAGTTTAGTAGTGTTTTTTGTTTGGTCCCTACGAAGTCGTATTTATACAAAATGGATACCTTGAGATTTGCTCGGTTTGGGCTTTTCAGGCACAGGCTCGGTGGACGGCACGTCGGGCAACGTGTCCGACGGAACGTTGATGCCAATCATTTCCTTGTCGAGTTCCTCCTGGAAAATGTATGATTTCAATGTAATCTATACATATAATAAAAATGTAACTCGCTGATGAACGCTGTCTGTACATGGAAGATGTATGATAAACATTATTCAGGGCATTTTATACATATAATAGAACTCAAAACAATGCTTTTTAGTTTTCTTTTCTGTTTATCTGTTTGTCTGTGCGTTTGTGCACGCTAATCTCAGAAACGGCTTAACCGATTTTAATGTACTTTTAATTATTGTATTTTGGTAAACTTCCGTTAAAATTTGTTGTTTATTTCATTTCAATCGGGACATAAATAAAATATTAAAAAAATAAGCACAGTTGGTAATTTAAGGGAGAAAGCAAGCGAAGTGTCAAGACACTCCGTTCTCTACTTTCCACCCGAAATCAAGGCATTGTATGTCGAGTGGCGGAACTCAACATAACACTGTATCTCGCCAGAGCGGAGAGGTAGAAATAATAATTAAAATACAACCATTCCATCAACCAGTAATCAATGCGACTGACAAGACGCAGTCTTTTTTATTATTTAATTTTTCTACCTACTAATAAAAAAACTTAGCAATTTTTCATCACAAAAAAACCAACTATGTTGTACATATTTTTTTCTTAATTTTTCGAACTCTTAATCTACGTGTAAAGCCAAAGACGTCAATACAGAAATAATTGTATAATTTACTGGACGTGTTTTAGAAACTAAGAAATAGTATAAAAAAAACAAGGCTAATACACTTTAAGTCATTGTTTATAAGTGTATGAGTCACACATTTTTTTTATGACTTTTTGGTCTAATACTCAGTTTATTATTAGACTATGCATCGTTGTATGGAGGTTCAATTCTCGATAGATTAAATTAGGGAATTTGTAGCCGAGCTGAGTTCCCGTCACGGTGCAGTGGAACAACAGGCAGGCGCCTGCCTGAGGAGGCATGACCATATTTAAATTATTTTCTTCGCTCTGCTGCAAGGTTTCCGTTGAAATTTGAATTATTCAGCGGCGGAACTAAACGCCGCACTTTATCTTACCAGAGCAGAAAAATGAAAATAATTTATAATAATTGCCCCGAGTGCGAAACGAGTCCACAACCAATCGTGTTCACAATCATACTTTGTCCCTTTCCACCAAAATAGCCTCTGTTTTTTTCTTATTTATAATGCACACATGTATTTTCTTTTAAGAACATATGCGTGAAATAAACCTTCTTACGTACTACTAGGTGCTTAAGCCTCCTGAAAATGAGAATGGAACCTGCAACAAATATAAAAGACTAACCTGTTCCAGCTCCTCCAGCTCCCTCTCCAGCTCATCTTCATCCACGTCGTTGGAGAAGGCAACATTGTTGCTGATAGCGTCCGTTATCTCGCGTGATATGTCGTGCTGTTCAGCTATATCATCCATAATGTCGTGCACTTTGTCAACATCACTGTGGGAATGTCACAATGTTAGAATACATTTTTACCTGAATCTATCAATCAATCAATCTTATTAATTTTGAAAGAAAACTATTATAACCGGATTAAGCGGGTATGTTTTGGTATTCGAAAATACATTTTAGATAACCCGACGTTTCAAACACTTTACAGTAGTCCGTCGTCACCGGTAGATTGAGTCCAATACTAAAATATACGCAGCTATTCCAGATAAAATAGTTTTATTTGAAAATGTGTAAAAATCAAGTTTTCTAAAAGTTTATTACAATTTAATTAAAATCGAAAAATATAAATATCCTTTATTCAAATAGACTTAAAGAACATTTGCATCGTCTAATGAATATAAAGATACCATCGACTCGGATGGTAGTTCTGCGGAGAAGAGCTACAGAGAAACTCAACAGTAGCTCTTTCAAATCAACGTAAAAAAATCTAACAAGACTATTCTGACCCACTTCCTACTGTGGCTTTAAAATTTGCAGATATGTCCGTATTTGATGACTGCAATATTTTATAACATCCGGTCAACACAA
The DNA here is from genome assembly GCA_038994665.1 of Podotricha telesiphe. Classification (NCBI taxonomy): domain Eukaryota; kingdom Metazoa; phylum Arthropoda; class Insecta; order Lepidoptera; family Nymphalidae; genus Podotricha; species Podotricha telesiphe. The sequence continues at coordinate 1,161,803 of JAOYRR010000375.1, read as the reverse complement.
TTTTTTACTACCTTATTAGTACTTGATGTAATTTCCGGAGCGACCCCGACAACGAGAGAATAATTTTAGGTGTGTTAATTTAAGTTTCTATTTTAAACTATTTTTAGCTACACTTTGGAAAATAGCTCTTATGATAAAAATTAAAATTTTAATTTACGGAAAATGCAGTGACTTTTAATTCGCGGCTAATTATTTTAATACATTAAATTTTTATCAGCATCATTCTTTTTTCCGCGTAGAACTTGACTGGTGGACACATCGCTTTGTCTCGTTCACCAGAGCGGAGGTATGAAAATAGTTTAAAAAAATGTATGTAATCTATACAAATAAATTAAATTGGAGTCTGTTATAATTTAAAAATAACCACTTTTTACTAAATGCATAATAATGTGTACACAGTACATATATTTTATCTATCTGTCGGTCTGTACTAATTTCTGGATTGGCTAGACCGATTTTGGCGGGACGTAACTCACCGATAGCTGATGTAACAAAGAGTAACTTAGGCTACTTTTATTTTATAGTTCCACGCAGGTGACGTAAGAGTAGTACATATATAAAGGCGAAAAGTCTTCAGTCTTAAGTTTTTTGCCGAAAGGTAAGAAGGGCTCATTACTATGCGGACGAAATCGCAAGCGACAGCTAGTAATAGAATATAATACCCGAAGTGGGGAACGAATCCACAACTGTCCCGATTATTGTCAGGTTGTTTTCACTGAGCCATGACTGTGTATTTCTTTAAACTGTAAATAAAATACTTACATATCCTTATGAGCTAGTTTCATTGCATTTGCCGCCTCTTTCATAGTATTGAGGACTTGCGCATTAGTGTTAGCGCCTTCCAAAGCTTCCCGCTGAGCTTCGATTTGTGTTAAAGTTCCATCTATTTGGGTTAGTTGTTTCTCGTACCGCTTCTTACGCTTCAGTGCGGCGATTGCAGCTAAAATTTAAAATATTTGTATATGACCTTTATATTATCTGAATTAATTTAGAATTTTCTTTAAAGAACACTCAAAAAACAATGATGACACGTTAGGTGGACAAAACCCAGTCTCACAACACTACCTACTATGCTTTGCATATGAATTTGAAAAAATTTATACTATGTGGCAGAACTCAAAACCACACAGTCTTACCAGAGCGGGGAAGCTAGTATATGGCATGGCAATATCATATAGTATTACAATTCTAAAGAAAAGCACATCAATACAGACATACAAAATAATTTGCATGATTTAATTAAAGGAAAATATGTTTAGTTGTTAATACCTTATATAAATAATTAACCTTCGTTAAATTAATTAAAATATTTAAAAACTTTATTTTTAAAAAAACTTTTTTTTTTAATTGATATTATTGAAAGGACCAACATGTAAAATATACACTTTTTGTTATTATTATATAGACATCTAATCCACAATTACCAGACAATCCATTATCTACTTTTATTGAGGCACTTAGTCTTAACAGGGCAGAGAAATGGTAGTTATTAAAAAAAGTCCTTGAGTGGGATAAAACCCGCAAACAACCATGTTTACAGTCAGATGCTGTCCTACTGCACTACAATGCCCTAAAATAACATATCAATACAACAAATCTAATAATAAACACACACATAATATAGACAACTGTACTTTCATATTAAATCAATGTAAAATCACAATGATCAAACTACAACTGATCCAGTTCAATTCAGTTCTTTAATTTTGGCACTTTGAATATGATCATAATAAATCAAATATTTGCTACGTGGAAAAAAGTAAACATGAAACTGCTTTTATTGATAAACGTTTTTAAAAAACATAAATATTAACAGTGGGATTCTAACCCTTTTGGAACCCGTGCAAACTCTTGCCCACTAAGCCGTGTGTTCAATGTAATTTCATTTACATACACATTTTCGAAAAATAACACATTAAAAATGTTAAAATGCTTTTATTGATTTTTCACATGCAATGTGATAAGTTTGTTTGCCTGACCAGATTGATATCTAGAGATCTAAATAGTGAGAGAGTAAATGAGCCAAGGGAGATATAAAATGTTTGAAACCATTTTCCTAAAGGTAAATCGTAATATAAACAGAAAACAATATTTTATTGAATTATGATTAAAAAGTTAACTTTTTCTTTAAATATATTCCAGCAAAAATGTAACTAACAGTAACTGATGAGATGTCATTATGATAAGAAATAAAATGTAAAATCATTTACTTGAATTATTTCTACATAAGTAATCATAAATATTATGACACATACATCTTCTTTAGGATATACATACATACATTTGTATTTCATACATGTCAACAAAGGTATAAAAATATAAGGTACTTATGTATCTAATTTAACCGTTACCTCGCTTATTTTTGGTGCCATTTTTTTTAGCAGTCTGTATTTCTAGTTCAATCTTTCTTTCTAGAAATTCTTGCTTTTTAATCAACAATTCTTCAGTCTCACGTAATTTCTGTATAGCTTCATGAGTCGTTGGTCCTTTCTCTTCCTTTTTCCCACCAAATAGTTTCCCCAAAAAACTCATTTTGCTTCACTTGCATGCAATAAGAACAATAAAACAGTTGAAATATATTATGAATAACAAATTATGCGTAAAAAGGCAAAATTACATATTAGTTCTATTCTATTCTTTTAGAAGTATGCGTCATCTACTATTGCCATGTTTTGAAATCATATCGACTGTAACTTAAAAATGATATATACTTTAAAGGAATATATTATATACCACAAGCAATATAATATTAGTAAAATATTACATAAACAACAAATGTTTCATAAACTGAATTTATAGATTTTATTTTCCTGATTACACATAAAAATAATAAACGTTTTATGAAATTTCGATACTGTGTGGTACATTCCGAACGTTTATGACACAGATCAGTAAGTACAGAGGAATGTTATTTAAATAAATATTAATTGTCTGTGGCAAAGACATATTTTATATAATTTACAATATGAATAGAAATGTTGTGTACAAAATTTCAGTATGTGCAATAATATTTACTATTCATAAATTTTAATTATTTCCTTTGAATTATGATAAAATTATTGTCTAAGGAACCTTTCAACTGACCTGTTTTTTATAGTAAATACAAGACAAATGAGTTATTGGGTCACCTGATCCTGATAAGTAAACACCACCACCCCCAGAGGAACAGGTGTAGAAGTGTGATACCGGCTTTTAAGGTAAAAGTAGACGCGCGTTTTCAAAGTACGCATATCGTATCGCCCTGGAAACATAAAAGGAAGTTCCTACAAAACTGCATAGTAGTAGAGTGCCACGTATCCATGGTGTGGATAATATTTAAGTCAGTTAATTACTATGTAGGTAGAAAATTCAGACATTAGGTCAAACAGTTCTCCAAAACACTTCCTATAATATATGCAGTATAGATCACCTGTGGCTGTAAGGTTTTATTTAAGCACTTGTACTAACACAAAACTAACAATAAAATTAACAAATAAGTGAACAACTTTAAAGTTTTAATATTAACAACTAACATTTAAAAAAAATGTCAAATTATTTAATTATCGTTCGATTTAAAAATATATGTCTATACTAAATACTACTAATACCATTAGAATCGGTTTTTGTTCCTTTCTTCTTTATTATTCAACCTACACAGTATTAACGTCAATATTTATTTATAATTTAACGAATTACTGCATGTATATTTTATACCTCTGCGTAATATATAAATGCTTTTCAGTGCTATAACTTGTCGTTGTCAATGATATGTCAAGTTTGTTTCGGTATTCATGACGCATTGTGTCAATAGTAAGAATAATAATCGGGCCTACTTCCGTTAGGCGGTAAAAGTATTTGCTGGTAGATTTTTATTAATAATAATCGTAGATTAATATTTAATCCATTTTATTCAAAAAATTGCTTCGTAAGTAGAATTATACAGGGTTGTTTTCAATTTCTATCATTTAAATTGTAAACTTGTCAAGCAAAACTGTTTAACAATATTTAAATTTATACATTATTTTTGTTATATTATTAATATTTAAATTCTCTTCTTTTATAAGTATTTATTATCATTTATATAACATTAATAGTTCGATTCTAGCGTAATTATATAATTTTTTTTGTGAATAATAATAATGATGGACTGTCATTGGATTCGTTGTGCTTGTGACTATGAGATTCGAATATTTAATCGCATTGTCAATTGTTAGTGTAGTGTAAATATTTAAATTGAATTTTAAACTCATTTTAAGTTAATTTATAAAACGTCTTGCGTTTCGCGCCCAAATTACAGATAGGTGCATAACATATTTTGTATTATCAACAATGCAGTTATTATTATTTCTTTTTATTACTATTTAACGTAATTTGATATATCTGTAAGATGTTTAGCTTTTTTTGTATTATTAATCAGTTTACTTTTTCATTAACAATACTTGTTTCTCATGCCAACAGATTGTCTGAAACAATATTAATGTATTTAGTTTAATTGGTGTAAGCCAAAACCAAAATACCCATCACACTAAAATCTTTTGTTAAGGTGCAAATTCCTTATATGTTCCGTATATACATCAGGTATTTCAATAATTAAAATCAATTTTAGACTAAGTCTGCCTAAACTTAAAAGTTATACAACAAAAATATTTCATTAAAATCTGTGTATTTTACTCCTTTATTATAGGTATATTGATTGTGTTTTATTTTAATTCAAATATTATCTGTTTCCAGATTATAATATTGACATTAAAATGATTAATACTTTGATATTCAGTTCAAGTGTTTATTAGATTTCAAGAGTTGTATAACAATGTGGTGTAACTGAAATTAAGTAACAAAATGTCTACCATCATAAACACAGGAGAATTTAGAGCTGGGTCAATTTACAAAATTGCACTGTATAATTTTATGTAAGTAATAAATTGTATCTCACTGCCAACACAATTGGTTGTGGATTAACGCCCTACTCGAAAAAAATATTATATTTTAATTATTTACATTTTTCCACTCTTATATGTCAAAAGTGCAGTGATAAGTTCTGCTACTCAAGATGCAATGATGAGATTTTGGACAGAAACTTCAAAATTGAGTGTATTAATAGTAGGTTCTCTCTGACTATGCTGTGCAGGATATAGTGTGAAGAACATTATATGTCATTCATTTTTATTTCATGAAAAAGGTTAACATATATATATTACAAAAAATGTTGTGCTTAGATTTCAACATTATATGCATATACTTTGACCTAGTGCTAAGACACTCTATTCTCTGTTTTCCAACCAAATTCAAGACATAGTGAGTTGCGCAACTCATCTCTGTGCTTTGTCTCACCAGAGCAGAGAGATGAATATATTTCAGTGTAATCATTCCCCCAAGTGGGAATTGAACCCACAACCAATCCCGTTTACAGTCATACACTGACCTAATGTGCCACAATGAGCCTTATGTGATGCATGGGAAGTGAATACTATATATTAATTTGAAACCAATGTAGCACACTGGAGCAGGGTCTATATATAATATTATGAGATATATGTTATTTGTAAAATATTATATTATATAGTTTGTGATGTAAGTTGATGATACTTATTTGCTTTGTTTTATTTTATAAAGAGAATTTAAGTGGTTAAGTTGGAATTATGTAGGATAAGATTAGTTTACGCTAGGCTACCTAGCTATTATAATACTAATTGGTGAGTGATTCAGTGTTTTATTTATGTTACATGCATAATAATACATTTATTCCCAGGACATATACGGAAATAGAGTTTTTCCCAGGACCAACTTTAAATATAATTATAGGACCAAATGGTACAGGAAAGTCCTCACTTGTTAGTGCCATTATATTAGGACTCGGTGGCAAACCAACTGACATATGCAAATCTAAAAGTAAAGTAAGTAAATGAAGTAGTACAGATTAAGTTTTTTTCAATGAGGCCATAGTGGCATCTGACAGTAATCGCGATTAGTTGTGGGTTCAATCCAACTCGGACAAATGATTATAATTTAATCATGATTGATGCTTTATAAAATTTAATCATTTGTCGTCCAGTCCCGGCACTCAACACGCAATGTCTCTGATTAGGGCAGAAAGTGGTGAACGGAACGTCTTGACACTAGATGAAAAATAATGTTTTTTTTTCTCTTTGTAATCTAACAATTTCCTTCTTTTCATTCTCCATACAACGTGACATTGGCTAAGTGATAAGGGAACCACCCTTATTACAGAACTGAACTAAATTGTAAATGAAATAAAACTTTAGTTTTTTATTAAAACATCTTTTTAGTTTATTTATTGTGTAATTCTCCATTTATAATGTAATATTATAACAGCGGCCTCTCATTCTCGGCCTGTCTAGAACTTTTATCATTTCGTTACTAGCACTTATTTCAAAGGTGGCGTTAGTAGGATCTTTTCAAATTTGATTAGGTAGAGAGATGAGCTCGGATACTGGAGACGAACGTTAATGCGCATTTTAAAGGGGCCCCTAAGCCTTACACTTGGCTCGCAAGTCCCAGGCACGGTCTATACATGGAACCCTAAGGAGCTTCTTCTCACAGTTCAACTTATAATTGAATACATTAAGGCCATCGTGGCGCTATGTATGTACGTATGAGTTATGTTTGGGGGTTTGGTGGTTGTGGGTTCAACGCCTACTCGATGAAAAGATTTTTTTTTATTTCTCCGCGTTTTGGAGAATTTTTTGTCTAGTTGTGATGCTTTAAAAGCTTTGTAACACCCTTCCTTATGTAATAATTAAATATGATTGAGGTTTAAACTATTAATCTTCAGATTGATAATAATAAGTAGAACTTGTTAAATATATAGTTTATTGTTTGAACGTTAAACAGATAAAATATTAATAATAGATTAAGGGAGTGCTTACGGCGGTAAGAGGATTTAGACTAACTGCAAGCCCGGCGCATACGCTAATATAGCAATCAAAAACTTACATACATAAGATATATAATTGCTGTGTCGCTACAGCTTTTTGAAGAAAGCTGTTTAATTTACAAAAAAATATATATTTTTATTATATAATACATAAACAATAATCTTTCTATTAACAGATAATATTAATTGTAAGTAGAAAATAGTAGGCCAATCTTTACAAAAGTTAAAGAATAAAGGTCAGGCAGTCAGGGAAATGATTACATTTTTATGATGTTCATTTCTCCACTCCACGGAAGATGGCCTGAGATAAATATAAGTTATTTTCTATTTCAGTTATCAGATTTTATCAATGAAAATTGTAATGAAGCCAAAATAGAAATACAATTGTACCAAAAGAAAGGAAAAGCAAATATGGTGGTTACAACAATATTGAAAAGACCTCATAAAATTAATTTTCAATTAAATCATGAGGCTGTGTCTAGAGAAACTCTATTGAGCGAGTTAGATAATTATAAAATTCAGGTAAGTAAGTATTTTAATATTTCTTTTTTCAGCTTCACGCTATTTCCCGTATAGCACGGTAGCCAGAGGCAACTCCACTGTCCGCCCACTATCTAGACATTGTGTGTTGAGTGGCGGAATTTACCGCCGCGCTTTACCTTAGTTACGAGAGGGGAGAAATGAAAATAATTTAAATATAACAATTCCTCCGAGTGGGAATCGAACCCACAACCAATCAAAAAAATCAAACTTCTCCCAAAGAATCCCGAGCTCCCACGATGTAAATAACATACAGCGTACAACATTATCGTTAAATATATTTAAATACATTACTAATGACATGTAGGCGACTACTTGTAATTTTTGGCTTGTATATGTAACTTTAATCCACAATGACTAGAACTTAAATTATTTATATTGAGTTTGTCCTCGACGGCACAGTGAAAGAAGAAGTTATCTATACAAGTTATGCTATCTCTTGCTGTTTACAGTCAGTCTTTAAATAATTTTCCAAACCAAATTACACTCTAGAATGAAATACTTACTAAAACTGAATTAATTGAATTTTAATATAAAATATGTTTTTAGGTAAACAATTTGTGTCAAGTGCTTCCTCAATTAAAAGTTCATGACTTTTCAAGTCTTACACCGACTGAACGTTTAATTAGCACATTAACTTCAGTGTCTGGCATGAGAGGCGTTAATCTGAGGCAGGATTTAATCGAAAAGTCCGAAACAGTAAAGCAAAAGATTAAGGAGAAAAAAAATGTAGAAAAGGAGCTACGGCAAATTGTGAAATTAAATGAAAGGTATGTTGTAATCTATACATATAATAAAAATGTAACTGATCGCTGTCTGTACATGGAATATATTTGGAAAAATATATTATTTGGCGCATTTATCAATGTAAGTTCTATTTTTGTCTTCACAAGATGCAACTTCCGAGTCATAGTCACCGATCTCAGAACACATATGAAGCAAATTTTGTTTTAATGTCTTCAGAGTTTATGGCAATGCCGGAATGTTCTATTGCCATAATTATTGGGGCAAACTTTTCTGGCAGCCCCGCCAACGGCAATGATCCGATCCCATCCTCGTTAATTTCAAACCCTGTACCTTTTACTCTTTGTGCAGTTTTCACTATCTAAAATACCTTGTCATGGATTCACATTATCATTATCAAGTCGAATGTTCGAAGTAGACTGATTTTCCTCGTGAAACCGCTGTCATCAAATAACTTCTGTAGTTTCTGCCACAAGTCCTTGACGTAAGTTTCATTTTTTATGTGCACATATAACTTGGGATCAATTTCATAATGAGCTTTGCTTTCGCTTTTTTCTTTTCTGTGTCACTTAAATGGACAGGAATGGCGCGATGTCAATGCCTTCTAAGATGAGAAAATTTCTTGCTGCGATCGCCCAGTCGTTATAAGATCATCGTCGTCGTTGTCGATCGTCAGCGTCCCTTTAATTTCGGCACATTACCTAATTACATAACATGAATTTATTATAAAATTATTTAATTACTTTTGCTCTGGGCCCATAACCGAATAAATCAAATAACTTGCTATGCTATGACTTACTATGACTATTATCCTAGTACATATTTTAATTACCAGCTGGCGTTAGTATAAATTAAACTAGTATTATTTTGATATTAATAAACATATTTTAAACGAAAAATTATAATATTATTTTTTAGATAAATTATTTTTGCTAAGACACATCTTGAAATCAAAATCAAAATAAACTTTATTCAAATAGGCTATTACAAGCACTTTCGAATCGTCCGTTAATAAAAAAGAAACAGTGTTGTCAGTCTTTACTTCTTGTAAATACCGTGTCCTTTGCTGTTTCTTAAAAACTTAAAATGTCAGTAAATTAAAAAAGAAAATTGTAAAATATACTTTTTATCTAAAATATATAAAATATAATAAATTTTACAATAAAACTCTGAATACCACGTTAGGGATTATTATATTAGTAACAGCTGCCATGTCGATATGCTCTCCTAGTTCCTTTAGCGGTTAAAGCAACTCTTCATCAAGTTTGATCTGGCCAATCCATACTTGGGCACTTCATGAAATAGTCGCTATAAAGCCGTCGATGTTTTCAAAATAACAACGAAATGAATTCTTCAAAATAACAACGACATATACACTCATCATAGGTTTTTCCGAATTTGTCATATAACGTGTCAAATCAACGCGTCTTGTCTTTCCAGAGCAGAAAAATGAAAATAATTAAATAGAAATATTTTCCTGAGTCATGGGAATCGAACCCATAACCAATCGTGTTTGCAGTCCACATAATAATCATAATCAATATATTGACAAATATTGCTGTTTGAAAAAGATGTGTATGATGTCATTTGACGTATAAGAGTTCCGAGGTAGCTGGATAGAACGTATGGCTTATGGGGTTGGATCGCCTGGATGGGACACAAGAGGCACGGGTTCAAGTCCCGCTACATTAAAATTTCCATAAGTTTTCTAAAACTGCTTTTTCATATCACAAGTGTGTGAATAACACTTGGACAAAATTAAATATCTTCAAATTGTTTTTTGACATTTTTTAAAGTGTTAATCGCACACTTAGGACGTTTTCTAAATATGTATTTTTCAATCTTGAAATTGTTTACTTTATTTATATTTCAGAGATAAACAAAGCGTGGACAATATGACAAAGAAGGAAATGCTAGAACACGATTTAAATATGTGTAAATTAAAACAAAAATGGCTGGAGCTATATTCCTTAGAAATAGACATTGATAAACTTAAGTTATATATACTTGAGAAGTACGCTATTGTTGACAAATGCGATAAAAGTATTAAGGCAAAGGAAAATGAGAAAAATGGCGTCCACAAGAAATTGCAAGGTAGAAATGAACTTTTGAATATAATTGTAAGTATTTTTAACAGGCTCTTAATATTATAATAGTAAGTTTACATCATTGGCGAAGTGGCAAATATTTGTAGAGGTAAGAGTAAGTCTCGAGATGAACATAGGATGCGTTTCCATTTTTTTAAGTTTTTCCAAAACATTTCATTGTTTTACGAAAATGCCGAAATAATGAAGCAGCTAAAGATGACGCGGACGAAGCCGCGAACGGGTCGCTAGTTTACTAAAATGTGCGAAAGGTGAGGTGTTAATCGTGTTATATGGACACTTCGGCACTGGTACACGCACATTAGGCTTTACGGTCCTGGTGTCCATACTAGTGGTTCACTTCGCAACTGGACGTCGAAATTACTGTAATCGGCTCCTATACGATAGACAGACTGATGCATTGTATGTTTGGAGCACTGTGTCAAAAAATTATAATATTAAGATCGCTAGAATATTTCAACAGGCTCCTCCCGATGACGTTTTTTTTTCGTATCGATGTTTTCGTTGAGTTCCACCACTCAACACTTTTTTCAACCATTACAATTCAACAAATAAAATATCTGCTAACACATTGCACAGAAATTTTGACGTACACAAATTTGAACGTAGCGGGACTCGAACCCGCGCCTCTTGTGTACCGTCCAAGCTCTCTGGCCGCTAAGCGTTCTACATCCGTCTACGTCGCAAGTCTTATACGTTTATTACAACGTATTACATCTCTGTAGAGAGAGTTCGAGGCGCGGGTCTTTACACTTTTTTTTAATATTTTTTCGTAGTGTTTGAATAACGCTTTAAAAATGTTAACAAAATTAATTATCTACAAGTAAGCCATTTTATTTATTTTTTTCCAGAATAAAAAAAAAAGGGATTTTAAAAAGTGTATAGAAAATTTACAAGATTCAGTTAGGTCCAATACAAACAAATTTCGTACAATCGACGCTCATTTATTGAGGAAAGAAGAGGAAATCAAAGCTAGGGAGCAAAATTTAAATATAATGGAGGCCGAACTGGAAAAGCTACGGGAAGATAAAAATGCCTTCGTGAATATCATTGGAGATGGTATGTGCACGGTTGTGGGCTCAAAGTCACCACGGGGATATTTTATATATACTAGTAGTCACGTCACGCGAATTTAAGTTATTTAACGATATATTATGAGAAATGTTGGCTTCCGTGATTTATTTTTCATATAAACTTTAACTATGTCAAATTAGATACTCCTATTTTCCTTCACGTATTACTTATTTATAATTGTAGTAGATATTTCTTTCTCGTTGAATAAAGTGCGGTATTGAGAATAAAACGAAAAGTAAAAATTAGAGTGACTTGAACAGACAATTAGTCGATCGATCGGTCAGAAAACGCAATTGGTCGTGGGTTCGATTCGTTCAATTGAAATGAATTATTTTTATTTCTCCCCTCTGGCGAGTGGCGTTGAGCTCCGCCACTAAACACGCAATTATTTTGATTTCGGACGGAAAGCGGTGAACGGAACACTTAAAATCGGGGGAAAATAATATTATTATGGTAACATAGGTTATCTCAATCACTGATAAACTATCAAAGTTTTTCAACAGTTTACTTGTTCCTCCTCCCTTCACTCCGAACCCAAACGGGATATATCCATCGAACAGTTACTAATGACAGCCATATTTAACTTTTTTTTAATTTTTTCTATCATGAATACTTTTTTTTACTTTTACAGAAAATATTTTACGAAACAAAGTGAAGAGCGTGTTCGAATTAATAAGGTCTAAGTACGCGGAGAAAAAAGAAAAGGAGGATATGAGGATGGATATAGAATATGGTTCCGCATATAAAAATGTTATTGACAATATTACATCTCACGATGCACAGTGAGTGCTTTTATTCACACTTATATTAACTTGATCTGTATATATATATAACACATTTATAAGTATAAATTTAATTACTTTTATAAATAGCATTCTCTCTTGCCAAATTATTCATAGAAATTATCTTTGGATAGCGGAAATTATGTAAAAATCTCTCTACAGAGATGGTAACAACATAAATAAGTTATAATAAGGGTTTAAGAAGAAACACTTGAACGGTACACAAGACGCGCGGGTTCGAATTCGTTCAAATTTTTATACATTTCTAAAAAATGTTTTTCGTAGCCTAAGTGTATAAATAACGCTTTAAAATAATTAAAATCTATATAAATATATGTGTATATGTAAATCTTTATACTCAATTATTACGCACTTTGTTTGAACAGTCAGATTAACTCAAAACTTTAAACAATTATCAAGGATCGATGGGAACATACGATAAAAAAAAATTAAAGCACTATAGATTGAAAATGTAACAAACACGCTTCGACAGCTAATCAAACTAAAAAGTAAAAAATAATTCTTGGTTTAAGAATCAAATGATTTCTGAAATGAAATGTCGCTGTTCTAAAAGTGTGGAGTGCCTTATAGAAAATGTTTTAACTAATCCTGCATTTTAGAATAAAATTAGTAAAAAAGCATAACAATTGATATCAAGCAAAGCGTGGCGCTGAATGCCGCTATTGTCAATGTCTCGAATTCAGGCTACGCGTGGAGGACGGAGTGTCTTGGCACTAGGTTCTCTCTGACTGCCCTGCTGTGCTGGGAAAAGTCTGTAAATCTGTACTTTATAATTAATAGATGTTCAGATGATGTTTGGAACAGGTTTCGCGACAGGGCCAGATTAAGGAGGTTAAGGGCTCTCGAAAGTTTTATTAAAGTCCCTGAATTTTGGCAGAGTTGTGACACTGTGTGTACAAAGTCGCGGGCAACAGCTAGTATAAGCTAATAAAGAACTTATTATTTTACAGATTAAAATCACTTTGTAATCAGGATAAGAGGCGTATGGAGTTACTGAAAAAGCATTACAATCATACTTATCAAGCACTGGAATGGTTTAGGAGTAATAGAAATTTGTTCAAACACCCTGTATATGAACCTATGTTACTTGAGGTATAGTATATATATTATATAGATGTTTTATTATTTAGACTAAAAATATTTTTTTTCGGACAAATTTTGACTGTAAACGGGTTGTGAGTTCGATCCCAATCTGGGTGTTGATTATATTTAAATTAGTTCCATTTTTCCGCTTTGGTAGGCAAATGGAGGAGAGTGTCTATACGCTAGATTTCTTTCTGTCTATTGCATAATATATTTAGGCATGGAGCTGATTTAGATTTTTCTTATTCAACCACTCATATTATATAATATGTGTGATTAAATAAAAAAATAAGGGCCAAAAAAAATAAGATATAACACATATGTATGGATACACGGTACATACTAGTATACCAAAATAATATTTTTTATAATTTTTGTCTGTTTTTTTGTGTTTGTTCCGGCAGGACCGATTTGTATGTAACATATGCATTTAGTAAGAAGCTGTTATTTTAATATTACAAACAGACACTCCAATTTATTTATGTATAGATTCACACAAAACTGGGATACAAATACAAATATGCATATAATAGAATTCATGAATATTTATATAATCGAATTCAAGAAATAATTTCATTTTTAATGTAGCTACTTCTCTGCTGCAGTTAGTTAAAAAAATGTTACATGTCAACACATTCAAAGTAAATTCAAAATAAATTCTGGAACTTACGCATTAATGAGAATAAGTAATAATATATGTATGTATATAATAATAGTGTGGTTGTCTTGACGATATGAATAACATAATAAAAACTAATGTAATTTAATAAAAATATATTGTCACTTGTTTTTGTTATACCAAATCAATAAAATAAACCAGATTTTAATGATTCTATAAATCTTTACGTTTCATTTACTCATAGTGATTAACCAAAGTAAATATAAAAAAATATACTGGAAATGTTGCTCGTTTCATACTTCATGAGAATAAATGACAAAATCTTCCATTTACAATACGATCAAATACGCAGCTTCACGGTTTTTCTTCTTTTTTTCGCATAACAAGGGAGCTAGAGAGAAACCAGTGTCAAAACACTCCGTTATCCAATTTTTGCCTGAAGTCGAACCACAACCAATCGCGTCTACAATGAGACGCTGTCTCACTGTACTTTTTTGGCCCTATTTAATAAGCAATTGTCGTATTCGAACAGATAACATTCGCGGACGAGTCCCTAGCGCCGTACCTGGAGCACACGGTGGCGGCGCGCGACCTCACCGCCTTCTCCTTCGTGGACGCGCTCGACATGGAGGTGTTCCTGCGCGAGGTGCGCGTGCAGCGCCGCCTCAAGCGCGTCAGCGCGCTCTGCCTGCCCGAGGCCGCGCGCGGGGCTCCGCCCGCCCCGGCGCAGCCCCTGCGGTGCGTGACTCATGACTATTCCGAGTTAGTGGTTAGTGGCGGAACTCAACACCGCGCTGGCTTACTCGCTGTCTGGAGCTGAATCTCAATTTATTGCATTCATTGCAATCATTTGTTTAATGTATATTTTCTTTCTAATAGTGCGCATGAATAAAAATGTTCGTACATAAATTTCCAGGCACCTAGGCTTCACTAAGTACGTATCGAATACGTTCGAAGCTCCGCCCGCCATTTTGCAATATCTATGCGACCAGTACAAAGTGCACAAAATACCTATAGGCAATGCACACACCTCAGCCAATATGAAACACGTGCCGCCCAATATAAACTTGTACTTCACCGGTGAGTTGCGGGTTTAAAACTATATTCTTATTCAAAAATATTATTATAAATGATATACTATATATTTTATTCGTAGGGTAAATAATCAAAAAGATTTAAATAAGTTAACATTTTTTAAAGTGTTAATCACACACTTAGGAAATTGAAAACATATTTTTAGAAAACGTATAGAAAGTTGAACGTAGCAGGATCCTGTCAGAGATCCTGCAAGAGGCTGTCTGTTTGTAATATTAAAATAACCGCTTTTTACTAAATGCAAATGTTGTATACACGGTATATATACTAAAATAACATTTTGTACAATTTTTGTCTGTCTGATCGTTCCGGCTAATCTTTGGAACGGATGGACTATTTTTTACGAGACTTTCACTGGCAGTTAGCTGATGTGATAAGAAGTACCTTAGGTTTCTTTTATTTTAGAATTCTACGCCGACGATGTCGCGTACACGGCTAGTTTAGTAATAAAATAACAAGTTATTCGTTTACTTATCTAACTCTACTCTAATTATTTCTTGAGTGTGGGTGGATAAAAAAATATTACATATTCTTGTATACTTAACCTGTTATTAAAAAAAAATAGTATATATTTTAAAGAATTAAAATACATGTTACCCTATTAACACATGTATGTATATCGTCTGTACAAAATATGTAATTCAAACACATAGCAGTGTGTAATATTAAGTAGTATTATACAATGAAATTCCTTATTAATTAAATGTCTATGGCTTGTCGGTTTCTAGATAAATACAGGGTGCAAGTGAAAACATCTATATACACAAATAAAAGTTCACAAAATATAAAAGAACTTGGTCCAGCCCGTTTGCTTAGTAGCAATTATAAGCAAATAAATGAAGTTCAAAATACGTGAGTATTCAATTGCCTATGTATCGGCAGAGAGAATTTAGTGTCAAAACATTCCATTCATCACTATTGTTTGTCACAAAGTTTGTGACTAGATCAATATGAAACTTTCTAGCAATATAGATTATACATCAGAGTAACTGAGACCAGTGTGGCGCAGTGGGATAAAGTCTGTCTGGAAACGCGATTGGTTGTGGGTTCGATCCCCAAACGGGGGAATGGTATCTTTTGAAATATTTTCATCAACACGCGATATTTTGACTTCGGGCGGAAAATGTTTAACGGAGTGCAGGAAAAAGCGTGAAGCTGATAACAGCATAACTATAACATAACAGTTATAAATGTATATAAATGACAAAATGTATTGATAAATTATAATTTTACTACTGCAAAGTTTTCGAAACAACGGGTTTTCAAAAATTTATTCGCGAGAAACCATAGATATTATTATTTTTTCTTTTTTTCAGTTTATCATATTGGACGGCTGAGAAGGAGAAAATAACGATAAAGCTGGCCGAAATAAAGGATATAGAAGATAAAATAATGGATGAAATTAGTGAATTAGAAAGTTCTAAAAATACCGCACAGAACTATATTTATAAGGTTTCGTTATATATAAAAATATATACATACATACATATTTTAATTAAAATGTTCTTGATTCAAATTGATTATTACTAGTACTTTCGAATCGTCAATTAACATAAGCTAGTACTTACAAGACTTCAAATCATTAAAACGTATTTTATGCATTATTTGAAACAGTTAAAGAAAATCATCATAGCAATAAAAGATCGAAGCAAAAGGGTGCAGGAAGAAAGAGATGCAACACCCATTGATATGGACGCTGAACGTGTTAGAGCGAGACAGCAGCAAGCAAATGTTACGCGCCAGCTCGTCGCGGAACATCCCGAGCTAATACGAGCGATGAACAAGTTACACGCTATTGAACTCTATCGTACCGCACTCCTGGTACGTTATGGTGTCCTGGTACTTTGTACTTGATTTTGGAGACGTGTGGAAGAATGTGGGTAACTTAAATAAATTATTTTCATTTCTCCGCTTTGGTGACAAGACAAAGCGCGGTGTTGAGTTCCGCCACTCAACACGCAATTTCTCGGATTCGGGCTAAAAGTGGAGAACGGAGTGTTTAGACACTAGGTTCTCTCTAACTAAACTGATATGCGCGAAAAGCTTGAAGCTACAAAAACATTTTTAGAAAACGTATCAAAATTTTAAACTAATGGGACTCGAACCTACGGCTCTTGTGTACCGTCCAAGCGCTATTCCACTGAGCCTTACGTTCTATACAGCTACGTCGAAAGTCTTGATATGCTTATTACAACTTATAATAGCTCGCGGTTTCGCCCGCGTATACTACACGACTGAACTATTTAGTCTCTTTGGCCGCATAAGTTCTCACTTATATCACAAACTTTGCTTAAATATATATTTAAATGTACATTTTTATTATATGTATAGATATATTGTGTCGTAACTGTAACGACACCTGCTTAATTAAATAAATCTCGCAATAATTCTGAGCTCACATGTAGTAAATAGCCATTGCGACTGCTGCATAAGCTAATAAATTGCGATTTTGCTTTTTACTAGCGACCCGCTCGCGTCTTCGCTCGCGTGAACTATAGCTGTTTCGTATTTACAGCGGCCTATTACGTAAAACATGAAAAACTAAAAAAAAGGGAGAAAAATAATCCCCTGTTCGTCTCCAGACCCTCGAGTATCTCTATATAAAATGTTTTCACAATCGGTTCAGCGGTATGGCCGTGATGACGTCACAGACAGAGAGCTACTATAGCTTACTATCGCTTTTGTAATATCATAATAATATTAATTTATTATTGTTATTCTTTTAGAAGAACATTGCAAATCTAAACAACGAGTTGGCAAAATATGAAGACGACATAAAGCAATTAGAACATAATCTTAACGAGGTTAAGGTGAGATTGTCTTATAATTTATACTATCGAGGCCGTCGTGTATCAATCGTCGGAGTCATGGGTTCGAATTCCAATTAGGGGAATGATTATGGTTAAATTATTTCTACGCTCTGGTAATATCCACGACACAATACGCAATGTTTTCTTTTCTGTCTACTTATTATATTCACTCGTTAGATAAATATTCTAATGACCCCATGAATATACTATGAGGATAGCAAAGGACATATTGACTGACGTTTTACGCCATCTTTGTATAGAAAATTTATATTTTTTTTTAGCAACACGTACATTTTGCATAAAATCAGGTAGACATAAAGTCGGGTAGTGTTAAAACACTCCGTTCTCCAGCGAATGTAGGAAGAGAATCTATATGAATATATTAGTTTAAAAAAGTCATTGTGTGTTGAGTGGCGTTACTCTACGTTACGTTTTGTCTTATAGACTGGGGGAATAATTAATCGTTCCCCCGAATGAGGATCGAACCCATAACCGTCGCGTTTGCATTCAGACATCCCGATAACGTCACATAATATCGTTGCAGGCAATATGGCAAAAAGCGGATACAGAAAAAGAACTAATAGAATTAAAAAGAAATAAGAAAATACAAGAAATCAAAAGAGCTTGTCAAGACAAACTACCTAATAACGAGGATTTTCCATACAAAACGGATTTCGAGAAGTTACCGTCGGACTTAAAAGTTTTGTTGCGACAACAGTATAAGATAGACCGTGAAATGAACTCCATATCCTTCGATAGAGAGGTAATGTAAGAAGATTTTAAGATTATTTTTATTATATCCAACTTTAGGCTTAATATTATAAATGCGATAGTAAATCTGTCTGTCTCTCTATCTATCTGTAAAGTAATCACGGCCAAACCGCTAAGGCGATTGTGATGAAATTTTATATAGATATAATAATAATTCCACACTGTCTCAATAAGCACATTTAAGATATTAAAAACATTTTAAGATATCGTATAAAAATTTACGGGATTCGAATCCGCGCCTCTTAGGAACCGCCTTTTGGCCTAGTAGCGCGGCATGTGTGTGAGTAATACTTTTAAACTGTTAAAAATATTTAAGATGTTAGTTTTGTTTTTTTTTAATTCATTGTAAATGTTACAGCTAGTTCAAAATTATAAGGAGAGAGAAAAAACTAAAAGAGAACTGTTGTCGACTATAGAGATCATGGAAACTGAATTACACAAATTAAAGGCGGATATAGACAGGACAAAGTAAATATTATTTTTATATTAGTTTTCCTTTATTCAAAACTTTAGTTAAGTTTTGGTATTAAGTGAAATCCGCGGGCCGTAGAAAGATATTTTATTAATTTTTATGATTATTATTCGAAAAAGTTTTTCGAGTTCAGGAGAAACCGGTCCTTTGGAAGGCTTGCGGTGGGGACTCGGGTTCAACACGTAGAGGCTATTCATCCAACCATCTCTAAGTAACCACAGGTAATTGCTCAGAGATGGTATTGCCTAATGCGTAGGAACTATGGAATTTGGCTGGACTGAGTACTGGACTTTTGTATGAGTGGTGTGAGGGTGAGGTGTTCTCCAATTTCCCCGTGACTACGCAGATTGAGCACTTGCACCCCCGAGCACACAGCTCTTGCGTCGAAGGCAAGCCTTGAATTCGAACGGAGTGTCTTGACACTAGGTACTCTCTCACTACCCGGCTTTACGGGATTAGAATTTACTTTGTATTTTATTTTTCTAGACCGGCTTGGATGAATAACTTGAATAGTATAATTGAGACTGTAAATAGACGGTTCAATGACATCGTCCACGAGCTGCGGTTCACTGGAGAGGTGTTACTCAACACCGGAGACAATGTAAGTGTGATATTACGGATGCAAAACGATATGATACGATCTCTCATCGTAGATAACGATGAGCCCACTAATTAGAGCGCGTCTCGGCAGGAGGAGGACATCTCGTCGTACGGCGTGGACGTGTGCGTGTCGTTCCGCGCCGACGCGCGCCTGCAGCGCCTGGACGGCGGGCGCCAGTCGGGCGGCGAGCGCGCGCTCGCCACCGCCTGCTACGTGCTGGCGCTGCAGGCCGCCGCCGCGTCGCCCTTCAAGTGAGTGTGGCGTTTTGGCTTGTTAGACGCTCAATTCTATTCATCTTTAATTCACACACTTTAAATTAAAAAAAATACTATGTAACCCGCTCGCAGGTTGGCACGCATAAGTTATTATAACTGTCTCGTTTTTTCGCGGGCATTTTAGTAGAACAATGAAATTCCTGGGAAAAATAAAAAATATATAGGGGTCAACTCAAATACCCTCAAGTATCTTTATATAAAATTTCATTGGCCGTGATGACGTCACACACACAGCAGACAGAGTTGCATTTGTAATGTAAGCTTTTGTTATGGATGTTTTAGGTGCCTCGATGAAATCAACCAGGGAATGGACGCCACGAACGAGCGGAATCTAATCGATCTCTTGATACGGGAGGCGACGGAATTGCGCCCGTGTCAGTACCTCCTTCTGTCGCCTAAGGTAAGTGGGCATTCATTATTTATTACTAGCGCCCCGCTCGTGACTTCGCCTGCGTAAACAACGCGACTCAAGTACTTCACTATTGCGCTCTTGCTCGCTTCAATCACAAACTTTGTTTAAATTTATAATTTTAATAGTTGTAATAGTTTTTTATTTATGATTATTATTTGAAATGAAATAAGCACTAAATGCGTTGGGAGGTTTTACCAAAGTAGTCAAAATGCATTTAAATCGGTCGGTTGAGCTGTTTCTAAGATTAGCGTGCACTAACCTACAGACAAACAGAAAAGAAAAATAAAAATCTGTGATTTAGGTAATATTGCATTGAGAAATGCCCCCAATAATATATTCTTATCATATATCTTCTTCCATGTACAGACAGCATTCAGTTACATTTTTGTTATATGTATAGATGTAACATGGCCGCTGTGTCGTAGGACAGCGTCTGACTGTGATGGTAGTGAGTTCGATCCCACTCACGGGATAATTGTATTTAAATTATTTTTTATTCTCCGGTCTGTTGAGTTCCGCTCTTTCAACACGCAATGTCTCGAATTTGAGCGCCTAACGGCAAACAGAGTGTCATGACACTTAGAGTTTAAAAATAATAATACTACATTTTTATATTATTGGTAATATTAATTTGCTTTTATTTTCTAAATTACTCTTGTCTGTCATAAGTCTTAGGCTATTTGGTTCTATTAGTTATATAATTTTCACTTTGAAGAAAAGATAGAGAAAGTGTGAAACTGAATGTGGAAAATGGAGTATCTTCAAATTGAGTTTTCTTTACATACATACGTATTCTCGTATATAAGAGTGACTTGATATTATTTTTTTTCTTCTTTTGCAGCTTCTCAAGAATTTAAACTATAATGAGAAAATTAAAGTGCATATAGTTATGAACGGAAAATCCAATGTTGATGCCAGCGAATGGAAATTCGACAAGTTACTTAATAGAGCCAGGCAGTTAAATTAACTATTTAATTTTTTATATGATTTGCTTTTTTTTTGTTTGAAATATTTTATAAATTTATCGCATTAATAGAAAGTGCGTATTTTGATGTATACACATCAATATCTATACAGATATTGACACACCACGGTTATGGCAAGTGAATGGACTTTATCCAGTAAAACTTCACCGACTTTAATGGTAAAAGTCGATTAGAACGTTTCACATTAAAGTCTGTTAATTTTGCCTTACAACATATTAAAAGTAACGAAAATTTTGAAATAGACCACTATCATTTTAACGCTGTCATTTATGGAGTGCCCTCATGACCTCTAATATCTTATTGACCTGTAAGACCTTAAATAAACTGTTAGATATCTGAAAATAATGTTTATTATTAAAAAGTTGTAATACAAGATTTTTATGTGTAACTACAGTTCTATAATGAAAAGTTTGGTCTTTCAAAATAATTAAAAAAAGCATAGTTCGTGTGCTAGGTGTTATACACGCAGCGCAGGATCGAGTCCTGGAATTAAAAGTTAGTATGAAAATTATGTAATGTAATATATTATATAAAAAAGAAATATTTTTCTTAACAAGTAAATTAACAGTTCAAATAATTAGCACATAATATTTATATTATATTTTCTTTTCTTTTGTTTGTTAATTTCTTTTTCCAATACAATTATGTCCATGAAAATAAATGACTTACGTTTTAGTTGTTAGGCATAACATCTGTAAGGCTGCGACATATCGCCGCCATTTTGTCTATTGTACACACACACATGACATTTAATCTAGTATTGTTTCGACAGTACCCTTTTTATTCTACATTACAATAATAATATAATTTAACAAAAAAAAATCAACGTATTACTAGTACATGGGTGGCCAACCTGTGGCTAAAGAGCCACATGCGGTTCTTTAAAGGATTATTTGTAGCTATTTAAATGTACCCGTGTACCGTTTTTACTTATGTGGTATATTTTAAATTGAAAAATAATGATACTTTTTTTGCATACTACGGCTCGCGAAATGTTATTAATTCAATTTTGAAATAAGCCTGGAACTATCAAAGAATTTGCAATCCCTGTACTAGTTAGTACATACAGTGTTTTAAAATGCATTCCAAGATTCAAATTGTTTATTGATTTTCATGTTATGTATCTATTTGTAAGAAAGTATTTTTTCCAAAGTTATTATTATGTGATTATATTATTTAACTAATCAATAAATACATAATTTATTTACTATGAAGTTTTTGAACTTCTTCATTTTGGTTCTAATCGTAAATTAACATGTTTTTCTATCATACATGGTGTCTCAAACGGAAGTTTATATTTAGTGGATTAATTAAAAAAAAAAGTAAGCTGTGTATCGAAAAAATGTTTATTAATTATTTTAGAATTTGTACACGAAAACAATATGGTCCAAATGTAGACTCTCGCGTTCGCGGCACTCTCAACTTTTTGACACTCTCGAATAAGAGTAATGGCAGTGCTTGGTCATTAAGTGGCGAAAGTCTTTATTAAACTCTCTGTTCCCGAGACACGTTCCATAGCAACTGAATTCCAAAGAGCATTCCTCAAGCTACCGATTGACATAACACCCTCGCTCATCGGATTCGTTGCGTTCGCGCAGTAAACTAAATAAATGTAAACTTTCTTTTGAGACATCCTGTATTACGCCTGCATTATGGAACTAACAAATTGTGCCATTATCTTGATTTTTAAGTAGATATAAATTAGATATTGTCACAAATGATATTTTGTATAATTTCATGGTATTTGTGGCAAATACATTAGATTTAAGTTTCCGGCCCCATGGAATGTTTGTATTAAAAAAAAATCATTGAATTACAATTTTCAATACATTATTTAAATTAGCTTTGTACTTTATAAGCGTCTGAATATCAAAATATGGCGGAATGTTCAAAAATCCAGGCCTTACTTACTATATTTGTGAAACATAAAGAAAATAAATTATCGTGATAATTTTGTAATAATTGTTACCAATATACTAAGAAATTAAGCATAATTTTTTAAATGTTTAATTTTAAGTAGTTTATAACTTTTACTTAGTTTGTCTATTTTTATATATAACTTAAGTATTTATTAAACTAAGTCGTGTAAATGCTGCTGTGCCTTAATATATTAATTTTTAACTTGAATATTTGATTAGAACTTTTCTAAATGAAGAAATTACACTACATATATATGTGTATATTTTGAACTTGGAAACAAAATTCTTGAATACATAGGTCTCTTTTGGGTTTTGAAATAATAAACACCAGTTGTTTTGATTGAATTTTTATATGTATTTCGTAACAAATATTCAAGGAATGTCAAATAATAATATAATGAAGGTAAAATATAATACAAACAATATATATATTTTTTTTATTTTTAAATTGTTTTTGGTATTTGAAATTCAACTCATTCGATTATCAAATTAAAATGCATTTCTTTAAATATTTTTTGAATTAAAAAAACAGTATGAAATGATGAATTTGAAATTAAAAACTTATTACTTAAACATATTCTCTATAAATATTTTACTTTGTATCGAACCTACGAGTTCCGCCATATAAGGCTCTGCCAATGTGTCACAACGGTGTATTATTATATTTTGAACTTTATACATTTTGTAGTTTCCTCTGGAATTTAGTTTTATTTAATTTTTCTTTTATGAATTTTAAATGTACATTTTAATTAACTAAGTTCATATTAATGCTGTCTTAGAAGCCAAGTCTATTAATTTATTAACAATTCGTCACCTGCATCTTTGTATGCGACTTTATGACTCGCCATACGAAATTTATTTAAATTTCCTTATAGTTTTGACTGTATTACACAGTGATCATAAGAATTTCGGGAAATCTAAGAGATTATCGATCCCTTCAATTCCGAAGGAAAATGACTCGTTTCAGCGTTTTACGCGCTATACCTTAGGTCTTGATCGCCGGCTGCTTACAGGACCTCAATACATTTGACCTTCATGTATGTACAGCAATTTTTATTGGTTCAGCAAGTGTTAGGAGTACTTGTTTATTGTATTTTGATTGAAATTGTATTTATTTTTTATTAGATCTATAGATATTTATAGAGAAATCAATAAACAAGGTATTCCATGATATTGAACTTGGCTTTAATTTCACATTTACATTTTTGATGGTTCAGCAGATATTTGGAAGTATATACCGTTCTTTTTTGTAAAATATGCTGTTCTCGAAAAAATTTAGAATATACAGACTAACTGTTGAGTCTAAGTTAGTCATTTGGTTTCCACAAAATAGTTAAAGAGTAGTAAAATCTTTCGTATTATATATTTTACGTATTTAATAACTTTCTGAACCGTTACTATATAGAACTTGAAATAATTTAAAAAGTTTCATAGAAAATTATTTGTGTTTCTTTTCAAACTGGCGGTATTCACGTACTATATATCTTCTAGTTAACAACAACATGTTTAAAAGTATACTTGAGTCGAGCAATAGCGAATGTTTTTAAAAGTATTTTCAAATTTCTTGTAAGAAAAAAAGGACATTCTCTAACATCTGCAGAAGTACTGTAAATTATTGTACGTACACGGGGCGGGACAGGTGTGGGACACCTGAAGACTGCCGTTTATCATTCGATCAATATACACTTGTATATTGATTGCTGCTGATTTATATTTTTAAAGTAGCTTCAGTTTTCTGCCAGTGGAAGTTCCGTCTAAATCGGTCCACCCGTTCCAGACAGACAGACAAAAATTGTCTGTTATTTTATACATATGTTGTATATATTACAAACAAGACACTTCAATTTTATTTATTTGTATAGAATAACGTCACCATTTTTAAAAACGTCACAAATACGAAACATGTTGGAAGACCGGCCGTGAACCCGAACTGTTTATAAAATGTAAATGTAAAAATGACTTACAGCTACAGTAGAATCAGGGGATTCCCTGACAAATTTAAACTAAAATACTAAAATTTGTTTATGTATTTCTATGTATATACATTACGGACCCACCCGTTTTGATTATTAGTTAGTTGGTTAGTACTAATTTGTATCGACTATTTTTGTATTTTTTGTAAGTAAATCTATGTTTTTATTATTGTTTTTTTTTTATTTAAATTATATCCATTTATAGTGAAATATATAAAACGAAAATAGTTATTATTAACTTTCCGTCAGAATTTGAGTCATTGTCCTAACTAACTAACTCACCGTCGCACTCCGTTTTAGAAGCAGCGGAATGGCACTAGCGAACTGGCCAGTAACTGGCAGCACATTAAATTACACACTCATGTAATTTCACTCTTATTAAACTGTCAAATTATTACATATTCACTATTCTAAGCACGCTACGGCGTGTCCAGCCAAGTTCAAGAAGGGTACTGGCGTCGCAACTGTCTACTATATATAATATTATACGAACATTTAAATTTCAACATTTCACTTCAGTTCTCACAGTTGAAATTCTATCTTAAAAAACGACATGAAATTTGGTTTTCGTATTAAAATCTCCTAGAATGACCTAAAATTTCATAAATTTATCACTTTCCGTTTAGAATAATATAATAAGATTTGTTTCCGAATTCGAGACTGCATATTAAATGTTTGTACACTACACTTTTTTACTGTTTTCTTATAGTAGATGGGAACTTAAGAGCTGTGTTAGGTATAGCATGAAATAAAAGTCATTTTAGTTTAGTGTTATTTGCTTTATTATTACTTTGACATATTATATAAGGCAGTGTTGCAGTAATATTTATTATTTATATATAGAATATATTGGAAATAAGCGCCTAAAGAACCTAAGTAATTATTGAGTTATTTCCTTTTATAATTGCACTGCTTGCTCTTGAGAGATTCAAAAAGATTTAAATATGTGATAAAACGAAAGTGAAATAGCTACTCACAAAGACCGCATTATCTCATATACGACGTCAGAGGGTCGAGTTTCGCTACGTACAAATTTTTATACGTTTTCTAAAAATGTGTTTCATATAAGTGTGGAAATAATACTTAAAAAATATTAAAGTTGTTATTAATTAAACTTTTTAAAATCTTGATGAGAAATTTTGAAACTCGATTTTCACGAAATTTGACTTATCACCTTCACCTATTCAGTTCTCAAAAACAAAATGATTTATTTTTAATATTATATACAATATTATTCTTCCAGGTTGACCCCTTTGCCCGTCCATTGCTCGTCAAACTTCACGTTACATTCCAAATCTCTTAACGCAGATTTTATATCAAAGCCGAAATCTTTCTCAAACTTCTCATACGCCTTGTTTAGTACAGATTCGATTCCCAGCTCGTGAAATTTAGTGTTGTATTCGCGACATCTAGCCACCATATTGCGAATTGCCCAACAACCATTCTTCTGTAAGTATTAAAGAAAAACACAATATTAATAATAACCTACTTGAAATGAATACTGTAGTATAGACCAGGCGAACCAGCGTTCGGGTCACCTGATGGTAAGTTATCACCACCCACGACCCCGTCTTTAAGGTGCGACATGTCAGTACTACGATACTAGACTAGAGACTAGCGCCGCTACCGGACTCTAACCCCGACCGACGTGCGACCGGATCTGGGTACGTATCTCGATTTCGGGTTTCGGTTACGGATACAAAATTATTTCGGATAATTTCGATAACGAATTACGATACAATATATATTTTTGAGAAAAATTAGTACATTTCGCCTACAAAACATATAATTTTTTGTTTCATATTATTTGCCATATCAGATGCCATTATTTTTTATGGTTTTTTTTTTTTATGAATCTGTTATTGACAATTCTCATTTAGACTTTGCCCATAGGGTAAAACTGGGTAATACGCCCCATTTCTTTAAAGACAAATATAACAAAAAAAATTAAAGGAAATATTTAGAAAGAAATCTTTATTTATGGTAAGTAAAATATTTGGTGTTTTAGCTAGTAGTTTATGTTATAATTACAACAGCTTAAACTGACAAGAACGTATGTTCTTTAGCTATAAATAAAAATAAACAACAAGTGGACCGTTTTGAAAAGTACGCATCAGCTTATATGTCACTTGTATGATAACACGATTCATCTTTCTAAGTTTGTTTCGGCATAATAATAGTTTTTGCTAATGCTGACCCCCGGCTTATCTTGCTAAAAACATATTATTGAGGAAAGTATATTATTCCGTCCAGGAATACTATTCTGATGTTAACGTGTGGAATTAAATGCTGTTGATGCTCCCTCGGGAGGCTACTTATTGTAAAACTATACTTGAAAAGAGCAACTGTTGAGTTTATCGCCAGCTCTTCTCAGTAGAAATGCCTTCTGAGCCGGTGGTAGCTGCCGCTAGGACTGACAATACTGACATTTCATGTTAATCGACGATTCGAAAGTGCTTGTAATAAACAGCCTATTTGAATAAAGATTATTTTGATATAGATTTTATCTGTAAGCCACAGCTACAATCTACTGTAACCAATAATTTTACCTTTTCAGACCTTCGAGACGGAATGTTGTATATTATAGGTGTAAACCTTATTTCATTAGCTTAGTTTGTTTGCGTGATAGGTGAGAAGTGGGCGTTTTACCATATACAAAATTATCCAACACTGTTATATAGAATTTGGTTACAGTTACGGGGCTATATAACATAGGTATGTTACCATGGGGTAATAATATAATAAGAGATTAAATAAATATTTTTTCCTTACTTGTACACTAGCATTATTAGTATGAACAGACATACATTCCACTATGACCTCTATAACGCCGTTTTCTAAGAACATTTTCCCGTGACTCACTTCTCGGAGACTTAACGCCGATATACATTTGAGCAAAAGAGATGCCGCTGTTGGATTGCTCTGGAAATAAAGTATTTGCCATGAAACCAAAGGTTAACTGAACAAAATACATCGAGGCCGTCGGACTGTAAGAGAGCGTTCAAGTATTACCCCTCACCCTATCCAAATACATTTTTGGCTTCATCCACTATTGCCTTCTCTTTTAAATGAACAAGTTAAAACAAAGTTACATATTTATTTTACCTTTGGCATTGCTTTAGAAACGGAATTTTAACGGAAATAAAATACTAAGATGACATTGAAATAAAACCAGACTTAATTCAAATATGTAATAAAAAAATTTATTTTATACTGAGTCACTGCTCCTCCGTCCTCGAATCATCACTGTTTGACGGCATTCATCACCAGCGCTGCCATTAATGGCAATGTTGAATGAATATGATGACAAGCGGAGCAGATTGCTAGTTTTCTCAAGAAACAAATGAAAAGGGTTTCCAATTTGTCGACTTAGAAGAATTATATTTCCTAGTTTTGTTAGTAATAAAAAAATCACTATAACGTAACGCGTTGTTCGATGATTTTTTTGATATCTTAAATGATGTATTTGGATTTAAAATCTATATACATAACATGTAAACAGAAAACAACTCAAGATTGCACCATTTTTTGGTGAGAGACAAAGAATCTAAGAAAGAAAAAATCTCTCAGCAAAAATTTTTAAACACCTAAAATTTTCAAACACCTATAATTTTTATATCAAAAGCAAATTTAATAACAATTTACAACTTACAGAATGTCTTTTGAGTAATGCTATTAATATGGGTACAATTCCCGCTTTGACTAATTGCCTTTTGACATCGTCGTTTCCGGCCAGAGCTGTTATTCTGAAAAAATAAATTACAAATAAGAAAAAACTCATGTGGAATAACTTTATGTAACGTCTATTGTGAGGCCGTCGTGGCCCAGTGTTGGTCTCACTTCAAAAGCAATTGGTTGTGGGTTCGATCCCCCTCGGGAAAATGGATTTATTTAAATTATTTTCGGCGGCGGAAAGTGGAAAACGGCGGCCTTTCGAAGATGCAATACAAATATTTCCCTCAGAGTGTGATTCGAACCCATAATTATAACGTTTTGTTTGGTAAGAACACAAAGAAAACGTCACCCCTTTTAAATTACTTTGTTTACCCGTTGCTATAAGAATTAGCCATGGTGATCATTTTGTCGATGTTAGTTAACAACTATATATCGCGCGTGTCACAAATTTCTATAAAATATGTCTTCAAACCAAAACGGCGATTACTTGTCCTTTGGCGACCAAAATTTCGGCCTAACGACATTAGGAAACTGGGATACTCATAATAAACGCGTACTAAAAGGGGATATAATAGGCACCACCGACAAAAATACTTCCATTACGAAAAATTGCATTGTTAAAGTAAATCAGAGTTCGTGTAATAACTTTAGCGCGAGCACTGACCAACTCAAACATCGAACTCGTCACATAAACTACTGGAAATGTGAACTGGAGAGAGCTATACGAGACATTGACGCTGAAATATCGATATTGGAAGCTTTGAGACAACAACTCAAGAATGCTATGGACACGATAAAAATACCAGAATACATAACAGAAAAATGTCTCAATGTTAGGACAAATAGAATGCAATCTGACATGGTATACGATGATCCCCAACACGATTTGTTCAACGAATCGGTTTTAATCGATAACATTAAACGTTTGCATCGAGAACTGTTACGAGATATCGAGAATCAGATGAAAATGAACGTATCAGCAAAAAACGGTTTAGAATCTGATTGGAGTAACAAATATATAGCTTTTAAATATGAAAGTCACAATTCTGATCTGGAAACCAAATCTGAAAATGTTAAAGACGCTGCTGGAGCCACGAGACTCTCAGAAGGACAGTCCAACGTTCAGTCTTGGGAGAATTACACTGTAAATTCTTTAAAGCAGTTTAAATCAGCTATGGATCGATCTAAAGCGTTAAGAGAAAAGGTCGACGCCGTTTTGATAAACTCAGCGCGAGATTTTCGTTCACAAGATGTTAAAGTGAACAAATCACTATGTGAACGTATCGCCCGAACTGAGCAAGTTAAAAAGGAATTGGAAAACCAGTTACATTTAACCTTAGTTAAAATAACTGAAACTGAGAACATACTGCAAACATTGCATGAAGAAATTTTAAAAGTATCTCAAAGAATTCAAGTTGCGCAAACGAGATTGAATGTAAAAAACATTCGTCCCAATGTGGAGAACTGTAGAGAAGGCTCCCTGATAGAGTTAATAGAAGAAGTAAGAGATCTGAATAATAGTGTGAGTATTTTGCAAACGAGGTCGTTGGAAACAGAAAAGTTGCGGGCGGATCTAATACACGAACGATCGATGATAGAGAACGAAATAATGGTTAAAATGAAAACCATATATTTAGACAACGAGCGGTGTTTATTTTTAAGATCGCATTTTCAATCAGCTGAGAAACTTAGCGGGTTTTAATCTCAAGACTCGAGGATCAATCCTAGCACTAACTAGTGACTACGAGTAGATTATTAGTTGAAAAATTGTGCAATTACCTCGAAATAAAAGCACTTCCGTAAGACATTATTTTTGTTTTCTTTTGTAATAGCCATTTCAATAAAGTAATAATAGTTAAACTAGTTATTCACTCATTTACAATTATTGTTTATTTCAATTTAGGTTTAAACAAAAACTATACTTATTTTTAACATTTTTAAAGTGTTATTTAAAATTTGAAATGCTAACCGTAAAAATAAGTTGTAATAAGCGTCGTCGCAGCCGG
The DNA here is from genome assembly GCA_038994665.1 of Podotricha telesiphe. Lineage (NCBI taxonomy): Eukaryota > Metazoa > Arthropoda > Insecta > Lepidoptera > Nymphalidae > Podotricha > Podotricha telesiphe. The sequence continues at coordinate 1,130,966 of JAOYRR010000375.1, read as the reverse complement.
ATGTAGAACGCATGGCTAAGCGGTCAGAGATGGTTTCCAAGAGGCGCGGATTCGAATCCCGCTGCATTCAAATTTTTATACCTTTTTAATAAAATGTTTATTATAGGCATGTCTTGTTTAATACCATTTTGAAATCTTTCTTATGTTTTATTTACTAGTGTACGTCGTACGTAGTATGTCATATCAACGTATTTCTTTTTGTAGCCTCACAAACAATTTTTCCCCACACAGCAGCGTAGTCAGAAAGTGGAGAACGGAGTGTCTTGACACTAGGTTGACACTACGTAGGTCTCTCAAGTACTCACAGCTTAGCAGCCTGTTGTGCAACGGCGACGTTATCGTAGTTGTCGGTGAGCACCGTGTATATGACGTCATCGTGCGCGAGCGCACACAACTCGTGGCGCACTAGCAACGTCGATATGGTCAACATTAGCTCTGATACCAGCGGCGGCTTTGTATTTTCTGTAAGATAATCATATTTTAATGTTTTTTGTAAAGTTTAAATATCTATGTATATATATATAAAAGCGAAGTCATTCATCATTATATATATAGAACAACTAAACGTACAAACATGTAATTTGGCAGAGAGGTAGTTAGAAGACGTCCGCTAACAACATGGATTTAGCGACAGCGCTGGATTAAGGAAGTCTAAGGGCCCTCACAAGTTTGTATGAATGTCCTACATTTTCTACTAACTTCAAATTTGGCAGAAAGATCTCTATTACTACACGGACGAAGTCGCGAGCAACCGCTAGTCACTGTTTATAGCATATATATCCCACTCAGAAGGAAGGAATCCTTGACTAATCCGCTGCATAAAAACGAAGGAAAATATTGCATTAAAAATTCTAGACCTACTTCAACTTCACCTGTTTGCAAAACTTTTCGAAAAGCTGCTATGCTCGTATAGGCATACTAAGCAAATTATTACACCTTGACAACACGGTTTTTCTAGATCGAGGTCTACGGCGACTGATTTTGTTACATTTATCAATAAAATATCTGCCTGCGTTGATGTTGCGATGACGTCATATACACCGACTTCAGTAAGGCGTTTGATAGTGTTAACCATTACATTTTGCTTTAAAAACGGTCTAATTGCGACTTAACAGGGACTCTTCTAAGCTGGTGCCGTTCTTATCTCAGCAATCGTAAATCGAAGATGGCAATGTAGGGTTTCGAATCTTAGCAAGTCCCTTATTAGTTATAATGATACACTGAATTTCTTTAAGATGAATTAACTGTATAATAGAAGATACCTTCTAAAATTTTATAATTCAAAAATAGACAATCATCTATTTTTGTATAAAGTTGTAAATGCATGCATTGTAAGTTTTTGAATTATATTGTAGGTGTAAGTCTGGCATGTCGTCATCATCTGTAACTGCCGTTGCACTTTATTTTTAATTTAAGCTTTTGTTGTGTTGTTTATTTTGCTAGTGATTATAATAAATAAATAAAGACTTTTTTACGTTAAATTGTTTTATTTGCTAAAATGTATCTGATTCATTATTTATTCGCCCTATGAATAAAACAAATCCAATACTTACTTATATTTAAAATATATATAAAATAAGACATATCAACCTATTTACGCTTGGTATAGAAATAATGGAAACAGCTGTGAAGAACAGAATCTTATAGATAAACGTGAAATATCACGACGACTTTACTATTTTAAAACAGTCTTTTATTTCTTAATATTTACAATAGCCTGGCAGTCTACGTATATGATCGGAAACCAATACACTTGGTTCCGTTTGTCACTTTCACCTAATTTAATATAAAACAACTCACCTCTCCATAATTCAGTTAAATTTTCCAGAACATTGGTTCCGAGATCGCGCGCGTGCTCATGAGCTTTACCAAACTCAACGCGAATGTCATCGTCGAGTGTGAACCGTCTTATTACTTGTAAAGTTTCACTTAATAACTAAAAAAAACGACAAATAATAAAAACAGCTTCATGCTTGTTTCCGCAAAGCAAGTAAGGCGGGAAGAATCTGGTAGTCAAGACAGTCTGTTCTCATTGTTGGGTGTTGAAAGGTGGAACTTAACACTGCGCTCTATCTCACCAGAATATTGAAATAGAATAACTTAGAAAAGCATTCTCCTAAAGGGTATCGACTGCAGGACCGTCTGTCCACTGTCAAAGTGCATCATTATTGCTTCTATCTCAAGAAAAAATCTAACATGCCTTACCTTACTATTTCCTTTCTTTTTCAGTAGAATTTTTAAATTGTCACTTATATTTTTACCAAAGAGCTTCTGTCTGTTCATTTCATGTTTTAAACAGCAAATGCTGACCCATTGCAATGTTGCTATAACTATATCATCATTTGATGCTTTATCTAGAATACTGAAAAAAAGGTTAAAATATTTATAAGGACATATCATTTAAAAAATATAGTAGAAATAAATACTCATATTATGTAATTTTGTACTGAATTTAGTAATGTTTCAATAATAAAACAGCAAAAATAAAAAAAAAAAAATAGAAACTATTACCATATAGAAATCATTACCATACTAAACTATCACATCTTTCTCTAAAACTTTTGATATAGATACCTTTTAATTATTTCAACACCTTTCACATCAAGCAAATCTGGATTCATATCCATTAAAGCTGTTAAGCAGTTTAAAATTTTCAAAATTATATCTCTTGAGTTATTATATTCCTTAAGCACTTTCAAATTTGCATCTAGTAAATTTATTAATATTTCATATGCACCTTCTTTGCCCGCTCTAATTCTATGTCCTATATCTTTCTCGCATTCCACCTAAAAAAAATATTGTGATTTTCAACTAAATTTTATGTCAAATAAAAAATCATATGAATGGAAGTATGTTGAAGAAGACGATGAATTTAAATACATAAAGAAATAAGTCATATTTTATAGAGTTCTTATAAATTCTGTCTTTCTTCAGCTTCATGCTTTTTTCCTCATTGCAGAGTAGTCACAGAATTCGAAATATAGAGAGAAGATAACAAATAATATAGCAAAAACAAAATTATATTAAAAAAATTGTACATTTAGCAACATACCTTGAATGTATCTAACTCATTTGTAATAAGATTATTATCTTTAGATCCTTTGGAGAGCTCTTTTAGTTTAGTAACAGTTACACTGATCATATGATTATCATTTGAGCTTAGAGCAAGGTCTTTAATTATATTGTATAAGTCCACACCCTGAAAGCCAATACAGTAATTCACATTTATAGTAAATTTTATATAATATTACTTTTAAATTGTGACGAAAATACTGACTTAAATATTAACTCAAATATATTCTATTTACCTGTGCTTCAAATTGTGCTACAGCTTCTTTGATAGCTTCTTCAGGTGACATATCGAATTCATCAATATTTTCTTTTACAACTTCGTCGTAAGTTTCTTGAGTTATTACTCGAAACATTTTGGGACCGTTTTAATAAATGAATACTATTTTAAGTAATATTTCTGTAAGATTAAATGAATAAAAAATATTTTATTAACAGACGGTAAGTTAAATAAATTCGTATTATTTACATCAGAATTTTGACAACTTCAAATATGAGTCATTATGACAGATTTTAAGCAGTGGAGTAGGACTGTAATATAATATCATTATATCGAAATATCGATATTTATCAATAATATTTTTTTGGACGACATATCGACCAATTGCAATTGAAATATAGATATAGATGGTCGATACTGTTTTAAAAGTTATTTATTTATTTGATACTTTTTCATAAATTATTTAATCTACTAATCATCGGAAACTTAATCTATATGTAAAAAATTGTATGTTATAAATTATATTACTTCTCTATGCTTAGTTTACTTATTATTTTAAAACGAAATGTAATTTCGTTCCGTGTTTAGTAGTGTATATACAATAAATAAGCAAAAATTTAATGTTTATTCGCACAGATCTTCGAAACTACATTGATATATTTGAAAATATTGATATGTCGTAAAAAAAATATTTTCAAAAATATGAATAGTGTTAAATTGGACGTACTGCGTACAATCTATAATTTGTTATTATATATATAATTCTTTTAAAACGACATATTTTGTTCAATTTATTGTACAATTTTAAAATAATGTGACGTTACAAATGCATTATTAAAATTATACTATTTATATGAATTCATAATGGCAACAAAGTTCTAGCAGTAGCAACATTGGTAGAGTTGCCATTACATGTGCATTTTTTTATTTTCAGGTAAAGGTAATATTATCGTTTTCAAATATTTTGTTATTTATTAGTTAAAATATCAATAATAGATAAAGATTAACATTAACTTTTACATACAATTATTAAAAGCAATTACGATTACACAATAAAAATATATAAATATAATCTAATTATATATATTTATTGTGTACTGTCTTTACTTAAGTAATTCTTCCTAACCTTAATTATCTGTTATAGACTATTGTCTTATATTAAAATAAGAATATTTTTATAAGCAAACAACAATATTAATAACAACTATTTTTTTTTTAAGTTCATGTACAATAATTCATGTAACCTGGAATATTGTAGAATCGGGTACATAAGCGTATGCACACTGGCAGCCCTAATTTCTTAAACTACCAAACAAACCGATTGTGGCAGTCGGCTTGTCGCTCCGTTGTTACGGTTTTAGTATACTACAATCGTGTTTTTTGTATGAAAACGAGTCTCTTATCACTTTTTTTGAATGAAAAAGAATTAATTAGATTCGATTTAATATACCTTTAGTTTTAACATTTCTCATTAATATAAAATTTCGCTAAAACACAATCTTTTACTATCGTGTCCTTTTTCAATGGAGGATTTTCGTGTTTATAAATATTGATTTATTACATTCGTTGTTGAAGCATTGCATTTTGTCCTTGGAGTAAAAGTGAAATGTAGGTAGTACTTAATTGAGTGCCAGTTAATTACTATTATTCAAACAAAAATGCAACAGTTGCCGTATTGTGGCTATGGCGCATATAGGGCATTGTGCGATATGAAAAGTGCTTAATTGTTTTTGGTATTTTTTGAGTGTAATTTGTGTTTATTTTGACTATGGAGGGGACTACAGAGAAGGATTGCTCTCCCCTGTGGAACCTTTACCAGCAAATCGTGTCAGATATGAAGGTAGGTCGTAGTAGTTACCATAAAAAACTATGTATAATTTTAATGTTCTATGCTGATTTCCCACAATTTTTATTTTTTTTGTGATAGATAACTTCTATTCCAGAATTCAATTTGACAACAATTAATCAAAGGAAATACTTAAAAAGACAACTATAATTACATTAAGGTCGTAGATTTTAAATTGATCGTCACAGTCGGTCGACAGTTTTCTACATTGGAAGTTGTTAGTCCACATTTTCTAAGCCGCTCTTTTAAACCGCTCAAATTGAACGAAATGTTTTTATCTTTGTGTGGAAAATCTGACTTTTTATATTAACACGGTTACGCTAGTGTCGGACCGTTAGGAAAATTTATTACATTATAAAGTTGGCTCCTTATTAGTTTTTACGCGATTTATAATGGTAGATTAATTTTGTTCAATAACACAATTTATTTAATTCAGTTATAATTTTTTTTTTACTATATGAACATTCATACAATATAAATGTGAAAAAAATTATATAACTAGTTTAATTTTTCATAGTTCAATGATTAGTTAGGTACATATAGTTAATTGGTCATAATATAGTTAATAGTTAATGTAAAAATTTTCAAAACCTGTTTTTTTAATTTTTTAAAGGAATTTGTTACACTGGTTTTCTTTATAATGTAAGTAAATAAAAGCATTATATAATAACTAGCCACACAAGTTTAGGGAGTTGTTCTATAAAGAGGTATGTACAGTACAAATATATGAACATATAATATAAATAACATTTAAAATTCCGAACAGTACTCCATGTGGTCATCCACAGTGTATCCACATCAATATTTATACTTAAAACAAAGTTGATGCTTAGGCAAGAAATAAAATCATTAATATTTAAGCCTTATTAGTATGAGATCAGCTTTGGAATTACACATTATGGTAAACTCTTGTAAGTAAAATATCTTACTTAATGCAATAGTTATACATTAAACCTACTGCGTTAAATTGTGTATCTAATTTATATAACTGAATGTTCTTTTTAGCTTCTCCTAAATGTAACAATTTAGGCAGAGAGAAAATAGTGTTATAACATTCCATTCTTCACTTTCATCTTATTAATAGATCTCATTAGAGGCTTAACCAAAGTATCAAAATCAAAATAATTTTAACATAATCGTTATCTGGAGGGGGTATTGTAACCATAAACACAATCAGATATCATGACAAGAATAATAACAACTGTTCTCCTCTGCTTCTTCATTGCTGATAGCTGTGCCCTTTCTGGTGAGCCCTGGTGGAGGAGCTGATGAGCTATTTCTATGCCACATTTCATTTCATATTTTGGTTTGAAAATGCAACACAAACCCCCTAAAAATAAAAGATTAATATAAAGACTCATTCCCAAAATATTTATTATACACAATATTTTATCTATTCTATTCTATACATGCTGTATATTCCGTATAGTAATATAAAAACACATTTTGGTACTGTTTAATTTGTCATATTTTGTATTTAAATGTTTTTATTGTATGAAGATGATCTTTCTAATTAACTATTAAAATATACACATAATAATACACATAATAAAAATGCAACTGATCATCGTCTGTACATAGAAGATATATGAAAAAAAGTATTATTAGGGGCATTTATAAATATAATAGAACACAAAATGATGACAATATAACTCATTTCTTTAGTTAACTATTTATCTAAATAATAAGATGCCTTGATTAAATTATCTAAAGTTTTAACATACGTAAAATAATTAACATATTAATTTATCTATATATCACTTTATCGTTACTGAGCGACTGATTGACAACATAAAGTGAAAACTACTGGAGTTAGCAAGCTGAAAGCTTGGGAATTGTAAAAATGAGAGAGTGTTCACAGACGGAATTACTAAAGATGAAAATGAAAATAGTGTACAGGCTTAAGCCCTATATAGTTGATGTTTGTACATCGCACATCTTCGGAACTACGTGACGGATTTCAATGAAACCTTTTCTGTTGTATAGCTTTTAAGCGTATACAGGACTTAGGCTTTAATTAATTATGAAGAGTGAAACACTTAATGCAAAATTGTAATAGTAGACCAGCAACAATAGTTGTTAAGCGTGACAGGTATTTTGGTGTAAAGGGTCCTTAAGTCCGCACAAACGAAGTTGCGGGCAGCTACTAGTTTTTCTATAAATATACGTAGATTTTATTTCATATTATATAATCTGTTTTAATATCACATTTCAAAGTTCAAAATCCAGCCATAATATTAAAGGAATGTTAGAAAGATACGATATAAATAAAAACAGGATGTTTTTAATATTTACATTGCATTTGTTAAGTTTCTACTTTGTACTGTAGTGTTCCAAATTTTGAAATTTTTATTCATTGCAGTAATAATGAAGAGCAAGAACTTTCATGTGTGCCTTGCAAAATCTAACTTTGACAATAACAAAACGTTCCTTATTTTTATATGTATTACTATTTCGTAAGTGGTGACCCAATAGTATAGTATTACTAACAAAGAGCGGCGTTGAATTGCACCACGCTTTAACGTTCTCTGTGCTACCTCCTTTATGGAGAAAAGGCAAAAAGTGAACGATAATTTTTTTGCCAAGAAGCTATACGTTATATTTTTAGTTTTATTAATTTCATCTAACCATATCAAGGCTTTGTTTGCGATATAGGCAATTAAAGTTTTTCAATCATTTGTTACACTTTGGTATGGTTTCGTGTCCAATTAACTACTGCGGTTTTAAAACTGCATAGTTTTACTGTTAACGCTGAATTTCTTCAGCTATAGTTAAGGAGGAGTTTCTCCACTCCTTCTCACTTAAATCACAAACTTTGAGGAGTGGAGGAGGAGGAGGAGTGTCTCCACTCCTTAACTATGGTAGACAAAATTCGATGTTATCCAATATATTTTAATATTACTTTGTAGCCGTAGACCTTCATGTTTCATTGTATACGATTGTCCTGTCTAAGCAAAACTAATTTATTATCGTTTGCGTTTAAATTATCTATACATATAATAAAAATGTAACTGATTGCTGTCTGTACATGGAAGATATATTAAAAAAAATATATTATTCGGGGCAATATAATAGAACGCAAAAATAATGATTTTTAATTTTCTTTTCTGTTTGTCTGCTTGTCTGTTTATCTGTTTATTTGTACACGTTAATCTCAGAAACAGCTTAATTTAAATGCATTTTTACTATTGTATTGTAGTAAACTTTCCTTAACATTTAGTGATTATTTCATTTTAATAGGTTCATAAAACAAAAAAGTTTATTACAAAATAATAAAAATAATAATTAACAGTCCAATACAAAATAAACATAAATTTTCGTAAAGGTTATAGAGTTAATAGATACTTTTAGGGTAAACATATCAAATAACGTTTCAAGATTGTCTGATGTTTTTTATTATATATCAGTTCGTTTAAACCTTACACATAACTTCGCCTTAACAGTGCAGAAAAAAAAGCCTATCAACTTATTACGGGATACTCGCACTATTCGGTCGGGTCACGGTCTATTTAACGTAGTAATATAAAAGTAATGCTTTGTTCTACGTAGTCGGCACTGTCAATAGAGTATTGTTTTATATGTGTAAGTGCAATTAACTTACATTCGTATATTTTGTTTTTAGTCGGAATTCTTTTAGGGTGTTGAGTGGCGGAACTCAACGCCGCGCCAACTTTATGTCGTCCGATTATTTTCATAGGTATTCAACATTTTCATTGTCTATTCACTTAAGTAAATGTGTTAGTTTTAGTTTTTATTTTAAAATTATTATGGAATAATATTTTATATCGCATCCTCTTTTTTGTGAATTATGCGAACATGCGTATTAAAAATAGTTTTTTTAAAAAATACATTGTGTCAGTCAGCGGTCAGTTTTTGGAAGACAAGAATTACAGAGATTATGAATTTGGTCACACTTATTCGAGAGATGAATATATTTTTATTCAATGCTTACATTTATAATAAAGGTAAAGTAATATAGAAAAATAACTTATGAACTAACGTGACATGCATGGCTTACTAACATTTGGTATATTTTTTTTACTTAAAATTTTGATAAATGACAAAACGCGGTGTTGAGTTCCACCATTCAACACAAAATGTCTCTAATACGCGTGGAAAGTGAAAAACAAAGTGTCTTGACACTAGGTTCTCTCTGCCTACCACCCTTTAATGTACGAATCAGCGTAAAGCAGCAACTATAGAAAGCTGAGTACATAAGTTACTAGGAGAGTATGAGACAAAAGAAGGAGTGGATTTCCGTTATTTTTGCGAAAAGAAAAACAAGATAGAAGTGAAAATTGAATATTAAGGGTTGTTAAATTGCAAGCAAACGAAATTGTGGGCTTTAACTTGCGTAATTTATGATATATAACAAGGTAGATAGGTCTTGGCATTTATTAAAAGTGGAGTAGGTAATAGTCTAACTATGCCCACAGATTTTCACTTGAGTACTTATTCAGGCTAATATTAATTTTGACATGTTTTAAACATGCCGGCATTGAAATAAAAACCTTATCGAAACTTAGTTTAATATAATGAAAATAGTACCAATGAACTGGTTAAATTATCTAATCGATACAGTCTAATTAACATATAGACGGAAACTTAATATGTTTTGTTAGTCACAATGTTTCATTAGTCGAATTCATTAGTCGCTAAGGAAATGTTTTATTGTTTTAAAAATATTATTTGTATAAAGATTTCTAAGAAATTGGTTAAATTGGTTAGTATTATCAATGTGGGATTAAAGTTCAAATAAAACATCGACATAGCAAAAATATTTGTTAGATATTTGAGTTATTTTTGCTTTAAACAGCAGCGTTTTAACTGACAACTACGTACATTTTTACATATTTATCTTTTATATTGGTTAATTGACGTCCCTGAGTTTGGCTATACTCACACTTTAACGTTTTTTGTCTTTTTAATACATGTTGTATTTACTTAATGTTTCGCTATATGTGGATCGTTGAACAAGACAATGCGGAACTGAGATTAACGCAAGGAACTAAGTGTTACAGTAAAAGTTTTATTATTATATTATTTTCTCATAGAAATTGCTCGTCATATGAAAATGTTTTCTAATTTTTTGTTACTATTAGTATACGCGTTGACTTAGTAACGTGTAATCTGCGTGTGTGTCACTTGTATGTAAAAGTGTACTTCTCCTCCATATAAAGAATACAATAAATAATGTGTAAAGCATGCCTATTTTCATACTCCTCTTTGCGCATAAACTTAGTAAAAAGCTCCGGCACTTTTGTTTGCTTTTTTCTCGAGACACTCCATTTTCCACTTTCCGCTCTAATTCGAGACACTGCGTGTTGCACCAGAGTTGAGAAATGAAAATAATTAAATTATGATCATTCCATCAAGTGGGAACCGAACCCACAATCAGACACTATCGTCGCCACATCACCACGACAGTCAGACGTATTAAAAATATTAAGTGATAGTGTAAGATATTTACAGCAAAGTATTGAATATAGTTTTGTAATTATATATTAAACGTATTCTATATTTTTATATCAACATCTCCATCGCCCTGCGTAGCGTCGACCGCCATCTGGCCCAAGCTTATCCTCTTTTTAACGGTACAAGAACAGGTCGGCGACACAAACTCCACGGCACTAACTGTAGTGCAATTGACTGCGAAATGAAGTACGCGAGAGTGATGTGATTTTGATGAAATGTTAAAAGTAATTAATATTACAACTACACTTCTAGTACTACTAGTACTTATTCTGGCTAATTATCATTTTGTTCTTGTTTTAAACATGTATAGAAATAAAAAAAACTGGAAACTTACTTTAACTTTATTACCTATAAACTGGTTGAGTTATCTAATGCTCTAATTGTAATACAATTGACAATTCTTTATACACGACCAAAAAAAGTATGGTTATAGATTCAATTCCAAATTAGGAGAGACGTTATTCAAATTTTGTTAAATGTAAATTTGAAAATATGAATTTATTTAATTTTACAGGTTTCCCGCATATCAGGGTAGCCACAAAGAATCTTTAAAACACTCCGTTCTCCACTTTCCGCCCGAAATAGAGACATTGAATGTTGTATGGCGGACCACAACGCTGCGTTTATTTTAGGTACCAAAGCTGAGAAATGAAATTTTTTTTAATACAATCTTTCCCCCGAGTGGTAATCGAAGCCACAACCAAACTTATTAAAATTCTACTTGTACGTCATTGGCACTTATTTGATTGTCATTTAAAAAATGAACACATACAATGTATATCGATCGCAAAATGTAACAGACGATCGAGAATTAAATAAAAAAAAAAGATTTGACTGAATATTCCTAAACTACAACTGCATATCTTTATATATATATGTGTGTGTGTGTGTGTCTATATATGTATTGCAGCTTTACACATTTTCTCGCATAGCAGGATAGTAAGAGAGAACTTAGTGTCAATACACTCCGTTCTCTATATAAAGTTATATATTATTATAAGAGCGTTTAAGATGAAATGAACAATATCTACACGCGTTTGACTGCTCCGTAACTATAAACTTTAAATAACAGCTGTTCCTATTGGCTTTATTTTTAGATCGTATAGTTTGTGTTTTAGGAGATACGTACTTTGTACAAATAAATATCGATGTTAAGCCTATATTGTAGACGGAATAGTTCCTTATTAGGTGTATATATCGATATATTGGTTATTTTATATGCGTACTGTTATGGGAGGCATAGGGGAGTAAGGGGAGTAAGGGCTATGCAAAGGTATACATTTTCATATACTAAAATAATATATAGCAGTACGCTATATTGTTACTGTAGATTAAGCATGCAAGTGTTTGGAAATTAGTATAATATATTATTTGGTTTTTTTATTTTGTTCAAAATGTCGGGTAAAATACGCATCGCCTTAGCAACTTCTATGCACGCGTGTGTAATTTTATACAAAAGAGAGTGACTAGATTCTCCCTTGTGTTCGTTCCTAACATATTATTAATGACTGTGACCTATGAGGTCATCGAAGCGCAGTGTGACCGCGTGATGTCTTCGCTCTGGGGACAAAATAAGCGCGGTGTTGAGTTGAGCCACTCAACACGCAAATCTTGACTCGACGACTTTTAGGCGGAGAATAGAGGACGGAGTGTCTTGACGCCAGGTTCCCTCTGACTACCCTGCTATGCGGGAATAAGCGTGAAACTTGAACCTATATAAGTAAGCTATTAGGATAGTTTTTCCCTAACACATATTCAGGTTCCAAAATTTGGAATTGTTTTAAAAAGTGCCTTAACACAATTTTTACGTATTTCTTTTACATCGTATCCGTATTTTATAGTCTCCTTATATATATTTGCATGTTAGCATTCTTAATTCTGAATTTTTTTTTATGAAAAAATGTTTTTATGATTCTACATTTAATAGCAATTCCAAAAATTCATGTTCCTTCGTTTAAGTTATACGTTATAATGTAACTTGTAAATACAAGTAACATTATAACGTTCCGAAATTTGGTCGTCGTTTTATTTGCTCGTTTATTTTATTACGGAAATTTCCGATTGTCGTAGCCGAATAAATCTACTGTTACAGATAAAAGTTGATGGGTGTTAAATTTTCTTACGAATCGAACTAAGTTTGAAATACACGTACATACTCGTATACAATGAGAGCGTAGTGTCTTATCATTAAATTCTTTATGGCTATATGCGGAAGGCAATAACAAAATAATCAATTATTTAATGTTTAAAATCTTTTAATTTTCTATATTTGTACTAACCCCTATCTGTCAAGGACCAAACTCCTTTCTCCAAAGGTTGTCTGGCAGAGATAGCTACCAGCAATAAAACCGCCTATGCACACTCTAACTCTATACTAAACTATATTTTTTTGTGTACTGGCTTTGTGTGTAATAAAGTACTTCTATATATCGTAAGAAATTAGTTAAATATATAAATTGAAATGTAACACGCGTAATACTTTTTTCTCGTTATCGTAGTCATCTTGCTAAAGACAACAGAGCTTATGCTATGTAAATATTGTTTTATCACCATCGAACCGGACCGGACTTTGAGCATATTTTGAAGAAAATCAGACCACCAGATGTAGGTGAAAATACCCTTTCAAGATTTGCTTACATAAATAGATAAATTAGATAAGCACATTCACACTTATAGCATATAGGCATAGCAGAGTAGACAGAGAGAACGCAGTGTCAAGGCACTCTGTTATTTAACTTCCGCTGTAATTCGGGACATTGCATGTTGAGTGGCGGAACTCAATGTCGCGCTTTGTCTTGTACCAGAGCGAAGAAATAAAAATTATTTAAATACAATCGTTACACTGAATTCGGATTGAACCCACAACCAATCGTGTGTGCAGTCAGAGGCTGTCACACTGCGCCACGATAGCCTCCAATTCAAATGAAGTTAATAAAATTGTGTTGAACACTGAATATATTTCTAGGTTAGACCTAGGTTTTTAATGTCGGTTCTTAATACAAATATTATGGGGGGGAACGGATTACTACATTCCGCCCAAATGTAATAACGGATTGGGAATTATAGAAAATTATTAGAATTTTTAAGTAGACTAAATAAAATGCGACACATTTCTCATACCAATGTATGAGATAATTTAAAATAAAGTGTACTATAATTGAACTAGCAATTGAATATTGCACGTCTACCTTCAAATAGTGGATTCATTCGGAGACTACTTAAATGCCAAGAAATGAAACAATATTTTTTTATGTTTCTTTTAAAATTATTAACTTGGTGAATTTGAAGTCATCGTGGCGAAGTGGGGAAGCGTCTTATTGTAATCACGATTGGTTGTAGGTTAGATTCTTACACGGGGGAATTAATATATTAGAATTATGTTATTTGCATTCTCCTGCTGTTGCCCTTGCTCTGACGAAAGCGCGGTGAATCAGCCTCTCAACAAGCAATATTTAGAATTCGGACGGGAGGAGAACGAAGTGGCATGACACTAGATTCGGTCTGTCTGGTGCCTACCCTGTTATGTGTGATATAGATATATCGCAGCTGAAAAAACAAATGTAATATTGAGGTAATCACCATTGTTGCATGCTGTGTTCACCTTAAAAGGTTACTATAAAAAAAGAATGCCAAATTGTTAATAAAATTTCCACTAGTGAATAAAATATAAATAATAATAAAAAGTAATACAATTAAGATATATCATGAGTTATTACAATTATTCTTATATACATATACATAGAGCTGTAGAGCTAACACTTTATTATCATGACTGTACTATAAACGTAGGTTTATAGTATTACTTTTCCAACCGGAAATACATTTGCAATACAGTTCTCAAGCCTACCGACCGTTTTGACCCAAAAATGGGACGCTTTCTTACTTACTTTTTAGGGTTGTCGAATATAGTAATAATAAAATAAATAAATGTGAATTGTCAATTGTTTGATATATTTTGGCGAATATATATTAGGACTGAGAGATCATATGCTGTTTTCTTGCAATTTTTAGATAAATTTCTGAATTAGAAATTTATCTAACTAATTACTAGTGCCTTAACCTGAGACAGGGAAATTGTCGGCCATATTAATTAGTAGTAAAATGTCTATAGTTTAGATCTAGTGTCTGAAGAGAATTAGTAAAGAACTGTTTTTAAGCTTATTATGCTTAACACAAAAACCTTAATTTAAAATATTCTTTCTATTGTACCTAGTTAACCAAGATGCTCCGTTCTGCACTTTACGCCTGAATTCGAGACATTGCGTATTGAGTGGCGGAGCTCAACGCCGCGCTTTGACTTCACCAAAGCGGAGAAATAAAATTAATTTAATTATGATCTTTCCATCGATAGGGAATCGAACCCACAACAGCGTTTACAGTCTGATGCTGTCCCACGCGCCACGATGGCCTCAATTCTTTTTAAATTCCATGCGCCAACCCTACACTGTGAGAAATTAAGAAATGCGACAGAATGGGGATGGTTTCATTAGTCACTGTCCCATTTCTGCTCTCGGATAAGCTCTTTTGTTATTTTACTCTAGAGTTTATTTTTAATATTGCAAAAACCATTGCAGTTTAAAATGAATTTGTTTTATTCAGTGCACCATTAATAAATGCAGAGTGATTTCTTAATTCAATAAGACTACAGGTTTAAGATGACATTATATAGTGATTAGTTATTCCGTCTTTAATGAGAGGGACACTTATTTTGTGGGCTATATTTATGGTCGTAATGGCGCATTGGCACTGCGCCTGACTGGTAACGCGTTAGGTTGTTGGTTCAATCCACACTCGGGAACGATTATAGTTAAATTATTTTAATTTCTTTGTTTTTGTCATACAAAGCGCGCCTTTGAAGTCCCCAGCTCAATATGCGATGTCGGGCGGGAGGTGGAGAACGGAGTGTCTAGACACTAAGTTCACTCTGACTACCCAGCTATGGGAGAAAAAGCGTGAAGCTGTAAAACAAAATGTTAGGCAGATCGTTCTGCAATAACTGTCTTTTTTAAAGATATGTCATGTTAAGTACTATAAACGTTAAGAAAATAGAAAACGTATCACCAGATTTGATTAATGAAAATGCTATAAAATAAAAAAAAATTGTAATTCCAAAACTTATTTATAGCTTAGAATACAGTAATCCATTGTCACGCCCAGTAAGTTGCTAGGCATCCGTCGCACAGTATCAATTATTGTTTTACCTCAAAAATTCAAGCTTCATGCTTTATTTTTCAATTGTGGTATTGTACATTTATTATTATCGTAACTGGTTCCAACAAGTACCTACTTGTATAATATTTTTTTACTACGAATGTATTACCAAAGCGGTATGTATGAAAATTCTATCTAGAGGACGGTAACAAAAAATTAAATAGATTTACGTGTGAGTACTATGACTTGAAATATTTAAATGGTAATACATCCTTTGGATCCGGTTTTAATGTATTTAATACTTAAATATATTGAATATTTGAATACTTATTTTAATTGTAAAATCCCGTCCAGGATGAATGATTTAAATTATTTTTAATTCTCAACGCTGGTTAGAGAAAACGTGGCGTTGAGTTCCGCCGCTCAGGCGAGGCTCAATTTAACTGTATCTATTATCTCAGAGACGATGTATAAAAATTAATTATATATATATATATATATATATATACAAAGTGTTATTGCCGCACTATTAATACTAAATATTTTTATTTACATTTTACGCTTGCCTTTTTAATATTTATTAAACGGTAATTCAAGCAGCTACTGTCCCGGTTATAGAAAATCTATATATTTATTATTTATTGAATAATAATAGTACGCGTGTGGGCGCGTGCATCTTGTTTTCGTCACTTCATAAGTTATTTTACGTTTCATCGATCGTTATAATTTAGCCGGCTTGTTTAGCTTTTACCAGTTCACTTCTGGATTTGGAGTGAAATTTTTGTTTACCTTTTAAAATTATATGTTTGACGATAAGCATTGACGGATATTGAAAGTAAATTAAAGTTTTTTTTAATGTAAGTATTAAAAAAAGGCAAATGTATGCAGAGATTATGTCTTATTGCTTATGTTTTATTAATTTTCTTCGAAACTCAGGTAAAAAAATAATAAATGCTTTTCCAATACTAATTTATATTAATTGTTAGTGCACTGCCATCTAAAAACGTAAGGTAATTTCCCTTTTTTTCGCTTTGCACCAATTGATGTTTCAATATAATTAAATTCCAAGGATGTATGTATAAAATATTCTGTTAAACTTTGTTTTAACGAGTTTACGTAGACGTATGGAGATCGATTGAATATTTATTATTAAGAGTAGTATATAAAGGCACAAGTAAATATTTATTTTACAAAATTTGACCGCAGCGGGATTAAGTGTATAATAATTTCGACGTAGCCGGATATAGAACGCATGGCTGGTTAGGAGTCTCGACCGCTTGAACACTTGCTTTAAAACAAGCGCGGGTTCGAATTCCACTGCGTTAAAATTTTTATACATACATTATCGTGTAAATGAAACTATTTTAACCGGATTAATCGTAGACTGACAGTCTACCTGTGACCACGGACTACTGTAAAGTGTTCGAAACGTCGGGTTCTAAAAATGTATTTTCGAATACCAAAATTATACGCGATTAATCCGGTTAAAGTAGTTTCATTTCAAAATATGTAATAATAGCACACAGAAAATCTACGAACTTAACACTTTAAAATGTTAAAAATAATAAAAGCCGTGTTTCTTCATACTTTGGATTGCTTGTAGCTATTTTCAATAGACTCAATAGATTCGATATCGACGAATCATTGAAACAAGTAAAAGGCTGCCATCATCCTGTTAATAGTCATGATGTCATTTATGATCTCAGATTTCAACTTAAACATATTATTATTGCTTTTAAGTGACGTCACTTTTAGAACTTTACTGTGTAATTTTTTTGTTTGGTTTTTTTCTACAAGCATTTTTTTTTTAATTTTAAAAACAAGCAATAAAATTAATAAGATTAAGTATATTTATTATTATATAAATAGAGTACCTGAAGTTTTATTTACCAAGTTATAATGTACTTAATTAATTATAAAATATTACAATTTCTTTTCTATAACATTCAAAGTATAATATTAAAATAATAATATAAGAATAAGTGTTAAAAGAAACTCCGCAGTTCATTTTCAGTAGGGTGACAAAGCCAATATCATAATTAAATTGCACATTAAAATGTTTTGTCTTGTAAGGAGGGGGGGGGGGGGGGGGGGGTATCGTTACTAGGGTTTCAATCGCCTGGAGACCCCAAATGATACGCGTGTATTGTGTAAATATATTAATGCATAAGAGAACCAACGTCATTTGTTCATTTTTTTCTTGTATTTGCACATATACGGTTTCTTAAAAAAAAAATTAACATCTGGATAAAACCGGTTCTGACAATTGGTTTCAGCATTTTATTTTATAACGTATATATTTTATTATTATTATCATTCTTTATGGGAAATACTTACCTGTATGTGTGACACTCGGAGATGTCAATTAGTTAACTGTCAAGTTTACACGACATTTTCATTTTAAAAAGTAGGTAATTAAATGAAAAGAGAAAAACAAAAAATAATCAAATTATATAATAAATATTATTAATAAAAAATATTAGCTTACTGGATCCTTCTTGCATAAGTGAAATCGGTCAAAACAGCCTGCCAAGGGTGCGATCTTTTATAGAGGGTGACTATCGATTTTCGTACGAAGGTTAGGGTTACATTCAAGATATAACAAGTGTTGTGTAATAACTTGTCTATTGATTTTATTTTTGAACTATTTATACCAAAAACATTCTCCATTTTCTATAGATAAACATTATTTTCAATGATCGCTGTAGCAGTAATCTAAGATCGCTATAGCTCAAAATATATAACCTTGCTTAATAATTCTGTCATTCAATCAATCGTTGCTTAATAGTTTTGAATAGGTTCTGTATCTAAGAAAATTAAATTCTGTGATTTTTATTTTT
The DNA here is from genome assembly GCA_038994665.1 of Podotricha telesiphe. Lineage (NCBI taxonomy): Eukaryota > Metazoa > Arthropoda > Insecta > Lepidoptera > Nymphalidae > Podotricha > Podotricha telesiphe. The sequence goes on along the minus strand of JAOYRR010000375.1, from coordinate 1,112,365 downwards.
TTAATCTTCTTAGAAGCTACTTAACTTAATTCAGCTAATAATTCAGTTTAATTGACATTGAACATTTTACATCACCTAAGCACTCTAATTGACGTTTCTGAGTGTGGCTGTTAATCTTTTGAACGATAAGCAGCTAATATTCTAGATATAAAACTAGCCTTGCGGCTAATAATAAAAAACTAACAGACCTAACAACACTTATAATGCCTTTCCGCTACATGCAGATTTATAAATATGAGTAGAAAGCGTTAAGTGGATTACATAATCAATTGTGTCAACCAAAAAAAAAATACCTTATTATAATTAAATATTAGGTACATTGATATTATATACTATATATTTTCTAATATGTCTGTAAAGAATCGTCCATTTTGCAAATATTATGTCGTGACCATTGTGGCGCAGTGAGACACCGTCTTATTATAAAAGCGACGGTTGTGGGTTCGATTGGCCCGTTCTTATAAGACAAAGTGTGACGTTGAGTTCTGCCAATAATCCCGCTAACTAATACCTTGAATTCGGGTGAAAATGACAATGGATTATCATGACACTAGGTTATCTCAGCCTAGCCTGCATCGTGATAAAATGCGTGAAGTTGACAGTGGGATTAAATATAAACTTTCCCTACGAATGAGATTCGAATCCATAACCATTGCGATCAGTTTAGCACATTCTTATTACTGTAACATAGCGTATATTTATGAATGATCTTATTACAATTCGGTCTTCAATATTTAAAAATGAAGCATTTATTTAAACTCGACACAAGCAAGAAAATTTCGTTAAGTGCAAATTACCTCAATACTATTTTCATTTAATTGTATAGTATCATTTTATCCTAAGTAGCCCCATATATGTACTACTAATAGTAGTCGCTCGCTACTTTGTTTGCGTGGAACGTATAATGTAAAAAGAATAAAAAATTATTCACATAAAGTTTTTTATCATTGAGTGGCTGAACTTCCCAGTAAGTAATCTAGGATTGGTGTTGTGATTGACTACGTAAAATTATTACCCGTTATTTCCTGTTCCCATATGTATTTTGAGAAATCTTCTCTTAGTAATCCTCTACACTCGCCAAGGTACATCCGCTTCTAGGACGCAGTAATTTCGGCTGTGCGGTGTCTGTGAGTCAGTCAGTCATATTTATATATATATATATATATATATATATATACATATATATATGTATGTATATATATATATGTATGTGTATATATACGATAAATAAGTGGGAAGAGAAGATTGGAGTGACTTTCCACTAGATTTTCTCCCTATGATTTATGGATATGTGTGAACAAATCAAATAAGAATATTATAAAACCCTGTATAATATTATTATTATTATATGGTTAGTTTGTACAATCATATTGTAATACTATGGATAGGATTTCTTTATACGGCACCGCTATTATACCGTGTTAAATTTATTTACTACGTACCTAAGCCCGTATATCGTGGCGTTTCGGTCTATATTGTTAACGATCGATGCAATATTGAATGTATTCGTTTATTTAGTATTCGAATATATTTATTTCAATATTTTTTTTATAAGACAGCTTCACGATTTTTACCATATAACAGGGTTGGCAGAGCGAAGCTAATGTTAAGACACTCTGTTCTCCGCTTTTCGCCATTATTCAAGACATTGAGTGTTGAGTGGCGGAACTCGAAGCCGTGTAATATAAACATATTGATTTTTGCGATTGAGGATCAAATCCATAACCTTCGCTTTATTATTATTACGTAATAGTCTCTTGTTTTATTTTCATATATTACACATTAAAAAATATAAGCTCTGTTATATAGTATATAAATAAATATAATATATATAAAGTAAATGAGTTTTAGCAACGTTTTGTATTTCATGTATATTTGAATAAAAAAAATTTGTCAAGATCAGGAGAACTTATTAGTTTACCAATCTATAGACAACATACGTTCTAAACAAGCGATCGATACTTTGCACCCGTTTTGTGAGTGGTGTAAAGTAACGTCGTGGATTTTCTAACCCGGCTGAAAAATTACTTATATTATTTATATGAATATTCCTCAAGGCCATCGTGGCGCAGTGGAACAGCGTCTGACCGTAATCTTGATTGGTTGTAGGTTTAATTTCCACTCGGGAGAATAATAATATCAAATTACATTTTTAAATCATTTTAATTTTCCGCTCCGGCGAACGAGACGAAGCGCGGCTTTGTGTTCCGTCACCCAACACGGCAATGTCTCGGAACCATACAGGACACAGCGTGAAGCTGTAAAAAAAAATCTTCGAAAGTGATTTTCAAGTTACAACCAACTATGGTTGTCACTTGGACTGTACTAAACTATGGTTGGCATATATCATTGCACACTAGTGCAGTGATATATGCCAACTGCTCTACTCACGTGTAGTTTGTATATTTGTTCTTAATATATTCTTGGTCTTTTCTCCTAAAGACACTTCAACCCCGTACATAGTTTTGCAGCAGAACTATCATGTAAATAACAATAGTATAGAAGCCGCTTATATCCAGAGGTATTTAAAAACAAAGGAAAGTAGTAAAGTGCCCATTGTACTTGGCGTTCAAAGTAAAGTATCTTAACTCGTCTGAGAGGCGCATTCAATGAGCTCTAACTTGCAAGGGGTGCTGTCAAACCATCTCATTAGAAGCGTGTAGTGGCCAATCGAAATGTTTCTTCATACAAAGAGCTGTAAAGAATATGGACGTCTCGAAAAGTAAATGCAGACTTATTGTTTATAGAGAGTACGGTTAGAATTCCAGGTTTGATTTTAAATTTGTTACTCCGCGTAATTTAATGAGGTATGCATTGGGTGTAAAACCAAATAATATGCTTTCTACTTGTCCCCCAAACGACGAGGACGAGTTTGGTGCTTCTATTTCTTTGAGTTCCCCGTTAAAAATAAAGCGTGGAGGAAAAAGTGTCATACATAAATAGCTAATGTTTTTAAGGTGTAATTTTATTGTTATTACATTTTTTTCGCATGGTGTATTTATTCAATGGCAATAAATGTGTTTTATTATTAATATAATTTTATCTTTATTAATTTTGGGTAGAAAAATGCAACATTTACTATAATACAGTTAACACATAAATACACATTATAAACTAATTTAGCTTCTTCTCATACATACCATAAACATGGAGTAAATTATGAGAAAAGTAAATATTATGACTACTTCAGTATTAAGGTCCAATAAGATTTTTTCTAGCTTCTCGGTTTATTCCTAGCGGTACCCCGATATCGATAATAAAGCGATATCTAATCATTTCTAATCATTTATTCTGTGTTGGGTATAGATTTTGTCTAGACTACAGTCTGTTTAGAGTTTTTTAATTAAGTTAAGTGAATTATCAGTTTCCTTAATATTCGTTACATGGCTAAGTTATATGATTACAGATCTGGGATCATATTTGGTTTAGTTTTAAGTACATTTCTTATCATACATATACGCATTAAAAATAACATACAAATTAAAAACCTTCCTTTGGACACTTGGAAAGGAGTCAACGCGACTACGAGAGGTTTTATTCACAAATGTGGCTTTGTCTACGTTAGAATTTCATACCGCGAGCCCTTGATCTCGTCAAAGAAGTACCTCTTACGAGAAGTTTTGTTATTTTTTTTATGTCCACGTAAAATGAAAAGTTTTTGTGAGCCCATCTGTCTTTGGTGTGAAAGCATAGTCTACGTTTTTTGGCAAGTTATTACTTTGGTAGTTTGAATGTATAGCTTGATTTCTAACCGGCAAAAAAAACGGAGGAGGTTCTCAATTCGACACGTATCTATATTTTTTTTATATTAGACCACGTAAAATCCAATTTTTATATATTTTTTTTCAATAATTACAGTATACTTTGAAGTTGGTCCCATAAAAGTTTTGATCAAATATTCTGACAATAACGGTAGAAAAATAGGGGATGAGATTTAATTTTATAGTTAAAAAGTTATCATGTTTAATTGTATTGTAAGCTTATACAAATGTAAGGTATTTTGCAGAATCTGAAACAATTACAGTATTTGTTTTATATTGTTGCACAAACTGCAGATTACAATGAATATGGATTTTAATCCGTCAAGAATAGTAATGTTGAATGAATTGGTAATGAAAGGCGGTTTTATCTTTTTGCCTATTTGCCGACAACTTGTCCGGTTCAATGGACAAATGTTTACATTTTAAATATATCTGATGTTTATTGTTCATTAATCTAAATGTGACGTTAAACTAGTAAGTCATTAGTGTACCAGAGAGATTGTTTTTATTTATTTAGATCCATCTGTGATAATTCCATTACACAAGAAAGAGAAAAATAGAAATTTAAACCGTGAAACATGCAGCAAAAACGTGATACAGCATTCATTAATATAAAAATTAACAAATTGTGCAGTTTTAATCCACATCATTACTTATATCTGTAAATAACAAGCAATGTTCGTTTACAATTTATTAATTAAGTAGATGTTTTTGATTTGATATTTTAATTTCATAAATTTTATATATCCTTAAAAAAATCTTTCGTTTAAATGTATCTATCACGTAACTTATTTAACGATAAATGTATTAAGAAAAAAAAAATACAAATTGTTTGATCGTATAAAAAATACTCCGTACTATGTAGAAACTACTCCGTAGTATGTTTTTTTTAATATCCCACCCAATTTGCATATGTTGAACATATATTTGGACGGATATTCATTGCAACGCCGCTCTTTGTTTTACCGAAGCGGGGAATAATTGAAATAATTGAAATTCCCGTAAATAGGATCGAACCCGCGACCGCATCGCGCAAATTCTTTCGGAATACCTCTTGATGGCATTATAGTTGGCAAGTATTTTTTTTTTTTGGTAATTTAGTAAAAACACTAAATTTGAATGTTACAGTGCTAGTAAACATTTAGAAAGCTCATTTCACTGACCATTACACGATGAAAGTCCAACGTATGGTGCTTGCACTCGGTAATGACGGTTATAAATTGCGTATTAAAATAACTATGTCATTGTTTCTGTGATTTCTTTTGCGTAAACAGTTTTGTTTGATTCGTGTTTTAACGTGAATTATAATTTTAAGCGAGGTTTGATTTTAGTATTGGAAAAGTTTAAGGATTGCTTAACTATTTGTTTGCAGTATTGTATGATAGATGCTTATGTCGAAGATTTTGCCTTTGTTATGTAGCGAATACTATGTAAAAACGCCTATTTTGAAACTTTATTTTATGAAAATGAACAATATTCAATATGCATTTTGAACATGAAGGCTACCGTCTTGCGTCTGATGAACATGGAGTCTGACCGTAAACGCGATTGATTGTGGGTTGGACTCAGGCGAACGATTATATTTAAAATATTTTCATTTTTCCGCTCTGGTACCTAATACACTCAACACCCAATGTCTCGATTTGTAGCAGAAACGGGAGAACGGAGTCTCTTGAACTAGGTTCTTTTCATTTTTTGTTTAGAACGGAGTGATAAATATATATATATATATATATATATATATATATATATATATATTAATATATATATATATATATATTAATATATAGGATCCGCAACAATAGCCCACTACTATTAAGGCAATAGTAACAAAAAATACTTATTAAATTTAACCTATTGAAAATACGATGTAAATAACATATGTATTTGGCAAATCGATTGTGGAACGAAACGTTTGGGAAAACGGAAAGTGTATTCTTTTTGCACATATAAAGCGAGGCCAGCTGTCACCAGAGCCACGGTCTGCATAGTAACCAAGTTTTTGTAACTTAATTGAACTTGCCGCTGACGTTACTATGGCTGCTTTATACAACTTCGATATTATCATCTAAGTTGATTACTACTACTACTACTACTAAGTTTAAGCATATATTTTTCATAATGACTGTACAATGCAATTTTTTTGTAAATTGTACGTACGTACGTACTGTATTATAGATACTTATACTGACTAAGATAAAACTTCCTGTGGTCGTTTTAAATTTTGTACATCATTTCCATATCTTTGGCATTTAGGTTTCTTGAACAGTATCTCTTAGTTCCTCTACACGCTTTGATTCTTGAAGTGGATTTCTCAAAATTAATACGGGAAAGTTTTTGTTTTCTTTTTCTAGTTCACGGAAACGAAGTTGTGGGCTACAACTAGTTGTTAATATATAAAACTACTTTATAAGGTATTTTTCTATATTAAAAAATATCTAATAAGATATCTGCTAATTTTCAGGGATGACAATGAGAATTTTTAATTTTTTACTTTACGACTATCTATGATGCATGGGCATGTTACTTACTGGTAACCAAATCCAACTCCAAATGTATTTTATTTACAAGAAACTCTTGCAAATAAAATACTTCCACCTCATTTCTTTAATTTATTGCATATAATATTAATTAATTTCTACTAATTACAATACACAGAACAGTAATCCACCGCAGAAGTGTTTTGACGGTGAAACGTACAACAAATTCACTAGAATTCATACCAATGTACAGCTATTTATAAACAAAAGTGTATTGTCTTTGGTAACGGTGCGGGTCCCACGGGCTCGTGATAACGGACCTCAAACTACGACCTTTCTTCATAAATACTAGTTTTAATATTTAAATATGTTAAGATGTTTCTGATTAAACTATGTATTCTTCTTCAATAATATATGTAATATATATGTTGCTGTAAAGTCCGAACGAATTATGGTAAATCCTAAGATTTTTATGATTGACCTGATCGAATTTTAATGACCGACTTAAATGGTAAAATTCCTGGTTTTAACCTAACATTATCAACATTTACCAAGGCTTTTAGATACAAAATCTATTATTAACGGACATATAAGCCACAAATGAATGAATGATCAAAGAACAGTTTGGATTTTAACCACTAAAATTGGAAAATCTTAAAATTAACACGAAAATTTAGGGATTTACAGTAGTTTGGAGTTTTATAGTAACACACAGATAAAAGACAAACATATACAAACACTGTAAAATTATGAATTTACAATCTTTTTTTTAAATATATTTATGAACTTACTTCTAGGGATTACTAGGGATTATTTTATGAATCTAAATTATTTTTGCCTCATTGTAAAGAAAATCTTATTACTTGTTAAATAGTCATTTTTTTCTCCACCTTAAGGAAATAATTTTTTTTTTTAATATAGACCTTGATTCATAAGAAGATTTAAAAAGATACAACCATTTAGTAGGATATATCATCCTTATACACCACGCTGGTCTCGTTTGAAGATTACTTTACCGAAATATGATATTAATAATAATAGTACACTCTAGATTAATTACAATTTAAATTATATATTAAGTAAGTATACATGTATCTACTTAAAAATGATGGATACAAATAAGTTCTCAAAAGATAAGAATTATAATTAGTCTATCATATTTTCTGTAGTATAAATAAAATATATTTACTCAGAATTTTTAAAAATACGTATGGTAACTGCGGCTCAGCATGCTAGAGAGCATTCACGCGAGCATCGCGGCTTATAGTCCCTCTGAATGTATTAAAATATGTATTTAAATATATATATATATATATATCGTATGTTTATTATATATGAATGCGTATTATCATTCTTCAAGTGGAAATAGAACCCACAACCAATTGTGTTATGCAGTCAAACACTGTCTCACTGCGCCACAAGGACCTCAAAAAGATAATGAATGCGATAATAATGGAATACAAGGGTTTTACTATAAAAATGCATTTAACATTTTCATTTATGTTTAAAACTATGAAAATCCAAAAATGTTACATATCACCTTCATCAATGTTCTACCATCCACTTCCATCCAATGCTTATATGAAAAAAAAATATTTTTTTACAAACTAATATATTTTTTAATATATTTTTACAATTTTTTTTTTTGAGTTTAACGCTTTTTTATACTTATGAGCTTCTGCTCGAATTCGAGATATTGCGTGTTAATTGGCGGAACTCAACACCGCGCTTTTTCTTATTAGGACGAAGAAATGAGAATATTTTTTACATATAATCATTTTCCCGAGTGGGAACTTCTAACCAAACGCGTTTATTGTGAAATGCTGTACCACTGCGCCACGTTGGTCTCATATTTTGATATTAAAGTTATATTGCCTGGTTTAATTAATATCTAAGCTTAAGAGAGTGTACAGCGAAACCCATACGCATGGTCACACCGTAACTAATTACCGCTACGAGCTAACGACCGACCGTGATGACCATATATACACAGGCCAGATCTCGACATGTTTGATTTTTATATATTTAGCTTAAAATATTTCTCGATTAACCAAGTCATATTAACAAACTGCCGTAGTTTAAACAGTTTACCGCTTTTTCCGGTACGCTGAGATAACCTAGTGTCATGACATTCCGTTCTCCGCGCATTGCTTGAATTCGATAAATTGAACGGAACTCAACGCCGCGCTTTATACTCAATGACGCGCACCGTCGTAGCTTAATAGAGTTTTTAAATTATTTTGTAAACAAATATATTATAAAATATATAACAAGTAGTATAAATATACATCATAGTGTTTTAGGGCGGATAAAGGACTTAATTACAAAATGACTTGTTACATGTGGATTTCTAAACGATTAAATATACAAAAATATGCTGGGCATTGCATGCATGCATGTGATAAGCATATATATGCTTATCAAACTTTAAATTAACACTGTGCTAACTTGTTTTTCAAAGCAACTTTCAGAAAAAGTTCTAAGCTAGAAAAAAAAGATAATACCTTCCTTTTTTATTTACCGTTAACTCCGGATATAACGCCATGGTTCACGTATACTACAGCAAAGTTAAATTGAGATATGTTTAATTTAAATTGATTAACCTACAAGCATCGCATATAAGCAAAGCGAGGACAAAATATAAGATACTAGCGACCCGCTCGCCGCTTTGTCCGCGTGAACTATAGCTGTTTCGTCTATACGAAAGGAATAAAATACGAAACAGCTATCTGTTTCGTATTTTATTTAGTAAAACAATGAACAATGGTTCCTGGAAAAACTAAAACACATTTAAGTGGAAAACTGAAGTATCCTATAGTATATAAAATATGACATTTTATCGGTTAAGCGGTTTGGCTGTGTGACGTCACGGATAGACAGACAGAGTTTCTTTCGTATTTATAATATATGTATAAGATATAAGAAGTTAAATTGTAAAAAAAGTATATATATCATGTATACAAACATATGCATTTATTAAAAAGCTATTTATGTTAATATTACAAACAGATACTCCAATAATCCAATCCAATCATTATATGACTTAATAACTTCCATTCCGTAACAAAGAAATGGATATCTTCAATTTAAATTGTCGAGTGATAAAAATGCCCTACGATAGGCAATTTGTCGTTCCCAGCTGACCTATATAGCAGCTGACGGGTCCATTATACCTTGGCCCATTGTACCAAACCTCTTTTCTAGGCATACGGAATAGTAAGCCTAACAAAAGTTATATATAACGTATTTTTACGTGTTCATGCATGAATTTTTGCACCGTTTATTTTATGATAATATTTTGAGGACAACACGTCTTTTTTTATTTGATTCTGGGACTTAGGTTATTATTAAGGAATATTTATATCATTTTATGTTTATTACCCCATAGCAAGATGGGTAGAGGAAAATGTTCGCCGCACTCACCCTGAATTCGAGTTATGGCATACCGGAAATCAACGTCAAAAGAGATATTAGTAATAATTTTTTTTTATAAAACGAATAAACTTTTTGAACGTAGCTTCGAACCCGTGTCTCTTGGAAACCGTCAACGTATGGCTCAGAGCAGTTGGACGGTTTACAAAAGGCGTGGGTTTGATTTCCGCTACGTTCTAAATTTTTATACGTTTCCTAAAAATGTTTTTGATATCCCTAATGTAATAACATTTTAATGTAAGTGTAATAACATTTTAACATTAAAATTTTAATGATACCCTAAATGTAACAAACATTTTTAAAATGTAAAAGAAGCTACTGTATGCTGCGAACAGAAGCGAATATTTTATGTTTTTACTTATCAATAACATTATATTATAACCTTTTGTTACGTTAAAGAAAGTCTTCAGATGCCATTTTGACAAAAACATGTTTATGTGAAAAAAAAAAAACTAGAAATCCATTTTTTTTAATAATACATGTTCAAATCCTATTAAATGAATAAAATACATATAACACACTTAAGTACCATGTGTTTGGAGTACACTTTTGTATATAGTGACAAACAGGCAATAAGACAATGTGTAATTTTAACAGGTCTACTGTTCGTCTAGCTGTTATATAAACTTTTTATCCTTGAAAATCTCCTTGACTATATTGAAATTTCTGCCCACGTACTTATCTGTTAATAACCTCTGTGTTCTAAATTTGTTTGATTAATAAAAGCTTAACTAATATCAATTTGGGTGAATCAACTTTTAAAGTAGTCCTTTAAAGGGTAAGCAATGAAAAGGATTTGTGAAAAGTGCATTTGTTAGATGTTTAATAAAGCCACTATACTATAATCACTTGTCAAATTATATTCGTATTATACGATTTTAATAGTAGCTGCAATGTTTTAATTATAATTTTAGGGATATTATGAAAACACTGCATTGTAGTTCTCTTGCGTTACCATACAGTCCTTGGACAAATCGACATTGCTCCCTGACTGCGTTACTACAAAAAAAAAAAATAAGTATTTGAAAAGTTGTCAATAAAATATTGTTAATGTAACATCTTATTACTAGTATCTAATTTCGTATTACATCTACTAAATTAAATAAATATTAATTACTCTATAATATTGTTTTTATTTTATAGTTTTTATATTTCACGAAAGCAGTTCTTTTAAAGTTGATGGTCCCATGTACGTTTATTTACGTTGTTTTATGACTGGCGAAATAATTTAAGACTAATTTGTTTTTTCTATTCAATTACTTTGTTATTTCATACAACTCCCGGTTTAATAAAAATTACCTAGTCATAACTGGACACCACTCTGGGGTATGATTATATATATATATCAATTATTTTAATTTTTCCGCTCTGGTAAGTCAAAACGCGACGCTGAGTTCCGCCACTTTTTAATTATTAGCACGCAATGTCTCTAACTCGGGCGGAAAGGAAAGAACGCAATTTTTGACACTCCACCTATCTCCCATTGATAAATTGTGTGGAACTGAAAATAACACTAGTGACAAATGCCTGAAATAGGTTGACTAATTACGATACAAAATCGCGGTTTTCATACAAAAATAAGCTTAGCCAACTTAAAAGTATCCTTTAGGGTCTTATGACGTGAGACAGTTCAATAAAGGTAGGTTATTGTACTGTATGTAGGTCGGGGGGCGAGGGTGGTACTATATGGTAGTTGACCTCATGCCCACCTGCCAAGAAATCTTTTTTTTTTCTATTTCTATTAGTAAAGCGTAGATTCTTGGAGCTTTGCTTCTTTTTCGGATGAATAAAAGGTTTTTTGTTGTTTTTTACTAATACTTGCACAAATTTAATTTGGAAATTTAGTTTAGAATTAACCATATCGCTTCGTCCTCAATAAGAATGACCAAGCATAAAGCAATTTAAGCAATTTAAAAAAAAATCATCTATGCAATCTATGCAATCATTAATCAACATGCATCAAATCTTTTAAATCTCTAGAAATAAATTGATAAACTAAAATATTATTTGTAATATGTATAGGCGCTTGTGGATTAATAGTTGTCAATTATCACTACTAAATAGAAGGTTTTAAGTTCAATGACTATTAAGTACACATTCGAGTGCTTATCATAGTTACATATTGTGTTTTGAGTGGCAGGCCATCGTGGCGTAGTGAGAGAGTGTCTGACTGTAAACGCGATTATTGTAACTTCGATTCTTACTACATTTAGTAGTATTTCATATAAAAAATTATCTGATTGATTGGATATATCAAGAACAACTCCATTTTTATGAAAACATTATCTTGTAAGTTAGTTGGCTTAAAATGCAAGTTTCTTTTAAACAGGAAGTAAAAGTTAATCCCATTTCTTTTTATACGACTTAATTTTTTCGCACGCTTTTTCTTAAAACTAATGGAGCAAAGTCGTTTTATAATCTTCTGTCTGCAAAACTAATCCTGAGATTAAATTTGCAGCGAATTCATCATGTTATTTAGAAACTTTTCTTTAAACCCTTAAGGGTTATTAAAGACACTAACAAGTCACTATATGGCATCGTACAAACAATACGAATAATAAAAAATATTATATTCGTAGCCATAAATACCAAGCCAAGTAGCCATAAGTGCGATAATCTTTTTTTTTAGCTTGACGCTTTTTCCGTATAACAGGGTAGGCAGAGAAAACCCAGTGTTAGACATTCCGTTCTCCACTTTCCACTTGAGTTATACACGTTGCACGTTGAGTGGCGGAATCTCAACGCCGTGCTTTTGTGTTAGTTACCAGAGCGGAAAAATGAAATTAATTTAATCATGATCATTCCCCTGAGTTGGAATCGAATCGCTTGGCCCTCGGCGCCACGATAGCTTGATTAATATTTATAATATTTTACGTTATATAATAGTAGCGCAGCGTCGGTGATTATAATATTGACACTTTAAGGTTTTAAATTTCCTCACTCTGATCAAACAAAGCGCGGCGTTGGGTTCCGCCAGTCAACACACATTGTCTTGTAATTGGACGGAAACGCTACGTTCTCTCTTGCAGTATGCGACAGAAGATTGAGGCTAAAAAACGAGCATATAATATTCAACACACAGGACATGTTAATTGTAGTGTGTGTACTTCAGTATTGCCAACGCTCTAGAGATGTCACCTGCTTTACTTTAATGATATTGGTATTGCATGATTGAATATATGTTTGTATGTACATACATTTACTAGTAGCGGATGGATGGATTGTCCATATGATATATTAATATGTTAAGGAAAAACAAAATTGTACGTAAAACGATGCGGACGGGTTAGTAAGAAAATTGAGATACTTAAATTTTATATGGAATAGTGGTTTTTTATCGTAATAATGTGCTAGAAATGAAATTAAATAAAAAAAATATATATTACATTATTTATTTTTACTCTATTTTGTTTTGGACGTACACTTTTGTACAAAGTGACATGCACGTTGCTAAGCCTGTGTATTTTTGCGTCAGTGATGTATAATAGTGGCTCCACTGTTGTATATCAGTGGCGAAGTGTCTATATAACACGATTCCCACCGGCTTACCTTTTGTAAATTATCATATATAAATAAATTATTAATATAATTATTTAATATTTTTTTAACTCGTAACATTTTTTATTTCATTTGATACAAGACAATTCCAACGTCAAATTCATTTCATTACTGTGTTTTTACATACAAGCTATAAGTTCTTTACTATGCAAATAAGTTTAGTAAACTGAACGGAATATTTATATTATCGTACAGGGCGAATTTAGATTTTTGATAGTCTTTTTTCGTACTTCACCACTGGTTTTCATATATAGATTAGCACGAAGTTTAAATATAATATTTACTTTTAATAGTTATTAAAAGGAAAGCAGTTAATAGTTTTTAACATAAATATATAAAATTAAAGGGTTAGTTATTTCGTAAACATTTATATGCTTGTAAATGAACCATTAAATTGCCATAACATTTTTCTTTGACGCTGTGTCTTAGTAAAATATATCGTAGTCATATTTATTTAAGAGTTCAATGTTTTTTTAAAGCTATATTTATATAATGATTTATTTATGTATAATTTAAAAAAATATTCCTTACCTACATAAACTATAAGTGTGACAAATTTCATATACTCCTACTTCCTCTGTCCGCGTAATTTTCGTAAAAACATTTCGTCCAAATTATTTGCTTCACGTGTAAATATATAGGATAATTATGACATAACGGCGCAGTCGTAAATTATGTTACTGCTCACGCGATGGGTGTGGATTGCTTTGTTGATATTTTACGGATAGGCAAAGCGCGGCGTTAAATTTCGACCTCGCCACGTCTTTCAAATTAGCGGGAAGTGGAGACCGTAGCGTCTACACTAGGCTCTCTCTGGGTAGGCTATATCCACGAAAATAAAAAATATACAGAAAGGATACGAAAAATATTAAATAAATTCTTATTAATTGGCTAGAGCGCTGGGACGGTAACAAAAGGCGCGGGTTTGTATCCTGCAACGTTTATTTTCTTATACGTTTTCTAAACTAATAAGGTATTTCAATTACATTCGATAACCAGCTTGACATTTACTACACAATAAAACTCGGCATATAAAGAATGATTGTAAACGAAACAAAATATCCTTTTAGTATCGACCAATGAATATGTCGGTCATTGATATAATCTTACTTTAAATTATTGAATACGAAATGAGAGCGTTGAGTGAGATCATTTTGATTAACCGACTTTTAAAAAGAAGTAATTAGACACCCTTTTAAGTGTCTGTTGAAGTAATTCCACTAATATAATTAATAATTATCCATATCTTATTTTCTATGGAAGTGTTTGAAATCATCGTACGTCTGACTCATGGTTTGATTGTTTGTGGGTTCAAATCCCACTTAGGGGAATGTTTATATTTAAATCATTTCTCCGGACAGCCAAAGGTAAGACAAAGCTCAGCGTTGAGTTCCATCATTCAACACGCGATGTTTCCAATTTCGGTGAAATTAGAGAACGGAGTGTTTAGATACACTATGCTTTCCCTGTTTATGCGGGAAAAAGCGTGAAGCTAAAAGAAAGAAATAGAATTTGAACTCAAAATTCTTCGCAATCAGTCAAGAATATAGCGTTTGTAGCAATAATAAACCCTATTCTATTTTTAGATCAATCTGTTAGAAAAAAATCTTTACTATGTATATAGTGCATAGGTTGTTGTATTTAGTGGATGGAGGCTGAGCGCAGTGGAAATTGCTTTATTATTGCGTTAGAGTGAGGGCTGCGTTGTCAACGCTGCTGGAGATCGGTGGACAGAATTTGATTTACATTACGTTCGCGTAATGTAAATCGCATTGCATTCAGACGCTGTCCCACTGCCCCAGGATGGCCTCAATTACAAGACGTTCTTAATTTATTTATGTATATCAAAAATGCAGTATTAATATTATTGAATTCACTTCAATTTTGACAATACATATTATTTTCATTTTTATATTATTTTACCTACAGAGATGCTTAAAAGTTATAAGTTATAAGAAGCGTTTCATAATTTCGACGTAGCTCGATAATAACATATAGCTTAATTGGCTAGATGGCTAGGAGGGCTTCTAAGGTGCGTGAGTTCGAATCCAGCAAATAAAGCGTTAAATTTTTTAAACATATTTTTGACTATCAGTCAGTGAAAGTCCCGTCTAAATCGGTGTAGCCGTTCCAGAGATTAGCCGAAACAAATAGACAGAAATACAAAAGTTGTAAAGTGTTATTTTGGTATATGTGCCGTGTATACATGCATTTAGTAAAAAGCGGTTATTTTAATACAGTCCAATTTTATTTATTTCTATAGATTATGGGGGATCTAACCCGCTTAATAACAAATTGAGTCATCTATGACTCGACTTGTCTTTCTCTTTTCGTCCACTTTGGAGTACAATTTTGCCAATGAGATATAGTTACGTAAAATCCCACAATTCCCAACAGTGTGGTTCCAAACATCAGTTTACTGGAAATGTGCTTGCGGTGATACCGTTGCGTTGTCACGGCCGCAGCTGTGACAGTCTCTGTCGATGTTCCTGGGTTACTGTTATGTTTGATTCAAATAAAAAATATAAGGGATTTATAGGCTTTGTTCAATATAACGGTATAGACTTTTTTTCTTGGTTTTTAGATTAATGGTAGGTATAATTAATCGTAAGGCTGTTTCTTTTTGTGTGGCGCCATTTTTTTGCGTTCAATTTCATTACTTGACATGCAATATATAGAATTTGGCCGGAAAGTATAGAATGAAGTGTTTTGATACTAAGTTTTCTCTGCCTACCCCGCCTAAAATATTCTTTATTCAAATAGGCTTTATTGCAAGTACTTTCAAATCGTTAGGGGGTTCCATGAGTTTTATAATTAGTTATAAGGATATATACTTTTCAATTTTTTATTTATATTACTTTTAAAATGAAACTTACATTTATAGATATATTCATATCTTTATTTGAAATATTTTCGTCTGTAGTTGATTAACAGGACATTGACCTAACAATTACTAGGTGTTGCTTGATAAGAACAATCAAAGTGTCAAAACAAATGATGATTGATAAAGAAACTAATGAAGTCAACGTAATGTCAACGTGTGATGACGTTTGTATATGTTGCTGTTGTAATTTGTTTTTTTTAACTTTATTTTTATAGTGATAGAACCTTCTTTCTGTACAGTACCAAATAAATAACTTCATTTTGTTATATCTGTACATCAGTACTGGACATGTACCTACAATATTATTTACATCTAACTACAAATTTTTAGATGTTTTTCTTTTGATATTAGAATCATTATCTATAAATATTACTGATAATCGATTACGATAAATAATAGATATACATAGATTACGATTGTAATAGATTACGATAAATACGATAAAAATTTAATAATAAATTAAAGTAAATGATCCACACTATTTTGTACCTTTAAAAGCTCGTTTCAATATTCAGTAGCACAGTAACGTAATTAACTTTGTGGCGTTAGAGCTTTTGGTAAATTCATTACAGTCGATGCACGGTATAAATTATAAAGTCAAACTTGTGCCACTTTAGCTTTTGGTTTAAGCTGCATTTAATAAAAGTTTTGTTAATTTTATATGAGTTTATAGTTGATACGCCAACGAGAACTTCAGGCGGTGATTGGAGATTCGAATCCCATTCGAGAAAAATGTTGAATTTGAAATATTTCCCGTTTTGACTATCTTTATATATGACTTTATCTTTTTTATCTATCTATATAAGAAAATCATAACGCTATTTTGGAACTCTATTTTTACTCACTTCTTAAATTTGGAATTCGGATTCAATGAATTTGGAATCCGGATTCATTGAATATACTCGTATAATATTTAACATGAAGCTGATGTACCTACTTAATGACTTGATCAGTATTATGTAACAAATCAATTTGGTTTTATTATTATTTAGATAAATGTCAACTAAACTAGAGGAAAGAAAAGATAAGCATAAAAATAAAAAAATAATAAATTAAAAAAATACCTGTTATTTGACACTGTTAATAGGCTATGGAACTTATTTAGAAAAAGCTTTTTATCGTTTTTATACTTCGAAATATTCTATGGGCAGTAGAAATTTGTAACAATCTCTCTGCAGAGATACTAGCAACAAAAATAAATTGTAACAAGCGTGTAACTATTTTGACGTAGCTACATAGAACGTATATCTTAATAGTCAGAGAGCAAGGACAGTTTCCAAGAGGCGCGGCTCCAAGTCCCGCTATAAACTTTTATTGACTATTAACATAATACTGAATAATTTTGCGTTAAGCATAATTATGTCACTATAAATTTTATATTATTTTATTTTTTACCATTATTGCTTAAGTCGCCTTATAGACAAATTTTCTATATTATTTTGCCAAGCAGATGGTCGGTCAATTTATAGAGCGTTTAGAATTCGAAGGACTTCCTGTATCTTTAAGACGTTATAAATTTAGATCAGACACGTCTAAACTTCACGGATGAATACTTTGATGATCTGTAACTAAACATTTTTCTATGGCAATATCATTAATTTATAATTGCCTAAAGTTTTAGGCATAGCAGTTGGTATACGCTGTTATAAATGAACGTAAAATGTATACAAATTAATTTGGAGAGTCGTCTATCTTGTAATGTTTATTTCTTTGCAAGTGTGAACTACGCTAATGTCTTGATTATTAATATATCGAGACTTTTAAAATAATGAGATGATCAGTGTTATCTAACTGTTCTATCCGTAAGCGCTATAGGTAGTTGTGTCAGCTAGTACCTATATACTTATCTTGAATTTTAGTTTTAATCTCTTTATTTGTTTAATAAATTATTAAATAATGAAGATATCGTGGCCCAGTGGGACAGCGTCTGGCTGTAAACACAATTGGTTGTTAGTTCGATTTCCACTCGGGGGAATGATTATATTTATCACTAGCGACCCGTTCGCGTTACCCGTAAACTACACGATTTAACTATTTCGTTTTTTTCCTCACCCACGTTCTCACTTAAATCAGAAACTTTGCTTAAATTTATAATTTAAATGGTTGTTACTTTTTTATTTATGACCTGATTGGAATGAAATGAACACTTGATGTTAAAGGAAGTTTTCTAAAATACAATAGTCAAAACGGCATTTAAATCGGTAAAGCCGTTTCTGAGATGAGTGTGCACAAACAAACAGACAAACGGAATAGAAAATTAAAAATCATTGTTTTGGGTTCTATTACATTGATATATGTATGTAAAATAATATTATTTTTCATTAATCTTCTATGTACAGACAGCGCTCACTCACATTTTTATTATATGTATTGAATAGATATTTTCATTTCTCCACTCTGATACGTAAGACAAAGCACGGCATTGAATTCCGCCACTTAACACATAACACCACGATTTCGGGCGAAAAATTGAGAACGGTTGATCTTGATACTAGGTTTTCTCTGACTACCATGATACACGGGAAAAAGCATGAAGTTGAAAAAAAAATTGTGAAGTAAATAAGATATTTCATCTTTTGTATATTTAAGTATTTATCCCGTGTATGTTCAGAAGAATACCTGAACGAGATTGTAGCCATACTTTGCTATAATGATTTATCCCATATGGTTGAACTTCCAAACAACGCATAATCTGTATGCTCATATCAATCAGTCAGGGTGACTAAATATTGAAAATTTTCTCCAGAATTTCTTTAATCCTTGATCTAATAGGACAGGGAAAGCATGTACGTATCAAATATTTGATGCTAAATCCAACGTTAGATTTACCTTTGTCAAGTTGGATAGACGTTGATAGACGTATTTAGGACTGAAATTTATGTACTGCGGATTCATAGGCTTAGCTTAGAGCCATGTATGCGGTTGACAGTGCTTCTGGCATAGAATATTCCTTTTTCCTTCAACTATCACGAATTTTATAGTTTTTGTTAATTAAGAAATATACTTGTCGCTTATGCATATGTTACTGTAATAACCTGGTCTACGGTAAATACTAATATTTACCTGTAAATTTGAAGATGTTCGTACTTTGACGGTGTCATAATAATTTTTTTCAATTTAATCCGTTTCAAACTTATACCTCGACAAAATATAAGTTATATTACGTTTTATTTGAAAAGTCTTAGGATTTATAGGAGCTCGAGCTTTAATACTACAATGCAAAAAAAATGTATGTAAAAACGTATGTTTCTTAAGCGAAATAAAAGCTTCTCATACAAATGTAACAAAATAATCTGTGAATTTAAATATGAATTTTGCTCTTATAAAATGTATTTTATGTTGTTTTTAATATAAAATTAGTGGTAAAAACGGCGGTGGTAAGACGGGGGCGTCAATCAAATTTGGGTTTTATCGCTTATTGCTTTATATGGTAATATCAAGTTTTTGCTTGTCTCTTGTTCATTAACCTTACTGTGTAGGAAGCTATGATGAGGCAAATATGTTACTGCCTTTCGAGCTTAGGTATTCTATTTTCATTCAAAACTGCTTGCAAAAGTCTATTTAATAAAGAATTCGTATTTGTATATATATTTTTAGATCTGAGATTAGACAAAATTAGGTATTTTTTTAGTTTTTCTTTTTTCTTTTTGATTCTGAAATTGAAATCTGAAGTAATATACAGTTACATTATTTTTGTTTCACGCTTTATTAGCAGAGTAGGCAAAAACCATAAAACATAACATAAAAACAAAAACATGAATACATTATTATTTTATTATGGTATTTAATATGTTATCTTTTTTCTTTCAGGTAAACTATTTATGCTTCTACGGGAAAGCAATAATAGAATTTGCAACCATGTCACAAAATTTGTAAGTTTTTCCCCTTTACAATGTGTTTTTCTTTATCTGTGGTATGTTTTACGGAGAACGATTCTCAGATTACGATTTAGATTTATAAATTTAATTGTATATTAAATAAAGAACCCAATGTTCGGTATTAAGGTTTTATAGGTATTTGTAATGGACGTAACTTTTGTGTATTGTTACTGAAATATACATATGTGTATTAAAGTAACGTTGAATCTATCGTGGCGCGGTGAGATAGTGTCTAACACGGTGGTTGTGATTTCATTTCCCACTCGGGAGGTATTTTTAAATTATTTTTACAATACGTTTTAAAAGAGGATAAATGTGATGCCCCATATGTCTCCAATGACTCAAACAGAACGGAAAATGGAGTTCAGCTAAGTTTTCTTTGCGATATGCAGGAGAAAAACAAATAAATAACAGTCATTCTTAAGCTTTAATAAGGAGTATGAAATACGACAATATCGTGCTCAATAAATTCTCACAACGCTCGCCAGGTCGTAAGTAAAAGTGTAAAAGTGTATTATAATAGTGGGTCGTAATCTTTGTTTAAATAAGATTTTCCTTTCTTCCATTACATACTACGTCTATTGTTTCGATGGCATTGAGTTATTAACTTTAAAACGTTTTTCATGCAGTAAATAAAGTTTCTATTATACTTTTATATCTAATGTTTTATTTATATACTAGCTGTGTGTAGCTGTGAATCCTAAAATTAAAGTAGCGTCAGTTACTTCTTTTTACATTAGCTATCTGCCAGTGAAAGTCACGTCAAAATCGGTCCAGCCGTTCCATAGATTCCGGAACAAACAGCCAGTAATTGTAAAAATCTAAAAGCGATTTTTATTTATATTAAAGTTTTCTTAAAGAAAAGTTAACGATACGAATAGAACAATAGCAAACTAAGTAGATACGGATGAAGATTGAGTACTTTAGTAATCATTTAATCGTTTCTAACACTATAACAGCTGCAGTATGCGTAGCGACTACACATTAGGTATAGGTATAGCTTCAAATCAATTGGGCCATAATATTTAAATTTTCTACGTAAAGTAAAAACGTCTTTCACAGTTATTAGACTAGTGGCGTGTCAAACAGATGCATCTACAGGATGTTTCAGGGGAAGCTACCAATTTTTCAATGACCACAATCTAAGAACAGTCAATTGGGTTATACTAAGTAAATTACGATATTTTTAGTGCTCTAGTATCATAAGTCAAGGACAAAAACGACACAAGGCTGTTAATATTGTCGTGTTAATTGAAGTTAATCTAATAAGAATTAGCATTTAATTTCTAACGCGTCTAAATTTTCTAGTTAAGTGGTGTTCGTTGGTCGGCTTTGACTGAATATGATGGTATACTTTTTTCTATATTGTTTATTATAAGCGCGGCGTTGAGTTACGTTGCTGTATGTATACTGTCAATGTCTGGTGTAATGTCTGGAATTAAGGCGGACAGTATAAGTCTTGACACTAGGTTCGCTTGCCTATCCTGCCATACGGATAAAAGCGTGAAACACAACTGCAACGACAGTTATTATTAACGAAATGTCTTATTTGGTAAAAACGGTGTTCTTTCTGCCTATCAAGAAAATTGTGGCATGTGTATAAAAATATATATTGTTAAAGAAATCTTGTTAGTTCTTTCTAGGATAGAATTACACAAGAAAGTGGATTGGAAATGTTTGTGTACTTTGCGGTTTGTGTGTGGTTGAACGTCTTTGTATGATTTCTGATTAGGTACTAGAAAGTTACTATTAGGAATCATTGGTTGGTTACGTATAATAAAATAAGTAAAATGAAAAAGACAATAATTTGAAAGTACATTTGTGTTTTGTAGAGAATTGAGTGTCTTGAGACTAGGTTCTCTCCCACTACCCTGCTATGGGGAAAAAGGGCGAAGCTGCAAATCTCTATTCCCTCTTTTCTTTAGATTCTTACATAATAAATATGTTACAAGGTAAAAGGGTCTGCAGATTTTTCATTTTTTCTTAAACGAATGGCGCTTATCATAATAATATATTTGCCAAGTGGAATCTAAACCCACAACTCTCGTATATTGTCAAGCATACCTCATGGCCCATCCATGTCATAATATGTATTATTTACACGTTTTATTATAAAAAAATATCCTGTTGAGTTTACTTTCAACAGTTCTTCTCAGAATTTATTGTATTTTTTCCTTAACTAGTGATAAGTGTTGACTCCCAATAAGTATGATGTAATGCATCAATATTTTTAAGTAAAAAAAAAAAAAATCATTATAGAGGAATTGTTTTAAAATAAATATTAAAAGATAATTATTAGCAGGATATGCTGCAAGTTTTTTCAAAGTATAAAAAGGTGCTATATTAATAGTCTCAGTAATACTGATTGCGCGGTTTATGGGCATTAAATAAACTTATTTAAGTCGTAACAAAGATAAATATGAAATAAAGTGGATATATGAAATCTTTTCAAATTTTGTTAAGTTGGCAAGGAGCTAGGATAGTGGAGACGAGCGTTAATGCATTCTTCGCAATTCCCAGGCAATGTTCTTCTTCATCTTCATGGAACGCTAAGGAGTTTTATATCTGCCTAATAAAACGCGCAAAATGCAGTAAACGGTTTAAGGATACAGAAGTACAATATTGTAATTTAAAATAAACAGGTATCTTATATGAGTTTTAAGCTTTTCCCGCATAGCAAACCAGGCAGGGAGAACCTAGTATCAAGACATTCCGTTTTTCGCTCACCGCCCAGAATCCTTGGAGTCGGTATCGAACCTCCAACCATCGAATTTACAGTCAGACGCTGACCCACTGCGCCACGATATCAATAAATACAATACAATATGATTTAATATTTATATTATTTCTAGCATCCACCATTTTTTAAAGATGTCTTATGCTCAACATCACTCATTTCACGGTCATTATCCTTCAATGCGGATGTTACGTAGAATAAGCTACTATAAATAGCATCTTCTGTATACGTCTACAGGATGCATGGTATCGTCAGGTTTCGTCAAGTTAAGGGATAGGAAGATACCAATTGTTAGTTTTTTTTAATTAAAATCCACAAGATATAATTATATGCAGTATTGGTTTTCTCTACTTGATCTTGACATGATCAAAAATAACTCGGTATTTATGCTATAATAATACTCACGTAGCATGGTACTCAGAGTGAACCTAGTGTCAAGGCACTCTGTTCCCCATGAAACCACATAAGTATAAAAATAAATTGTAGAGAAATTTGTATAATAACATTTATTCTTAAATTTAAAATGTAACTTTGTCTTAGGCTCTTTTCACACCGAGAACTGGTCATTTTATAAAAAATAGCATTTATAAAACAAAGTAGCATAAAAAAAGCAAGATGTTACGTCTAAAAGGCCAGGCAGGTTTAAAGGAAATTAAAAAATTAATATAAGCTATCTGAAAAATGCACATGAGGTAGCCGGATAATCTGGATTTCAAGTCGTAGAAATATGTTATTTTTTTATATATAAGCTAAAGTTACAAATAGTCGTTCGTCGTTTATAGAAAACGTAAAAAATATTTTTCTAAATATCTTCTCGTTATAGGTGTGTGAATAACACTTTAAAAATATTAAAAGAAATGGTATCTGTTTTTGTAAATACTTACACATGTTTTGTATATCATTTCTATTTATTGTTAAAGCCACCAGCCGTTTACGCCTGTCAATAAAGAGCCTTAGACAAAATTGAATCTGTCCCCATGCTTACAGTATAGGTATGTGTACACTATCGCCCAAAAGTATTTAAACAATTCATTCTTAAAAATAATTTTATTAGGTTACATTGTTTGTATCTCATCTCAAAATACTTATCTACCGTAAAAAAGTAAACAGCTTATAGCTATTTGCCAACTGATCATAAAACCAAGCTAGTGTTATTGTCGGAATTTCTTCTAAGTTAATGTTTTAAGTGGTAATTTGTTTTAATTAAGAAATAAAGAAAACTTAAATGTAGAATAACTACTTAAAATATGATTACGTTACTTTTCTGATGTCACTGGACCAGAAAACATGCTCTCGGTATCTCAACACTTAAACTCTAATAACATTTTTGAAATGAAACTATTTTTAACCGTATTAATCGCGTATAATATTGGTATTCGAAAATACATTTTAGAACCCTCTAGTCTTGTATATTGGGATATCATCATTAAAACATTTCTTCGTCTTCACTTATGAGATTTGTTTTTTGAAATAATGGTTAAAACTAAGAGACTTTCCCAAGAGACATAATAAGAAGGGTATAATAACCGGCCTTCATACATTTGTTAAAAGTAATCGTGAGATTTTAAGACTTGAGAAGATACCAAGACAAACTGTTGCCTACATTGTTAAGAAATTTGTCTCTGAAGTAAAAAATTGCAACAATCACCGTCCAGGCCGACTTCCGGCCGTAACTTCCAGCTAAGATTTGAATATAGTTATTAAAAGCAAACGAGATAGACGATTAACTGCACCAGAAACCTGTGAGTGTAGCCGCAGTCAGAAGAAAACTCCTTGACGCTGGACTGAAGGAATGCATAGTAGTCTCAAAAACGAGGTGGTTTTGTTTTAAAACAGTTAAAAAGAACATACTTATATGGGCTAGAGAACACAAGAATTGTCAATTCTTGTCAACACACAGCATATTAGAAAAAGGTCCTCTGAACGGACGAATCGAAATTTTAGGGTCCAAACGAGTTTGCATATGGTGGCAGTCGAACGAAAGGGTGAACCAGGCTTGTATTGTGGCTTTAATTAAAGACGGCGGGTCTGTGATAGTATGGGGCTGTCGTTGGAGATCTAGTGCGAATACAAGGAATCTTAAAAACGTTACAAAAAGATATCAGAAAATAGTGCAGTGCCTTCAGGAACCCGTGTAATTGGTTCATTCATTTAAATTTTACAATAAAATTTTTTGTTCATTATATACTGCTACAATAACGTAGCCATTAACGTATCCATTTCATTTCTCATACAAAACATAATTTAAAAATATGTCACGTATGTTTTTGCGTCTTTTTAATTATAAATAATGCCACAAGCATATATAATGAGGAATTACGCTGAAAATGGCAAACAATTTTGCACTATCCTTTTGGAGCGGATTTCTAAAGTAAATACACTAGTGAATATACTAAGTAAAGTTAGCGTATTGTATGTATGTACCTTTTAAATTAATTTTATTTGTCCGTTTTTTTTTGGCCGTTTGAAGTGACGGGACGCAGTGCTAACTGTATACGCGATATATGCATTATATTTAAATGATTATCATTTCTCCGCTCCGGTGACGTGACAAAGCGCGGCGTTGAGTTTCGCCACTTAACACGCAATGTCTCGGATTCGATCGGAAAGTGAAAAACGGAGTGTATTGAAGTTGTATTGGTAATTAAAATTGTTTATAATTTTATTAAAATGGTCTATATGAGTAAAAAATAGGAAAATGAAGTGATGTCGTAGAGAGTCCTTTTTAATCACTTGAGAAATTTGTTTTAAAAGAAAATACAAACACGAGTCGAAATAAAATTCATATGGCTAACTCTTCTTACAGTGCCAACAACGCTGACGGAGGAATAGCAAATTTGACACAGTTTAATTATATATGGAGAAGAAGTCTAGAAAGTCAAGATTTATACTAATTATTATAAAATATATTTAATTAATAAAATAAATATAAACACACACTGCCATGTGTTGACATACATCTTGTATAAAGTGACATATCATATCGTTGCTAAGGCACTCTGTATTTAATGAATCAACGGGGCCTCGAATATTAATAACATTGAAAAATAGTTTATACTTTAGATATGGAACTAAAAGGAACTTAAAATTATTTTCTTCCTTTTTGGTCATTCTGACTTCATGCAACAGGGCGTCAGGTTCATGCTATGTAAATATTCATATTGTCACCTGATCCGGACACGTGTGTCGATTTTGAAAACAAGTGAAAACAGCGTTATCAAATAAAGCAAACAAGTGAATTATATAAAACCTTGTTAAAAGTGAAATGTATGTTTGTTGAACTAATGACATCTAAGGAAGGAAGTAACTAGTACAAATTTATAATGATTGCCTTTACATCCGTGCTAGTTTTTTCTATACCGGTATTCTATGTACAACGCCAATTCTCTCAAGAATATTTAGTTATTTATGCTTATCATAAAATAGAATTTATTACTGTAGATCAGTTAGTAGTACAGTGTCGCTAAATAAAAGGTTTCAGTTTTTGAAAAGTTAAAATTATGATTTTTAAAGATTAAATTAAAAGTTTAAGTAAATAAAATTATATTTCAACAGATTTTCATCATTAATTAGCTATATATAATAAATAAAATATAAAAATCTATAGTAATGGTAAAAGTTTTTTTATCAGAATCAGTATAACCCATGACTATACAGCGACAAAGCAGAATGTAACTTTCTACTCGTGATATTATCAACAATGGGGGAACAGTTATGATTGACGGTTGCTATGGATAGTCATTAAATATTAAAACAAATAATCATCATTATAAACTGACTACTGTAATAATATATAATTTGAAATACATGTGTGTGTATATGTATTATGTATGTATAAGAGATATCACGAATATTCGACTATTATAAGGCATTATGAGGCTTTTCAAATATACGGTTTATTCCGTCTTTCATCAACTACCGGACATGTCTACACAGATATATGTCTAAAACTATAGTGTATTTCAATAAGTTTATTTTTATCAATTTCTTACGCAGTGGAGAAGAGTCTAATAAAAACTCATTTACAGAGATTAGAAAAGATTTTTTGTCTTACTTCTTCTGTTTCTATGAATACCAGGATTTTTAAAACGTGAGTCAAGAGAAGTGGCAGTTATATGACCATACCATGTACTTATCTTTTGACGAACTGGCGGTCGCCGAATAGGTACTCGAATTTTCTGTATTCGATGTTTGGCCATATTACATTGGCATATCTAATATGTACAGGTATGTACATCTATAAAAAATTATATAGGCGAACGTCCATGTCAAATTCTATTAGGCTGAGCCTGTGTCTTAGATACTTCACACCGTTGCACTTCCCTGCACCGATATCCTCAAGATTCGGGTTTAAATTCATTAATCTTTATTTTTGTAACATTTGTATTATTAAGTACGTGAAATAACAGCTTAAAATATTTTTTAAATTAATACATTACTTTACTAATTGTTTTATAAATTTCAAAATAATACTACATATTTATTAATTATTATTTATAATATTTTTTATTTAAAATTGCCTTTTTCTCGTATATCAGGTATAAAATAAAAGTATACTGGTTTGGACATTAATTAATTGATGCAAAATAATTAAGTATGAATGTAAATATTTCTCAGAAGTCGAATGCATTTTAGTTCGTTGTAAACTATTATATTAAGTATTTTCATAATAATTGTTTAACAAAATAAAATATTGATTAGAAAATAAAAGGGAAAAAACAAATCGTAGATCGCTGGCGTTACATTGCTTTGTTACTTTTTATTAGAAACACATACTTATTGTGAAAGTTCTAAGAATATAATACCAATACGTTGGTACTACTGGTATGTGACAATATTTTTAACTATTGCCAACTTATTTACCACTCGGGCGGAAAACGGAAAACAGAGAGCGTAGTGGTTTGACTCTAGATTCTTTCTGAATGACCTTGTTTTTATATAAAAGCCCGTGAAGATGAAACAATAATTTTGGGTCTTAACTGGGTCTAAATTAAAAAAAAACACACAAGTTTTTTAAATTTTTTTATAAATTTGCTGTATTCTTATATTCTTTAACGAACTTA
The DNA here is from genome assembly GCA_038994665.1 of Podotricha telesiphe. Classification (NCBI taxonomy): domain Eukaryota; kingdom Metazoa; phylum Arthropoda; class Insecta; order Lepidoptera; family Nymphalidae; genus Podotricha; species Podotricha telesiphe. The sequence goes on along the minus strand of JAOYRR010000375.1, from coordinate 1,084,572 downwards.
AAAAAAAGAAAGATGAAACACATGATGAAGATGATTCAGGTAAAGGCGAGGCTGTATTCTATTTTTGGTGAATGAAGTAGTACGACTCTTTTCCTCTTTTTCTGTTCGTTTTATTTCTGTGTTATAAGGTAAGTGGCACAATTTTGCTTTATAATCTAACGGAACCACATGTTACGAAATTATATAATCCTTAAAATATATTGGCACCCAATTATACACATCCAAATATTTTTTACGAAGCAGAAAACAAGCAAAAATTTCGCCAAAATAAATATTGATTTTTGAAGTAAAATCGAATGAAATCAGAAAAAGAAATTATCGACGTAAATGTGGAATATGCAAAGAAACAGTGAAGATGGTATCAAATTGAAATTGCATATCCAAACTAAATTTCCCCAAAAGGAAAATGCAAACCAATCGGATGCTAAATCGTTACAGAATATCTGGAAATCCTCTAAACATTGGAATCTATCCCTCGCTTATAAACCGTTTGCGATCCTTCCAACAATTTGTTTCAAGAGGTTTTCATTCCCGGTCGCTTTGCTGTTCGGGCTTTTATTGGTTTGGAACGCTCGTTGGAATTTTCCGTGTAAGTTTTATTGAATCGAAAAGTGTATCAAATTTCATTTTGGTATTTTTCTCGCATAGCAGGGTAGTAGAGAAACTAGTGTCAAGAAACTCCGTTCACCACTTTTGGCCCGAATTTGAAAGATTCCGTGTTGAGTGGCGTATTTAAGGTTGCTTTTTGTCTTACCAGACAGGGAAAGTGAAAATAATATAAAAATATATTATGTTGGAATCGAATCCATAACTATCGCGTTTATCAGACGCTGTTCCGCTGACTCAGCTGTGATAACGCTGCCTGCGTGGCAGTTGATGGTAGTAAATTGAAATCCTACTTGTTTCAAAAGGTTTTCATTCCATGACGCTTTGCAACCGGTATCTTTATAGGATTTGTTTTTTTGGAATTATCTGTAATATCACGTAAGTTTTAGGACACACTGATTTTAGAACACGTATAAAAATGTTTTTTTTAATATTCAAATATAGTTTTTAGTCTCATTATACGCTGGAAAACTCTAAATATTGTGGAGAAATAATGTGAGCTATAATTATCTTACTGTCTTAATCGTCATCAGGATGTGGATATCAAAATTATTATTGTTAAGAACTATTTCAAAATAGCAAATATGACGTATATTTCCGATTGAATGAGTGTGTGTATAATACACTAACAAATATTAAAAATATTTTGATAAATAGCATTCTCTTTTGCCAAAACGATTGTTCGTATAATAGTGTTTTGCTAGTAAATATTTGTACAAATCTCTACAGAAATTCTAACAACTAAAATAAGTTGTATTAAGTGTATAAAAATATAAGTGGGGGCTTTGTGGTCAGAGCGCTTGGACGGTCTCCATAAGGCGCGGGTTATAATCCCGCTTTTTCACATTTTCTATAAATGTTTTCTCCTAAGTGACACTTTCAAAAATTTAAAAAACAGGTATCCTTGTCAATGTCGTTTAATAATATAACTAAGACATAATTGTGTCGCACGTTAGCATCACAACGGCCAATAGATGCAGAATAACGACGACGATCAATACGCCGTGTCGGCACAAAGACGGAGGAAGCTGCATCTCATTAGATGACAGGATGCTGGGTAAAAACTGGCTCAGTCGACGATCTGTAAACAGTTATTTGTACTGTCACGTACGTTTTATATTTGAAAATGTTTAATACGGCTATATAAACTTTAGACTTTTTTTTATTACATATAAAACCAGTTTTTAATTGAGATATATTGTTATGGAAGTATTAGGGGAAAAAAGTATGACGAGACCTCGATATAACTGTAAGTATAGATATTTTATACATTTTTATAGTGTTATTTACACACTTAGGACATATAAGGATAGTGGACGCGACGAAAGAAGTGTGTAAGAGCCGTAACGTTTGGCGTTCCGTCCTCTCTGACTACTGAGTACCACGGATGAAGTTTTACAGCTTTTAGCTTCACAGCTAAAAAGTAGACGTATTAGGAAATAAATTAAAAGTTTGTTTGTCTACTTTGTTATGGCTAGCTCTGTATTTCATAAGTTTAAGGCAGTCATCGCGGGTTTAAAATGAATTTGGCTACTAAAATGTTTTTAATTAATGACTGGTAATATTTGCGTAGACATTATTCGGAGTGATTCTCAAAAGGAAATATGATTACCATAATACAACTTCTTTCGAGTTAAATTTAAAAGTTAAATATTCATTTTTGTGGTCTAAATTGTAAATTACTTGAAATATATATATTTTTTTGTTATTTAGTACGTCGAATAATGTTATTTTATAAGAGAACATGAGATCTATTTTTCGTTTTTAAAGTTTAGTTGGCGTGGCGTGTCATTTATATAGGTAGATACATACATTAATACTATTTTAGAATGACTATTCTATATATATATATATATATATATATATATGTACTCTGGTACAGTCTACATTAGAATTAAGCTTTTTTAAGTAATCTATTTTACGATACGTAGACTGAATTCATAATTTAATAACACAGTTGTTGAAGATGATTCAAAATATGGTTCAGTTTTATAGGTCTATTCAAATTAATAAACTTGCCTATTTGTTATATATATTATAATTTTACACTTGGCACCCAATAATATCGAATCATTTCATTGTTATAATCTTAATGTACTACACTCCATTGCCAGTGAACGACACGAGCGACAACAGTACGAGCTCACTGTTCGGCGTAATAGTCTATTGAAAACGCTAAAATATTCCTCCTATCCACATATATAATGCAGGCCTTTTTCTGAAACAAAGGTATGTACAGACAAATGCATAAATACAAAAGGCGATTCAACAACGCGACGTCGCGCCCAATACAAGTTGTAAATTTTCAACTTTATATCTAAGCTTTAAGAGTGAACGAGTAACCTTCCCAATGATTTTTCTCATGTTTTCAAGTGTATAATAGAACACTCCCATATGTTTTGTTGTTCGGCTTTTACGTTTGTGGAGAGTACATCAAGTTCAATGACCTTGATACAAAAGTCATGGGTATTTATATTTGTGTATTGCTATGTGAAATGTGTACGATTGTTTGTCTTGTTTTCGTTTTATCCCGTCCCATATAATATACAAAAATCTAAAGAGAAAATATGAATCATGTACCCAGAAACATTAATTAACGTTTAACTCATATTAAATTTGTTTAACGGTCGTTGGAGAACGGGTTGTTTTCTTTACTATACTAGGTTCTCTCTGTCTACAATTTTATGCGGAAAAAAGTGTGAAAGTAAGGGCTCATTAATATATCTAACAAAAGTGAATTATTGTTATAACCGTTTGTATAGATGTTTTATTAAAACGACAAATTTACAATTATGGCAAAATTGCAGCATGCAAAGCCGTGACTAAAAAAACGTGTTGTTAAACGTATATTATAAAATAAAAGCTCACTTTTGTTTTTTAAAGCCTTTCTTGATTTTGTAATTTTTCTTGCGTACTCGTAAATTACTCAAATAAAATGGCTGAACTCCAATATAGCTTTATCTATACTATATAATATAACAAGGGGAGCAAAAAAAAAATACAAGGATAAGATATGAATCTATAATTTAAAAAAAAATGTCTGGTTGTACGCGCACATCTTTGGAAATAAATAAGGGACAGATTTGAATGTTTTTTTTTGTTATACAACTTTTCACCCTGGACAAGACTTAGTGTATAATTTATCTACAGCAAAGCATCTAGTATAGAATCATAGTAAACTAGACAAGCTATAAGAAATAAGGAAAAGCCACACTAACATTATTCTTTGATAAATAAAAATTGAATCCCGCTAGGTTCAACATTATTCCTAAAATGTTTTTGATATCATAAGTTTGAGAATAGCACTTTAAAAATGTTAAAAAAGTTTCCGTCGCTAAAGACGTAATTTCTCTAAAATCATTGTGAATGGTGAATGGAGACTCTTAACACTAGATTCTAAAGAGAAAGACAGAAGAGTTGGTAGAGACCAACCCTGCGGAATGAGCAAAAATATATCATATTATGTAGTAGTAATACAGCGGGTGTCTAATGAAAGTACCAACGTGTTTGTTCTGTAACTTTGCCCTACAATATTTAGCACTCGCCTACCGTGAATGAGACTACTATAAACAAATGACGTAACAAACAATACAAAGCGTTGGCAGCGTGTCAAGTACGTATGGTGACTATGGTTATACATTTGGAATTTCATTAAAAATATAGTTATTTCAGCTTCACTCGTTTCCCGAATGTCGGATAGAACTTAGTGACAATAAACACCGCCACTCTCCGCCTGAAATCGAGACACATACCAGACGCAGTGGCGGAACTCAATTCCGCGCCTTGTCTCACGAGAGCAGGGAAATTAAAATAATTTACATATAATCATTGCCACCAATGGGAATCAAAGCCGCAATCCTATCGTGTTTACAGTCCGATGGTTATAGGTTCAAAATACTTTAAACATTTACAAATAGAGAGGCAGATGGGTAGAGTTTTTATTAAGTGGTTCTATCTGCAGTAATTCTAGAAAAGCAGAAGATGCGTGTACTTTAATTTTATTATATATACCGTTAGCAGATAAATATTTAATATATGTTGTAAATTATTAATATTAAATGACATATTTTATTTAATATTGTTAGTTGGGTGGTTAAATAAATAACATTTATTGTGAATTAAACTAAAATACTCGTTACATAAATATGTTAACTCTAGATGACTTTTTATATCTATTTTCTTGTAATATTAATGGTTCTTTAATAACATTATATATGGACACCTTACGATTGGTTCAACGTTCCGTTATGGCTTTGGTAATAATGAAATTCGACTCAGTAACCGAAGTAATAGTTCTCTAGAGAGGTCAAACGTAGGTAGTAGGTACAAATCACGCCGAAAAATAAATAATATAACAATGGTTTTGTGTTTTATGTAAGTACACAGCGCTCTTGATTATAATGAAGTTGGAGAACTTTCTCTGTCTACATTCAATTTTTTTTCTAACAACATACAAATATTATTTTTAGTATTGTATAATAATTGTTGATTTTTGTTCAGCTTTAAGAAAACCTAATGTCCACTAAGACACTCCGCCCTCCTCTTTCCGTACGAATTTGAGACGAGTTGTCTCGAAGCTAACTCAGTGCCGCGTTTTGTCTCACGAAAGCGGAAAAATTCAAATAATATAAATATTATCATTTCCCCAACCAACCAAATATAGTCGGAGACTGTCATAAAATTACTAATACTGAACTTTAGAGATAGTTGTACTAATACTATATTGAAAATATAGTATTAGTACAACTATCTCTAATAGAATATAGTGACTTTTATTTTGTAGATATACATACATCTACAAAATAAAAGTCACTGTATCCTATCCTATCTTATCTTTGTACAGTGGGTCATTTTGTACTGAAATCGTTCATTTTGTACTCAATGATCAGTACAAAGCGCGCCGCAGATAAGAAATTGCCTGCTAATGTTCGTCAGTAATAGCAATGTTATAGTCATCCATCATGTTTATTTCTACAGTAGCGTTGTATAATGCAGGGGTAAGCAATCCGCAGCCTTTGCCTCCGCACGCGACCCGCTTTATAATTTTTTTGCGGTTCGCCAAGCACTTATTTATATTATAGATATTCACCCGGTAATATATTAAATTCTACTAAATTGATGCGACATGTTTCAACATGCGACAACAATATATGATTGTACCTTTACAATCATATATTGTTGTTTTTTTAATGTTATTATCTATTTTCACATTTCATGTTTTTGGGATCTACGAATACAATTTTAAATAGTTGCTTTTAGGAAATAACTTTGTCTCGCTAAAAAGTTTCATAATTTGGACAGCTAAAAAAAGATACGCATAATTCACCACTCCATATCCGTCCTTTGCAAATATAACCTTTTAATACTTGTGATGTAATATTCTACCAAAGTTATGATTTGTTTGTTCAGCTCGAATAAATATGTTTACAAGTAAATGCATGGCTTAGCGGTCAGAGCGCATGAACGGTGTTTCAGAGGCGCGGGTTCAAATCATCCCTTTGTTCAAATATGTCTTTTTCAATTCGGATATTGTCCTGTTGGTGCATAACCCAGTATTGCAATTCATCTGAAAGAAAGGAGAGGTAAGAGTCTTTACATATAATAAAAATGCAACGGATCGCTGTCTGCACATGAAAGATAAACGATAAAATATTTTTGCCTGTGCGTTTGTGCACGCTTATCTCAGAAACGACTTAATCGATTTAAATGCAGTGTTGACTATAGTATTGTAGTAAACTTGCCTTAACATTTAGTGTTTATTTTATTTTAATAGGTACAATAATAAAAAAAATGTTGCAACTATTTTAAATGTAAATTTAAGCAAAGTTAGTTATTTAAGTGAAGCCGCTAGCGGGGCGCTAGTATTTAAGAAATATTAATATTTACAATTCCAAAATAGACCAATCGTTTAGTTGTGTATGTACAAAAAATGTATTTCAATGCGTATTTATATTAAACTAACGACCCGCTCGCGCTTTCGCCTGCGTAAACTACACTACTAAATTATTTCGTATTTCGGCCTGCTCTTTGCTTAAATTTATAATTTAAATAATTGTAACCTTCTTATGTATGAACCGATTGAAATGAAATAAGCATTGAATGTTAAGGGAAATTTACCACAATACAACATTAAAAACAGCATTTAAATTGGTTACATACAAATAGAAAAGAAAATTTAAAACCATTGTTTAAGTTCTTGACATTGAGAAATGCCACTAATAAATATATTTTTTTCATTTATCTTCCATGTCTGTACAGCGATCCGTTACATTTTTGTTATATGTATAGTAGGCCTATAAAATAATAACTTTTAGATTATACTCCTTTATACGTTAATGCATTGCATCAGACCGTTAGAATTAACTTACGTCTTCCTCGCAAATATACCGTTTCACTTAAAAAATGATCGTGAAACGTGTTCCGCCGTTGCGCCATGCGGGAGGTTGAGCAAACAATGGGGAAAATTAATCACCGTCTTGTCTTTCCGTTTCTTTTTCGATAATTCTACTTGTTTATTGGTAAATTCATATGATATTAACTAATTATTCTGCCGTTTGTTAGGAAGGTTGAGAAATGTTACTGCATTTTTAGAATTGAATTTAAATAAAAGTCATACATACTATTTTAATATTATAAATGCGTAACCCTGTCTGTGACGTCATCACTGTCAAACCGATTGTAATGAAATTTTATATAGAGGTACTTGAGGGTCTTGGGGTGCATATAGGTTACCCATTTTTTTTTTGTTTTTCGAGTTATTTCATTGTTTTAACAAAAGGCAAAGACAAAATTTGGCAGGGAGGTAGTTAATAGTTAGTAGACGTCCGTTGAAAACGGAATTTTATAACAGTGCCGGATTAAGTTTTAAGTTCTATGGGCTCTTGCAATAATAAAGTTTGTGAATAGGAAACATTAGTTCCGAAAGAATTTTGTGACATGGCTGAACAAGAGGCACTTGCAAGTTTGTATGAAGTCCTAGGCTTATTGTTTCTGAAATATCGCATATGAAGTCGTGGGCAACAAATTAACGATAATTGCAATAACGTGGGCAAAAAATTAAAATAAACGATAAATTTCACTGTTTTCCACTTTTACTTGGGCTGTTGTAAGTCGAATAGTATATTTAACGTTTCCAAAATTAACTAAATATTTAAAAGGATAATGAATAAATAATTTATAATATGTTTATATTTGAATTGAGTAAAGTGCATCATAGTTTTTTGCATTAGGTTAGACGTTATATAACAAATAATTAAAGCATATCCCCTGCCTCCTTAGGATCCTTAAAACTATGCAGAATACTTTAGTTTGACACAGTATTTAAAAGCAGCAAAGTTTAAATAACATTACAAATGAAACGATACGCGTCATTGACTGTGTTTGCACTGCCAGCTATCGGTAACTACTTGTGCAAATATTGGACGGTGATAGTCGGTCTTAATGAATGCCTAATATTAAATAATATTTGTTTTGCTATGGTACGTCGAGAAACTTTCTTATGATGAAGGTCTATGTCGAACAAAAAATGTATAATAAGACCTTTCGTTTTCCACTTTTGGTACTCTATGGTTACAATATATACGCGATTAATCAGGTTAAAATGGCTTCATTTGAAAAAAATAACATTCCAAGATGACATTAGGTTCAACCATCTTTCTTGGAGTGTAGCAGATTAGCAAGAGAAAACGTATAGAGTTATAAAAACTCATATGTTGCGTTTTTTCTCATCAGATACATGAAAATAATTTAAAATATAATCCCCCCCTAAGGATAATCGAACCTACATACAACCAATCGTGTTTACAGTCACTATTCACTTGCCGTGCTGACCCACTGCGCCAAGAAGGATTCTTATTTTATAACTAACTGTGCCCGCCACTTAGTCCGCGTCGAATTCTGAAATAAAAGTAGCCTTACTCGTTATTATATCAGCTATCGGCCAGTGTCGTCCTAATCGATCCAGCCGTTTTAGAGATTAGCCGGAACAAACAGTCAGTTAATTTGGTATATGCACCGTGTATTTGGTATATGTACCATTACAAAAAGGGACTCCAATTTTATTTATTTGTATACATCTAAAAAATATTTATTATTACTACTTAGATGGGCGCCTCTGGCTACGAACGTGATTGGTTGTGGATTGGCCCCCACTTGTAGGAATTTCATTTAAATTATTTTCGGCATTGAGTTCTGCCACTTAAACACGGAAAGTGGCTAACGGAATGGTTTGACACTAGGTTCTCTTTGACAAAGTTGCTATGCGGGAAAAAACCTTTTATTTTTTTTTATCAAAATATGAAAGTATGACCATCGCGTGTATGTTAGTTAATCCAAGACTGTGTCATGTTACATGACGCTAATTTCCGTCCCTATAATTTGCTCATAAAAGCACCGTAAACATTATGTATATAAGCTAAGTATTATTAATGATAAATTGGAACAATCTTGACGAAGTTGAAACGCGGTTACAAGTCTAAATTACATTTAGGGGAATTTTGCCATAGTATATATTTTGTAAGGGAGGTGAAAATGAGGTGTTTGTTTGCTCCATCTAGCCCGCACTTCTTCTTAATAAGCTGACTGAATAGACAACAGGTCATCGTTAATTACCTTAAAATAAAAAAAAAAATCTTGATAATGTATTCGTACAACTTATTGTACTAGAGTAACGATGAGATTTTAGTAGACTGGTAGTGAGAGACATTTTAAATTATAATATTGTTTATGAAATTAAGTGTCATATGTAAGAACATGTCCAGTCGTCTTTTAGAACAATTAAATATTAAATAAAGGTATTATTGACTTTAAAAAGAAGGTGCGCAATCGCCTAAGGACAAAATAAGAAATATGAAAGAAATGTGTTAATGAAAAATACTACTTAACACAAAATAAAAAGCAGCTTCACGCTTTTTCCCGCATAGTGGGGTAGTCGGAGAGAACCTAGTGTCAAAACACTACGTTCTCCGCTTTCCACCTGAATTACAGACGTGTTAACATAAAATGGCTTTATTTTTTTGTTGCTAAGGAATTTATTCCAAAGAGTTTAAAACGATGCTGGAATGAATTGATAGGGCCAAGGAGACGCTGATTACATACAAGGCACGTACGCCGAACAACTGTATCAATATTGTGTAATTTTTCCAACAATGAATTGTTAATATTCAAATAGTGATGTCACTTGTATATTCGAAAAGGAATTACTGACACAATGAGATGGAGTAAAAATTTTTTTTTTATTTATTTGAGAAGAATTGATGCCATGGGTGGTGGTTAGGGAATGTCGGATAGTAAAACAGGTAGGTAGCCTTTTGAAATTTTCATTTATCTTCATAAATTTTACGTATTTTGTGGGATATAGACATAGCATAGTGATAAATTATTAAAACCGCGGCCCATTTGAATTTATTGAGTGCGACAGTGTACGTTATTCTTGGAAAATTTATTGGCTTTCTCGATCATCTTATATGTTACAAAATTTTATATTCCATCTAACTTTATTTATTATAAATAAATAAACGGCGTCCCTAAACGCCGAAATTTCATCAATCAGACCAAGGAAACGAAAATAATGTAAATACAATAAACCATTGTCACAGTGGAATTTATAATCATAACTATAGCGGTTCAATATGGCAAATAAATAATAATAGCCTCTAAACAGCCATTCCCCTTCAACAATACTGTAAGTTTTACTCTAGAATTATTTACCAAAAAACTCATTTTAGTTAGGCTCATGTAGTTTGTAGCATGTAAACGTATAGCCTAGTTGATAAACTCATTTAATTCGTTAGAAATAAAAAGTGTCGTATACTCTTACATTAATTTTACAAATATTATTGACGTACGTTTTTTTGTTATTTTAAAATATATGTTTGATCACACTTTCTTTTTTAACAAGAAATTAATTTTGCGACAAGTCTTCGCCACAAAGATATTATTGCCTCGGGACGTGTCTGTTTCCGAAGCCTTTGAAATTCATATTTTGACTATACATACTTACTTTCGTATTGTTACCAAACGCTCTTGGTTTGGAAATTTATATATATTTTCAAACACAAAATAATCAACAGGATTTGTAAAATTATTGTTCATATAATATAAAACTTCAGTAGGTTATTAATAAAATGTTTCATTGTTGTATTGATATTATAAATTTTTATTTTAATTTTCAATTTAATACATATGAATAGTACTTATAATGAATAACTTTAGAGGTCGTGGGTTCGATCCTAGCTTGGGGGAATGACGAACCTACCTACCTACCTGTATTATTTTCATTTCAGCGCATAGCATATTAAGGCAAAGTGCTCCTCAAAACGTAATGTTTCAAATTACGTTTATGGAAAAGCTACTGTGAATATTATCACGATCGATATATTTTTTATATTAAGACTTAAAACAAAGAAGCTTTAAGACATTCTATTTGCAACTTCCACCTATTATATAGGGAATTTAAGTCTTAGCACCAGTATGTGATAAATACTTCTGGTACTTTAAGTTTCTGTAGTGTTATTATAAAGTATGTTAGTTTAATAGTAACTTAGTATAACATGTAGTGAGCCGAAAGCTCTCGTGAGAGCTCTTAAATACATAAATCTGAATAGGTAATGTATTTATAGCACATGCATAATATATAATTTTTTTATTTCAATTATTTATTTAAACAAACAAGTCATTTTCCTGGAGGTGAGAACACCTGCATATTGTAAAATAAAAAAACATAAAGAAAAAAAATTAAGTAAATGCTTCTCTTAATTCAGTTAATTTTTAATTTTAATTATTTTTTTGTGCTCTGAATTTTAATAACACCTATTTGTTAAACGATAAAATTATTCTTAATATTTTAGTAATATTCAATTTTATCGTTTTGTAAATTTTCGGATGTTGCGTTGTTTTTCAGATTTTAAGGGAGTATAAGTTTTATTTCGACAAGTGCCTTATCTTACTTATATGCCTAAAATCCCGGAGAGAACGAGGGTACAGGTTAATAACTTTATTAACTATTTTTTTAACATTTTTTAAAGTGTTATTCGCACACTTAGAAAATTTATTTTTTATGATTTAGAAAATAATTGTAATGAAAATAATTTAATTGTAATCATTCCCTTAAGTGGTGTCAGCCACCACCAACGTTTGTCAGTCAGACGTTGTTCACTGCGCCACAATGGCATCAAAAAAATGGTAATTATTTCTCATACTAATTTATAGTCACAAGGAGTGGCTTACAAATAAATAGAGAAATGAATATAAAATATTTGTAAGTACTTTATTCATTTCTCTGTTACTTCAACTATATTCAGGTAATTTCGAGGGAATGTTCTGAAAAGATAGCCGAAATCATTATAATCAACCACTTCTCCCATGGCTGATTATTATTTTACTGCTGTCTATCCACGCCTCTTTGTGGTCTCTTGCGTTATTGGCTGACTGCCCTCTGCAAGGTCCATCGGAAGTGACCTGGATAACTTGATATGGAGTTGGGTAATATTTAAAACGGTATAATTAGTTGGGCCGATTCAGAGGTATGAGTTAATTACCTGATTTAAGTGTTTTCCTTAGGTTTTGTCTTTTTCTGTATATTCATGAATAAAGTGGAAAAGCGAAATTACTTAGATAGATCAGTCTACATTTTAAGATTAGCTTACAATTTGCGTCATGTTACTTATTGGCACCTTCACACTTTTTCTCAATAACAAGACAAATATTTAAGACGTTTGGTGTCACTTTGAAAGTTTAAGGTATTTTATTTTTCACTAGCATTGTCTGCTTACCCGCGTCAACAGTTATAAATAAATAATAAAAAAGGGTTTAACTTTTTTTTTTTGTAATGGAAGTATTAAATAGTAGTGTATGATAATAAAATATTATATGGTTCATTAAACCTCAGTCCAACCTAAATTATGAGAATCATTTGAACAGGTGTCTTATTTCTTTCGTTTGAAGTTGTCTTCGAGGAGTTAGCTTTTAAATTTTTGATAATAGTTACTTATTAAGATTTTGTATAGTATTTGTAACATTATTTTTGATATTTAATTTCTAATTCAATACTAATTTTGAGGTCACCGTGGCAGTGTGACAGCGTCTGACTGTAAACGCGATTGTTTATGGGTTCGATATTCACGGAGTGGAGTGATCATGCGTTAATGCAAGAGCAAGGCAAAGCGTGTCGACATTAAGTTTTCTCTGAGTACGAAATAAACGAAATGAGAATGAGATACAAAATAAAACGTCTGAAATCTCGTATTTTTCTTTAACATTGATATTTCTCTCGTTATTTAATGCGGCATTATGATACTAACGTAATGCTTGTCTGTCACCCAGCTATTATATAAAATGATACTACGTTATAGTCCAGAATCTTTTTGTCTGTAATTTTAATATAATTTTACTCCATGCATATTCCCCATCATGCAAAACACTTTCTGTACATTTGAAGGTTTAAATTTGTCAATTCGGATTTTTTTAAATATCCCCCTGAACAGGCATCGAACTTACAACTATTACCTGTAGTCAGACTTAAGTTCAAAGGTTGAAAAGTTATAAATCTTCTATATATCAATTTCGATCAACGTACCACAATGGTGACCTAAAAGATTTTTTTTCAGCATAAAAGTAAGTTCCTTGCCTTTCGTATTATAAAGTTTGTTTTTTGCGTCTGAACCATCAATTTATTCTTTGTTATCTATACGAATATTTATTATTTCGACCTTTTGATCTCTAGGCCGCAGACTGTTCAATTGAAAGCAAATGCACAGTGGATTGAATGTTCAAGGTATTGTATGCTTAGCATTGACCTTCTAAATAACTTAGATCTGATGAGTTTTTTCGTATTAAATAAGTATTGTTAGAACCTATTTAATACGATAGAGTAGAATGGATATTTAAAAAAAACTAAAATTATCAACTTTAAAGAGTACATTACAGAGTTAGGCAGTCCATAAGCAAACGACAGTTCTACTTATGATGTGACTGCTTCATGAATGACCATTATGACGGCTTACCGCAGCTTGTATAGATTTAAAATAATAGCCCCTTTCACTTTTCAACTACAATCCCGGTAGTGAACCCTTTGCTATTGACAGTATAGTAAATATGTCGTTAGAGACCATCGTAGTTGGCATTAGAAGAAAAAAGAACTTGAAAAAAATGTTTGTGCTTAAAATAGTTCACTTTAGTTCTTAAATGAACGAAAGTGAACAACGATATGTAATTTTGACTCGCAATGATGCGGAAAAAACATTAAAATATTTTAAAAACCTACATTCGGAGGTATAAGGATTTTTTATACTTTTATTTAATTATGCAATACTGTGGTAATAGTTATTTATGCAACAGGCAAACATAGGTAGAACTCTAAAAACAAAAAAAACACTTAAGTAAAAGCAGTGTGTGCGGCACATTGTCTAAATGTAAATGACATTGCTATAAGTTTGATCCCCGCTAGGGGAAATTATTATTTATTAATGATTATATAAGTGGCATAGATTGGTGGATTGATTGACGGATTGGTGGTGGAACGTCGAGTGTCTTGACACAAGATTTTCTCTTGAGTGTCCTGCTAACAGAAAATAAAAAAAGTGTGAAGTTGAAAAAAATAAAGAAAAATAAGTGCAGTACAGACTGTTTTAATACTAGAATCTTGCTAAAAAACGTAACTTATACCTACTATTATAAAAGTATTCAATATTAGTAGTATTTAATATTCTATTTAGTAAAACTAACATACTTCAAACTACATATATGGCTATCTAATAGCCTACTAGCGGAAGGTTTTGTCAGTCAAATACCCGATACAGGATACGCATTTCAAATATAATTACGTGAATTGTTAATTTAACTAATAGTAGCGTGGTTTATGTAATTCAATTATTGGTATTATGCTGTTTTTGTTTTCATATTAAATAGTTTTAGGCAATTTCTGATATGAAATGAATGGCGCTAGAGTGTGTAGATTTACATATTAATTTTGGTTTTAGGGAGGTTTTTTGCAGGTACATATATTATATATTTATATTATAGTACATATTTTTTTCTTATCGTTTCCTGGTATGGTGCCGCTGTGCGACAATGTTTGACCGTAAACGCTGTGGTATACAACATATAATTATCATGGAAACAAACCCACAACCATCTCGCCTACAGTTTGATGCATCCCACTGTGCCATTATAGCTTCTAAAATATAATATTACTAGACATATTATAAGAGGTTTCAAAGATATATTTAATAATAATGACAATGTGTACTGACATTTCCGTCGCTAATCAATAACTAATTGACCCGTCATAGAGCTTCTTTGTTTCACGTTAAAGTAAATGAGATACATCTATTATAAGAGTGGTGTAAAGATTTTTTATATTATATTTTTATAAAATAATAATTTTTACTAACAATGCCTATTCTTTACCCAACTTATTTATTGCGATAATATAATTAATTTTCACTTTTTTAATTTAAATGATGTTACAAATTTTAAGCTTTATTCAAAATTATAGCTTTCCTTCATTTTCTTCTCCACTCCGCTTCGTCCAGGGCACACCTGCGTATCGTCACACTACCTATCGCTCAGCACTACATCTTCTCACATTCTCTAGGCGATGGCTATGTCGATGGCTATGTCGATGGCTATGTCGATGTGGCGTCATTTTGGCTACTTGGATAGCACGAATATTTCTTTTGGGTTACAACCCATGTTTCTCTGAAGATACATTAGAACAGGTCTTATTATAATTTTATAGGTCAAAACATTAAGTTTGTTTTCTCTTTCATTAAGATTGTTTTGTGAATTAATGGCGTGACCAATATGACGTGTACGTGACAGTGCGTTCGGTTGCAGTTGTACATACAGTTGTAATTAATATATATATTCAATATTGCAATCGTGGCGCCGTGTGACAGCGTCTAACTGTGTGCGCGATGGTTGTGAGTTCGATTCCTTTTCCTGTATTTTCATACATCTCACGTGTAATGAAACGTAGGCACAGATAACTATAGTGATATATAATTGCGTTTCTAACTATCCACCCATTTTGCCGCAATTTTGAGTACATCACGCTAGTAAAAGTATTTTTAACTAGCGACCCGCTCACGTTTCGTCTAGTCGGTGGCCTTTTCGTATAACAATGAAATTCCTGGCAAGCAAAAAAAAATGTCAGAAATAGTAGCCTATGTTCATCCCAAGACTCCCAAGTATGTTTATATAACATTCCATCACAATAGGTTTAGCATTTTGGACGTGATGACGTCACAGACATACCGACAGAAATTCAATTAATATAAGTATGTATATATATTAGATGAAGGGGGCAATTTAATATGCAAACTTTAAATTCCGTGGAGTCGATTTAATATACGAACTTTTATTATCACCACCGTAAATCAAATCTTAAGCCATTACATCTAAGTCCGTCTTTATGAACTGAACTATTATGCTGTTTAACTCTTAGAAGGACCTTTATTACTCACACTGCCCTCCGTCTAATTTCTCAGTGAAGTGATAGCCTTATTAATAACCGTCGTAATGACAAGCCAAGAGAGCCAAGGTCAAGTTAAGCATGAATGAAAGTAGGTCGGTGTGTGAATTATTTTGTAACGCTCAATTTGTTACACGTTTTTGTTAAAGTGTTATATTAAATTAATACCCCAAGTATTTGCTTCTTTAAATCTTTTTATATTTTTTTTATTATGTTCTCGATTTTATAGTATTTTTCACATGCTTAGTATTATTTATAAATGTACAAAAAATTCTTATAAAGGTGTCAATGGTAGTTGGTTTTGAACCCACACTTCTTGGGTTACATATTGAATTGAAAAGTAATGCATTCTAGTCAACCCAGAATACATTTTTAGTGCTTAGTTATTAATAGTTTCCGCCAATATCAGATCATTCAATAAAGTTTAACTTCAGCTCCACAATGCGGAAAATAGATGGTAGTTGAACGACAGATAACAAAAACTCTTATTCGAACTTACTGCGAAGTATTGTAGTCAAGCATTAGCTAGTTTAGATTGTACTGATTTTTATTTTCAAGCTTCCTATAAAAAAAAACACTTTTATTCACAAAATACAACGAACATAAAGATAAAAAGGGCTTCGACTTAAATCAACAATAAATAAATTTAAATAATTTAATAATATTATTAATATTATTTAATAATATTATTTTATTTTCGCCGCTGTGGCGAAGTGAAGACAAACCGTGCCGTTGAGTTCCGCCATTGTTAGATATCTCGTATTCAAGTCAAATGTCTTGACACTAGGTACTTTTTGCCTATCATGCTAAGTGGGAAAACTGTGAACCTGAAAGTATACTCTCTGTTTTATAAAATAACTAGCGGCCCGCTCGCAGCTTCGCCACGTGCACTACAATAACGCTGCAATAGCAATTTACTTATATTAAATGTGTAACCCAAAAATAAAATTTCTTATTTTTAACTTCCATACAAACTTACAACCTATATTTCGCTCTCTTACTGGTAGAGTTTTCACAATTGCTGAAATAGGTATTTATTGATTTTTAATCATATTCATCATTAATAATAACCCAAAAAAAAAATTTACAAATGTGCTATTTTAAAGTTGACGGACTTTCATACAATCTTCCAAATCCTGTTTCACCACTTAGGGTTTGGCTTGAATTTCCAAAAGTCCTTTTTACTGAGTGTCTGCTCCATAAAACAAACTTACTGGCCAAAAGTCATGC
Organism: Podotricha telesiphe; assembly: GCA_038994665.1. Lineage (NCBI taxonomy): Eukaryota > Metazoa > Arthropoda > Insecta > Lepidoptera > Nymphalidae > Podotricha > Podotricha telesiphe. The sequence continues at coordinate 1,067,264 of JAOYRR010000375.1, read as the reverse complement.
GTTCAAGTTCAATAGTTTATACTCGGCGATGATGAGTCAGTCAGTCAATCAGGGCAAGCTATTATATATTTATATATGTATATATGTATATATATATATAGAGATAGATCCTGTGCACTTTTCATAAAAAGTACAAAAAATATAATAAATTAATCTCATTTCTTCATTACTAACCGAATCCCATTGGACATCGGTTCCAGCCAGTCGTGATGTTTGTTAAAATCATAACTTGGTTTTAACATCGTTAAAGGTTAACGTTCGACTGATTCCAATCTATTTAGTGTTTATAGGAACATAAATAGTCAGCGCTAGGGTTGGAAATTTTGTGTAGAAATGTATTATTAGTTACATTTAGCATTTTTTTGCGTATATATTTTTGTTTATATATTTTTTACAGTTTCACGCTTTTTCCTGCAAAGCGGGAAAGTTCGAGAGAACTACTACAAGGGAACTAGTGTTAAAACACTCTGTTCTCCGCTATTGCCATTGCGTTGACATTGACGTTGCTTGTTGAGTGTCGGTTGGCTTTGTTTTAGATACCAGAGTGAAATCAAAATATTTTTTAAATAGAATCGAAATGACTAAAGATAGCCTGATAGAAAGTTATTTTTAAAATTAAAAAATATATTACCTTAGGAAATTGCCAACCCTATAAGTAACAAGCCCAGGTGAAATGCCGTTTCGTAATAGGGCAGATGTAGCTGTTTTACTGACATTTCACAATACACATAAAACTTCTTTTAGTAGACTTTATTTATTGCTTATTGTTGAAATAATAAATGATTTATTAATCAGTGCCTCTAGGAAGAATTGGCTTAGAATATATCTTATTTCCTTATATATTTTTTTTTTCCAGCTTCACGCATTTTCCCGCACAGCCAGCGCAGAGTATATAGAACCTAGTGTCAAAATTCTTATGTTCACCTGAGCAGGAGCAGGGATCAAACCCACAACCAATCGCGATTACATTTAAAAGCTGTCCCACTGCGCCAACGGCTTCCTTTCAAAGCTCAAATATAAAAAAAAAATCGGTTTATTTTTATTTATGTTATCTAAAAGTTAGATTATAATTTTTAACAATATTTGTTTAATTTCCAGAACTCATTGAACTTTGTCTTTCTATATGTTCCCTAAGATAGTACAATATTTTATAATATTTGAATTATTTGCAATTTCTTCTGTACGTCTGTTATAATATTTTAATTATTTTACGTTAGACTGTGTACGCAATGGTAGTGGCTTCGATACCCACTCAGGGAATGATGTTTATAATTAAATTATTTTCATTTCTTGGCGTTGAGTTCCGCCATTCGGAGTATCTTTTCACTAGGCTCTCTCTGACTACCACCCTGCTATGCGTGGGAAAGTGTGAAGCTGAATTAATTTTCTATTTATTTTATTTGAATTTGATGATGAAGATATGGTCTACAAAAAATATTTATTAATAGTTTTTTTTTAAACGAACAAATAAATATAGCTATAGTTTTCTGAAAATTTTATTACTGCAAATACAGTGCAACATATTCATTCACGTTGCTTGTAATCCCTCGGTTATGGATTTAAGACTCGAATAAATATTTGATATAAATTATTTAAAATTGATTACTTACATAAACCTACATACATTTGTAATGTACAGTTGTTTCTAAGGTTGGTCATCAACGAGTGAGTGTTCTCTCATATTATTAAGGATATTATAATGGAAGTAGATTTAATTAAATACATGTGTGTAATTACATTTGTTTTAAGTTTTTTTAAAGCGTTATTCACACATTTAAATAATTCAAAAATTTCTATTATATCACGTTAGTGTTTTTAAATAGGTTTAAACAGATGTTCTCTCCGAAGATTTTTATTTTCTATATAGGTACGTAACTATGAAGCTAACATAGCGTTGGGACTGGCTGCGTCTGGCTGTAAGGGTATGGTTGTGAGTTAGATTCCAACTATATAGTTGGAATCGAAATCACAACATTATATACTTTCTTTCTTATACGAGGAAACTATAAGAATAAGATTATTTTAATTTCTCCGCTTTGGGAAGACAAAGTGTGATGTTAAGTTTTTCTTGACACTAGGTTGACTCGTTAATACGGGAAAAAACTACAAAAAAAATAATTAAAGTACTTATAAGTATTTTATATAAACAAATAAATACAAATATATATGCCAATTATCTAGTATTAATGTAACAAACTCCGTTAGACCACCGCTGCGAATCATTTTCAACCGTTATGGAATTATGGCTTCCAGCAAATGAGCAGGCCACCATTATTCACTTCAGAAAGTCGTTTGGCTCTCAATTCATCGCGCAAAAAATCTAATTGAATAAGTACAGTGTTAAGTTACTCGGATCCTATTCAGAATGCTATGAAGAGTTCGTGTATTGTAGAATCTAAATTTTATGCTTTTTAATGTCATATTTATGTCCAATTCATCGAGAGGAAATTGAACGTGCTACTATCGCGTGTAAGATACTTCTCAGTCGTGTGTCTAATGCGTAATATTAATTAACTATTATATAGCTTGATTTTGCTACTTTTTCCGTATATTATTGTCGACAGAGAGAACCTAGTCTCGAGACACTCCGTTCTCCACATTTCGTAGTTATTGTTTGTGGAATTGCGTAAGTCAAGCTCGTTTTGCGTAGGTAGAGGGTACGTTCTCAAACAAGTGTGCATGGAAAAGAATTGACGTAAATTTTTCAAGGCATGAAAATATATTTTTTTTAGATAGATCACTATTTGTAATTATTTAAGGTATCCTAAATTAGCAAATTTGACTAATTTAATTATAAAACTCCTGTGACAGGCAAACCAAAAAACTTTACGTAAAACCGTAAGTTTTGGAAAATCAGTTGTGAATTTTTAATATAAAGGCTTTTTTATTTAGAGATTCAACTCGTATGAATAGATTGTGGGTTCGATTCCTACTCGAAGAAATTATTATATTTAAACCGCGGCTTTAAGTTCCGCTATTCAACAATCAATGTCTTGATTTCGGGCAGAAACTGGAGATCGGAATGTATTGAGACTAGGTTCGAGAGAACTTAAGTTAGAGATAACTTATCCTTCTGTACGCGACAAAGCGTGAAGCTGTTAAAAAATATATAACACAAAGTTGTTTCTTTATAAAGCTCCAATACTATGTTCTATCACCGTTATCAAATCCAACTACAGACGGATAGGCAGACGTAGTAGTAGTCGTAGTGTCGGGCGCGTGACCGAAATATCGATAAGCCTGACTTACATTATTGTCCAACATCACAGTGACATTGTTTTCGTGTACGGAATTGCTTATATTTCTAGGCTGTTTTTACTTTACTAGTTGGAAAGCTTAACAGGATACAAGAAGATTATTTTATTTTTTTATTTGTATGGAATTTGTTTTATTTTTGTTCAGAGTAAACTAAAATCTCCACTCAAATCCGTGTTTTTTTTTGTTGAGTGAGGCAATTTAACGCTGCGCATTGTCTAACCAGCATGAAAAAGAACATAATAAAAATATACCATTCCTTCAAGTGGGAATCGAACCCACAATCAACTACGTTTACAGTCAGACGCTGTACCACTGCGCCACGATGGCCTCGCATATATTTCTATTAGGGATTAATTGATGGAAGCTTTTTATTTTACCTTTATAAATATTAGAGAGCAGACTGATTTCTGTCGTACGCCACGTTATGTGACTAGGAAATGTTTTTTTTTAATATATAAGTAAATTTTATGTACTTTTGTACACCGTCGCCTTCAGGGTGCTTCGGGATACCTTCCAGAGCACCCGCAGCCTCGATGACATGCAAATATACTGATAAGTATATTGATTTTTAACGTCAATCTATTATGATAAATAGTTTATATCGATATACATTAAGTAATACCCCACGCTTAACTGTAAACCAGTTAATGTTAAGTGTAGGTCGGTTACGAAACTGTGCGGTTTTTTACATACGCCCATCTAGAACTACAGGCGCTTTCCAATTGATACCAATTAGTGAATGTGTTAAAGAATTTTGATAACTTTACTCGTTCTACTAATTTACTTATAATAGTGACCTGTTTACTTTGTACAAAAGTATATGTGAAACGTATCATTTTAACGTATTTATGCACTTACTTATTATTCTCTATATTAAATTTAATTATGCCAAATTTCGTAATCCGCGTTTTTCCTTAAAGGGAACGTCAAGACACTCCGTTCTCCGCTGTCCGCCTAAATCCGAGACATTACGCGTTGAGTGGCGGAACTCAACGCCACGCTTTCTTTTGTCTTGTCACCAGAGCGAAGAAAGGATCATATCAATATTCAACATTCTTCAGATTATAGATGTATAATAAATACTTCAAGTATAGTCTTTAACTTACTTTATTTGTTATTCACGTTACAAAATTGAAACTAAGAATGCCTGTAATAATGTCGTGAGCTCGCCGTGTCATCACCTGATTTTAAATTGCAATTACCCTCCCGTTTTAAATATAACTAAAATAGCTTCTGTATGATTTGAAATATTAAACTCAAAATATAATATATATATTAAATACCCTCTTGCACTCTTGCCTGCGTAAACTACAGGAATAATTTTTATATCTTTCATGTACAGACAGCGATTAGTGATATTTTATTATATATACATTTTTTTATTAATACAGAGAGATCTCCCCAGTCTTATTGTACCCAATAAACAAAAATGCTTAAATAATCTAGGGTAGGTATTAGAAATAATTATATTTTGCAATGTAACACACATAAAACATTGTAGGCCATATAAATATACACATATACTAGTTATTGGGATTTTGTTAAGATTCGATTATGTTCAAAAATATTAAACATTTTGACATTTTAGCCCTATCTATTTATATAAATCGGGTCTCGGACTGGTTATGTGGGAGTCTAGATTGGCAGATGTAGGTCGTCCCTATACCCACTAAAACCTCACGGTGCTCCTCGACCACCACTAGACGAGGCTACGGGAACACATCCTATATGTGTACCTCTACCCTACAATAGTTATAACCATTTGACTAGTGACAATCGTGATCATTTATCTTCTTATTAGCCGTGAACGTAACTAAATTGTTTGTCATACTAAATTAGTTTGTAAATTGAAAAATTTACAACTGATGAACACATTTTTAATGGAGCGGGCTTATAATGCGAATTTTATTAATACAATTGGTATGGAATGTGACACTCACTTTTGATTTATGCAGCTTATGGCCGAAATTCTGGTTTGTATTTCTACAATAGGAGAGGGCAGGTCTAAGTGTTTATGTCGCATATAGCGATGAAACGCGTGGATTTTGTAGAGGATACGTATATTATTAAGAATTGAAACTATCGCATTCATATGACAATTTGAAATACAGATTTACTTTATAATATGCTTAATAAAGAAATTATATTAAAAATAAAGCCAACTGCCTAACAGAATAATAAAAAAGTTCAGTTAAAGTTCAATCCAAAATATATTCATTCTCAGCTTCTTGCATTTTCCCTTATAGCAGGGTAGGACACTCCGTTATACACTTTCCACCCGCATCCGAGCCATTACCTGTTTAGTGGCAGAACTCAACGCCGCGTTTTGTATCGTCACCACAGCGGTTAAATTAAATTAATTCAAATATAATAAAAAAGTACTGAATTTGCAAATACTAAATAAAAGTTTAATGCTGAGTACTAATAAGATAACTTGTATATGCTATGGTATCTATTATATTAAAATATGAAGTAAAATCTATGCCCGAACAAAGGACCTCCATGAATAACAAAGATGACATGACGAACTCAGTTTAATATTCCCCATATCAAAAAATATGCTCCTAGACGTACTTTATATCACGATATTCATTTTTCCATGAACTGCTTTTACCTTTTCTGTAATTGGCTTATTTCCGGTACGCTCGTGTGGGATCTGCCCTGAAATGAAATTTATATGTAACGAATTTATAAAGTCATTTACCGTCTATTGTATTTTTTACTAGTAGATATTCCACCCTTAAGTTGAAAGTGATGTAACTCAAAAGTTAGAGTAGGTTTTTAAGGAATAGATTTTGGTGAAATCTGAATTTATAGAAAAAAAATAGTTAGGTTAGTTTCATTCATATAGAGTTCTATATGTTGGTCGGTATATTATATATGTATGCATAATATATCTATCTACCTGTTTCAAAGTTTTCGAAGGACACGTAAAGCAGGCAGGTTTTGCAATAAGTAATTATGCGAATCATCTTAAATTTAATATTATTTTTCCTCCGATAATTTAGAGTTCATTCACATTTTTTTCTATAATCTAGCTATAGATTTAGCTAATTCGAATTATAAATTAATATAATCATACATCGAGTTTTGTGACACGTTTCCGAAATTAGACATTACAACTTAGAAAAACGTATTTTTAGAAAACGTATAAAAATATGTTTTTCAATTTCCTAAGTGTGATTAACACTTTAAAACTAAAACTTAGTTGCCAATTTGATACAAATTAAAATTAATTTAAAATTACATAATTATTTGAGGCTATCGTGGCGCAGTGGGATAGCGTCTTATTGTAAAACGTGATTGATTTTGGGTTTCATTCCGCTCGCTCGAATGATTATATTTAAATTATTGTTAATCATTATTTATTATGGCTCTGGTACCTACCTAAGACAAAGCGTGGCGTTGAGATCCACAACGCAACAAGCAATGTCTAAAATTCGGACGGAAACTAGAGAACTGAGTGTCTAGACACTAGGTTCTCTTTGCCACCCTGTTACCGAAAAGAGCGAAGCTGAAAAACAAAAACGATTATTGTTCAAGTACTGCAATATATATTATGTAATTGTGTGAAATACAAAACAAAACATAGCGTAAGTTAAAGGCAATATGTGACTTATATATCGTGACTTGACGTGAGCTCATAAATTTTAGTTAAATGGTTTTTTTAAATATTTAAATAGATCCAGCCCATTTAGATAATTAAAATCGCACAACTAGAAGCTGTACTTTTAAAGTTCAAAAATATTCATGTTATATTTTTATTATGTATGTATTCAAATAGGTATGTATGTATGCATGTATATATTTTTATGTTGAAACTTTTATTATATTCATAGTACTGTTTTATGCATAGTATTGTCTGTATGTTGCTGTTATCCACTTCCACAATTTTGTTCAAGGAAGAGATCTCGTTTAGAGATAAACCCACCTTTTGTAACGCTATCTCCTAGTATAGTTCATTTTAAATGCAATAAAGAATATATGTAAGAAAGTCATATAATGATATTTAAACCCACTCCATAAAATCCGATTTAGCTTGAAAATTTGCCTGCTTGTCCGTAATTGAACGACAGTTTATTTATAAGACGTGAACATTGAAATCGATATCCTTGCCTGAATAACGAGGTCGTATACTTTTATGACTGTTAGTTTACTTAATTTTTAATTTTAATTTAACCAGATATTTAACCAGACTGAGAACAGGATATTTTTAATATAAAGTTTTTAAATTATATTTGAACTTACATCTATCGCAGCTACAAACGAACTGTTATATTGCGTTATTACAGAGTTATAGAGTAGAAACTCCTTCGCATTCCGTGGATCACTGGGTTGGCAGAGAGAGGGGCTCGGAGCAGTGTCTGGGATTTGCGACACATATGTAGGCTTAAGGGGTCCCTTTAAAATACATTAACTCTCACCTTCACTGTCCAAGCACCTCTTTAACAATTAACTAATGAAAGTTCTAGACAAGCCCAGATTACATAACATATAGAAATTTTAATACATATAAAAAAAACTAATGTAAAAAAACTTATGTTTCTATTCTAGAGCAAATGCTCTGGAAATATACTTGCTTCAACACGCCTTTTACGCAAGCTTAAACTTCTTATACAGCTCGGAAATAGGATGAATAAACGAACGTTACTCGATGAAATCTAAATAAATAACCGAACTACGCTACAGTGGCGTAGTGGATAACTTTCTGATTCTACGCAAAGGTTGTGTGTTCTTGTGATTATATCTCGGAGCAATGTTTGTAAGATATTTTTAGCTCACCGGCATGTTCGAATTTTCCTCGATGTACAGAATGTGGGAACGGAGTGATGTATGTATGAATAAATTGCTCTGAATTCGATGTATATGGCAAGTTAATATTTTTTTATAGCTTCACGCTTTTCTACGTATAGTAGAATAGCCGGAATAAACTTAGTATCAATACGCTCCGTTGTTCACTTTTGAATTTCGTGCGTAACTCAACGTCGTGAATTGTATTATCAGAGCAATGAAAATGATTTGAATATAGTCATTTATTTCGTAACAAGTAAATGATTTCTATAGCTACAATAAACATAAGGCGAAATGCAATAGAGGCTCTATTGCATTTCGCCGCTATGGCGTATATCGATTTTAATACATACATACATAGCTATATATATGTATGTACCCAAGATAATTTATATAGTTTACAATATCACAGAAGATCAAACGGTGAAATGCATCATGCGTTTACGTTAACACAATTTTAACCCAAATTAAAGCGTATCTGGGTCAATTGCTTGGTGCTAGTATATTCAATATATAATTATAACTCATCTATTATTCATGCTCACTAAATATTTGCCGCATAGAATGCTAGTCTAAAGATAACGTAGTCTAGTGTAATCTGTATTCCTGAAATTTAAGACTTTACTTCTGCACATGATATGAACAATCTATATAGTTATTTTTTTCACGATGTTTTTTTTTCAACAATTTTTTTTCGATGCGAAATCAATAGAACTGTTAGTAAAAACTATCAGGAACTTTTGAACTCATACATATGTGTATATAACTCACATAAAACCTTCGAGTTTGATAATAAATTATCTGCTACCAGAAGTTAGCAGATTTTTTTTTTTATTTCCTGTTTTTACTATATTGACTGACTGACTATATTTTAAACGTATCAGGAACTATAGAACTCACCTGCATGCGAAACGTGCTCACTTTTTTTTTATCTGCTGGACAATGATCTGCTAAGTTCACAGACAAGATATAAGCTATCTAAGGTCACGGGAATAGGAAACGCTATATCCTCCACGCACTTCATTTGTCCGATCATCTAAGCTTATCATGGTTCCCGTACTGAATGTTTATACAAACGTGCAACGTATGGTTTGCTTATTTTAAATTATTATTGATATTAAAATAATGTTTGTAGAAAAATGTAATTGTTGGTTTGGTTTTTTTTTAAATTGTTTTCTTGTAATAAAGTTTTTTTCCCGCATAGCAAAGTAGTCAAAAAGAGAACTTAGCATCATGGCATTGCATTCACCATTAGCTCGAATTCGAGAGATTGTGTTTTGAGTGGCGGAAAACAACGCCGAATATAGTATATTTTTAAAAAATGCTTTAAAAATATACCTAGTACCTACGCTTTAAAAATACATAGTACGTAGTATTTTACGGTAAGAATAAAAAATAGACTAAATGATTCACATACCCGCACAGTGTGTTATTTTGTATTAAATTGCGAGAATCTAGAAGTGGGATATTATTTTATTGTGTTTCGAAATACACATTGATCTATTGAATTGACATGTAGTATTTTCGTATACTATATATTTCTCCAACATTATATAGTACGGAGTCCCGAAATACAGTACAATACTATATAGTGCGGTTGGTAACCCTAGTCGAAACCACGCGTTTAAAATTAGACGCTGTCCCACTGCGCCATGATAGTAATATTTTACTTGTTTTTATGTCAGTGTAGAGTAATTACATTTGGAATATATTTTTGGAATTAATATTACGACAACAAAATACCTAGCCTATAGGTGCGATGTATGATGTAATCCTTTTTTTATATTTTATAGAAGCGATTCGCTAGCGGCTTCGCCTGCGTAAACGACATGACTGAACTATTTCCATTTTCGCCCGCCCGCGTTCTCACTTAAATCACAAACTTGGCTTGCAATGTGATAATAATATCGATACCTAATGTAATTTGAATTGTATTTTTAACATCCCCACCCCACTGTAAATATTAAATTTAGATGACAATTAGTTGTTTAATGAGTTCTGGAACTCAATGAACCACGAGTTAGTTGAAAGCTTTGTTGTATTGATTCGTTGAAAAATAATTATTTGTTCACAAAATATAACACAGGACATAGGCAGGTATAGTCAGAATGCCTTAATTGGCTCGTTTAACTGTAATTTCTTAAGGTTATAACAGCATAAAATAGGGCCTTTATTTCTCTTTCCGTTTATTATATAAAAAAAATACGTTTGGTAAATATGTAGGTACCATCAAAATACTATTATCCCCGATGATGCCCTAGCAACGTGTATGTCAGTTTATACAAAAGCCAATTTGTAAAACACATGGTAGCGTGGGTAATATTTATTTTATTAATTTAATGTATTTTGAATGGGTTACTATAAAAAAATATACTTTTCATATCCATACTAATTTTAGCTTAATAGTAAATTTTGTCCTTTTTAAAGTATAATGATTTATTTTACACATTGCCTACTTATTTGATATAATCAGAGAAAACATAAATGAAAGATGACATTCTAGATAGTGCGTATTGGAGTTGCGTCACACATAATATACATAGCCTGCTCTCCAGAGCATGCCCCTGCTCGAAAATAATATATATATATAGTCGTTCCCTTTAATGGGATTCGAACCCATAACCATTTTAAATATGAGTTCGTCAACGTTTGTTTAAATTAATATTATTTTATTTAAGTGTCAACTATATTGGTTGTCATTCTAAAGTTGTACATAGTTTCAGTTGACATCTGGCCCTTGGCATGTATTACGTAGCAATGAACTCATTTTGTATAGGTCACGCCTGTAACACAAGTGCATTGAACTGGCCTTCAACTTTTACATTGTCATCAAGTAGAGAGGAAATTGTGGACAATTTTTGCTTTAGGCAATCCATTTATTACTGTGGAATACGTGGAGAGAGTTTAGTAAAGACATTCCGCACTCTGCTTGCTACATATTTAAAGACCTATTAAATTGTATTAATTTGGGCCATCGTGGCGCAGTAAGGCAGCGTTTAATACTATTTAATATAGTTTTATTCACACATTTAGGATATTAAAAATATTTTTCTAAAAAAGTCTAAAAATTTGAACGCTCTGGTAATCGAATCCGCGTGTCTTGGAAACCATCGCGCTCTGACCGCTATGCCATGCGTTCAAATGGAACGCCCCCGCTGCGTTCAAATTTTTAACTTACTAAGTTCTCTCTCTCCCTCTATCCTATTAAACTGAAAAAGCCGAACAGCTTTTTTTTCTAAAAAGTTGTTCTTATTTTGTTGAAATTGTAAGAGTTACACTATATCATTTTTAAATGTCAAACTAATAAGATCTCAACGTTTCAATAAACTTCGTTCAGTATAAAGTCGTGCGCTAAATAATGTCAAGGAACTAACCCTTCAAAAGTTTCAATAAACACAATCAACTGATGCAAATATTTTACTATATTAATTGAACAAAAACTGATCTAAAAACCGCTGTTGTAGTAGGTTTTCACCATGTAGCTCGTTGACTATATCCGTAATATAGAGCCTGAGATCAAATCTCATTTGGTTTCGGAAGACAAAGAGGCCTTGTATTTTGCCGTCCCTTAGTCAGTATACAATAATATTAGCCTTCTATACAATATGCTGAAATGCGTCAAAACAAAAGAATTCCGCTCGCTTTTCGAATCTTGTAAATATTATAATTTCTTATATTACTCTTGTCAATAATGTACGTGTACAATATATAGAACAATTTATATGAATGAAGCCATTGTGCCTCAGTAGGACATCGTCTAACTGCAATCGCGATTGATTGTGAGTTTAATTATTTGAGGAATACACTCGGAAGAATTATTGATTATATTTAAATTATTTTCATTCTTTCGCTCTTTAAGACAAAACACCATCACCACTCCACCACACAAAACGCAATGTCCCGGTTTCGGCAGGAAAGTCTAGAACTGAGTGTCTTTATTGACACTGGGTTCAGTCTGGCTACTCTATGCGCGAAAAACGAGAGATAAAATCACCAAATAAAGATTTTAAATGCCTGTTAATGCTTTCTCAATTTTTAAATAAGAGTTTTATTTTACAGAACAGCGCGCCTATGTGGGAAGAGTTTATATCGAAGGCGACCAAGCTTCATTCTGCATTAAAGTAAGTGAAAAAGTTAAATATATATATATAATTAAAAAAAAAAATACATGATTATGACTAGCCAATAATACATATGTTTATGTTTTGAACATACAAATATGGAAAAATATTGAACAAAGCAGCAAACACATTTAAAAAACGGATAAATATAGCGTAGTGTAGCGAAATTCGAAGCCGCGCCTCTTGGAATCGTAAAAAAATTACTCTAAACATTTGAACCTACAAATGTCGCCTAAAGAAATTTTATTATATATATGGAGACATGTTTATTTGAATCACCTTAGTTTGAAATTGTACTAAATGAGAAGCAAAAACACGTGTTGCATATTTGCTAACTAAATAAAGGCAGGTACAAGAAGCATAGTACGATGGTACAATTTAAAGTGTATTTCCGTGTACACGTGCGTAACTAAACTAGGGAATGGTTATGGAAATGGCATTGACATTATTGGCATATTGATAACTTTATAATATAGATAAGACTATAAAATGAATAATGACTGAAAGATTTACATTAAGTTTAAAATTTTTTTTTGAAGTACATTCCAAAATCACATACAACTTCTTCTTTATTAATGTCAAAAATATACTAAATTTAGTGTCAAAAATATATAAAATTTAATAGATACATGTGCTTATGTAACCTATGTATGTAAATTTCAATAAATCGTGGCCCAAATGTAAAGTGCATGCCTGGAACATGATGTTTTTGGTTTCAAAACTCATTCAAGATAATATTTATGTTCATTATAGATAGTTTGCAAGTCTATTTTTTATTCTGTCTGAGGTCAGTCTTTCATGTTTTATGATTGTGGTCATGATGGGTCTGGACCGGACTAACTGTCTCCATCTGCTCCAGTTAGTTTCTACACTTCTACGCTATGTTTACTAATTTAGATTAAAAAAAAAAGTAAAAAGAGCAAGATTAGGTTAGCTCCTCACTCTTGGCTACTTACTCTCTACTTGTCAATATACCATAAAATTGTAAGGATAAAAAGAACATGTTTGTTAATTTAATGTTTATTTCGCAGGTCGGCATTGGTGGCTATCGCCGCTTTTCTTGATGCCTTTCAAAAGATCGCGGACGCAGCTACAAATGCCAGAGGTAAGTAACATAGTTAAGAAATGAAGTCTATTTATAATTTTTTTTTTCAGCATCACGCTTTTTCCTTCATAGAAGGGTAAGATAGATAAGATAGGCATAGAGAACCTAGTGTCAAGACACCCCTTTCTGCACTTTCCGCCAGATGCCAGACATTTGGTTTTGGGTTGTGGGACTTAACGCCGCGCTTTGTTTTAGAAAAGCGAACGAATTATAAATTTTATAGGTAACAGAATAATATTTTGTCTGACCATTTTTTGGTTGTTGTTGAGATCATATCCGACAACTTTAACCGACTGTTTAACATAAATGTCCGAATCTCTCGAGAAATCTCACCATCACCACCCATCAAGTTACAAGAAGCCAAGCCAGCGTACTTACAGTATAACGGTAATGCTAGTATATATCACAGAAAAGATTTTTTTTTATTTTATTTATATTTAGGCAACTAATCTTAAAATAGACTCTAGATCTTTCAAATAATTGTAGAATTACATATTACATTTGTGTTCAAAAGAATCATTGTTAAAAAATACACAAGCTACACAAACACCAAAGCTACACCGGCTTGGAAGGCAGTTCTGCTAAGGAGAGCTTATGTAAGAGGTCAATGCAGTTAAGAATAGACTCTGTAATTAAAAGCGTCTAGTATGTTTTACATTAATATTTTTAAAGTGCTTTTTTACTTCACTACTAATGTTAAATGTTAGGCGTCAATTATATTAAAAAATGTTTTATTAAAATACTACATTAATTTTAATAAAAAATACATCTTAAAACTATGAATTATTCTAAGACTATTTACAAATCAACGTAAAATTACAATTCACATAATTTACAACAATTTTTGGTTTTAGGTAATTAGTTTATAAATCTATCATCTATACTCAAGGAGAAACTTTGGCTTTCATTTTCGAAAATTATGCGGTATGAAATTTTCCATAGTTAAAGTTTATGTAGGAAAAGAGTACAGAACGCTTTGATATATTATTTACAATAATACATTAAAACAACATTGTCAAATTAATAAAATAAATATTACACACACTTCCATATGTTTGACTTACACTTTTGTATAAAGTGACAATTAGCTTTACGCGTCAACAGGACTTCTAGTATCTATTACTGTCCATTTATCACAGATTCTATCCAAGGCATGTATTCGTATACGTTCGTGTAGACGGCGGGCGACCCTTGAGTTCCACAGAACCTGAGGCCGTAGCTGACGACGCCCGCTACAAACATTTTTTGATCGTATGTGTACATCAAAGGACCACCTGAATCTCCTTCGCAAGAGTCTTTCCCCTTTTCTCCCCCAGCGCAGATTTGAGCTTTGATAATTTGAAAGCTCTGTGTATCTCTACATGATTCTAAAGGAACGTATGGGACGTTCACTTCAGATTTCACGTCTATAAGTCGTCCGTTGTCTGTGCCCCAGCCAGCGAGGGTAAAAATGGTTGTATCGTTGAATAACGATAATAAATTCGTATTTGGTAGGCAGATAGGCTTGATGAAATCTAAAAATAATTGAAATCGGTTCAAGAACAGTAGCACAATATCAACTAACAGCGTAGTTGGCACGTACCAAAATCTTATTTGGGAGAATATTATTGATCATTATATTAAAACGTAAAGGAAAAACTGGATTTTTTTACAAACATGTGGAAAATTATTAAATATTAAATTAATCAAATAAATGTTATACACGCCATATGTTTCACAAACACTTATGTGTAAAGTGACATAAAAAATATATGTGATAAGACACGCGCTTTTCGCCGCTTGTCAACAGATCTAGTGGTAAAGTTTCAAGAATACATTGATGTGATATCTCATTATATCTATCCAGTTAGATTTGGGAACAAAACTTAAAATTACATTTCGAGATTTTTCTATAACAGGACAATATATGTTTCATATAGTGTGGCAAGGTTTTCTTACATTGATTTATTAGACTACATTACAGAGAAGTATAGAAAATTTTGAACGCAGCGGAATTCGAACCCACGTTTATGGTTTCCAAGAGGCGAATATTTTAATAAGTTTTCTAAAAACATTTTTCAGACACAGGTGAAGTAAGTAATAAAGGGGTGTTAAAATTTTATTACGTACCGGTATATTCAACATCGGTAACCATTTTAACAATTCCAATATCGTGCCAACGATGGGTTTTATTGTAACCGGGATGTCTGTAAGTTCGTTCAACCTTGACTCTTATTTGGATTATTTTGTCAAAACCACCACCGTCGGTTTCGACTATATCAGTAGGAAACGTTCGCTTATCGTACTCCGCCAGGCGTATATATTTTCTGAAATTATGAAAATTAATGTCTTAAATATTATAGTAAAAAAGTAAATAACTACTGATGGGGTTCAGCTGAAATTTGATATTTAAATTGTTTTAACATTTGTTTATATAGTGTTATTCACACACTTATGAAATTGGAAAATATTTTAAGAAAACGTATAAAAATATAAACGCAGCGCGATTCGAACCAGCGCCTTTTGGAAACCGTCCAAAGCTATTTGACCGCTAAGCCATGACTCTACATACGGCTGTAGCGTCGAAATTTTGATACGCTTATTACAATTTAGCTTTGTTTAAGTACTATATGTTTTCCTAAAATATATTTCAGCTTCTAATACTTTATTAATCTATTCCTGCATTTTGTTTGTTTTTTTAATTTATTTTTATTTCATATGAAGCAAAAATAAAACATAAATGACCTCACTTGTTCGCGTTTACTCCATGGATACAATGTGCCGCTGTCAATACATATCTAGAGCAATCAGGAACCCGCCGCAAAGCCTTGCAGAAAAACTGGGTTCAAGTCTTCACTTTGCCTGCTGTTTATTGGACATTTCCTGTAGCCAACCAAGGATACTGATCGATTCCGTGGTTTCTTTTCCACCGTGTATAAATACATATAAAAAAGAATACGCAGAAATGTATTATATAATATTCATTAGATTAAATGCGTACAAATATTTATTATTAGTTTAATTAGCTTATATTGTTGTTGTCGTAGCTATACGTTCTTGTATTGTTTTTATCATTTTTAAGTTTTTTTTACTAAAATATATATTTTTACATTGACTAAAACGTGGAGCCATGTTTAGAGCATCTGATTGTATGGCGTTGTGACTTCGATTACATCTTGTATAATAAGTTCTTTTGATTTTCGCGATTATTACAGGCTAGTCGAAACTATTTTAACCGATAAAGTGTTCGAAACGTCAGGTTCTAAAAAATGTATTTTCGAATACCAAAAATTATACAATTAATCCGGTTAAAAATAGTTTCATTTGAAATCTTAGTAAGTGCTGTTTGTTATGCACCCTAACAAATATTTTCCCACCAACCAGGTTGGGGAAAAAGTTACAGGTTAGGTTTAGCTCAGGGTTAAATCTTAGGGTTAAACCTAGGGTTAAGCCTAGGTTTAGGTTATTCCCTGCCCTATAAATACAGAAGATGTTTGAAGAAAGTATTACCAGATATTTTACGTGGGAACCTTCCGGTACATCTATTCCGCACTGTACATTTTTATTATTATTGTTACCAGGTAACTGCCTCACTCATATTAGGGGGTCTTCAGACTGTGTTGGGAGAATATTGAAGTTAGCATAAGACTGGCTGTATAGGTTTCAGCGGTGACATTTTTGTTCTTGTAGAAATTTCTGAGGTAGCAGACTGGGAAAATACGACAGGACGCAATGAAGTTTGTCCATAGATTTGAGGTGACAGCAAACCTGAAATTGTTAATATTCAATATTAAGAAGAGAAACTCCTTAGCGTGGTGTCGAGTAGCCGGTAGTGCCCGTCGCGTTGCAGAGAGAAGAGCTGACAGCAATGCCTGGCGACCCAATGTTAAATGGGCTAGCTTTTATTTTAAAATAAAGAAAAAGAATGTAGCGAATAATAATATTTTTTGATTACAAAAGCCTCAGCTTTTTTTTATACATAGAATATTACTTATACATCTAGCTGTTATATAATCTAAGGAAAAACAAATAATAATTTATTAAATAATTATTGTTTTTGTTGCTTATGGTTTTTTGATCATTTATTAATACTTTGTTAGAAAACATGAATGAATCATACATTTTATTCTTTTCCTTGTATGTCCTACGTCCTCAACATACATACTTACATACATTCACACGTACATCAATAACTCGAGGAAAAAATAAAGACATTTAATATTTTCATATTGTAATTGTGGCATGCAAGGGTACCGTTGTGAGTGATATCATTTAAAAAAAAAAATTGCAAAATTTTAGGTAGTGTATTATGTTTACATATAATAAAAATGTAACTGATCGCTGTCTGTACATATGTATGAGAAAAAATATTGTTGGGGGCATTTATCAATGCAATAGAACCCAAGAAGCGATTATTTAAGTTTTCTTTTAGTTTAGTGTTTATTTTATTTCTATCGGTTCATAAATAAAAAAGCTATAATTTAAATTATAAATTGAAGCAAAGTTTGTAACTAAAGTGAGAAAGCGGACGAACGAAATTCTAAATAGTTATTGTCGTGTAGTTTACGCAGGTTAAGCCGCGAACGGTTCACTAGTCTACAGTCTACAATAAATTTCTTCGACACATCAGTTTTAGGCAAAATTATAGGTTGAAGTCTCATTTTGGTAATTATTTATGTAAACAATTACCAAAATGAGATGTATAATGAATGTATTTGTAAGTTTTTTTTTATATTAGACCTATTTGACTACATATTTTGCGGTCTTATGTGTCACTATATAATAACCAATATTAGTAGGCCGTTTATAAATATTGTTATAAACGGATTTAGTTTTAATGTCCATACCGCATTCTAAAAAATTGGCAAATTAAGCGAAATTGCGAAAAGCGAAATTGCGAAAAGCGAAATTGCGAAAAGCGAAAGCGAAAAATCAATCAATTTTAATGTTAATGTGTCCATGCAATTGGTTTAATAATAATGTTTGGTAAAATTAGATTCTTTTTGGGTCTTAAGTTGAACTGTGAGTGAACGTAATGGTTGCTGGTTTTGGTTAACTGTATTATGTTTCTCTAACGACAGGGTGTCGAAGAAACCGGGAGTCTTCAACTCGAGGTTCTTTATGCCTTAAAAAAAATTACCTTATATTATGTGTGAGAAGATTTTTTAAGAACTTATCAAATCTTCGGCTTTCGTATTTTTAACACATTTTAAATAAAATAATTTTCTATAGTTACCTTTATATGGGGACCATCTGAATCCCCGCAAAGAGATTGCTGAAAGAATAAGTTTTCATGTGTGCTCTTGCGATGTTTCTTATCAATGTTCATTAGAGGAGGGCAGTTTGATAGCTTAGTACAAGTCCCTGCGCCTCCGTTTGGTACTTTACAAATATTATCTGGAAACAAACACAATAATAATTTTATTGTTGTAAAGAAATATTAGGAACAATATGTTGATTTTCTTGAAGGTCTTATCATTTCATAATTTCGCAGGCCACTCAGAATTTGTTTTTATGTTTTGAATATAATTAATGTTTTTTTTATTTCTATTTTTACTGTTACAGAATTTACACTTGTACAGATTGTAGTAATAGAGCTTGCTGGATTTTTATCTGTGTTTTTATTTATTTTATTATATTGTTTCGATACATTCCTTCTATATAAAAGGTTTTTCATCCATCCGAGACTATCTTGGCGCTGTAACAGCGTTTGACTGTAAACACGATTGATTGTGGGGTCGATCCCTACTCACAGTAATAATAATTATATTTAAATAATATTACTTTTTCCGGTCTGGTAAGACAAGGCGCGGCGTTTATTTCCGCCATTCTACACACAATGCCTCGATGTTCGGCGTAAAGTGGAGCACAGAGTGTCTTGACACTAGGTTCTCTCTGTCCCTATCCTATAATGCGGAAAAAGGTGATAAGCTGTAAAAAAATAGTCCAGCGTTGGACACTTTCTAAGGGGCGTGGGTTCGACTCTTGCTATGATCAATTTTTTATACATTTTTCTGAATGCTTTTTTCATCCTAAGCGTGTGAATAATACTATAAAAATATTTAAGGATTTATCTTTATACATTGTCCGCTTTTATTCACTTCAACTTACTGGCGTTTTTTTAGATATTGCGGGGCGGTTTTTTTAGATATTGCGGGGCGGCTTTAAGATTACAAATATTGTTCTGAATGGGAATCAAACTTTCTCTGATCGTGCTTATAGTTTGAAAATTTGCGCACGTGTCTGAGTTTGATGCAATAGACATATACGATATATTTATAGTCTATAAATACATTTTATAAAATATTCCTATGACAAAAACAAATAGACTTCATACAAAAGTGTAAAAATTAAATGTAATTATGTAATTAGTCATTAATTGAACCTATTGTTCTAATAATCAATTTCATTATAAGTAATACAAGCAAGTTCTTATAAAATGACGTTGCGAATGAAAACCCCATACTGAGTTCTCCTTACTTTATTCTGACGGTGTTCATTATAGCTAAAATGTGAAAAGGATTGTGATTTTAAAACCTTTAAACGTGCTATTGTATATAAGTGCTTAGAATTAAAATAATAATAATAATTTGACGTCTCAGTATAGTAAGTCAATTTAACTAATAAAGAAATAAAAGAAAATAATAATAATAAATAATTTAAATATATAATAATATAGCGGAGATCGGAATCTCTTGATACTAAGTTCTATCTGATTACCCTGGTATATGGGAAAACTGGCGCAGTTGCTAGTTTTTAAAGAATATGGTAATATCACCTTGAATTCTGTGGTCTATAATCGAAACTGCCTAATAATAGTAAAAAATTTAGTTTCTTCAATTTATAAATGATTAAAAATATGAAGTTAACGCGATTTGCAATTTTAACGCAGTAAATTAAATATTCATCTGTTTAAAATAAATTTGCTTTTTGTTTTCTTATTTTAATAAGTTTTTTTTAATATTACAATATTTATATTTAATTTATATATAATTTAATTCATTTCGATGTGTATTCTATAAATTAAATGTTTTTCTTTATATTTTACTTTCTTCCTTTTTATTGAAACCCCAACACATCCTTGTTTATTTATGTGATACTACTGTAACTTTATTGAGAATTAAATTGGTAACAAACACTAAATCGTATCAAGGAGCTTACGAAACTTACAATAGTCAAAACTGCATTTTATCCAGAAGTTAAGCTGTTTCTGAGGTTACGTGCACATACGCACAGACAAGCAGAAACAGAAACAGAAAAGAAATTCCGAATATCATTGTTTATGACGTTCATAAATGCTGTAATTAATAATATTTTTTGCTACATGTAATATAAACACACACACACACACACACACAATCAAATTATTTATATATTTTTTGTTTTATGCCATTTACATTCCTTCTATTTATCTCTCGAACTAAGAGTCAAGAGTTTCATGTAAAAACAAATAAGGTAAGGTAACTACATAACTAGAAAAAGTTAACAAAAGGTGGATATGAATATAAATATATATCAAGTTGTTTACAAACTTAGATACTACATTTGTTTTATACATTCTAAGATGACTAAAGTTAATATATTATCGTATGGGAAATCGTAAAGCCTTGGCATTTATAATCATATAAACAAGTTTAATTGACCATTAATAAAACGCAACTTATATTATGTATGTTTGTAAAAATAAGCTTAAAAAGCTTATTTTAACGTAATATTTTATAACAATAATTGTTTGTTTGTATATTATGCATATTTGCAAGCCTAATAGTCCAAAACTTGAGAGATATGGCGTAACCCAACGCTGCAGTTAGGTTTTTCTAACGAGACACAAAATCAAAAATTTGAATCCACGATCCATTTCGTGCCGTCAGGCACGCCTCAATTATGCCAGCAATGCTGGCATTACAATATTTTTACTTAAACACTACGTACTTATAACTGTTAAGACTGTCGAAAACTTTAGTACATGTAAATGAGTCAAGAGATGGCGCTGTACTATTATTATGATCCATCACAGCAGTATTGCTATCAAAATCAAAATATTCTTTGTTCAAATAGGCTATTGTAAGCACTTTCAAATCGTCAGTTAACCATAAATATGTCAGTATTGTCAGTCCTACATGAATTTACCACCGGCGAGAAAAAACAGTTGTGCTTAGAACAGCCGGCTATGAACTTACTTATATTTTATTTAAAAAATGATTTTTCGCTTCATTACGTTGCAAGATTTGGTTTAATTTTAAAAGCATATTATTTTATATTTAAAATAATGAAAAACATGTAAATACTCACATGCAAATACGTTTATAACACATAATATGCACAGATACGCGGCATTTCGTAGAACAAACTCCATGTTACAAGGAAAATCCTAAGAGCAAGTTCCACGCGAGCTCGTCCGACGACGAACGAGTTTTGAGTGTTAAGACTTTCGCATATTTATTATATAGGTATTATTTTGTACAACCACTGTGCACTAGCGCTCGCCTTCGGCTACAGTGGCTGCCATGTCAGAAAACCCACTTATGACCATTTTAAGGCATGTTATCAAATTATTGTTAAGAAAGTGTTCTTTATTTTTTTCGTTTATTAATGTTAATGAAACTATATTCATGAATTGTTTGAAAGAAATAAACGTACTCCAACCGGCCCCCATTTGGAAAAACCCGTCCAAGCGTTTGACCGCTCAACCATATGTCGTATATCTATCTAGCTACATCAACATTCTTATACGCTTGTTACAACTTCTTTCTGTACGGTACGTTTAAATTTTTATAGATTTTCTGACAATATTGTTTATATCCCCAACCGTATGAATAACACTCTTTTTAATGTTAAAATATTTAATGAATTGTTCTTGTCATTTTATGGATTTTGTAAAATAAAATCCATTTTGATTCTTAATTGGAACTTATAAAAATAACATTTAATAAAGTCGGATAATAACTACTCTAGTTTTCAAAATTATTGATAAAATTTCAAAATATATATTATATACTGAATATTAATCTTACATAGAATAAATATATATATATATATATATAACATAAACTGCAAACATTAAAATAGCATACACATTTTGTATGTATGTATTATGTACGTGCGCGTGTGCGTGTGTGTGTGAGAGAGAGAGAGAGAATGAATTGTTGGGCAAATGTGTCAAATAATAAGATTATCAATTTCCTCATAACTCAAACGTTGCAAGCAATTAAAACTTATATGCCTACTGTACGAGGTTACAGGTTTATTTATTAATAACGTTTTTTCCTCTATTATATACCCTAGGAGCCAGGTGTTCGTAGTGCTGTTTGCATAGAGCCAGCCTACTATAGTGGGTTTTACAAACTAAGTCAGATATACGTTTGCCGTTGACAAGCAGTTTATTATAAGGTGTTAGTGAGTGTTTGCGTTGAATCGTGTTGAGTAAAAATTGTTACCTCACTGAAAGAATATTAGTTACGCGATATAACTCGGTACTTGAGTAAAATTAAACAACATGACTTCGGGTATAGATCTATGGGCTCTCTCCATGCGGATCATTTTTACCTGTAGGTACCCCCCCCCCCCCCAGGCGATAATACAGTACAATAATAATACAGTAACTAATTATCTAAATACACCATTAAAGCCACATTTTTTTTTTTTTTTAATATATAAATTGCGTTTGTTATACTTCCGCACATTACATTCCCTCCAGGTGAACGCATTATCGAACCATATTCCCAAATATTTTATATGAGTTGAATTATAAATGTCAATATAACAATAATTATAAAAATTCAACTCATATAAAGATATGATTAACACTTTAAAACAATGTTAAAAAGAACACTCGTTCAGTCAACATTGAGCCCGCTTTAGCCCGATGTCCAAATCGAAAGTAGTCTTCTCTTATGCACACATAAATCATTGGCAATATTATTTAGTTTTCTAGTATACCGTAAAATATTAGGTTTTATAATAGAGTATTTTACAAATATTTGCTTTCCAATTCAACTCCTTCTTTTCGTAAGTCAACAATGCCCTTTGCAAGTCCTCCTTCTATTATAATATTGTCTTCGATTGTCGTTCATCTGAAAAAAAAAAGACGTATGTGATTGGGTAAATTGTACGAGTACATATACGACAACTAGTGGTGGTACAATTTAACAAAGTATGGAATTTACAAATAAAAATATTTGTTAGATTATAATCTCAAAACTTAACAAGTACGTTATATTATAATTTTAGACGTGATCATTAAAAATATTAAATCTAAACTATAGCAAATTATTAACTTACCTTTTAGTGATTAATGCCCTTAGATATATTTGTCAAAACTTATATTAAACACTTACAGTACCTAGTGTCAAGACATTCCGTTCTCCGCTTACCACCCGAATATATTAATATAATCTATATAAATACATATACACAAATCGTTTGTAAGATATTAAATAAAAGACTGTGACTATCGTAAATCAAGAACGTACATATTTAAATAACCCGTTTTAATATAATTTATCAGACTGATCAGACTGTAGAAATCTGAGTATTTTTTTACAACTAATGAAGTATGCCGTCGTGGCGCAGTGGGACATCTCTGACTGCAAACACAACAGATTATGGGTCCGAATCTCATCAAATATTATCATCTTTAAAGAGCTTCGCCACTCAACACGCATTGTCTCCATTTCGGGCGGAAAGTGGAGAAGAGAGTGTTTTGATATTAGGTTCTCTGTGACTACCCCCTGCAGTGCAGCTGCAATAATAAAAGATGCAGTGCGAGGCATTTTGTTACACTTACACGCTTTTTCTCTTTTGTGATGAGAATATTATAATAATTTTACATTGACTACTTGTTTAGAAATTAAGCAGACTATGAAATTGATTTTTAGTTTTCTGGTGGTCCTGATATTTTATGATTCATCTCGAATTCGTTTTTTACTCTATATTCATTTCGTTGCCATTTTTCATCCCTTTTACAGTAATTAGATGTTTAGAAGCGGAAGTAAGTGTTGAATTTTGTCTAATCAGCTTGAGTTTCACGCTTTTTTTGTATAAGTTTCGAAACTAGTGTCAATACACTTCCTTTTACGGTTTTGATTCTGGACATTGCGTGTTTGATTTATGGAATTCAACACCGCCGCGCTTTGCATTACTCAAGCGGTGAAATTAACAAAATTTAAATATTACAAAATTTGTAGAAATGTCCTAATATTTTGAATATATATAACTATTCTACCTATGTGTAAGCATTCGTCGTGTATAGTCAGACAGGAATCAATAAGTCTGTGGTAAAATGTAGATATAAATCCGAGGGTCTTTGTTTTAGCATTTGAACAATCAAATTCGATCGTTTCCTTTGTTACGAATACAAATTAGTAACAAAGGAAACGATAGAATGTTGCTTAACTTGTAAGGCTATTAGCGTTAATTAGGTATAGTACAGGAATACTTATTGTAAAATTCCATTTCAAAAGAGCAACGGTTTGTTGCTCTTTGCCTCTTAGCAGAACTGCCTCCAAACCGGTGGCAGTTCGTTGTAGGACTGGCAGCACCGAAATTTTTATTCTAACTAATGATCTAAAAGTGATTGTAATAATAGTAATGCCTATTTGAATAAATAATCTTTTGACATTAATGTAAGATAAACAGTAATTTGTGTTTCAGTGTTATTCTAAGACCCGTTTAAGGTAATGCAGCGTTGGACATAATAGCAATTTCTTTGGAATTTGTTAACGTCAGCCATGTCAGCATAATGTAGTACTCGTTTCTGATATTTCTGTAAAAAATAATTTAGAAAATATTGTAGCTGAAGAGAGATTGAATCAAAGCAAATAAATTAGTCAAATAAAAGGCATCGTGGCGCAGTTGGACATGGTCAGACTGTAAATGCGATTGCATGCATTGTGGGTTTGATTCCCGCTCAGGGGAATGATAATTTATTTCTTAACACGCAATGTCTCGAGTTCGGGTGAAGAAAAGAGTGTTTTGACACTAGGTTCTCACTGCCACCCTGCTATTCTGAAAAGAGCGTAAATTCAAATAAAGGACCTCAATTTATTTTTATTCACCAAATCCTTACCGCTACTTACGGTTAGCATGTTTAAATGTACAGTTTTTATTATGTATACATATATATATAAAAGGTCGATGTACAGTTCATTCTAAACCAAAGTTAAACATTATAATCTACCATATATAAAGTTTTAAGCTTCATACATTTCCTCAATATAACTGGATTACTGTATAGTGAATGCGTAGTGGTGAGACACTCCGTGTTCCACTTTCACTCCCATATTTAAGTGGGGAGTTGTTTTATTTTTTCCAGCTTCACACTCTATCACGCACAGCAGCCAGAGTGAATCTAATGTCAACATACTCCATTCTTCACTGTCCCGCCCTCAACGCTGTGCGTTTGCTTTTCACCAGAGCGGAGAAATTAAAATAATTTAAATATAATCATTTCCCAGAGTAGGAATCGAACCCACAATCATCGAGTATACAGTAAGATGCTGTCACACTGCGCCACAATAGTCTTATTGAATATATTAATATTGTGGCATTATTTAATTTCTTATTTTAAATTTCATTCTATTTTTATATTAAACGATAATGCGATCGAACCCACTGCCCCATGAAGGCGTAATATATAATAATAAAAACCGTAAATTTTGTAGTGTTATTGTTTAATATGTAACTATCAGGGGATTCCCCGCGAGCATAAGTTATGTTAAAAGCGTTTGTGAGACACCCAGTCTTTAAATATAGTTTTTAATTAGTTTTTTTAAATATCCATAGCAGGCGAAGCTGTTTTAATTATCAACGAGAATATTTTTTTTAAATGAGAACATATATTGATGAAATAATAATCAGCCGTATAATAATTGTCAACAATAATCTGACTCCTAGTTCTGTCGTTATATCGTTATTTAGAAGTTATGAGTTCATGTCTATAGTTGACTAAATACAATAGAAGATGCCAGAGGCTTTGTAATTTTGTCTTATTAATAAGACAATAGCTTTTCTTAACATTTATTGAAACATATATCCACAAAGTAGTCCAGGTAGTTATAAAAACACACGTCTTTGATACAGGAAGAAAAATCCAGTTTCTATGCTTAAATATGTTCAGGAAATCGTCTTATTATATAGTGCTTGATAGTTGTATTAATATATTTGTACTAGCGACCCGCTCTCGTGGCTATATTTGGAATTGGTGGATATTATCGCCGGACCGCGTTTTAGCGTAACTCACATTTAATTGCTCAAATTTATAGTTCTATGGAATTATGTAAATATAGGTATGTTAATCAAAAAAGGTAAATTCAAGTAGGTAGATCATTTTAATTTCAATTGTGATGATCCTACTACGGAACAATATAGCCTAAATTAATACAGTCTAGACCTAGATATACCAAATAGTTTATTCCAACAACGCCGTCGTTAGGAAATTATAATTTAGTAAAGCCCTATTTTGAATACTGCATTAATGGTTTTTCTGTTTAAAATTAAAATTACCAGGCTGCTAATATTTATTAGTGACTCTAGAACAGGCAAGGCAATCTGTTTAGGTTCCAGCTCTACCGCCGCTGCAAGTGTTACCTAACGCAACTGCCTCTTTACATACTTATTTTAAAACTCTGATATCTTTTAATTATTCATTTAAATTGTCCATAGTAAATTGTCCGTTGGCAATATGAGCGCACAAAAATGTGACGTTTACGATAAATCTTTGAAATTTTCGTCTTTACCATGATATATTATATAATAATTTTCTTCATCAAACAACTCTGTCTATTTATGAATACCGTGTTAAACTCCGTTATGTAGTTTTAAAGATCTAGGTAACTTTGTTTTATACTATGTAATTATAAAAATGTAATCTTACGCCTCTAATTGCATATCACAGAGTGCTTCTTGTAAAGTGTACATTGTCGTTTTTTTGTAATTACTATACTATTGAGTGAACTAGTAAAGAAATTTGTAATCGGCCTATTTATATTTTGTACCTACGGGAACTGTTGTTGCCAATACATTGCTGTTTTGTTACTAATATTAAAATTATAAAAAAAAAAATTATTAAAATAAAAAGAAATCGTTACGCAACAATTCTTGCATCAAAGTATGTAGCTCAATTTGTAATTGTTTAAAAGAAAATATTGTTTTTTTTTTTATTTATTGTCTAATCAATTACATGTTATAGATAGATCTATACAGCTCTTACGGATAAATTTATTATAAGTTATATTATTAATTTTGTTTATTTATAAATGTATATTTATGTTATGCTTAGTTTAAATAATACTTTTTTTCGTTTCTTGTTTGTTTTATACATCTTTACATTACTATGTAGTGTACTGTGTCTTACTTCCCTGGTAAAATGTCATCTGTATGATAACAGATGGCGCTACGTGTTGTTATATACTGGTATACTTTTTAAACCGGTCAAATATGTCTTTATATAGATTATATACTCTTCTTATCCATACTGTAATATTATAAATGCGAAAGTAACTCAGACTGTCTGTCTGTGACGTCATCAGTGCTACTGCTGATCCGATTGTGATAAAATTTTATATAGAGAGGATTTTGGGATGAACATAATAGAAAAATATGCAACCATTGTTCTATTAATTTTTTTTTTTATTTTTCGAGCAATTTAATTGTTTATCGAAAAGGCCGCCGAAAATAGGGATAGATCACACGGGCGATGCTGCGAGCGTGTAATATTAATATTCAATTTTGGGTTATTTTTTTTTCTAATAATTATATTACAAAGTGAGATTATATATGTTAATTATTTGAATGTTTGAATGTAGACCGGGATGTCGAACGAGGAAATGAAAATAATTTACCTCCCACCCACAACTAAACAGTCAGACGCTGCTCCACTGAGCAATGATGGTGTCAATGACAGTAAACACTCATAGTTGCAAAGTTATTTATGTAACAAAATCCCCAGCATGTTTTTCCATTCTAATTGTAATAAAACATTTGAATTTCAACAACAACAATACATATGTGCGTAAATTACCGATTCATCATGATGACTAAATATTTCTTCAATTTTGAGCATCTCATTCGTGAATTAAAGTGAAAATTTTTAAATACTTTCGAAATATGCATGTGTGTGTTTATATATATATAAAAGTGAAAGGTCTCATCACGAAATATCAAAAACAGCTTGACGTAAAATTTTGTAGGGAAATTGCAGTTTATAATTAGTAGACGTCTATTCAGAAAGCATTTTGCGAAAACCGGATAGCGGGAAGGGTCGGATTATGAAGGTCTAAGAGATCTTCATTACTACGCAGGTGAAGAAGTGGACAATAGCTAGTTATTATATATCTAAACCTATATAGAGCTTTATAATTTTCCTACTGTTGCATTAACACTTCGTTCAAAACATAATTAAATTAAACAAGGTACTGTACGGTTATTTGTTGCGATGCGACACGGTTCCCTAATCGTGATATCGATGTGTCTCTAAAGGATGACGATACAAAATATGAGAATAACTTTTCAAAATAAATAATAAAAATAATTAAAAAAACCTTGTCAATTACTTTCTAGTTTTCTCTTAAGAGGAGGTGTATCGTAGCGCAATATCTAGTGCCACACTTTTTCTTAGTGAAATTAGAGCTTTCAAACATTGCCTATAGTTAATTCAAAGGCTACACTTCGGATTTGACAGCGAAACCTGTTTGGAAGAGGGTGCTCTGTGCCTGCAAGCACTACGTACGGCTGCTTGAGAGGGTGTGGACGGTTGCAATGCCGCCGCTTGCGGGACTCTAACCTTTGTTTGCGATCGTCAAACGGACACTAACTACACCTCGATAACATATTGCTTTTATAAGTATAATTTCACATATAGAAATATCCAAATTGTATTTTAACAAGTTTATATTAGGTTGACTTGTTGACTTATATGTACGAGTATGTACATCCAAGCGCTCTGACCACTAAGCCATAACATTTTTATATGTTTTCTAAAATAATGATTAACTGTGACAAAATCAACAGCATATAGAGAATACTAAAGTTACCGTGTTTGTTTTCGATTTTTAAAAACAATTTTGTGACATTTTCATTAAATTAAAATCATGAAACTATATAAATTTGATATTGAAATATTTAAAAAAATGTAATAATATAATTAAATTTTATGTATAAATGATTATAGCTGCACGTTTTATGAGAGCAAAGCGCTAAACGCTACGGCCCTTGCATTCTTCTTTCGTTAAGTCCATTGTCATCAACCTCTTTATTTGCGTACTCCGGGAGGTCCTCATGCTTTTTCTCTTTTCTTACCGCTCAACTTTGCTTTAATATATCCATTATTATTTATATTATTTTATTTGTATAGAAAATATAACCTACAATAAACTATGGGAATATTTTGAGTTTGAAACGGCTGAATGTATTGTTTATTTATATTAATTTACAATAACTATATGACTCTACTAGACTCTGTATCTAACTGTATGATGCAATTAGTCATTTCTCATTCACAACATTCCTGTTTACCATATATTTTTAAGAACATAAATCGTAGGTAGCTATGTATGTGCGTAAATTAACCAGATAACGTTTTTCATTAAGGACAATGTTTTGTCTTGCTTTGAAATTGTATTATAGGTATATATTGGGATTCAATTTTAATATAATTTTTAGTAATAAAATGTTAATAATTATTAATTTATATTGAAATTAATATTTAAAATATAAACATGTGTGGAAGTAATATCATTTGATTTCGATACAGGTGCAAAGATAGCTAATCTGTGTATTGAGTAATAAAATAGTAGCTTTTATATTAGAAAAGAGCAACTTGTTGAGTTTCTCGCCGGCTCTTCTCAGAAGTACTGCCTTCCGAGCTGGTGGTAGATTTTGCGCGCTCTGAGCTAAGCCATACGTTTTTACGGCTTGGAACGTATTGCTTAACGTTCAGAACATGTTATACGTTTTCTATAAATGCTTTTGATATACTAATGAAAACCTTGTCTAACTATCAATAAAATATATATATGATGATTGATGATGATCATTTTTCGTTGTGATGTAATTTAATATTATTAATATTATTAAGTATTGCAAACAAACAGTCTTGCGATGAATAATAAATCATATATTAGGATTTTCAAGTCTGTTCAAAGATGTTGTATTATATAACATCGAAATTGATGAACAGTTGCATTTCATCTAAATTCGAACTGACCGTTGTTTTTTTTTTTTGAAAAGCAGTAACTGAAAAGGATATCAAATCATAACACTTACATGTAAAAATTTTTTTATAGATAGTTATAAAAAGTCTTATAGATAACAATTACACTATTATTATTATTTTTCTAAGGTTTTATTTGACTTCGTATCCACGGCAGGTAATGAAATACTTTGGTATAGACGCCGGGCACGTTTTCTATTCCGCATGGAGTTGGGCCGAAGCTTACAATGCCGACGACTTGGTAAATCCTGCCATTGTCAGACATCAGGGGACCCCCTGAATCGCCTTTACACGAGTCCTTACCGGCTACTCCCCCAGCGCATAGCTGTCCTTGCCATAATGGAACTTGTCGTCTCGAAACATTGTATGCTGGTTGACATTCCTGCAAATAAATATATGACTTTCATAAATCTTAACTAATATTATAAATGCGAAAGTCACTCGTTATGTCTGTCTGTGACGTCCACACGGTCAAACCGCTGAACCGATTGTGGTGAAATCAAAAATATTGGGATAAACATTGGCTTGTTTTTAAACTAAAAATTCAAGAATTTAATTGTTTTACGAAATGGCCGCCGAAAATATGAAACAGCTATAGCCCACCCAGGCGAAGCCGCGAGCGGTTCGTTAGTTATTTATAATTATGCCGGAACAACTAAGGGAAGTAAAATAAAACAAAAGTTGTAATTTTTTTAAATATACTACCATGAAATTTTGTAATAGTTCAGCTGAAGTAGTCGATTTTAAAGGAAATACTCTTTATTAAGATTAATTATTTTTAATCTTTATATATCCCTCTTTATTACTGGCCTTTTTAAAACTAGTTTTTGATAGTGAAAAAGAAAACATAAATTTTACCTCCATACTTCTATATGGCAGATCAACTTGTAGCTTAGTATTACTAAAGCTCTGTACATCACTAACTGCTCCCCATCCGGCTGCGTAAAGTGTTAACGGCAAGTTGGCATCAGTTGCAATATCAGAAATTGGTAGACATATGGGTCGTATGAAGTCTAAACAACAAGAATTATTTGAAAAATATTTATCATATGTTTAATTATAATATGCGGCGAACGGAGTCTTGACACTTTCTCCTTACACTGCTATGCGGAAAAACGTGAATCAGAATATAAGAGTGATAAAATTTGTAGGGTTTGTGGTAAAAGTGTCACTTTTGATGATATCCAATATATATCTAAAAATGAAAATTTGTCACTTATTTTTTTTAAAAAATAATATGTAGTCGATTAATAAGAAGAAACCATATAGCTATTAAAAGTATACATGCACATATATATTACAAATAATAATTATCTTTTGAACAAGATTTTAGGGGTTAAACAAATGCTTAAGGGTTAAAATTTGGGGTCTAAAACGAATGTCTGAAAAATGTCAAATGCGCGACGATAGCGGAAGTGACGGCTATGACCTACAGAACTTGTTTAATAGTCATCTAAATGTTACGATAATAATACGTTATCGCGAATATTACACATTTAAGATGAAACTATTTTGTATTTATATAAATTGTTAACTAAATACGTTGAGGCCATCGTGGTGGTGGTGTGACAGCGTATGGAATGGTAGTGGGTTCGATTCTCACTCGGAGGTAAGATTATATTTAAATTATTTTAATATCTCCACTCTGGTGAAAAAATAAAGCGCGGCGGTGAGTTCCGCCACTCAATAATCATTGCCCTGAGTGAGGATCAAGTCTACAACCATCGCTTTTACAGTCAGACGCTGTTCCACTGCGCCATGAGGGCTGCGTTATGCGTCACAGCGTCTTATTATTTTTACCATTGGCCATACTTTACCTGTGTACGGCGCGTTACTTTCTAGTCTCAACAGGGCAATGTCGTTTCTCCTGAGCAACGATGCTGTGTCGTAATTTGGGTGAGGAATGATTTTTTCTATAGGTATAACGGTTGTGCCTTCAGTGCAGTCCTCCCCACCGCCTTCCACTGGGACACAGTCCGGCCCTTGTGTACTTGTGTCGTATTCACCAAGGCGAACATTAGTTCTGAAATGGGATTTAATTATAATGTAATCGTAAAAAATTACACATCTTTTAAAAAACATTCAGTCCGACGACCTCAGATATAATCCTTAAAAAATGTATTCAAAAACCTTATATAATACTTTTCATACCCAACACTTAAAAATGCTAAAATATTTAATAAATAGTTCTCTTGGCAAACGATTGTTCGTTGAATAATTGAATGATAATTTTTGGGTATTTGAAATTTGTAAAAATCTGTCTACTACGATGCTAACAACAAAAGTAATTTGTAAGATCAATCATATTGAATAGGATATTTATTGTAAATTTCATGCATTTTATCTTCGCGTATCTCAAAATTTTGTGTTATAATATAGACAGACAGAAATTTTAAATAATGTAAATTTTAATTTTTTTTTATTTTTATTTAGCACTAGCTAAGGCATTCCGTTTTCCACTTTCTGCCCATTTTGACGTTTTAGTCAAACAAGCGGGACAAAAACAGTTTCAAATATTAATTTACCGCCATTGTGGCGCAGCGCGACAGCGTCTGGCTGTACGTACGCGTTGGTTGTTCGTTCGATTCCCACTCGGCAGAATGATACTATTTTGTGGCATATATATCTATGCAAGAAAATGTGTGAAGCTGTAGTTTTTACTTCTACATGGATATCGAACCCACAACTTTTACGTATACCAGCCACTTATCTGATATTATTATTCTAAGTTATTTGGTATATGTATACTCACGGTGTGCCAACTCTCAGGACCGGACCCGCCACGCAATGTCCAGCGGTGAGCACATATCTTCCACTTATTAAAACACCGCCGCAGAGTAACTTAATCTTTCTTTCTTTTACACCTATATACTCTACAATCGCTAACCATGGATACTGATCGATCGCTGTCATATTGCCACCTAAAACAAGTAAAATATTATATTTTTGTTCGCGTCACACCTATTTTTCAATTTATTTGCAAACGGAGTGCTTCTTTATTAAATATCAAAGCAAATCTCCAGTGCGACCATCCAACCATAGGGAATGTAAACGGGAATGGTTGTGAATTCTATTTCCACTCGAAGGAAGGTTCCTCCACTCCACACGAAATGTCTCGCATATCATACTATACGGGAATTAGGGCGAAGAAAAACTAAATCACCTATAATGCCAGTAAAGAAAAATTGAAAATAAAATTCCATCACATTACAATATTAATAACGGCAATCAATTTGTTAAAGTAATATTGAAATCTCAGACGCAATCTTTTAAAAAGGTCTTACTGTAAACGCCATTGGTTGTGGGTTCGATTCCATACAGGGGACTAACAATTGTTAAGACAAAGCACGGCGGTAATATCCACCACCCTTTAAAACATAATGTTTGGAATTGGAGCAAACAGTGAAGAACGAAGTCTCACAACACTATGACTACCCTGCTATGCGGGACAAAACGTAAAGCAAAAATGTCGGTTTGGGGGATAAAAGGTGGCGCTGTTTAGTAGCGCGACTAATAATGCGATTGGTTGTGGGTTCGTTATGTTTGAATACTTCATTCTCCAGTTCCTTATTATTTTAAAGAGTAGGCGTGTTTAGTTGCGAAACTTAACGTTGTGTTTTGTTTGACCAGACCAGAGAAATGAGAATAATTTCCCCGAGCGGGAATCGAACCTAGATCCGTCACGTTTATAGTCAGACGCTATTCAGGTGCACCACGAAGGTCTTAATATAATACAATTTATGTATTTATTATATTATTAACATTTACAAATCCGCATTGATCGTTATTTAATCATTTCTTATTAAATCATTCTATGCGAATCATTCGAGTTACACGTTTTTTTTATATTTTAAAATGTAAGTACACACTTTGTAGTAAAGTGTAAATACTAAATACACGCTTAGATTAAAAAAAAATACTGTTAAATTTTAATGTATTTAAGAGGCGCAGGTGGGAGCATTTTTTTTTTGTATTTAATTTTATTTACGTTTTTTAAAATATTTTTCTTTATTCTCAGTGTAAATAGCAAAAAATATTATTAGATATTTCTAGAATTCAGTTCCCTACGTCATCATCGTCGTCTTCTTTCCAGATTTAGAGACTAAGTTGAAATATTTTATTTTATATTTTTAACGATAATTGACGTCTCTGAGTGACAATTTGAACAATATATAAAGAGAGAGTTATGATTTTCAACTGGTATACTTATCTTTTAGTTCTTGAATTATGCATATGGATAAGCATAAAAAAAAATAACTATGATACTTTAAAATTTAGAATCGAATACGGGTACTTACATAGTGGTAATGCCAGCTACTCGAACACTTACTCCAAATTTCCTTGTCCTTAACTTAGTGTTAAGGCAATCCAGTAATTAATTAAAAAAAATAGAAAACGAGAATCGTAACGGAGTTTGTAAACGTGATTCGAACCCGCGTTTCTCGGAAACCGTCAAATTTCATACGATTCCTTGAAATATATTTCATATAATGAATAATACTTTAAAAAAAATATTTTAAAATTATTTACACGTTGGCATCGTAAATGAGATAAAATACTGACACCTTCACTATGACTGTCTGACTATGTATGAGATATGCAAGTTTAGTTCTAATTAATATTGATGGAACATAAAAAAAAGATTTCGAAATATACCAAATATTTTATTTCCGCTGCTACTATCCAGCCCACAGCATTCTGAGCGAGGGTCGGGTGGTGCTGCAGACGGTACGCAACTCCTGGACGGCATAACCCTTTCTCTCCTCGGTGGGCCACAACACACGCTCAAATTAGTAGTACTCTCACATCTGTTGGAAATAATTGTTTAATTGTTAATTATTTCCTTTCAAACGACAATGAGAGGAGCGTATGAGGAAGGAAATGTTTAAGTTTATTTTTTACTGAACTGCAGCTGGCGTTTACAAAACTTTATATCTATTTTCTGATGCACCTTAATCATTTCCTTAGCTTGAGAAAGGCTTTGTCTTTTTTATACATTTTATTTTTATACATTATTATATATTTTTTACCTTTTCTAAATATATATTTTAAAAGTGTTATTCACACACTTAGGATATGAAAAACAGTATAAATTTATATAAACATATATAGTATAAATTTCCTATAAACATTATAGTAAAATAAAAAATGTTAATAACGCACAAAAATGTTTTAAAAAATTGACAGATTTTGTTTGATTGACTCAGATCTTGATTTATAATGGACATTGTCGTAGAGTATTAAGCATGTATTGGAGTCAATGCAATGTTAGTAGTTTCTAATCTATCTAGGAATATTTAAATTGGTAATTTTGTTATTTTTCGATCGTGGAACGTATCACCTAACGTACACCTATCAGTATTAGTATTCTTCCTTGTAATAAAATATATAAAATGAATAAAAGTGTATAATTTGTAATTGTAATTCCATAAATACCTGGATAGTTGTACGTAGTTCTTTTTTTCTTCTGTAACGGGGCGCGCCAAAAGCATTAAAAGTGAAGGGCACGATAGAAGGTCTATGCAACTACCCTCGCTCCCATCCGGCGTGAAGCAACGCAGTTCCTCATCTCTTTGTATGTTTAATTCACAACATACCTATAAATTTTTAAAATATCTTAGAATACTTTAAATTAAGAAATATTTTATTTGATATAAAAAAAATAGCGGAATTTAGGGTATCGTGACGCAGTGTTCCCACTCGGCGTAATGATTCTATTTAAATTATTTAAATTTTTCCGCTCTGGTGGTAACAACTTGGAACGTTGATCTCCTTCTAGTTACACGCAAAGTTTTCGTTTGGAGAGAAATGTGGTGAAAGGAGTGTTTTGATATAAAGTTTCCTCTGCCTATCCCGCTATGAGGGATAAAGCGCGATACTGAAAA
The DNA here is from genome assembly GCA_038994665.1 of Podotricha telesiphe. NCBI lineage: Eukaryota > Metazoa > Arthropoda > Insecta > Lepidoptera > Nymphalidae > Podotricha > Podotricha telesiphe. The sequence continues at coordinate 1,030,916 of JAOYRR010000375.1, read as the reverse complement.
AACTAGCGGCATTAAATAATGGCGTTTTTGGAAGACTCAAGTTATCTAGCCAATTAAGCTATACCTATAATTGTAAATTTAATTTTACTGACATTAATGTTTTATATTAATGACCTAATAGATAAATAAAGTATTGCATACAGTAAAATACCCACTTACAAAAAAAATGCTTATTTAGAGTGTACATTAAATAAGTAATTATTTTTATTAATTTACATAATAATTCGAATACACCAAGAATGTTAAATGTTAGAGAGTGTTGAAGTTCTAACTTCCATTTATAGTATGTTACTTTAACGGCTTACATAGTATTGGGTTCAATTATCAGATGAGGACATCTGGAAATCATCATACTTCAGGAAACAATGAGAATTTAGTTAAATAATAGAAAAAAAAAAATTATATAAAACATTTTTGATTTTCCAGTCTGTTTTAAATAAGATTTGTCTTTGAATATAATTCTGACGTACGACAATTCGAAATCTCGGTTTTTTTGGTTAAAAATACTAAATTTTCCATATAAGTTCGACCTTTTTGAGATATATCATACCATAGGCAAACCGTTTGCATAAGCACAGAGGGAGCTTCTCAGTAATGCAACGTCGTCTTCTGTCCTAGAAGGATTTTTCACGAGGTCTAAAAGCCGTGGGCAATCCATCAAAGATATACATTGCCCCTTTGTCCCCGTCGGTGTCATGCATAGTGAATTTGTAATTGATTCTGAAATTAAAAAGTAATTATATAAGTATCTATATCTATTCATCGTGATGTTATCGTGGCTCATTGGCACATCGTCTGACTGTAAACGCGAGTGGTTGTGGGTTCGATCTATATCCTATAATGATTATATTTCTATTTATAATGATTATATTTTAAGTTTTTAGATTTTTCCTCTCTGGTTAGATTTCCACCACTCGACACGCAATATATCGATTTTAGGCGGAACGTAAAGAAAGCAGTGTTTTAATACTAATTTCTCTCTGACTACCTTTTAGTTTTAATTTTTCTTAAGAGATTTTTCTCCTATTTTTTTTTAAGATTTTTCTCCCATTTTTTTTTCAAAATTTCTACTATTTTTTTTATTAATTTGTTACATAATTTTATCTAAACTATCGCATGTATAGTGGTATTCAGTTAGAGCACTATTTTTAAAGAATATTTAAACTTTTCATAGTACTCTATGTCATCTACTAACTACGTCAGTTAGCGGTTCTCTGATTGCACGTTGCATGCAGGTTAAAGGTCCAGTCAGGATAAAAATTTTATTCGTAATATATTATGTGTTTCCCTGTTTCGATTAAACTGAGTGCGATAATGGGTTTCGCTGGCAACCACGCAAAGACCTTACGATAGGTGATACGTAATGCCATTAAATATCCCCATCTACTTATTTATAACTTCAAATAGATCTATTACGCATCTGAACTTAATTCAATGAAATTTAAAGACATTCGTTTGGTTAAATTTATATTTATGAATTTATGAACTTCAGTTTTAAACGCATCAAATTCATCTTTTTGATCTGATGGAAAGGATGAATTTAAAATTGAATAGAATATATATCTTAATCAATATAATTAAAAATTATTTCGATATATGGCACAATCAACTTTTCAGGCAGCGTGGAGTACGTCGTGCTCGCGCGAAATAAAAAATAAAAGACTGTATTATCAATGAATATATGTAAAATTTGGTAGATATATTACGAAATAAGACCTTTTGGTGTTACAATACCATTATTATACGAAAATGTGTTTTAATACTTTATCATTGATATTATATAGTAGCATTCACAATATATCATCTTTGTTCACACTCTTACAAGTTAAAAGTTGATTGACCCATATATCAATCTAGTAATGTATAGAAAAGTAATTAAGTTAATAGAAAAGCATGTTCTTTTATAATTAAAAGTTAAATCGTTATCCAAATTAATACATGGAATTATTTGTTAATAGTATTAATTGTACCTTAACGACTTGCACTATTATGATATTACAGGTTTTTACAATATCATTTTATTTCAAATATGTTTATTTATGTTTCTTAAGATTATTTGTATATGTTGATGACCAACGTGGCGCAGTGGCACAGCTTCTGCCTGTAAACACGATTAGTTGTGTGTTCGTTTCCCATTTCTACGCCCTGGGATGACAAAGTGCGTAATGTAATGTAAGTGTTTTGACACTAGGTACACTAGGTTCTCTATGCTATACCGGCAAAACTGTGAAGCTATTTTTATTGTTGTACATTTGCCATGTGTTTATTAAAGATGTTTTATAAAAAAAAATTGGCAAGAATCTTTTAGAGCAAAGCGTCGTACAAAAATAGAATTCTGTATAATTTAGACGGTTTCTTTTATTTTTACAGTAAATTTATACAAGTTTCGTATTGTATTTTATATTGTTTCTGTAATTTTTTATTATCAATCTTATTTGGCTAGAGTATAGCCTTTTGTTACTCGGTTCGTATTGGTCAGTTGTTTATGAAAAATCAAATTATGGTCAAAAGATGGTTGATGGGTGTACAGATTTTTATCTAGTTGATAAGCCTTAAGCAAACAGCTCCGACTGTCCGACAATGTTGTATTGGGTAGAGGAAAAACCTATTATGTTTTTTATTCAATACGTAAGTCTCACAGAAATGGCAATTTTTGTTTTATTTTCAGACCAATCTAATAGTAAGAGATAGAAACAAAACATGGGAATAAATGCGGCTACATAAAAACTTATTAGGTTTTATATGAATTGTTTTGTATAGATTATATAGATGAAAACTTGTTTGCCACCTTGGCATATGAATGAACAATAGATTTGTACTACCATAAATATCTCATAGTGTCGCACAAAATTGTAATTTTACAGGGTAATGTTTATCTAAACTCTGGACCATATTTGAACCTATGACCTCTCTTACTACAGCTGTATTTGGTTTATATAGAACGTATATTTGATGCATCGTCAGGTCTCTTGAATACGATGAATTGGTAAATCGTGATACAAGGTCATTTTTTGAGTTCACCGAACAGTTCCTTGTAGGTATTGTTGTTTTTGCCATCATATCTATAAATTGTTCTTTCTAGATGTTATAATATATTTATTTATATGTATTTGAAGTGTACAAAGAATTGAAGATTTTCTTAACGGTGACAGCGTGCCTTGTTACGCATTTATAATACTGTCTGTTAAATACGCGCTACCTTATACATATAACGAACAAATATTAAATTTCATTTTCCTTAAGTTTATTTAAAATTGACAGCCATATCCTTGCACGCATCGCTAACCAATTTTGTTTATATTGTATATCTTATTTAATTTATTAACACTGTGTATGTGATAATCTCGAATAACTAACACCGTATTATATACTAAGCGTAAGTAATACGCTTATTTGTTTTGTCATAATCTTAATGAGCATTGTGAATAAGAAAAAGAGAAGCTTTTGAAAAAGCTTCCACTTAAACTTGAACTTACGTCCATTCACCGAGCAGAAAGACGTCCAAATGAACACAAACAACAGAAAATACATGTTATTTTTTGTTTATAATGACATTATTTTATGCATTTATAGTAATAATGAAACGACCGCGCGCCGCGAAATGTCGTTACGTACTGACGGTTGGTGTGCGGGCTGGGAATCCTCATTTCGATAGATAAACGGCGCTTGCTTTATCTTTATCGTATATATGTATATATATTTATATATTTTGGTGAGAAATCAATCACTTTTTACTTTATGACTTTATCAGAAGATATGTCTGTATATATACATTTATATATATATATTTATATAATTTTAGTTTCACATAGTATTTTACTTATTCTAATTTTAGCTTGGCAAGTATTTATGCACTACTTCGAACTGACAACCTTCGCGGTAGCTAAGACAATCTACTTTGCCACATGTTAACGTCTACGATCGTCATATTTTTATTCTGACTGTAATTGGTCCTTAAAAAAACTTGTCCGGTGAGTTTCGCGAACGTCTGTGTATGGTTTTTTTTTCTAGTAATAAGTAAAACTAATAGCTGCATCCGTAGCGTTCTTATATTTTTTTGTCGGTGTATTAGTGCAGATTCGTTCTCGTTTGACAATTAAATTAAATAATAAAAAAATTGTAATATGTAATGTTGTAACTGACAAATTTAATTAATGATAGTCGCCATATTATAATGGTGTGGAGTGATAAAGAGAATTGAATCTCTGCGATTGCATTACATAAACATGACAACACCTCCTCTGTTTTGTGATAGAAAAAGGTTTGGCTGTCCACGTCGTGCTAAAAAGCAAAAGAGTATATCTCGGTAGATGATGGTAGCACCTAGAACCTTGTTGTGTATTTTTAAAGATGACTTAGGACTTGCTGCCTATAAGAGTCGCACTGGTCATTTTTTAACTGATAATTTAAAAGTAATAGATTTCCCATACAAAGAGTGAAGTACATTTTTGGTTATTTTGCTTTGATTTGTATTAAAGAGTAGGTAAGTAGAATATTCACACTTAAGCTTCACGTAAATTAAATTGTTTACTTTGATTTCAAGATAGTGTTCTATTGCAGAAAATTGTTTATAAACTACTTTTTTGTCCTTCCATCCCGCTTTCCCCAAGAAGTTTTTGCTGAAATAATAATAAAAAAAAAACCATTTAAAAATGTAAGATATTTATTGTAAAGAAATAATTATAATTATAAAAATACTGTTATGATATGATTATTTCATATTATTATAATATATGTAAAGCACAGACTGGTGGCAAATTTATACATATATATTTCATATATGAGTCGTTCAGTGTACATATCGATTCAATCCAATAAATAAATTATATTTATATTATAAATATACATAAATAGGCTTTTAATATTAAATTCTATTTAGCTTAGCGCCATCTATTATAGTTTCTGTGAACTAACTATGGTGTAACGCTGGTATAGTCACTGGTCGGACTAATGAGTGGTGGGAGAGGCGTTGATAACATAGTTGAATTCCATGTAGTGTTCGTTACTAGGCGGATCAAGCCCTGTGCCATTTCTAATGTAACTTTATTAAGTGTTAGGTAGGGACTAGAGAGAGGAGCTCGCGCACTGGAGGTGAGTGGTGATGCATTTTAAAGAGAATGTTTACGCCTAAACTTGAGTCACTTGGGTCAAGTACACTGCCCCAGAGTTCCTCTATCTGCAAACGCGATGAGCTCGGCGCCTCTGGTGTTAGTTGCCATTATATATTATATGTGTAGATTATATGTGTAGATTACATGTGTAGATTTTATCTCACGGTTTATAAAGTTATGAAAAATAATAGTATTGTTACAACTTGTAAGTGACTGACGGTAGTTAATCAAATGAATGAAGGGCTGTATATATATGCAGAGTAGTTGGCTCGTTTGCCTTGACGTATTTTGAGGTACACTATAATGTCAAAACTGATGTACCTACTTAATTTTAAATCTTTCTTACATTTAACAATAATATGACATTGTACAAATTTTTATATATATATATATATATATATTTATTAAATAACTTTTCTATTATAAACTCAGAGACAGACAGACAATGTAGGTACAGGCGGAAGTAGTAATAGTAGACAGCTTTTTCATAGTAAAATGGCCTTTATAGTCCACACGAACAATGCTGCGGGCTAAAACTCGTTAATTTATATTCAAATAGATAAATAATTTTACATATTGCTTAACTCCATCCACTCCATTCTAGGCTATTGTGGTGCAATTTGACAGCGTCTACCTATATACACGATGGTTGTGGGTCGATTCTCACTTGCAACATCTCTATTGAAAAACTTGCAATTCGGGCACAACTCTTATGAACGCAGCAGGATTCGTAACCGCGCCTCTAGGACACCTGGTTTAATATTTATACGTTTTCTAAAAATATGTGTTTAATTTCGTAAGTGTGTGATTAATACTTAATACAATGGTTAAAATATTTCTAACTTGTTGACATAAAGTTGTGCTTATAAAAAAAATCATCCAATGTCACGGGCTGATTTTCCCACGTACTGTCAAGTGTAATTTGTGAATAATAATAAAATTATATTATTGTGCCTTGTATCTGTAGTTAGTAAGTACCGTAGCCTATTAATTACATATATCTTACTTATTTTTTACAAAGTATTTTAATTATATAATATTTAAGTTTTTAAAATATTTGTTAAACTTGTGTACAATTTATAGACTTAAGAATATATAAAAAACACATTAAAATTCTATCGTAGCAAGATTTCAACTTTAAACTGTATATAAGAGGCGCTGGTTCCAAACATGCTACGTAAAAATTTTAACATGGTATATAGAAATCTTATTATAACTTCATTTATATGACTATATGTTGAGGGACTAGTACATTAATTATTATTTCTATTCATGAACTATTTATATTCATTGTCTGCCTTAAAATGACTTCTTACATATTAAATTTAAAAAAAAGTCGTCTATTTCTTTTTTTTTGAAAACGTATAAAATTTAAACGTAGCGGCATACGAACCCGCACCTCTTGTAAACCGTCCAAGTGCTCTGACCACTAAGCCATGCGTTTTACATCCGGCTACGTCAAAATTCTTATATTACATACAACTTATTTTAGTTGTTAGCATCTCTGTAGAGATAATTTTACAAGGTTCTGCTGCTCAAAGATTATTACTCTATACGTTTTCTAAAAAAATGTTTTTCATATACTAAATGTGAGAATAACACTTTAAAAATATTTTTGTCAGACAACTGACAAGCTGAAATTTGGCATATAGGCTCCTTGAGTGTAGTATAGGGAAGTATTAAGTTAGGATTTCCCGAAAGGGCAAGGGAAACGGATGTGGGCAGACCAATTACAACAATTGGGACAATAAAATACACGCATACATAGTGGCGGGTGAAGTTTTCAGTGTCTTGAAAACATAGTTATCACTGGATCAATCATCGGGTGGGTCCATTGTAATACTTTAAAAATATTAATGGATGTTAAGGCTAGTAAAAATACTTCGTCTCTTCAATTAAATATGAAATTGGTTGTAGAATATGCGTATTTGTAGGTATATCGACAATTCTAGCGCTTCAATTCTTCTTCTTCGCTTTCTTTTAAGTTTTTTACCTATTTTTATTCTATAATTAACTTTCAATATTATTTTTGATCCAATCAAGGTAATCGTGGACCTTTGTATATATACTAGGCCAGCCTTTAGAACCGCACTGTAAAGTTCCATAGCTTATAATTCCGATGATTTCGTGAAATTGGTCATATTCATTTATCAAAGGTCCGCCGGAGTCGCCTTTGCAACTGTCCACGCCGACCTCGCCTCCAGCACAAATCTGTTTATCCCATATAGAATTAATGCCGTTGGCTGAGTAGCGATCACGGCATTTCTGGGGAATGAATATTTGAATGAATACTGGTAAAACATATACATTTTAACATATATTTTAGTATTTTAGCCTTCGAAACATAATTACTAGTATTTTAGTGTAATGGAGTTGCTCTGTTTACTGATTAAACTTATTTCCTGTATTTTGTGACGTAATTGAGTATGGTATTTTACGACATTGTGTCTATATATACGTATCTGAAACCCACCTTTTGTTCGACATAAGGTATATTTGTGTGAAGTTTAATATTGCTTGCAGTGCCGTAGTTGTTGATGGCTCCCCATCCTGCGACGAACAGCCGCCAATTGCTTGGATGATTTTGTGTAATATCCAATGTCGGTAAACACAATGGCCGGATAAAATCTGTAAATAATAATTGTATTATAATATGTTAAAATAATCTCGTATTTTAATAAAAAACAAATGCATAATTAATTTTGAAAGAAATATTGTAACGTCACAAATCTACTAATCTAAGTCTAATCAATTTTGCTTCAGTTGGCATATACATTTTGGAAATTACAGAAATTTATATGTTATTAAAGTACACATAGCAGTATTAGGTACATATACTAACCATTATAAGGTGCCATTTCTGATAATTTAATCAGCCCAATGTCATTAACTTGAAAGATATTATTATTTTTCGAATTATATTTTCTGAGTGTGGTATAATTTTTGTCTATTAATATTGTTATAATCCCATCACAATACAGTCCTCTCCGCCGCCCTCCACTTCAACACAGTCCTTACCGCTGTTTGTCGTGTTGTACTCCCCAAGAATAACTGCTTTCCTGCACATTAATTTTTAAAAGTAAACAGAATTTTTCTTTCATAATCATAATTTCTAACATAGTGAAGATATGTTAGTATCTAATATTTTTTTTATGTCTTGACCATTCGTCCTTTTTTTCTTTTACAAACATTTAGAATTTAATATTTTCTTATATTTCGAAACACTGCATTTAAGGTATCTTAAACATCACGTATATTTAGTAATTTATTCAAAGTTCGATACTTACGCTCTCAGGATTTTGTTTCTGGTGTGACAGGCAGTGTGGCACACAGTCATTACATACGATTGCTTATGAGTGTTCCTCCGCATGTGTAGGGCCTGGTGCTCAGCGGAGCTTAACCACGGATATTGATCTATTGTTGTCTGTATTTTCCACCTGCGGATTATTTGTTTAGTATTTAATAGTACAGTATTTATTGTTGAGGCAGTAATAGTAAAAACGTAGTAGGTTCGAAAACTGGTAAGATTCTAATCTGAAGAAAATATATAATTTTTTCCATAAAGATATCAATTAAAATAACACTACTAGCTGTTAGCTGCACTGGCCACATGGAAGTTATGACCCATCTCTCCTTCCAAATGTGAAATTTGTAGCCAAATGATTAACAAACAACTTGTGCAGAGCCTTATTCTTTATAATCAGTCCTGTCAAAAAATCTGTTCTTAGCATCTGCTAAACACTCACACTGAACACTGAATACTCATCTGTGTACTATATATAAACCCCTTCAAACATTTCTTACTTCATGGTTGCATGTCAAGTTAGTAATAGTGTCGTGTGAATACATACCTACAATTTTATTTCCCGACGGACTCTCTACACCACAGCAATGACTGTCAGGATTGGGGGGTGTTGCCGATTTGGAACAGTCTTGGGAATTACCCGAAATCTGTTCGACGGAGAAACCTCATCGCAGCACACACTGAGACCCTCACCAAGACACCTGTATGACAAAGATATTTATCATCTTAGATATTTATCATCAATATTTTTAGACTAAGGCAGTAAAGATCGCTTCACCACTTATATCTAGGAGACTTTTCCGCATTGTGTAATCTAACAGGAATACAAGGTAAATGAAAATAATTAAATATGAATAAAAAGTCCCACAAGTAAAAGATCGAATCCGCTACTATCGCATGTATAGTCCTAAAATTTCGTAACTGTCCCGCGATGTTGTTTTGATCATATATTAGTTAGTCTTGTCATAAATATTGTGACAACAAACAGATGTTTTTTTACTGTACGTAATATTTATTACTATTACAGTTAGTTATTAGTTTAATAAATTAATATAAAACCATTAAAAATATATAAAGCTTATTCGAAGTGGTGAATAACAGCACATTTTCTTTTTCAATTCTTTACTGCCAATAGTATGGATTGTTTTAGAGGCTCCGAATTATCATGGCGAGCAAGCGAGCGAGTATTTAGAGCTTACTCTCTAAAACTGACCGTAAATCATTATTCAGTAAATAAAGATTAGGACTAGATGACGGCTAGTTTTCAACTCTAATAAAGTCCGGAACGTTGGTTTCTAACCAAGGTTGGGTGGATCGAGCTTTATGACCCGGCGCCGAGTCTTGCTGAAAGGACCATTTTTGGTTCTTAAAAATGATGTTGTTAAGGGGCTTAGATACCTTCTCAAGAAAGGTATCTTGATACACTTGTGCCGATGTTTTAATACCTTTTTCACAAAAATATGACCCAGCCACTCTGTCATAGCTAACACCCCACCGAACCATCACTGAAGTCAGATAATGCCCACGTTGTACTCTATTGGGAAACTTCTTTGTTTGTTACAATATTGCTTAATTGTAAAAAAATCCATTAGAAAACAAAATTTGTCTGTGACCACCCTTTGTGTGCCGTTTAAGTTGTTCTTTTGGTTTTACCACCCTATTCTTTTTTTTAATTATCAGCTAAAAATGACCAATGCTTCTTTTGTAAGCTGCAAGTACTAAGTCATTTTTTAAAATACACGACATGGTTCCAGTTGCTTTTTTCATCACCCGAGATAAAATCTTTTGCTTTCGGACCGGATTTCGTGGAATTGTTTCGCTTTGATCGCATTTTTCGTACGAACACTACGTGGATACCCAGATCTTTTCTTTCACAAACAGAGGAGGTTTCATTGTATCTAGCAATAACCCGGTACACAAACATTTCACTAATACCAAGCGTCTGGAGGATTTTAAAATTTGTATTGGTACCGTACTACTTTATGTAATGCAATCATATCAATTTGGTTCTTTTTATCACTACGCTCACCCCACCATTTTAATATCACAAAATATTTTATTATATATTGGCGCGAAAATAAAAATAACAATAATAAAAAAATGACAGATTCTAAATTCGAAAGTAATATTTTATTTGTTTTTAATTATAACAGTATTTATGGTTAGAATAATATATTTAAAATTCAGAGTCATTTATTAAAAGTATCAAGAAAGTATTATTTTGTAAATTCTTGAACAATGAGCCCTAACAGTATTTTCTTTATAGGTTAATAAGTGCATACTTCCATTATAATCATTATTAATAAAAAATCCCGATAATTTCAAGTTATAAATCGTAACTCGTTCTCGCCTTTGTAAAATCCTGATATAATTATTACTTAGTTTTTCTCTCCATTGTGTGTATTGGTAATCATTTTACAACGTATATTCCCCGTGAATTACGATAGTTAATAAATTCAATTAAATTGTTGGGAAACGTTTATATATAAAATTATTTAATATCCATGGTTTGATTTTCAAGATGGGAAAAGAGTATACGAGAAAAAAAGAAATTCCTTAGTATTCTATGGATTCACCGTGCCGGTGCCCGTCGCGTTGCGGAGAAGTTCGGAGTAGTGTGAGGGGCTGGCGACCCCAATGTAGGCTAGAAAACTCGACGACAATTCGATTGTGTATAAAATCGCTAAAGCAAAATGATCTTATTATCGTAAAAATAAACACTAAATTACTTTTCCATATTTTGAAAGTATGTATTGATCTACATAGGTAGTAGCAGGCACATTCTACTAATATTATAAACGCAAAAGTTTGTGAGGATGTTTGTTACTCTTTCACGTAAAAACTACTGTATGGATTTTAATGAAACTTTACAATAATATAGCTTATACATCAGACATAGCACATAGGCTACAAGTTATAAAGACATTGTGTGAATTGACCAAAATATCAAGTAAGTATCTTATGTTCAAGCCATTAAAGCCAAAATAGTGAACCATTGTAGTCAATAAATTAATATTATGGTATATATATATGCTAAATGCATATGTATACACGCTACATATACCAGAATATTATTTTTTGCTATTTTTGTGTCTGTCAGTCTCTTGTTTCCGGCTAATCTTTAGAACGGCTACACCGATTTTGACGGGGCTTTCACATAAGATCTCCACGCGGACATAGTCGCGGGCACAGTTGGTATATAGGATAGATTGGATTTACCTTGACCGCTGTACCAAGTCCAAAGATTGCTTATTGGGTTTTTCTATCATCGCAAGAAGCTTTGGACATTGTTGGATCTTGACGCAGGTACCAATTGTACCAAATCTGGTAACACATCGTTTTTCCTCTGGCGGTAGTGTTGCCTCAGTTGCGGTCGTGGTTGCGGTCGTGGTTGCGGTCGTGGTTGTGGTTGTCGTTGTGGTTGTCGTTGTGGTTGTGGTGACGTTTACAAGTGTAGTTGTAACAGATGGACAACACACCTATATTAGAAAAAAAAAATTTTTTTTAATGGAGAGGATTTAATATGTGACCGATTACAGGCCACTATAGTGTAAGCTTATAGAAAGTAGTGTCACATTATGATGTACCATCTTTTTAAAATTTTACAGACTATGTATATATGTCTGTCTTATTTAATACTTTATGTGAAAATTAAGTATTTGTTGTATATAAAACGTTTTTATACTTTTTGTTTGTGAGGATATGTTCGCAACCGCCATTCCGGGGAATGATTATAATTAATTAATATTCGAAAAACATGTTTAAAAGTATGTTTTTCAATTACTTAAGTGTGTAATTAACACTTTAAAATGTTAAAAATAATTTATATTCGTTTGCCTGCATTGGTAAAACAAAGCTAGGCTTTGCGTTACGCCACTCAACACGCAATGTTCCGAATATGTCACTAGTTTCATAACTCTGCTATGCGGGATAAAGTGTGTGAATCTGAAAAAAATCAAACTTGCCTTGGGCACGTCTCCCACAAAGCCACATTGCATATTCTTAATTGCCTCCCGTTCTTGTGGAGACTTTTTAATTTTGTCTCTGAGACTCGCACATTCACTGATCAATACACACACACCGTCTTGACGTGTTGGTGTGACGCAGAAATCTGGAAGTAAAGATATGATTATAGTTGATATATACACAATCTATAGTTCTATAATAAATACCCGTTTTTAACAGGTAGGTTGTTTAAAATATGTAGATTAGCCACTAAGAACGAATTACAAAAATTGAAAATTGAATTGCGACATTACTATGGAATATTGAAGGCGTAATACTAAAAAAATACCTGTACACAGCTGTAAGTCTTCCGAACGTCAGTGTACAAAACATATAAAAAATTCTTACGCGATAAAATACGTGAAAGTTTTTTAAAATGTAATATTTCATAAATATAAAATATTAATACCAAATACAAAAATATTCGATTTGAGTCAATTTATTAAGTTGTGAGCAATAAAATATCTAGTATATACTTTCCCTAAATTATGTATTTAATTATGTATTGATGTGTTTTTACCATACATTCGGCTAGTCTTCATAAGTTTACTCGTCACGTAGAAAAGTAGGTACTTTATTACAATTTACAATTGAATAAACTGACTCAAATTTTGTCATTGGGTGCATTGATACCTTATATGGTTAATGTTAGATAAATTTAGGTTTTTTGTAAAAGGGTGAATAAAATTAATTGAACTTAACGGACTGTACTTGATGAAGAAAATTACAGGAGAACAAACATACACTTAAAATCATTTTGTATAAGGACAAAATTATTTAGTTACTCATTTTGGTAGGGACATCAGGTTGATGGTATTTTTGGTGTGAATTTTAATTGAATTAGCTTTTCTGTTCTTTTTATGTACCTATAGATATTGTTTAAAAAAAACAGTCCTATTTATTGCTTTTTATTTGTTTAAATTTGATTGTCATTAAAAAGAACATTTTTTACAAAAGAAATGCTGTACACCATTTCAAATTTCATGTGGAGTTGGCCTATTTTTGAGACATACTATGTAACGATATATTCATAAATGTATTGTACAACATAGTATTCTTAGTTCTATGTATGTAACGTTGCCTTCCTAAGAAAAGCATTCTCCTTAGCATTTCGGGTGTCTGGGACTTGCGACCCAAGTGTAAGGCTAAACAAACGGGTCCCTTTACAATTGCATTAATGCTCGCCTCCACTATCGGAACATCTGTTACTACTTAACACAAAATTTAAATACATCATGATTAACATAATCTTTTGAAATACGTGCTGGAAACGAACTGATACTTCTATATCTTCTAGTAGATTATATAAACATTTCGCTGTTACACCTCTAGTACGCCTCTACCTCTACTACGCGTCTACTTCTGCCGCATATAAATTAAGTAAAACCCTGTTCCTGGTCAGTTCGTTACTAAATTTCAAGTATGGATTTACTTTAGTGTGGTCTTTAGTAATGTTTGTTTTCTAATGGAACTATTAAGTTATACCCCAATAGCAAGTTTAAGTCTCTTAGAGTAAAGGAAAATGTCCAGCCTGGATGACGAGATACCAACATCCTCAGGGTTTTTGTACTGTTTCCCATACGTATCCATCACGAGAGTCCAATTAAGTGCTGGTTTTACGATTGGATTGCTGATAAAGGCTTTTGTGTGGATATTTTAGACGAGCCTTCTCTTAAAATTCTATTAATCGTTTGTTGGATGTTATATTTTTGTTATTGAAAGACTAACCGCTTCACGTATTATTTCCAACGCCTTATAATAGCGACGCGAGTATTGACAGCTCCGGGGCACTTCTGTATTTTGAAAGTGATGTAACAATATCATCTTGTGATTTTTCCAGAATGTCTTTTGGCGGCTCTTAGGTATTTATAGAGTTCAGAGAACGCGGGCGGGCGAAAAAACTAAATAGTTTAGTCGTGTAGATTACGCAGGCGAAGCCGCGAGCCGGTCGGTAATATCTAATATATTTTATAGTAATCTCTTCGTTTTTTTTCTAGCTTCACGATTTATCCCGCATATCGTGGTAGTGTCAGGGTAACCTTGTATTAAGACAGTCCGTTCTTTGCGCTCCACCCAAATCCTTGGCACCACCACCTTTGAGTTGTAATTAATAGGTTTTTATTGATCCCTCCCTTCCTCGTTTTCGGAACTACCACTTCTCTCTATATTTCGCTTTTTTGTTTTAGACATGACCCGTTTAAGGTCATCTTCACAATGATTTGTTTGTGTTACTTTAAGATAACCTCAAATCGTGAACTGTACGAACTTTAATATACTGTAACAATATTGATATATTGTTTAGAACTATTATATGAATATAAAAAAAAAGTATTTATATAATTTTCATACCACATAAACACTTACTAGGCAGATCGTACAATATCTTGTTCTAACAGTACTGATAGTAAATAAATAATATTTTATGACTAACTTGGCTGTGAGAGTTGATTTTATATAAAATTATATATTTTTTTATATATATATACAAATAAATAAAATATGTGTGCCTGTTTATTATATTAAAATAACGCTTTTTCCTGAATGCAAATGTGTGTGTACACGGTACATATACCAAAACAATTTTATTTCTAATTTTTATCTGTCTGTTTGTTCTGGCTAATCTTTGAAACGGCTGGGCGATTTTGCCGGGATTTTCGCTGGCTAGGTTGGCAGATAGCTGGTATAATAAGTAACTTAAACTACTTTTATATTAGAATTCAAAACGGACAAAGTCGCAGGCATAGATAGAGTATAATAAAATGTGGAGGCTATCCTGCATAAAATATTTATTGTCATCAGGATCAGGATTAAAATTTAGAATGAAAGTAAATGTAGAATTAAAATAATAATAATTTTAATATTTTAAGACAGACTAACAAGCTCTACTTATTAATAAAATATTTAGGCAGTTCCTATAAATTTGTTGATTGGTTAATCCTTGGCCAGTCTCTCTTTAAAATTAAATATTTAAATTTTGAAGTAAATTAACACATATACTAGTTTTGTTTCATAATAGTTTAAAAGCGTTTTTAGTATCAAACGAACGACAATTAAAATATATCTAAGATAGTCCGATTTATATCTACTTTGAAACCTTGTTGCGCCACCTATGTAGTAACTTATAGTAGTATTTTTTAAATGTCTTAGCATTTAACTAAATGCAAGTTAAAGGTAAAGGTTCTTAATTTGAAATGTCACTGCAAAAATATATTGTAAATAAATAAAAAAGCAACTAAAATATAACGTAATCTCGACTTAAAAAACATATAGATCCACTGGATTGTGGATGTTAAAGGCTTAGTTTTAATTTAGTAATTGAAATAAAAGTGATTGCTTACAAAAAGTACATATCATATGTACATAGTAAACAAACAAGAAAAGAAAAATGTGGTATTGTCGTTACGATAACAAATTTAAGTTTATTGAACTTAAAGAATTGACCATGAAAATTTGTGCGGAACACTATATGCGATAATCCAGCTTGCGCTTGTCGTTGCTTTGTACATAAGTGATATCAAAACCAGTCACAATATCTTGTATATGCTATCTTATACATACATAGAAACGTAATATAGAATAATGCGAATAATAGAAGAATAACTTGATATTTTTATTTAAATATTTGAATACAATTTATACTTTGATTATTAATTCCCAAGCGAACTGTAAATTAATTTTAATATAATGCACCTTGTGTATGCTTACCTAGTCCATAGACGAGGAACGATAATGATATGGCCACAAGACACAGAACGAGTTTCATGTTCGCAAAACGACCGCTCGTTAAGCAACCGGACTTTACAATGCTATACGAGAAGGCTTAAGTTCTGGTGAATATATGCTATCAAGACATGTATGACTCAACTGTATACGTCATTTTGTTAATACATTCATTTATCTGCATTTTTCCTGTTATTTTTGGCAATCATATTATGGATTAAAGAATGAAAATGCCATTTCCTATAGACAAATTAAGAAAAAATTAAGTAATATAATCTCTCGCGATAAAATTTTAGGAGTCTAGACTCCATAAATAGCGTGAAGGCATTTAGTACAGTTTTCTGGGAACAAAATTTAGTGCTAGAAAAAAATAGTTCAAATTGAAAAATTGAGAAAAAAATGGCATTTGGAAATTTGTTTAGTTGTACAATTCGTTTTATTTAATTATTTTATTTTTAACAATTCTTGACAGCATCAACATTTTACTTTCCATAGTAGCTACAGGGTAGTCAGAACGAACCTAGTGTCATGACTCTTGACACTGCCTTCTCAACTGTCTGATCGAAATCAAGACTGTAAACATTATTGGTTGTGAGTTCGATTCCCTCTCGCAGGCATGATAAAATATTTTCATTTCTTCGCTCTGTTACCTAAGACAAAAGCGCGGCTCTGAGTTACGCCTCTCAACACTCAAGTGTCTCAATTTCGAGCGGAAAATATACAGAACGGAGTGTCTTGACACTACGTTCTCTTTGTAGTCAAAACCTTATTTTTTTTAAGCGACGAAATCCTTTACGGATCTGGCCAATAGGGCGATTGGGGACTTGGACGCGGTTATGTGGGCCTGGCAAATGTAGGCCGCCCGTGTACCTCTAGTAAAACCTCACGGTGCTCCACCTCGACCGCTACTGGCCGGGGCTACTGGGAATACAATAAGCATGGAACTAAGAAAAAGGAATTCTAACCCATAACCTAACTAACTTATTTAGGGCAATATGGAGCCAATTAAAACACATGTTAATTATAAAGGATATTACTGAAGAGGACATTGCTTATTTATATGCTGGGAATCTGCGCGTTTAAATAAGTCCATATAAAATAAATAATGGTACAAATAAATGGCTTCCAGTTAACAACTCGTATAGCATATAAATTATATCAATGGTATACTCGTATATGGATATCTTTGTAGATCTAATCGCGCTTTGACTTTTGATGCACTGCTATGGCATACGGCTTAGGTCAAAAATTACAAAGACCTTTTTAGAATTATTACAATTTTTTGTACTTTGAACTGAAGACAGATATTTTTTCATATTAATTATCACATTCATAATCATTATATTTATATATTAAAGGTAAAGGAAAACTTACAGATATTTTGGCTTAATACACTTTATATTGAGATAAAATGCAGAAACATATTTTTTTATAATAATACACAAAATTAATCAAAATAAAATATTACATACACTAGTATGAATTACATTTAAAATAATGTTGCGTAATATACTAAGGCAAAACTTACTGTACGCGTTAACGGGTTTTTGTCATTTTTATTAGTTTTAATAAGTTTAAGCTCAAAATATAAAGTAGTTATTAACAATGTTTTCGTTGGTATATACTTATATATACTATAATATAAACACGTTAAAATAAAACATAGACTGTTTTGATAATATACTATGTCTTGTACTATGTAGTGGGGAGCACCCGTCATACGCCGTACGACAGCACGACAAGGCAGTAGTGTCATGTACTTGTCTAATTACTGAATTAATTGTTTTATATATATATATATATATATATATATCATGATTCTAATGATGATCTTTGTATTAAATTGATTATAAATAAGAGACGTTGCCGAGTTACTTATATTGATTGCCTGCCATAAATTCGGTGAATTGAAGTGGGGCTGGTGCTCCATCTAGCCCCACTTTTAGTACCCACGCCACGACACAGTGTTCGTAAACTCAACATACACATTCACCACAGTTCACTTCAGTTTTATAATTATTGAGGCGTTTCAAAATTCACTCAATCATTAGGTGATCCTAAAGTGAATTTCAACGTAGCCAGACCAGGATGTAGAACGTATCGCTTAGCGGTCACAGCGCATGGACTGTTTAATATAGGCGCGGGACCGAGTCTTGATACGTAAAATTTTTTTTCGTTGACTTACAATACTAGTAATAATACTTTAGCTTAGAGAAAAAAAGGTTGCACAATATTTCATTTCATTACATTTTATTAAACATTATATGAATCTTTGTCAGAAATCTTGAAACGCAAAGTTGTAATAATTTTGTAAGAATATTTTGGTCCACTACTTGACGTCCAATTTGCTTCAAAATTGGTCCACATGTCCAATTTCGATGATAATACAATACTTTCGTAACAAATACCTGATGTCCTTCCCACGATGACGAGGTGGTCCAGGAAAATAATTTTAAGAGAATTATCGTGATTAAGAACGTATGGCTACAGTGATCAGAGCGCTTGTTTCCGTTCCGTCCAATGTTACGGTTTCCAAGAGACGCGGGTTCGAATCCGTTGAAATGTTTATTTCTAAAAGTGTTTTTCTATTTCCTAAGCGTGTGAATAACGCTTAAAAATGTTAAATATAAATAATTTAAAGCTTGGTTTCTTTTATGTGATTTTATTAAAGTATTTTTTATTAATGTATTTATTAAATTAACGTATTATTACCATTTTGGAAGGCACACAAATAACCTTGTGGCAATCACTCTGTTTTTCACATTCTCGATTCTCTTATTTATTAATATTGGCAAGTTTTGTCTGACCATACAACACATATATGACATTTATGTAACTACAATGAGATTTGAATTCTATGGTAAAAATTCAAAGCGCGGCGTTAAGTTCCGCTACTCAACTCGCAATGTCTCGATTTCGGGCGAAAAGTTTATAACATAGTGTCTTGACACTAAGTTCACCGCAATAGCCTCTATTCTATCATTCAACTTCTAACTGTGAAAGCTCCACTCGGAGTTTATAATTATATTATTTTCATTTATCCATTCTGATTATACATACTCTCAAAGTTCCACCAATAAATACGCAACGTCTAGTTTACAACCGGACATCGGAAAATGGAGTTTTTTGCCACTAGTAGTAGGTAAAGGGTAAAGCTGTAAAACTTATCTTACTTATCTAAGTCCATGTAAGTTGCGTCATCAATATAATAGACGTTATTAATATGACATTTCTTTAAATTATATACATCTAAGACTGGTACAATATTTTCCTTGTATCCTCATATTCGTCTAGTTCTGTTAGTTTATATGAACTAATTAACATTAGTGAGTTTTATACATTATTTAATGTACATTAAATTAATAAAATAAAATTTACACACGATGATTTCTTTGAAGTGTCATACACTGTTGAGGTCACGTGTCTTTTATGCGTCAACGGGGATACTAGTGGAAGACCTATTTAAAAAAACGGGTTTACTCGTTTGTAACGTCTTTATTATGTTACAATATATATTATTATATTCATGAATTAAAAAAAATACAAAATTAAAATTTATTATCACATTTTTAAAAATAATATTAATATTTATAATATATTAAACAACACAAAGTAAATTATTTAGAAACAATTCTATTTATCCACTGTAAGTATGGATATACTTTCGTATAAACACTGGGGACGCCCTCAGTACCGCAGGGGACTGCACCAAAACTCACGAGGGCCTCCAAAGTGTATCTTCCGTCCTTTTCGGACATCAAAGGTCCGCCGCCGTCTCCCCTGCAAGAGTCCAAACCCTTTTCACCGCCAGCACAAATGTGGTTCTCACCTACGGCGGACGAGTGCCGTAGGTTCCTTTTTTCAAATATTTCTTTACATTTCTGTAATAATGATTTATAAGGTAAATATTTTTTTTTTTACTGTTCGACACAGTGGGGCACTTGTAAGGCAATGGTTGTCGATCGTCACTTGCTCAGGTGTTAAAAGCTAAATATAACCATTAGATTATATTCAATTATGAGGCTATCTTGGCGCTGTGGACAGCTTCTGAGTGTAAACGTGATAGGTCGTAGGTTCAATTCCCATCCGTGTTTCTCTCTGTTTATGCGGAAAAGGCGTGAAAAGGAAAAAAAACATAAAACAAATTTGTACCTCCAAAGGTACATAGGGTAGTTCGACATAATGCTTTACGACGTCGTCCTCTCTTGGTCGCTCGCAGGCTTGCTGCCCCAGCCGGCGTTGATCAGCCGTAAGTTTTTGGGTGGTGATATAGTTATATCGCTCGTGGGTAGACATATCGGTCTTATGAATTCTGGGAAATGAAATAGTATTTTTATTTGCTTGACTCTGGTCTCTGCATAGAAGTTAATAAGAACCAATATAAAGAATTTTCGGTCTCAGCACTCAGTTCGAGATTGAGCCGTTGCATACTCGTAGTTAGTAACGAAACTTAACGTGGGCTTTGTTTACCAGTGAAAATACTTTAAGTATTATAATAATTAAAAAAAAATTAATAATTGTTCCTCCGTCATAACGATACTTATATGCGTAGTAAGCGCGTAATACAGAAAATACGCTTATTTTTAGCTGCAAGACACTCCGTTCTCCATTTTCCGCTCAAATCCGAACTATTGCTTGTTGAGTGGCGGTACACAACGGAGCACTTTGTCTTACCAGAGCAAGAAAATAAAAATATTTAATAATTAAGTTATTTTTATTGATGTTAGATTGTGAGTGGGATTTGGACTCACATTCACATTTACAATTAAATACTGTCCCACTGTGCCAGAATGACAGTAGAAAATTAAATCATAATTAATTATTAAATGTATATATAATTACCATTATAAGATACTTGTTCAATTAGTTTTATCACAGCGATGTCATGGCTTTCGTGGTATGAAGGCTTGCCAAATTGTGGGTGTGAGACGACAAATTCTATGGGAATCGTAATAGCTCCGTTATTGCAAACTTTTTTCCCATCCACTACAAGACAGTCTGGTCCAGTATGTGTTTTGTTAAAATCGCCCAAACGTACATTTGTACTGTAACATAAAATATAGTATGTTAAAAGTAATATATAGTCGTTAATGTCACAATGGTTAATAAATTATCATTTCTTTCATATTTAATTAAAATAGCTACAGAACAAGCTGTATAATATAAATGCTATGTATATACCATGTGCATGTTCTCGTTTTTTACAAAGGCACAGTGGTGAAAAGGTGTTACATTTTGTTATTAACTTATATGTATAGTTTTATTATGTTATTTTAAGATTAATTGCCTCCGGATCGTTAAAAAGAGGTCAAGTGTGTATGATGCGGGAGATGCGAGATATACGAGGTGACATATGAATGAGCTGGTATTTAGACTAGAAAGCTATTATAGTGATTATTCTATATATAATATTCTAGAAACAATAGCTTTAAATTTAATACTATTTATTTACAGACAACATTTATTAATATTACTTTGTATGACATGCAAACGTTAAGTTACGTTTGTTGCGCCTTTTTAAGTATTTTTTTTAGAATACCTAGATAAAACTGGAGCCAGAACATCAATATCGATTGCTATCAAATTTCATAATCTATTTATACTTTTAATTTAGTACATTTTTGGCGCTGTGCCCGCAAAGAAATTAAAGTTATTTTTTCTTCATGCACAAGTGACTAAAATGCATATACCCAATTCAATTTTCCATTATGTTACCATCTTTTCTGTGCCGTATATTGTTTTAAAGTATCTCCAGCATAAATATATAATTTAAATATAAATATGCTGCCGAGTGAGAATCGAATCAATCAATGACCATTACTTATACACTACAGCTCGCTTATACAGCTTATACAGCTTATACAGCCATGTACATATATAGGAACATGAGATAATTCTTACTTAAATGAAGTTAGATTTTCACACATTACATTATTTAAATAAAAATCAAAGGGATGCCATTGTGGTGCAGTCAAAGACGCAATATGATTATTCATATTTCAAATTATTTTCATTTGCTTGCTCTAGTGAGA
Source organism: Podotricha telesiphe (assembly GCA_038994665.1). Lineage (NCBI taxonomy): Eukaryota > Metazoa > Arthropoda > Insecta > Lepidoptera > Nymphalidae > Podotricha > Podotricha telesiphe. The sequence goes on along the minus strand of JAOYRR010000375.1, from coordinate 1,008,744 downwards.
CCGAGCGCGGCGTTGAGTTCCGCCACTCCGCTCAATACACAATGTCTCGTATTTTAAAGCCAAAAGTCGGGAACGGAGTATTATGACAGTAGCTTCTCTGTTCTCTGAACACTCTGCTATGGGCTCTAAAAAAAGAACTTACGGCGCGTGATATAGACACTGGGCGGCAGTCAAGACATATTGTGAACTGATTAGGACACCGGTGCATGTGATCCTGCCTTCGTTGTGTTCTATCAATGCTATCCAGGGAAATTGGTTGATAGCTGCATCTCCGCCTGTGGCAATAATAAAAAAAACATGAATATGAGACGTACTCGTATGTTCAATATAATTTAAACTTTACACTTCCACAGTTAATAAAAAAGAACCACAGTTAAGAGAAAAGAAGAAATAAACAAAATAAGGACTTAAAATAATGTAATAGTAAAATATTACTAAAAAGGATCGCTAATACTTTAAGAGGAATTAGAAAGGAAATTTTATTAAAACGAGAATATACGTGTGTATGGAAACGTTTATTGATGACGTCAATGACAGTGACTGGCTGTAGATACGGTTGCAGGTTCGACTCCTAGACGGAGAATGTTAAAATTAAATTTAAATGATTTTTTTTATTAAATCAATTAAGACAAATCACAGGGCAGGGCTTTCCTATAAAACAGGCAATTTTTTTTTTCGCAATTTCAGGGTACCCCCTGCTAAGGCATAGTCAAGACACTCCGATCTTCCCATCTGAATCGAGACATTGCGTGTTGAGTAGCGGAACTATTGCCGCACTCTTTTTATTACCAGCGGCACCACCGTACCATAATGATCTCAATATACGGCGCTTCTCTCAGTAACTACGGAGATGTGTGAGGATATAAGAAAAAAACAGTTTGATACATTTTAATCATACATCTGCTTGGTATACAAAAGCCAGACCGCGACGATGCACGTTGCAATTGAAAATAATTATTTTTTATTTTATTTTACGTTATTAAATTTTGAATCTAAAGTTTTTTTTTTTAAATTTATAAATGTATATCTCAAATCATTTGATTTTAAATCAAGAGTAATCTACAATAAATATTACACAAATAAAGCATTTTGTTTATTATTCATTTATATATATAAGTTATTCGGAAAATATTTTGATTCACACATTTCCATTTGTTTCCTCTATTTATATGTGCGGCCTGTAGTTCGCAGTAAATAGTATATAGTTTTATTCCGCCTATCTACGTACTCGTGTTCCGTTGGTCATCTGCAAGGTCCAAACCACAACACCCTGACGTGGCACTAGGTGGTTGATTTGTTTGCGTACATATTTCTGCAAAACAAAGAAAATGTTCTTATTTTTATATATCATATCATAAATATTTATATAGATTTCATCGTGGTGCGTGGCGTTGTATTCCGCCCCACACATTATTGTCTTATTATTATAAGTGCGATGATATAAGCCTTGATCTATAAACGAGCGAATTATATTCAATTATTTTTTGGGTTTTGTGAAACATAGCGCTGCGTTTAGTTCCACCATCCGCCACTCGGATGTTACGAAAAAGAACTAAAATTCAAAGATATTTATTATTAATTGTAGAAGTGCAGGTAATTTGGAATAATTAGACATCTAAATCAATATAAACGCCATCTGAGTTTTAACCCTGTAAACATAACGTCATAAGACACATGGAGCTAGCGAGGCCTAAAAACAAGGCTAACAGCCTCAAAGGAGCAAGGAGCGGGTTTTTAAAATGGTTTGTCGGTAAGAATGCAATCAGTGTTAATCGTTTACTGTGATACGTAAAATCTTTATTGTAATTATTTAATGTATGAAATGATCTTATTAATTTATGGTTTAAGATTGATTTTGTGAATGTATGTAGAATTTAATATGTAACACGGAATTCGTACACGGAGGCCGTAAGCCAGCAAGATCGGCAATCATTTCAAGAACAACATTTCTCCTTAGAAGAAGGACCCTGAGAATGCAAAATCAAAGAAAATGTAATAAAGAAAATAGAGCACAGATAAAAAAAAAATACAAGAGAAAAGCCATCAAGAAAACAAAAAAAAAAAGACTAACAGAGGAAATATGACCGACAGTGACTCATTAGATCCTGAGATGCTGTTGCTAAATCTGGAAGTAATACAGGCTCACCCGAAGATGTAGCAACGACAAATGAGACTGTTGACCCCCCCCCCACTGATAAAGACTCCATATGTTTATTCTGTAAGGGAAAATACAGCGAAGATAAAAGAGGTGAAGAATGGGTTCAGTTTTTAATGTGTGAATTGTGGGTTCATGGTGCTTGTAGTGATTATGAATCCGGTGATTACTGCAAGAATAGTAACAAAGTGTATTAATTTAAAAGTACCTTATAAACACGGTGATTATTAGTTGTATACTATACTATTATTATTGTAAGAGCTTATTAAATCATTTTATACTATTGTAGGCTATTTTATTACGAAAGAGTTAGCCAAAGATATAAAGTATAAAACTTTTTTAAGAAAAATGCTAACTATTTCCAAAGACACAAGGTGAATATCATTTGGAATACTATATTCCAAATTACCGGCACCCGAAATAAATAATATAAAAATAAATTCTAAGATAAATCAGGTTTATGGAGTTTTTTGTTTTGATTATAATTTTGTTAAGTTTTATGTTTTAATTGATATTTTTAACCTATCCCGTTTCTTTTATAAATTAACCTGAAAAAACAAACCAGTATTCCAAATATGCTGCACTACCTCTACGTCTAGTGTAAGTAAAAGTAATATAAGTTAATATAAGGTGTGAATGGTCATTGAAACAAGATAAACAAGATGTTAGGACAATGTTAGGACATTTATAGATTTTTTTAAATCATGTCCCGCTCAAATCCCGCTGCGTTCAAATTTTTATACGTTTTCTAAATATGTCTTTTTCAGTTTCCTTAGTGTGGGGATAACACTTTAAAAAAATGTTAACAAAATATAAGACTATAAGAATTATATTGACACTGACTTGGCGTTAAAAAATGCCTGACTGTATATGCGATGGTTGTGGATTCGATTCCCGTCCAGGAAAATGCTTATATTTGGCCTAAAATATTTTCGTTTCGTTGGTCTTCGTAGATAAAAGGCGGAGTTGTGTTCCGCCACTTATCAATGTCTATAAAATGGTAGAGTTCCTTAATATTAAGTTTTTACCTTGTCCATTGTCAAATGATATGTATAGCTAAGGAAAAATATTATAATGCAGGTTATATATAATAACAAACAATATTTATTCTAATATCGGATATAATGTGTATTTAAATTGCAGTAATAATAAATGGAATTTATTGAATGACTATTTATTGATAATTGTAACTCTAAAACAGGTTTTATATAAAGTAGCATTATTAATAATAATAGTATATAATCTAGACTTGATAAATAATACTTGTACAGTATAATTTAATCTTGAAAAAAAAAAAACAGCTTCAAGATGTGCCCGAATTCGAACCGCAATTTGTCTTACCAGAACATAGAAATGAAAATAATTTAAATATAAACATTAACCAGAATGGGAATCGATACCACAACCATTGTGTTGTCAGTCAGATCCTGCCCGACTGCGCCACGATGGCCTGCCTCACAATATTTTTTTTACATTTTTTAAAGTGTTAATCGCACACTTAGGAAATTGAATTTAGAAACATATTTAAACGGTTTTCAAGAGGCGCGGGTTCAAATCCCGCTGCGTTCAAATTTTTATACGTTTTCTAAATATGTCTTTCTCACAATATTTGCTGAGTAATATAATTGTAAACATTTAGGTAGCGTTGTGATAAAACAGTCTTGTGAAACTAAATAAATTATTGGAAGCTATCTGCGTACTAATTATAATTAACAAATGAAGTTGTATTAGACAAACCTGATATGTATTGGGTAATTAGGTTCAAAAGTTCAAACTCTTAAATTGTATTTTTACATAATATGTTGAATCTTTAAAGATCTTGTAAGACGTTATGAAATGAAACTATTTTTAGCCGGATTAATCGCGTATATTTTATTTTGGTATTCGAAATACATTTTAGAAACCATAGAACTGTGACCAACACCTACTGTAAAGTGATCGAAACGATCGAATCGCGAAAATGAAAAATCTTATTATTAATCTTATTTGTAATTGTAAGGCGATCATTAGATACTTAAAGTGTTCGTTACAAATGCTGTGAGCGGAATATTGAGTCACTCAATTCTTCTCGCCCGTGAGATTTATATTAAACGTGATAAAAAAAAACTAGTTCATAGCAGAATTAACAAGTTTCAGAATTTGCATACGAAAGGTCAATTAGATTTTATTGTTTTGATGTAATTTATATTAAACGATTTATATTATTATACTTTGTATATTAAATTATTATTTATTGAATTATTATTTTTACTAGATTTTTATAAAAAATTATACTGTTGTTTGTTCAAAAAGAATTAAGCGTTATTGCGTATGATCTACTATAAAATATAGATTTTAAAAATATTGTATTTAGTTACATTGTATTTTTAATAAATTATACACTTTTTAAATGTACATTTACATTTTACTAATTTATGTATTAGACAAAGGCACAGTGTTTTATTAAACGACGCGACCTTTATAAATTCACAATTTGTATAATAGTTTGAAATAATTTTGGTAAAAGAGAAATATTTTCTTCGAACTTAGAATCCATTCTTTTCTTTTATGGACTAACAGCCACACTGAAATAAATAAGTAAGTTGGCTTTTAACTTGTGATTATTAGAAATAAATGGATTTTCGCCGATTTAATGTCAATTATTAGCTAATTAGCGTCTTTGAATGTGAATTATATAATAGTGAATAATCTTTAAATACAGTTTCTAGAGTATTTTTAAAGTAGTTCCAGCAGCAACGAAGTAAAGCTCGCAAAGTAGATTTAAAATAATATTTATAAATATGAATTATAAATGATGTATATTTACCTGCTGACAGCGCGTTGAGAACACCAACAAATATTACAACAAAAAGATGATTCATTTCCGTTAACATTTTCTTTCAACTAGTCTATTCGAGACGAAAGCTTTTTATCGACTAACATGCAAACCAAGGATAATTCCATTTATATATCGTGTTTACATCTTCACGGGTGTGTTACTTTTAGTCTATATCTTGTTGTATTTGCCGGGTTGCCAATGTGAATACTCGTATATTGCTATGGCACTCCGCCACCCACACCCGCCACTTTATGTACATTTTTTGTCTTTTCTTTTTTTCTATTATTATTTTTAGGCTTAACTAACCAGTTTATTTTCTACCATATTGAAGGCCATTGTTAAAAAGTGTAAGAGCGCTGGTATCGATAACACAAGTTAAATCTTACAATGGGTACCAGAGTTCATTTATACCAGATTTAATGTATAACTTAAATATGACTTTTATTTCTGTGTAACTGGTTACTGTACGTAATTTGAGACAATAAACATTATTTATATTATATTATTTTATAGACATTGATTGTTGAGTGGCGGAAATTAACAATGCCTCGAGTGAGAATCGAACCCATAACTATTGCGTTTAGAGTCAGATTTTCTCTTTACATGACGTTTATTTTTCATTCTTATTTTGATAAAATACACAACATTTTAATTCCAAAGACATAATTTAATTGATGTAAATGGTTACATTTATTACACATTGAGTGAGGTTGAATGTCCTAACATTAAAAGACTAAGATGTTTTTGTATCTTTTGGTTGATTTCAATAGGTACTATAGATCAATATATAATATAGCGTTGTTAAGGGTTGGGTAGAGAGAACCTGATGTCTGGAAGTGTCCGTGCTCTCCGCTCTCCAGTCATGTAGAGCATAGCGTTTTGGGTGCCCTAGCTTTGCCCAACTTGACTGCGGAATGAAATTAACACTTAAATAAAAACTCATTTACAATATACTAGCTGACGAGTAAATTGAACGTTACCATAGCAACGTGTATGTTCTCACCACTGTACAAGAGTGAATGACAAACACACATGGTGTGTAATATTTATTTTATAAATTTAGTGCTTTCCTCTAATACCTAACTGTGAAATATATAAATTTCTGCTTATTTTCTTATTTTTACAATGCATATATACATATATTCTTCTATAGATTTCTGAAATCACAACTCGAGTTTAATTAAACAAATGCGCTATTATGGCGTCTTTTTATACATTTTGAAAGTACACTCAAAGTTTGTTTTCAAATATCTTGAAATTTGATTTATATATATATTGAGACCATAATATGAAATAGTTTTTAATTTGTTTTATATAAGTGTAATATATCTATACATACAATAAAAATGTAACTGACCGCTGTCTGTACTTGGAAGATATATGAAAACAAAAATTATTAGGGGCACTTATCAATATAATAGAACCCAAAACAATTATTTTTAATTTTCTTTTCTGTCTGTCTGTTTGTTTGTGCACGCCAATCCCAGAAACGGCTTAACCCATTTAAATTATAAATTAAGGGTAAGCTTACGCAAAGTTTGTGATTTAAGTGAGAACATGGGCGGAAAGCAAAATAGTTTAGTTATGTAGTTTACGAAAGCGAAACCACGTAAGAGTAGCTTATAAAATATATATGTAAATATATACATATATAGCAAGAGAGGCAGGATTAAGTTATTGTTAAGAGGCTTCATGTTCTGTCAATTAGTATATTTTCTTGTAATTTACATAAATTCTATACTTTGTTTATTCGCACATTATCTTGATTGTTTATTTACTTGATTATCTACCTCTTGAGAAACAAAAAAGAAATCTTACATGAATATATGTAAGATTTTTTTATTATAATATAAGGCCATTGTGGACTGCGTTAGACTGTAAACGCGATGTATGTAGGTTCAATCTCTGGTCGTGGGAATTATTATATTAAAAAGTATTTTTATTTTCCCGCTCTGGTAAGACAACGCTCAGCATTAAGTCCCGCTATTCATCACTAAAAAATAGACCATGACAGGTGTTCAAAGTGTTCATTAATTAAAAATCTTATAGATTAGATAAAATTATGAGATTGGACTAAAAAAATCAATTAAAAAGCAGACCGAGAGCAGGTGTTTAGAAGAAAGTTCAATAACCTAAGCGTTGTTAAGATTGGTACCAGTTTTATTTAAATTTATTTCTTGTCAGGACGCGACGGTATATTTCAATGTTTTTGTTTAGATCCTTTTTTATTGTATATATTTATTGTCCCAAATATCTGCAACTGCTTATATACTAAGAATGATATCACCTTTTGAAGCATTTGTATTTTGTACCTATGTTTTGATGTTTGGCGTCATAATATATAATAAAAGTTTTTTATAACTTGAACTGACGTAAATATCAAAAGCAACAACAACAATAGAATATTATTATTAAGAAAATAATTTTGTACCAACAAAGCTTACAAATGCTTGTAAATTTTGAACTCACTACACTATGTTAGTGAAGTGCGTGGGAACAGACACCATTCTAGATGAACCCTTGCCGAATGAGATGACTGTAGCTTTTTCAAATAGTTTTTTGACCTATCGCTCATACGGTCAGGGTCTTTACAAATGTTAATTGATTCTAATCCGCTTGTCTTTACTGTAAATTTTGTTATTATAGTTTTTTATTAGTATACTAGATAAATTGTTTCACAGAGTTGACCGCAACGAAGTGAAAAGAAATAACAAAAGGATTATTGTTTTTTTGACAGCACTACTTTATTTTGACATTTCAATCGAATTTTCCTTCTGGTACATTATACTTCTATTTTCTGTATCCTAAGTCTGATAGGAAGTGTGATGTCGAATGACGCCATCTAACAATGTTGTATAAAAACGGATGAACAGTGGGAAAAAGGGACTAATAATAATTTTCGCTTTGTTTATCCTGTATAATGCTTTTGCAAAATAAGCAGTTTCACAGTTTTTTCCGCATAGCTGGGTAGTCAGAGAGAATTCAGTGTCAAACACTCCGTTTTCCACTTTCCGACAGAATTCCTTGCGTGTTGTGTCGTGGGCTTTGTATTAGGTACCAGAGTGTATAAACGAAATTATTTTGAATGTAATCATTCCCTCGAGTGTTAATCGAATCCACGTCAAAGCATTCTTGATTTTTACTTTTTTTTTATTTTAATTGGTATTTAATATTTTTTTATATTTGTTACAGGAGCGACAAAGGAGATTGGAACAGCGCTCACGAGAGTGTGCCTTCGACACCGGGCGATTGAGTCTCGAATGAAAATGTTTATAAGGTTATCTTGTTTATTTATTATTTTTAGTATTATCTAATTTATTATTATTATATGTTAAAATAAGTGCACGTTTATTTATGTTTTATTATTGTAAGGACCACAATTTAAATGGATATATAATATTCGTGGTGCAGTGGTACAATGTCTGACTGTAAATGTAATAGATGTGGGTTCGATTCCCACTCGAGGGATCTTTAATTACTTAAAACTTAAATATGCGGCCCTGGCAACACAAAGCGCGGCGCTAAGTTCCGCTACTCAACAAGCAATGCGAGACAACAGAAGGACTAAAATTACATGGATCATGATTCGGTCATATGTGTAAGTTTTCAAACAAATCGGATCAGAACAGTGGGTCAAGACGGCGTTGCGAGATTTTCTTACCTTGATAGTTACAAGTGAATCTTCGACCTGACACAATAAAGAAAGACAGACAGCCTAATTTACTAGTGACGGTATCAGAAAGTATCTAGTTCAATACTATATACGAATAACTTCAATATTTCAAACAACATTTACATATCATGTAAGCACAAATATTAATTGTCACCTAACATTTTATTCCAGCACTTTAATGGATCGTCTAATAACACCATTGGCTGATCGTGCGGACGAATGGCGTAAGGGTTGCAACGGTTCCGGCGCCCTCAGTAGGGAGCATGCAAGGGAATGTAAACGAGCTAGGGCTGAACTGAGGAGGAGAGTTCATGATGCCCAAAGACACGCCAGGAAAGCTAGGAGAGCTACACCAGATGTTAAGCGACGAGCTGATGTGTGCCTTCAGGTGGGTGGCTATGATGTATGGTTTTTTTTTTATGTATATATTGAAGTTATCGTGGCGGAGTATTTATTACAGCGTCGGACTGTATACGTGATGTTTGTGGGTTCGATTCTCAGTCTGGAGATTTTTTTGGTTATATTTAAATTATTTTCAAACCTACGCTCTGGTACGTAATCAGAGGGTGGCGTTGAGTTACGCTTCTCAACACTCAGTGTTTCCATTTCAAGCGGAAAATGGTCAGAACAGAATGTCTTGACACTAGGTTCTCTTTAGCTACCCTTATATGCGGGAAAAAGCGTGAAGCTGAGAAGAATAGCTAATACAATTTATTATTATATATATTAGATATACATCTATATACTTTTCTGACTGGTTGTCGTAGTGCAGTGGGATAGTGTCTTATTGTAAATGTAAGTCGGATGGTTGTGGGTTTCGATCTCCAATGGTAAAAAGATTACATTCAAATTATTTTAATATTTTCAAAGTGTTATTCACACACTAATTGAATATCATATTTAGAAAATGTATGCAAAATTTTAAAATGCATAAACACTAAAAAATGTAAGTAATATTTTTAAAATAGCATTCTCTCCCTCTCTCGTTCGTAGAATAATCTTTGGGTAGTAGAAATTAGTAAAAATCTCTTCAGAGATGCTAACAACAATAATAAGTTGTAATAAAGCGCATAAGATTTCGACGTAGCCGGATGTAGAACGCATGGCTCCAGTAGTCAGCGAGTTTAGACGGGTTCCAAGAGGCGCAGGTTCCAATCCCGCTACGTTTTTAAACGTTTTCTTATTATGTTTTACTTTCAAGTTATTTTAATTTCTTCGCTTTTGTAACACAAAGCGCGATGTTGAGTTCCGCCACTCAACACATAATGTCTCGGTTTCAGGAGGAATCTGGATTCTCCCTTAACCTACTCAAACTAATAATACTGAATTTCTTTTTACAGGATGTACAAGAAAGAAAACAACAATTAGAAGAAATGGAAGAGAAGGCTGTCAAAGCTGCTCTCATTGAGGAGAGGAATCGTTTCTGTCATTTTGTATCATTACTCAGTCCGGTTGTGGTAAGTACTGTTTTATATAGAAACAAATGTAATGTAAATATTACTTATTTAGAAAAAGAATTCGTCTTGGATTCAATTTTGGTATAACACCTGATGTAAATTAAGAAAAGTAGGACCTCCCCCTTGGTGTACAAAAAGTAAGAGTCATTTTACAGCAATTTTGTCAACACACAATTTCAATTGTTTTAATTTAGTTATGAACTAATGAAACTTAAAATAAAAACTAAATGTAAAAAGAAAACTGCATTTAAATCTGTTAAGCGTAATCTGGTAATCGTAGACAAACGAACAGACATAAGCCAGTGTCGTGACTGATGACACAACCTTCTCAACTTTCCGCCCGAAATCGAGACTGTAAACACGATTGGCTGTGGGTTCAATTCCCACTCGAAGGCCAGATTATATTTAAAATATTTTCAATTCTCCTATCTGGTACCTAAGACAAAGGGCGACGTTGAGTTACGCCTCAACACTCAATGTCTCAATTTCGGGTGGAAAAAATGGACAGAACGGTGTGTCTTGGCCCTAGGTTCTCTCTAAATATCCTGCTGTGCGGGATAAGGTGTGAAGCTCAATCAATATAATGTTCATATTATATAATATACACATATTCAATAATGTTCGTATTTTATGTGTATATGAAGATTATGACGTCATTGTAGCGAAGTGGATAGTTGTTTGATTTTACATAAGATACGATGTTGTCGGTTAGATATTTGTATCTTAATATTTTTATTCCCCCAATCAGTTTAAATTAGGTAACACCACTGTCTCTAAAACGAGTGGAAATGGAGAAAATACCGCCATTTAATTACAAGCATATTTTTTTTTTTTTCAAACAAAACATTTTTTACAGGAGAGTGAAGTGGCAATGTTAGCGGAAGTCGGTCATCTGCAAGAAGGTGCGGAACAATTGTCAAGACAGACGTCAGAGCCTAGGAGCTTGCCAGCTGCTAGTTTACAGGTTAGTATAGCTGGCACTATATAATACATGTTTATATTCCGTTTGCTTTTTTTTCGAGTTGGCATTTTCGAGTTATTTTTTGGAGAGCTTGAGAGCTTTTTCTACCGTTGTACTAATGTTATTGTAGATAAAATTAAAAAAAAAGTCGTTTCTTATGAGATTAATGTGCATATATTTAGATATTTTTTTTTAAATCATTGTTTTGGGTTCTATTACATTGATAAATGTTGGGAATCTTTCAAATATTTTTTTTCATGTATCCTGCATGTACAGACAGCGACCAGTTACATTTTTATTATATGTATAGTTTATTGTTAAAGTACAAAGACAAAGACTGACATACTGTGCAGGCGAGACACGCACGCACGCCACGCATTTTGGTGATATTTGCGAATAATATTCCTTCCTCACTCGCTACAATGTGTGGGAAACTCGTGAAACCATTCGAGACATAAAAGGCGGAGTCACCAGCACACATTATTGTCGTCATCGATAGCTTTTGCGCTAATTAGTTCAGATCTTTATATATCTAAAAATAATAAAAATCCATCCCTTCACACACGACCTCCGGGGAATCCTCATACTTTTTATGTGACCGCCAGTATCAAAGACACTGTGTCCTCGAAGGTCAACCGAGGTGTCCCTCTGCCTCTCTTACAGCTAATATGTATATTATATATTATACATACATAAGCAGATATGGATAAAAAAAAACACAAAAAATAATACTTTTAAATGTAATTTCAGGTTATTTGCGACATAAAGTCGTGCTACAGCGGCTGGGAAGGCGGTTCCGCCCCACACTCACCTTCAGCGTCGTCTCGTCTTGGCAGTAGAAAATCTTCCCTGACATCAATCTCTTCTCTGACCAGCCAGTGTTCAGATCAACATGGTTAGCATTTGTTTTTTTTTTTTTTATATAGGTTAATTTCGTATAGTTACAAAGCTTCACGATTTTTACTGCATAGCAAGGTAGTCAGAGAGAACCTAGAACACTTCGCGTTGTTCACTTCGCTCCCGACATCGATACATTGCATGTTGAGCGGCAGAACCTACCGCCGCGCTTTGTCTTAGGAAACAGAGCGGAGAAAAGAAAATAATTTAAAATATGTATAATCATTCATCCGAGATTCCAAGAGGTTTTCAAGAGATGCCAGTTCGAATCCCCTATGCGTTGTTGCTCATATGTTTTATCATATCCTAAGTGTGCGTGTGTGTGTATATTAGACATGCTAAGAAAAATAATTGTACATATCAAACTTCAGTTGTCTACGTCTCCAGTACGGGTGTGCCTTGTTCGTCAGTCACTCAATACGCTTGTTTTAAATATATAGGTTATTATACATATAATTGATTTCACAGGTGTTTCCGGTTCTACAGTGAGCTGTTCGACTCTCATATCTAGCGCTTCCTCTGGTGCTACACCGACACCAGCGCCCGACACTCTACGTGGTTTGTCGCAAGTAAGCCAATATAAATGCTTTTGAAATTAGTTTCTTTTCTTTTTGCTCTGCATATATGAAAACTGGCATTTATTTTTGTGTGTGTTTTTATAACTATAAGTTTATATAACTATATAAATAACAGTTTTTTTTTGTGTATATATTGTAAAATGAAGCACGTTTTTCACAATTTTTATGTAATTGAGTTATATAAATGTAAAACAGTTTTTAACTATATTGTATAGGAAACTAACCAAACACGGCTTACCAACAGGTTAAATATTTTTTTGGCTATTAAACTAGATCCGATCCGCGAAAAACATTTTTAGAGTAAAATTAATTTAAGAAAATGGAAAGGATCAAGGGGCTTAAAAGTTTCGATTTATTTATTTTTTTATTTGTTTTTATATTTTATTTAAAATTTACAACAACTGTAAACAAACATGTATTGTTTTTTTTTTTTATTTTGTTGTTTTTATTGAGTTGTATTTATTTTTATTTGTTTTTTATTATTATTTGATTTAGTCTGCGCGTATAGCGAGTGTGTGCAGCGGTGACTCTGGATTCCGTTCTCAAGATGCACTCCAACGGCCGTGTCTCTATGTTGATAACGTAATTTTTATTATTTTATAACTTATTATTTTATACTATGACTTATATATTTATATTTTTTTCTGTGGAATATAATATAATTTGCAATAGTGGTGTTATATAAGATGTGCTTATTCTAATAATAACTCTGTCCAATTTGCATTTTATTTCTAATACTAAAGACCAAACGAGACTAGAAAATTATTATAGTTTTTCAGCAAGTCAAATCTAAATTATTACCAACTGTGACCGAGATGGTAGTGGGTTCGATCCCTTCCCGGGGTGGGGGGTAATTATGCTTAAAATATTTTAATTCCCTGCTCTGGTAAGACAAGGTGCGGTGTTGTGTTGCGCCACTTAACACACGATGTTTCGAATACACGCAGTAAGCATAACTTCGTAGGTTCTCACTGCCTATTCAACATTTTTTTTGAACTCACAACTGTCACTACTTATAGCTACTTTCTATTTGTGCTATAATGTTGATACATTTTTTTTTTATTTTATTTCAGGCTTCAGACAATCAGAGTGTGAGCAGTGAATGTAATACTCCATCCAAAACTACTGAAGATGAAATAAATGATGATAACGATGTAATGTCGGCTGTTGGTGAGTTATGTATTGGTTTTTTTTTTAAACAAAATGTTATGTATAATGCCTTTTTAAATATCTTGTGTAACATTTTTGAAGAAGAGAGTGTTGTGTCACTACAGAAATTGCCTGTTCATTTATCAATATGGTTTTTCGTTTAAGTCTACATGCTCAAGCTCTAGCTTAAGTACTAACAAAAACTTAACTAAAAATAGAAAAAATTAAGAAAAGTGTAGGTTTTTTTTCATTTATTTACATTATTTTGTTATTTATACAAAATGTTTATTAATTTGTATACAACAAGTAACAGGTAACGGACCAAAATTGCAGTCGCTTTCGCCTTAACTCAAAAAACCCTCTTGCACTGGCACTTCTCCAGTGGCAAAAATAGGGTAAACCCATGCCTCATTCTAACAGATCCTAAGGTGGTAATGAAGTGGCAGAGCTGCCCGGGGCTTCTGCTCATCTTACCATTCTTCATAATTTAAAAATCAACTTTCTTCTTTTCCACACACTTCTTATATTTCTAACGTTTTATTTCTAGCTTCAGCTACCTGGCCAGATTTAAAAGACACGGCGCAAATTGAGATGAGTGGCTGCCTCAGCTATTATGGCGGAGACCCCATACTATATCAGCAGGTTGGTTTTCTTAATGTTACTTATGTTGACATGGCATGTGTATTGATTTATTTATTTATTTGTTGTTGCGTTTTTTCTGTTCATAGATGGTGCCAATTTAGTGACCTTTACTTTTTGTAATAACTTTCCCATCGACGTTCTCTGTATCGATATTTCCTGGGAACTCGTACTTCGGTGGCGACATCAAGACCACCGTGGCGATCGCGCTCCCATCGGTATGGCATACTTCAAGCTCACGCTTCCAGCAAGAGATACCAGCTAATTAAAGTCGTCGTTGGACCTTTTTGCACAAGAGAAACTCTTGATCTCTAATAAATAATTTTTAAAGTACAACAACGTTCTTCTTGCCATTGCACGGCCTGAACAGCAGAATCTAATGTAAGACTATACAAAACCCATAAATGAAAATAAAATAAAGTTCATTGAGCAATGACATGCAAACGTGGGAAATTGGAAACTATGTCCAGTCCCATCGCCAATAGAAGAGATATTGAACATCCTCAGTTTGCACCAGGGGAAAATATAAGTACATATTGTTATATTTTATATCCTAATACATAAATGTAACACATAAATATTACAATATTATACAATATTAACAATGACAGATTAAACTGACAGCTACCAAGATCCAAATACATACATATATAGATGTCGTGTATAATAAACAAAGTAAATATAATATTATGAGTTTATGATTATGTATTTCAGGAGAATAATTGAAATATCCATATATAGAGTATTGATGTCGCCATATCTACCCTGTATATTGTTTAAAATAATATTTTTAAAGACTGTACCTACAAACACAAACATCTCCCTCATAAATGGAGGAGATACGAGTATATGACTAAACAACACACAGTAGTATAGAAGTGATAGTATATGTATAATGAGATAGTAGAGAATATTCTATATTTTTTATCGTCAGTAAACATACACATGTCAGTATTGTCAGTCCTACAACAAGCTACCACCGGCGAGGGAGGCAGTTCTACTGACAAGGATCACATAAAGAAGATTTTAGAGATATAACCTGTTGGTTGAATACTGTAGGTAGTATTTAAATAAAAAAATATTAAAATATTTTTGTGAATGAGATATAAAACTAAAATTATGGTGTGTGTAGTCCAAATACTTCCCTACTGTACCACGATGGCTTCATAAATGCTTGTATTTTGAAATATTTTTGTTTAACCTTTGCGGTTCAATAAAGTATGGTGTAGTAGGCCGGACTAAAATCCCTGTTACGTCTCTGAACTGATTGAAAATGAAGATCTTAGTTTCTTAACACTAGATTTTTCTCTACTTCACGATTATATATTATTATTTTATTTTATCCTCAACAGGATCAGAGCGCGGTCACCCTCGTCCAGCGCTGAGTGTTAATACGTTTACAGAGCAAAGTACTAGAGAAACTATATATGCTAGACCTCCTTTGCCTACGGTAAGATTATTATTTTTATTATTAATAAGTCCGTTGTAATACATCTCTGCCAAATTTCAAGTTTGTAGCAAAAAAAACGGACCGTCACAAATACTTATGAGATACCTTACATCTCCTTAATCCGGCTCTGTCGCAAAATCCGTTCTCAGCGTACGTCTCACTATAAACCAAGTCTGGCAACTCAATTTCTAAATTTCAAATTATAAATTAAAAAAAAAAATCTGTCCACAAGTAATATCTTAGTGCCTCTTAATTACGGAGATGTCAATTGTTTGTGTAATTTCACAAACATGTGGCAATTTTTTTAATTAGAATAAAATTGTTCGCGGTTTCATATTGTTATTGTACGGAAAGCAATAGTGATGAGTAAATTATAGGACATTAATGTTATAGAACTTAGCTGATTTGTGTCTATTGCAAGAAAGAGATGGCATGCTATTTTATTTTATTTTCATTTGTTGGTAAACAATGTTTTTTTATTCTGTTTTGATATTAATAAGTAAATTGTATTTGACGTTATAGTAACGCAGTTGGTAGGTAAAGTGGTAGCTCTTTGCTGTGTATTCGACAGTGGCTTCAAATTACATTTAGGGTTATTTTTGCTTGTGTGGACGCCTGCTGACCTCAGGTTTGGCTAGACACAGCGCGACGTTAAGTTGCTTGGCTGTTTTTAAATTTTTAAATTTAATCATTTAAATATGGCTGTATTTTTCGGTAACATGTAAAAAGCAAAAAGTCTACGTTCTAAATTTTATACGTTTTCTAAAAATGCTTTTATATCCTAAACGTGTAAATAGAACTGTACGAACTGAAAAAAATATTTGTAACGATTTTATCGTTTTAAAGTGTTATTCACACACTTAAGACATAAAAAATTTTTTTAGAAAACGTATAAAAAATTGAACTCACTCACTCACCGGCTAAGCCATATTTGTAACAGTAAAATTTTATTTCTTAATAGAGATGTTCGTCACTAGAACGACCATCGATTCCAGCGAAAACGAACGCTAACACCGCCAATATGGAGTTTAAAGCTAACAAGCCCTCGTCTCTACCACCGCATCTTGCTAAAGGTATTTTTCAACAATAATAGACTTTCTATTAATTATTATATTATATTATATTATATATTGTACGTGAATTGTTATAACGTTTAAATATTATTAACATATAATTTTACACAGAAGTACCACAAGCCCTGTACGTGAATATGTCGGAGTTGGCGACTATGGCGGCGTCGCGAGCGCAACAACATAACTCGGATTTTCCACATCAGGAAAAGGTAAAATATATACATATTAATGTTTATTTTTGCGTGCGTGTAACGGAATCTTTGAACTCTATTCTTACCAACATTTAACGATTAGATTAGTTCAAAACTTTGAACAATTAATTGATCAAGGACCCGTGTCAATATACGATTATAAAAATAGTATACCTTAATATACTCTTTTATAGCTAATTTAATTAAAAAATAGACAAACAATTCTTAGTATAAGGAAAGAATTATTGACGAACAATAATGTTACTGTTATAAATGCCTGGCTTTGTTATATGGTTAAATGCAGAGATTTAAAATGTTCATATATATTTTTTTGTTTTCGTAAATAGTTTTGACGAAAGTAATTTGAATGAAATCGTTGGAATCGTTCGGTCTTCACTCGAGGGAGTGATTAATGTCAAACGCTATCTCATGATTGGCGCATTGCCTCATTGATGGCTTCATATTTAGTATATTTATATTATAGGTACAGTTTTATGTATATTTTATACAATATAAAGTTTTTAGGCCATCGTGGCGCAGCGCGACAGCATGTGGCTGTATACGCGATAGTTGTGGGTTCGATTTCCACTTACTCACTAAACATGAAATGTTCCGGATTCGGTCGGAAAGTGGAGAACGCAATGTCTGAATACTAGTTTCTGTGCTGTGCGAGAAAAAGTGTGCACCTAGAATGTTCTAAACATGAAGTTTGAATTAAATTAAAGCCGCAAATCTTGTTAAAATTATATTACATACAGAAAACATTATTAAAAAAAAATTAAACACTTAAAGCTCTGTCATACATATTTACGCTTATAATATAAATAATATGAATTAATAATTGAAAATAATAAATTAGTTAGTCAAAAAAATTAAAAGGAACATAAATTATTTCTTATTACGTAAAATGTTTTATCATCGGATTGAGACACGTGTGCAAATTTTCAAGAGAATTTTGAAAGTGAAAGGGTTCAAAATAGCATTAAACGATTTTCTTACAAATGATAAATATACTAACGATTCTCTCGCGCCTGCGCCCGCACGTACTATAGTTGCTTTGTAAAACAATGAAATTCCTGGATAAACTACTATACTAACTAAAATCGGATAAAAAAGGAGCCTTTGTTCATCCCAAGATCCTCAAGTAATTTTATATAAAATTTCATCACTATCGGTTCAGTGGTTAGACCGTGATGACGTCACAGATAGAGACAGACAAAATTACTTTCGCATTTATAATATTAGTATGGATTAATATAAGAAAACGCCATACGGTGCATATAGTGAAATTAAACAAAAAAGTTTTAATTTTATATCGTATAACTTCAATATTCGTAATATAAATATTGCCTTCCGTTGACGGAATTTTGTATATACCGTCCGAATCTTTTATGTTCCGTTACAAAATTATAGATTCCATTTTTTATAATTTACAAGAACTTTATTATTATAATTATTTTATAGCAATTAAATGCAGAAACTGTAGTTGTATCTATTTTAAATAGCTAAACTAAATTTTGCAACTTGCTTTATTATTACATTATTATTAGTCTAAATAAAACCTTCTCATCTTGGTTTGTTGGTCCAAATAATATAACGGCTTTTCTCGCTTATGTCGGCTGGTTCTGGAAGAAATTGTTATTAAATTACTTATTTCTGTAATAGATATGTATGAAGAATGTAGAAGAGGAAATTATATTCATTTTTAATGACATTTTGTGACAACATCTTACCAGTTTTTCCAGCATAAAAAATTATATAAAAGTAATAATGTTTGAGGCTAAACTCTATAGGCTGTGCGTTCGATTCGCATTCGGGGAAATTATTATATTAAAACTGTTAATTTATTCACTCTGATACTTAAGACAAAGCCCGGCGCTAAGTTCCGCTACTCATGCAATTTCGGGCAGTAAGTGGAGAACGGAGTGTCTTGACACTAGGTTCTCTACCTATGCCCTGACTATCCTGCTAAGCGGGAAAAACGTGAAGCTGCAAACAAATTATAATATTCAAATAAATGTTACGAACTGTAAGTCCATAGAGTATTAATAATAATAACAAAAAAGTTTCACGATACTCAGTTTCCCATTTTCCGGTCCGATTTATGTTAAGTGTTAAGTGGCGCAACTCAACGACGCGCTCTGTTTTACCCTATTTGTTGGGAACGATTGTTTTTCAATTTTAAACCTTCGAAATACTTACATTTTATCCCAATTAAATCTAGCGGCTAAACTTTCCGAGAGCTGCCCTTCTTTTAGCTGTTTCTTTACCACTCTCTCTACTAGACGTAGAGATGTGAATATGTTTTGTACGTTCGGCGGTTGACGCGCCCTCGACGTTGTCTGTCAAGTTATTTTTAATATTATAATTTCATTATAAACCAGCTATGATATTCTTAAATAAATAAATATCTCGAGATTTATCAGAAAAACGTCTTTCTTCTTTATCTTAAATATGGGATATAATTAACTTTCAAATATTACAAAATAATAAAAAAAACGTATAGCGGGTAGTCGGAGAGAACCTAGTGTCAAGAAAAACCCTGTCTTCCATTTTCCGCCCGAAATCGAGACATTGCGTGTTGAGTGGTGGAAGTCAACAACGCTTTGTCTTGTAAAATAATATACCAAATGTAAGGCCGTTAATGAGGCAATGCGCCATGCATGATACAGTGTCTGCCCGTAGTTACTCCCTCGAGTGATGACCCGTGGACTTCAACGATATTATATAAATTATTTTTAACATTTTAAAGAGTTATTCGCACACTTAAGAAATTAAAAAATATTTTCTTTAGAAAACGTATAAACATTTTGAACGCAGCGGGATTCAAAACAGCGCCTCATGGAAACCGTTCGAGCGCTCGGACCGCTAAGCCATGCGTTCTACATCCGGCTGCGTCGAATTTTTTTTTGTTAGTTTCGAAATTTGAACGCTAGCTGCGTCCAAAATTTTTCTACGTTTTCTAAAGAAATGTTTTTTTATATGAATCATTTTCATCTTCCAGCTCTAGTAAAAACTCTAGTAATTTTTTGAAGTACTTCTGCATTTTGCAATAAAATAAGTAAAAAACGGGAAAAGGAATATGATATAAATACAATTCCCTAGTAACATAATAAAAACACGAATGCTAATAAATATAAACCTACACCTAATGTAATAAAATAGCCCGTGGATTCCCGTGGATCCGTGCAAGTTGAGATCGAACCCACAATCATTTGGTTTACATTCGGACGTTGTGCGACGATAATTTCAATAAATAAATATGTAGTTAAAATGCAACTCACCATAATTTCCACGGCATCGAAGAGTTTACTCATCTCTTTTTTCTCCCGTTCGCTCATTCTCTTGTCTTGCCAGTCGAACACTCCACTCTCTTTTAGTTTTTTCTTAATATTATCGATTGTGATTGGCATGCTTTGATCGAGGACTTCGCCAGATTTGTATACAGCCTTCGCATTTTCTGATTCGTGTGGACTGTTTATTAAAAAATATTATTCATTTTTAATAAAACAATTTTAACGGAATTTTGAAGATCAAAATACTTAAATTACGAAAGTCCAGCACATTTAGTATTACCCGTAATTACTGCTTTAATTAAATTACTAGTGTACTGTTAGTTCTCGAAATGTGGGGTTTCTAATATATTTAAACTTTTAAAAATGTGTAAAAAATATATCGGAGAACGGGGTGTCTTGACACAAGGTTCTCTTTAAACACCCTGCTAAATTTAAGAGAGGTTTTAAAGTAAATCTGTAACTTACCATCCTGATGTAATATGCAGTACGTTTACAGCGACTCTGAAATACGTGTATTAAATTAATATTATAACTTGCTTAGATACAAATGTAGAGTTGTCCTTATTAAGTATATATATTATATATTTCACGCTTAAATATATCCAAGCTTAGCTTTTACGATTTAATATTAGTCCCAAGTAGAAGAGATCCCAATGAAACATCTAACGTAACAAAAATCTAAAAAGATTTTTTAACAAGAAAATAAAAAGCGATTATGTTGAATTAAATGTTGTTATATGCTATTGATGTTAAATCGGGCAGCTACCGACCTGTTTCTCGCCTACATACCAAGGCGGTGTCAGTTACCTTTAGGATTGACGATACTGACATTTCAATGTTACCTGACGATTTGAAACCGCTTGGAATAAAGATAATATCTGAACAAATAATTGTTAAATTGTAAGTATATTATAATTGACTAAGTATGAAAAATGTGAGCACAATTTTTAATGCCTCTTAACTATTATTGTTGATTAAGTTTTTATGACTATGAGTCACAAACTACGTTTTATTAGTAATGAAAATTCCATGTATATTTTTATGCTTTAGATATTAGTTTTTTTCTTAGATTACTATAGGGGTGGCGTATTACTCTAAATTAACTAAACAATCGCTAATATTCGGTGTTAATAATACAATTTAACGATTGAGGCCATCTTGGCACAGTTTGACATCGTCGGACTGTAAACGTGATTGGTAGTCAGTTCAATTCCTTGTCGGGAGAATGATTATATTAAAAAATATTTTCATTTCTCTTCTTAATCACTTATGACAAAGCCCAGCATTGAGTTCCGTCATACGCCACACGCAATGTCTCGATTTCGGGCGGAAACAGGAGAACGGAGTGTCTTGACACTATGTATTATGTGTTATGCGGGAAAAGCGTGAAGCTACTTTTTAAATAAGTAATATATGCCCTAGTAGTAGTAGTAGTAGTAAATAGCAGGAATATATGCCCAAAAAATATTAAATATCGATATATCGTAAAGCGCTTTATCATAAAAAACGTACCCTGAATAATCTTATAATATCACAAATCGACTAACAGTGATTAATAAAAAGTATTTACTGAGCACAATTTTTTAACTTGCAATTACCTTAAAATCAACCTTATATCCATATTAATTAAAATTACTCACAAAATATGTAAAATACCAGCTTTAACACTCCACATATTGACGCATTGGCCAGTAGAGGCTGCACTAGTCGGGCGACTGAGCTGAATTCGACGCGGGTTGTAAACTTCGCGGTTATATCGCTTGCCATTCAGTTACTGCTTATACTTCACACTGGCGTGCCTTGATACTTGATTTGTGTTTTTTATGCCGTATTTTTGGGGGAATGTTACTGAAAATATAGTGATTTTATTCTCCATTTTTAGTTTTCACTTTTTTAAACGGTAAATGCTTAACAATCACAAAATGATGGGATGTTTTACTTCTAATGATCAAATTCTTATGTCTGCTCTCCATACAAAATTACATTGGTGATGTGATTTCTACTCTGTTACATCCGGAAACTGCATAATTAAAAAGCACGGCTTTTCTTATTAGTTTTGTCAATATATTCAACATATACAATAAGCAGTTTCAAACTTGTGTGTAATGGTCAGAGAACCTAGTGTCAAAACACTCAGCTCTTCACATGCCGCTAGAATTGAAGATGTTGGGTGTTAAGCGGTGGAGCTGAACATCGAGCTTTGTTTTAGATACGAATTTTCTGTTATGCCCTCTTCGTAGTTATTATAAAAAATAATTAAATCAAGTACCAAATCGAGTTATTTCATCTACATCACATCCAAAGTACGGAAAACCCATTGTTCTGGACATCAAATATAACTTAAATATAAACATGTATTATTACGCGTGTGCAATTTATATCGGTTCACATAACAACTGCCTCTTGTAATAATGATTAATATATTATGATAATAATTATAATAAATATAATAATCATTATAAAACTTTAAAAGATATCGCATAAGTTCTTAATTTTTTGGTATGCTTTCGGTATATGCGTCGGTATACATATTTGATTTGGTCCCACGCGTATTAATGTTTAATTTCCATATGTATTTTGCACCTATTCTGTCTAGTAAAAAAAAAATACGGCGTTAACTTCCGCTAACAAAAAGAAAGTTGGAAAAAATAGAAAGTGAATAATATAGTTTGTGCTGAAAGATTTTAATTTCTTTTTCTTCTATCTACTATTGTATGAATCCAATGATGATACAATATTTTCACAGGTTTGCTCAGAGAGTAGCGCAAGCGAGTCCTCGCTAGAGTCGTCCAGCGGTTACGGAAGTCAGGGCGCCTTCGCCAACGAAGATCACGCTCATCAGCATTTGATTCAGCATCCAGATGGTGAGGCAATTTTATAGCAATTCACCGTGCGAGTGCCCGTTTTACAGTGACAGGAGCTCGGGCTAGTGTCTGGGACTTGTGACAGAATTGTAGGTTCAAGGGGCCCCTTTACAATGCTTAGCGCCACGGTCCGAGCTCCTCTCTCTCTAACTAATCAAATAAATATGAGTAATAAATAGTTTGTGTTTGTTTTGTGTTTGCTCTTGATGCTATATATTATTATGATTATTGATTTTGTATTTCTTTAATATTTTGTTAGGTTTTTTTCGTTGGTCAATTTTTCGTTTTTTTCCAAAAGTAGAGGCAATTTTGATATTTTTTATGCAGAAGACGAGGAATTGATTTTTGTACATGATTGCAGTATAAAGTTATTTATGTTATTATGTTATTAAGCAAAGATTAAAAAAATTATAAACTTTTTTTTAAAAGCTTACAAATACTATGTTTAACTATTAATAAAAATAAAAAAAGCATTGATGGTATTATTTGCATTTATAATGCATGTCTCAAATAAAATACAAGGCTTCAATAGTTCGTACTAATAATGATTAAGTATTCAATTAATTATGTTATAAATTTTGACATTTTTCATTTACTCCACTGTTTTACCCCCGTTTTTTATTTTTTTTGTGTTGCTAAGTTTTTTTTGCTTGCATGCTATTTATTTTGCGCCAGTTCAATCTGAGATCGTGACGTTACGACGAGATGAATCAATTGCGACCGCTAGGGAGAACTTCTCTATATCGCTTGGCAGTTTGGAAGAAGCCGTCAGGTCTTTAGACGAGGCTATAGAATCACCGACATTTGCCACGATCGGGAAGAAACCTGCTATCCCCAAGAAACGACCTGTTTCCATGTCAGGTTGGTACTGAAAATAATAAATTGTGAGCAGCTTCAAGTTCAAGCTTTTTCCGGCAATATAACCAAAATAAGTTAAAAGAGACAATCTAGGGTCTTCTTTTATAGTTTTTTCTGATAACTACGGGCATGTGTGGTCCTTTAACTAACTTAACTTGCCTAAGAACTAAGATATAAGGTATAGGTGAGGTAAGGTATAGTTTTAGGTAAGTATATAATTATCTATATGTAAGTAATTCCTAAAATAGTCTAAAATATTTTAGTTACCATTAGATTTAATTAAATTATATTAAATTATTGTATTATATATAACAATTATATTATATATAACATTCATCTAGTGTCAAAACACTCCATGATCCATTTTATCCAGATTCTTTATCTTACCAAAGCGTGGAAATGACAATAAATAAATACATTTTTTTTTCCCGACTAATAGAATCCACAACCATCGCGTTTATAGTAAAGCTGTACCACTGCGCCACAATGGTTAATGTATAGTACTAACAAAAAAAAATCTTTTTTTTTTACTTTTACAGCATCTGTGTGGTCGCGACGTGGTTCATCAAGCTCAGTGGGTAAACCACCTCCGCCCGTTAGAAGATCCTCCTCGATATCCAGACCGCAAAGACCGCCTTACCAGGTAGGTAACCAGTTCAAATACAGTATGAAATTATTAATATATATATATTTATAATTGAGCTCTAACCAGTGTATATTAATTTCAACGTAGCTCGATGAGAACTTATGGTTTTATTTGTTAGATTTGTTACTTGGAGGGTTTCTAATAGGCGCGGGTTCACTCCTTGCCACTTACAAACTTTTATAAGTATTCTAAAATGTATTTTTATCATAGATAAGTGTGTGAATAGTAAATGACTAATATAACAATTAAAAAATTAGTTAGATCTCCTTAATCCAACTCTGTCACATAATCAGTATTTAGTAGACGTCTACTAAATATAACCTACCTTTCAGGCAAACGTCATGTTTGTACGTCAAGTGGTTTTCGATATAGATTGTGGAAAGTATATTATTCTAGCAAGAGTACATATGGAATTAAATGCTGTTGATGCTGACTCCGGAGGCTAATCATAGCTGTGATATTATTGTAAAATTATATTTAAAAAGAGCAACTGTTGAGTTTCCCTGTGGCTCTTCTCATAAGACTCGCCTTTGGAGCTGGTCGTAGCTTGTTGTAGGACTGACAATACAGACGTGCATGTTAACTGTCGACACTAGAGACAATTTGAAAATATCATATTTTGACTTTGATAAATAGAGCTTTTGTATTACGTAAAATATTGTAATGTGATTCTTTTTCTGATACTACAGAAATCTTTTTTTAAGGTAATCGGACTGATACACAAACAATTATATTAATTTTAGTAATATTTTTCATTGAACCTGTGACCTAAAAAGCACTTCATTATTCCAGAACGTACAAAGTGCCCCCCTAACAACTGATGCAGACAACTTACCGCCGCCCCCGGCTTTTCTTCTACAGCCGGAGAATGATAGTAATTCAGGTAAATATTCTTATATAACTAAACAATTTGTATACGTATATTTTACCGCGAAAAATAAGCAGATTCTTGGTATGGTAATCAAATAAATGATAAAGGCCATTGTGGCGCAGTGGGACAGCATGTGACTGTAAACTCGATGGTTGTGAGTTCGACTTTTATTCATAGTTAGGACAATTGCGTTGCTCATAGCTGAAGTTCGGAGAACGGAGTGTCATGACACTGAGTTCATTGACCTTCAGCTATGAGAAATGCAGCGTGAAGCTGGTGTTCAAAAATACCACGAAATATGGTTATGGCCAATGTTTTAAATTAAAAAACCATTAAGCATTTTGTGTTTTTTTTTGTACCGAATAACTTGTGCACATATACCGAATTTGTACCGAATAACACATAGCACATATGACGATGTTTTATTATTTATACTTTTTATTCACACGGTAGTCCCATAATTGCAAAGAAGAAAGAGTTTGCCTGACAGACGGTAGTTGGGATTTACAACTCCATTTTGAGAATGTTAATTTTTATAATTTTCGTTTTCGGTCTTTAATATTTTGTTTGTCCATATCCAGTGTTATGCAACAAATAATGACAGACATACAATAGGGACGAGAAATATAAATAAGCTTGTAACGCCAAGTTATCGCCACGTCTTCAAAAAGTAAATAAGTCTTTTATGGGTCTGAGTATACGCGCATATTTTTTATTTTATTCATTTATTTGATCCACCAACATTTGTTTACACGGTACATACATAAAAAAAAGAAACATAGTAAACGGAAACACTTACAGGCGGACACAGCATGCAAGGAAGAAAAAAGCATAATGAGCTCCTAAGGCGAGCTTCAGCAAAACAAACCAAACAATTAGTCCATAATGAAATAAAAGACAATTCTTTAGGATAATACATACATTTTTAAGATTATTGGAGTTTATTTAACAAGAGTCGAATTCTGTTTGTCGAATCAACATTAATATCTCGTAGGTCACTGTACTCATTAACAGGAGAGTTTGATCCAAACACTGTTTTTTTTTCGAGGTGGTGGGCAAAGGGGAGTGATTTTACTACGTACTTCCACAACGTATGTTAGATATGCTACTGCAGAAATTTAAAGTCACTTTAAAAATAGTATTGATATAAGTAAAGCTTATTACTCTGTAGAAGAATATTTACAAGATAAAAATGTGTGGAAGTAGTTTGATTTTATTTTGGTGCAGGTTAGCTACCGTTGCATTAAATAATAAAATTGTAACTTTTGTATTTGAAAAGAGCAATTGTTGAGTTTCTCTGTGACCTTCCGAGCTGGTGGAAACTTTTAAGTTTATTTGATGATTCAAAAGTGCTTGCAAAAGTCTATATGTATATAGGATATTTCGAATTCGATCCTACAACCATCGCGTATACAGACAGACGCTGTCACAATGCACCGCCATGGTCTGTCTGAGGTCTGAGGTCACCGCCTCTTCTGTCATGATTTTTCTTACAATATATATTATGGAAACATAATTTTAATTATGATTAAACTTATGACTCTCGTCTCGTTATTAATTGTGGCGTTATTTAGTATTTTCTTTATTTTACAGTTCAAGGAATAAACGTAGCTGAAACAGTGAAACAGCTGACTGAATTGAAACATATGCCCGCCTCACCCGGCCTCGTGCGTCGTATGCAGAATCAAAATCAAAATCAAAACCAAATTCAAAACCAAATTCAAAATCAAAATGTCAACCAAAATAACCAAAATCAGCCCACAACCAACCAACTGAGTACATTCCAACAAGCGAAAAGTAATTTTTCATCCACAACAAGCCTAAACAATTCAGGCAGCTTAAATCCAATATACGGACAGACGAACAAATATATGTATGTAGAGAATTCTATGTTTGTAAGAAAAAATAGCTTGAACAGCTCGAATAATGATTTGTATGGAAGTAATGCTGGTAAGATTTTTTTTGTATTTTTGTTTTCATTTCGTAAAAGTGTCTATAGGTATGTTACTCTGTGTAAGTTTTTGATTTGGGTCTAGATGTAAACATTGTGGTGGCGACGAACCAAATCTTAATAAAATCTTTGGTTTTCGTAATTTTATATGTTTTAAATGAAATTATTAATCGCGTTATAAACGGATTAAACGCGTATATTTTGATATTCACGATTTCGATATGACACCAGTTGTGACTAAATAAAGAAGAAATTCAGTTGATACTAAAATTAAGGTCGATATCTAAATAATTGGCATTTTCCTAAAATTAAAGATTAAGTAACTTATTACATCAGATGTCATCAGTGAAAGCCCCGTCAAAATCCGGATAAAAAGGATAAGCTGGAACAAACAGACAAACAGACAGGCAGATAAAAATCCTAGAAAATGTTATTTAATATGTGCCGTGTATACTTAATAACATACATATGCATTTAGTAAAAAAGCTGTTTTTTTTAAGATTACAAACAGTTTTTATTTATTTGAATAGATGTATTAAATATGGCCACCGTGGCGCAGTGTAACTGCGTCTGATTTCAAACGTGATTGATCGTGGGTGCGATCCTCACTTGGGAGAATTATTTATTCTTCATTATTTTTAGTTCTCCGCTGTGGGTCCTACGACATAGCGATGTGTTTAGTTCCGTGACTTAACACGCAATTTCTTGAAATTCAATTTCGGGCTGAAAGTGGAGAACAATGTACCTTGTATCGCTTTTCATTGCTACCCCGCTATGCGAGAAAATATGTGGAGTTGAAAATAATTCTAACCTTAGGACATGTTTATACAGTTTGATAAGTACATATACATTTCAACTATAGCTGCATCTGTATCTACAAACTCCTTATTTATATATTATTCATTTTAGTTGATATTTTTTTAACATTAGGAAGCGTTTACGGTGAAACCAAGGGGTCACCACACGGTTCGACCCCTTCAACCCCTAGCTATGGAGAAACCACGACCTTCTCCAGTTTTGGACCTCGAGTCAATTGCGACTCGCATTACGGACAGACGGGTGATTTTTTTATATATTTGTCATTGAAATTCAATTTTTCATGAGATGTTGTTTAGTGTATCATGAGGCCATTACAGCACAGGGACACTGATAGCTGTGGGTTCGATACACACTGAGTGGTGAGTGTGCTGGGCGAGTGGATTATATTTATATTACTTTCATTTCACTGCTCTGGTTAGTTAAACGTTTTTGAGTTCCACCACATATATATTCAACACATATGTCGATAAAAATGAAGTACCTTTACAGGGAAAGACAGACAGACAGAGAGGTACAGCTTAAATATCTACATTTAATGCAAAACAATATGACAAAAAATTAATCCGCAATTATTATGTTAGATTCTACATTTAGCACTATGTCGCATTGGTGTTCATTATTTTTTAGTAAGACATTTGATTTATAATTAAACTTTTCAATTCTGAATGAATAGTACATGTAACGCAAGCACAAGCGGAGAACGGAGTGTCTTGACACTAGGTGCTCTCTAATACTTTTCAAAAGAATAAAGTAAAAATAAGTCACACACAAAATTAAAATTTGAAACCACTGTCCTAGGGTTCAAACTCCAAGGGCAGTCCCAGTCCCACGGGAAGGGGATCTACGCGCAACCGAACTTGTCGCCCGGACCGCTCGCGCGGAGACTCGCGCAGCGCTCGCACAGTGCGGAGCGGCACCACGCGGAGCGTGAGTTTGTGGCGTGCGCGATTGCCTGTGACGGACAGGGAGCGGGGGACTTCATTAGATATAGGCGTAGGGGACGTGACAGGATGTGGGATGGCATGACTGGTGTTGAGTCATGTGGGTGGAAGTGAAATGACGTCAGAAGTGAGGACGTAGGGTGAAGTGAAGACATATATGACCGGATGTAAAGTGACGAGACTGGATATAGAGTGACACGACTGAAAGTGGAGGAATGGGTATGGGAGAAATGACTGGATGGGGGGTGACTAAATTAGAAATTGTTATGTATATGGAGTATTGGGAGATGGAGTGACACAAGTGGAAATGATTTAGAAATTCTTTCTTTTATAAATGAGTCCATCTTTGTACATTAACAATTTTTGTTTTTCTGTTTTATATATTTTAAGTACAATAAAGAATGTGTAACTTGATGTGATTGATTATTGAATGATTTAAAAATAATTGAAATTACAAACTTAATAATGATGCGACTTATTGTTACACGAAATTTATTTTGATAATTCCATGACGCGTTTATTTAAAAACAGACATAACATAACTTGTACTTGTGATATGACGTGATGTGACGTTATATTTCCTGTGTCTTCATAATAACCGGACGTATTTCTCTCCGTGCCTTTTTTAATTCTATTTTGCTTAACTTTCTTTGTTTCTTTATTTTTAACTGTTTAAATACTTATCTCATTTCATATCTATATGTGCATATGTAACAAGTACTGGAGGAGTCCGAAGGAGACGTGATATGTCACGTCATGTCACAAAGTTTCGGTCATTATTTTGGGATTGACCAAAAAATTATCACATATCAATAAAAAAGATTTTAATACAATTTTTTTCATTTTCTTTAAAGATGGCGGCCTCATAGCAAGTTTAAGCGCTAAGTTAGCGCCGCAGCTTTCCCCGCGAACAACTCGCCGCACCTTATCCAGTATCACCTGTGCGGATACACCGACCAAGGCAAAAGGTATTTAAAAAACGTATACAAATTTAAACCTGCGCCCCTCATGTATCGTCCAAGCACTCTGACCGCTAAGCCATACGTTATACATTTGTATACGTCGAAATTCTTATACGCTGAAATTTATTTTTCATTCTAAACTCTCGTGGGAATGATCATATTTAAATTATTTTAATTTCTGGCAAGACAAAGCGCGGCGTTGAGTTCCGCCACTCAGCTCGCAAATGTCTCGAATTTGAAAAGCGGAGAACATGCGGTAAAAAGTGGGAATCTGATTTAGTTTGATAACTACTAATATTTATAATGAATTGTTTAAAAATGTTTATTCAATAACTTATACTAATCTTAATTAACTTGATTAGCTTAAAGCCAATAGTACCAACTTATCTATTTAATGTCTGGAGAGCACGACACTAGGTTCTCTCTGGTATGCGAGAGAAAAGTGTCAAGCTGGAGAAACATGTGTATATGAACCTGTGCCCGTTAAATAGTAGCAACTACTGCGCCGCTGGTGTCGGCGGTGGGCGTGGCCGCGCCCGCTTTTCTCGACAAACTTTCCGCCACGCTGCAGCGCCGCCACGCGAATGCGCACGCTAACGCCTCGCGCGCTACCACCGTACGCGACCGCATCAACGCGCACGCGCAGGTAACACACGCACATGGAAATACCTGTACGCTTACACTAGTATACAAATTTGTATGTACTCGCGCACAGGCATGAATACACACGAAAACTTACATGTACACACTTATACACGTGCATGCAAGCTCACTTAAACACATTTCATGTGTACAATTTGGGTAAGATTAGGACTGTACTCGTGATTTATAAATTGTTTTACTTCTTCCTGGCATTCATCTTAGCGCTGAGCCAGGGTCGGCCTTTCAACATAACTTCCTCCATAATATATGATCTTCAACATCCTCAGTGGTGAGTCCATTGGCTATCATGCCCTGCGTCACGACATCCAACCATACCTTCCTTGGGCATCCGGAAGGTCTAACTTCGGGGACATATCAAGGAATATTCTTCCGACATAGTTCTCAAGTCGGCACGCAACGTGGCCATACCATCACAGGCGACGCTCTTAGAGCTTGTCCGCTACGTTACGAACTCTATGACTACCTCGGATGAAAGTATGTAGTCAGCCCGCGTCACGCCATACATCCACCAGCATCTTCATCAGAGATGAACCTCCTGAGTGTGCCGAGACATTCGCTGCCATATAAAAGAATCGGTTGGATTATGCTGGATATTAGTCCCTTGAGCTTAGTCAGTATTTTGCAGTCGCAGACCACACCTGTGACCTTACATCATTTGGTCCTATATTTGGCTTATATAAGGTACATGAACTTTCCCATCGTAACTGGCTGGCTGGTTCAGGACCTATATGGATAGTGCATGAGCCCGGGCACCCGCAAGCCATGTGCACACATCAGGTTTTCATCACATTAAATGTGACCGTTCTCAAGCGAATCTTTCCAGAGGTTCACCCTGTGCTCCTACAGCCATATGACAGTCAATGAGCGCTATGTCATCGGCATAAATTGTATTACTAATAACATTTTAACTATAATTTACAAAGGATTTATGCAGCGGATATGAATTTAGAGATACGAATATATTATAAAAAACACAAATGATCACACCCCCACATCCGCACAGATGCCTACACACGCACATATATACTGGACATGACGTATACTTACACACCCACAGTCACAACACACACATACACACACATACACTCACACATGAACACCCACATACATTATACAACTACATCTACGTATTAGTAATCACTTAGATGTTTGCTATACGTGTATAGCTACGTTTATATGCGTCGTAATTAATTAATTTTATTACTTAGTATTTTTATAAGAAGAATATGAACTGCAAATTTATGTATTAGTATTTTGAATATTATGAAAAAATAATAAATTAAACTAATATAATGGATAGATAACATTGCTTTATAAATATACATTTAAATATAAATCTAGTACTAAACTAAATCACACACACAATTGTTCTTTTTAAATAAAATACATTATTTTTTGAAATTCCAGCCAGACCCAAGAATCTGTCACACATCACTAATGGAGCAAATAAAGAGAGGTGCAACACTACGTCGAAATAAATTTTGCAACGATCGTTCCGCACCAAAAATACGTTAAAATGACAAAATTATTCATTTATAAATATATTCAAATGTTAGATATATAAGCCCGTAAATGTCCATTCTATATACATGTGGAGGTTCTAAAGGAAATATGTATATCTGTAAGAAATATCATTTTTTAAACTATGCGTTATGCTGTAATGCGGTTAAGTGTAAGCGCTGATGGTGGTGGGTTGGATTTTCACTCGAAGTAATGTTTATATTTAAATTATTTCCATTTCCCCGCTCTGTTAAACTCCGCTATTCCACATACAGTGTATTAAATTCGGACGGGAAGTGCAGAACGGAGGGTTTTGATTACTCTTCTATGTGGAAAAGAAAAAGCTTGTCCAAACACTCCGTTTTCCACATTCTTGCGGAATCCCAGATTTTGCATGTTAAATGGCATAAGTCAACGCCATGTTTTGTCTTAGGAGAACCGTACCAGAGTGGAGAAATGAAAATAATTTAAATATAAACATTCCGCCGAGTGGGAAACGAACTCACGACCAATAATATTAAAAATATTACTTTTTGGCTTATACATATTTGCTTGAAGAACATCAGATGTATGTGAACTGCCTTCCCTTTTAAGTGACGTCCACGCGCGGCTTTGATTATAGTGCCTGTTTTATATAAATGAAGCTTAAAATTTAAATCAAACGGACGAATATGCGGTTTTTTATATATACGTGTTAGATTTTTTTTTATCTCGGCAACTATAAGTATGACAATATAAAACGGTATTGAAAGTAGCTTTACAATGTCTTTAGCCTGGTGCTCGATTGCCAATAATTAAAAGAAAATACTTTGTCCAATGTGCTTGAATATTTGTAGCGAAATATCAAATAATAAATATCAAATATTCTATATTTTTTTCTTAATAAAGAAATCAAATCGATTTCTAATCGATGCAAAATATTTTCTTAAATTAATCGATTTTTTACAAAATAATCTCTAAAAAAGTCTAAAAATCTATGTCTTTAAAGCGAAAATTTTAATGTTTTCCTTAGAAAAGATAGTGTTGCGATTATTATAAAAGCGAATTCTGACAATACTATTTCGTATTCTACCATATCTGAATGTACACAAGTGAATGTCAAAGGTCGCGGGATCGATTCCTGTTTTCGAATTTTTGATACGAAATTTACTTTGTTACTTATAATAAATATATAAGACTAAAGTTTAGAATGCATATCGATAGTTAACAAAAAATCAGTAGTGATTTTTAAATATTCTCTGGGCTGTCAAAATTCAGCGTCCACTTTTAAAATAGTAAATTCTGTTCCCAGCTTTGCTTTTTTCTCAAGTGACAGCCCTAGTTCAAAAGCTTTGAAAGTTTCAAAATAATCGATTTATTCTAAAGTTTCCTCTTTGAAATCGACTGAAATACAGTCCTACTCACTGTGTTCTCGATACCTGTTTTATAAGAACGGATTTTGCAATGTAAGTATTGAAATTTTTAGATCTGATTAATAAAAAAAATATCGTTTATATAATAATAATAAGTGTATTATATTATAAGTCATTGAATAACATGTAAAATTACGATTTTTTTAAAATTATCTAATACTAATTTACTGTATTTTTTTTGAATTTTTTTTTAATATGACTATGCATGCCGCCATTTTGATATAGTTGTCTTTTTAATTCTATTCTTAAGTAATCCAGATTATATATTATAGAGTTCACCCAAGTAAAGTAGTTAGGAAAATATAACTAACTTATTTTTTACTCAAATAGTACCTTTATATATAATATCTATATATTTATGTAATTTTGTAGATTTTCCTCCTATTTTTGTTTAGAATTAAATAGGGATGGAAAGTGCTTTTCTATATATTTTTTAGTTACAGTTTTGAATAATTTGAGAATTTTGTTTTTAGGTTCATGTAGCAAAAGATATAAAACGCTATACAGCCGTTGTTTATGTAGAATAGTGTAACCGCATATTATAGACGTGAATATTTTTCTTATAATTTAATTAATATTTTTTACTCAGTTTCATTTTCTTTTGGTTACTTCATAAATATTATATTACAAATATGTTGTCTCAATTGATACAAAATTTTTAATAAAAATTAATTTGAAAATAAAAAGAAAATATATGTCGTAATTTAATAAAAAATATATAAATTCATAGTAAAATCGTATAGTTTTCGTTTTCACCACTAATCTATAATATGCGGAGGTAGATGCACAGATTAAAAAATAAATGAATGTTAGTTATAAGCGTGGTATAATAATAATAGTCTACATATCCCAATATAATACTATAAAGAAAATATGTAATTCTTCGCTTTCGAAGTCTAATAGAAATCCTGTATATCAATGTATTTATCAAATATATAGTCCAGTTACTGATGACGGGGTTCGGGGTCACTAAGGGGTCACGTCTGAGGTCACTTTGGACCCCAAGCAGTTTTATTGCTAAGCGGCCCCTAACGGCGTATGATGGTAGAATTTTCAAGAAATGTTATATTATAATGTGTTTAGGTAAAGTTTGCGTATGTAATTGATATTTGGTGAAAAATAAATAATTATTGTCCCAGTTTGTTGTTTTATTTTTACCTTTTTTAGCGACTCCGCGATGCTAGGAGAGTAACGTGTTATTCAGTCCAGACCTATTTTTGAAATAATGAGATCTTCCTAAGGAGCCATGTAAAATTCAATAGATCCGGAACAGTATTTCTTCTATTTTTCATAGCGATTTCAAACGTTAATAAAACGATTTAAATGATGTAGTTGTTTGGAATTACTTTTAATAACGTAATAAGCAACTGGCCTTGTTTTTTGTTTAGATTTTGATATATAATGCGCTTTCTAGATTTTTTTACGCAGTCGATTTTTGTTTCTCTCATGATTTTTTATATATATATATATATATATATATATATATATATATATATTTTTTTTTTTTTTTTTTTTTTTTTTTTTTTTTTTTTTTTTTTTTTTTTTTTTTTTTTTTTTTTTTTTTTTTTTTTTTTTTTTTTTTTTTTTTTTTTTTTGTCGTGTTCCGCCACTCAACACGCAATGTCTCGTAAAACGTGAATCTAAAAAAATACAACACTTTTATTTAAATAAAACGCATGAATTAATCTAACATTTATTTTTAATTCTAAATTAAAATTATAGAAACAAAACGTGATGTTATCAGTCTTTTTGCGAATTTCGATCCGCCTTATATAAAACTGACTTTACACAATTACATTGATATTGAATAAATATTTAATACTAAATATATATTACAACAATTTATTTATATATCGCAGTACCGCCATGAAATGAAAGTGGCCTAACTCAAAAAAATTGCAATTAATAGGAAATCACAATAGTAACATAATAATAACTTTTTTATTGAGTCTTAATTAAGTACAGTAAGTTACAGAAATTTTGAGTTATGGTACTTTCATTTAAAAGAGCGATATGTTGACGAATATAAAATATAAAAACGTTTGTCCTCTAAAATATTTTTCAAGCGATACTTATTGAACATAGTTTTTGATAAAATATATATATATTTTTGCTCAATTTCATTAACCTTGGCTTAATATTTTTCATTCAATTAAAAAAATAACTTTTATTCAAAGTACAAATTTGTTCTCTACTTCTCGCCTGAATCCAAAACATTGCGTGTTGAGTGGCGGAGCTCAACGCCGCGCTTTGTTTTGTAACTAGAACCGGAATCGATCCCACAACCATCGCCTATACAGTTAGACACCCACGATGATGTCATTCAAAACTTATCAATATAGGTTGTAATTTAATTTTTAACAAAATCTTTTTGTAATAGAAGCAATTTTTTTTAATTACCGCTTAAAAAATATTGTATCATCAATAATAAATCCCCGCATTACATTTGAACCTACTTTTAAATTAGAAAAACTAATTACGTCGTGAAATCATGAATCAACATTTTAGAGGACGAAAGCATGTGACTAGAATGATAGAATTAGCAAAGTTGTGTATTTCATATATGAAAGAATGTATGGATATTTTAATATATTGAAAAAGCTTTTCCTACACCGGCTATTTATTAAACAAACGGACAGACAGTAAATATGTACATTAAAATATTTACATTATATAAATGGATATGGGTTTGGTTATGAAAAAAGCTTACAAATTCTAGAAATTTCTTACGAAAAATTGAACGTAGTATTTTTTTTTAATTTTTCGCATACATATATTTGGGCAAAGACAAGTCAAGACACTGTTCTCCACTGTAGTACGATTTGAACACCTTATTGCTTTAACCAATTTACGCTCGATTTTTTATAACAAACTAGTATTTTTATATATCTAAGTAAAATTTTAAAACATTATAATGTTTTAAAGCTTCATATTGTTAGTGATATACTAAAATAAATATATTAACGAGGTTAAAAATTCAAAATATTAACATATTTTTTAAAGTGTCATACTCATATGGTCGTATAACTTTAAGGTTTGACTTTTTGCTATGTTTCTCTGAAAACAATTTCGTTCTAAAAATGTATTAAATAACGAAAAGACACCTATTAAAGACAAAAAATATGTTTAATTTACATAGCCAAAATATTAAAACGACCTTAAATTTGAATTAGTTTAATTATTAACATATACATATGTTAAAATAAAAGCTCGAAATCTTAAGATTTTCCACGAAAGCGGTAACATTAGTCACTTAATGGTAAAGGTTCGATATTAACTTTAATAGTATAAAACTGTTTTTAATTTAAGCATTTTTTTTACAGTTATATAAGTTACAAATGACTGATTAAAGACCAGTTTGGACTTTTACCATAATAGTTGGGAAATAATAAGATTCACTAGAAAATATTAGAATTAACCGTAGATTGGATTGGGCCTTTAGTACATACATATATATATATAAATATATTTATAAAACTAAAATTTTATCGCGACATTTATGTATGTAACTTAAGTCATTCAATTAATACAAAAGTACAGTAGAAAAGAAAAGTATTACAATAATATAATATGAATAATGAAACATGACTTTTTACAAAGAAAATTTACAACACATATCTATATTAAATTGAAGTACCAAGTTACCTGTGATGTGGAGTTCTACATGCTTCTGGAATAAAAACAAATTAAAGTATTAATATACAATACATCAATACATATTTTTTCAAAATAAGAAGATACATGCTTCATTTAATTGAACGTTGAATAATTTACTACTGGTTCACTAAAGTTAACGCCTCAGACCTGATAAGACAC
Organism: Podotricha telesiphe; assembly: GCA_038994665.1. Lineage (NCBI taxonomy): Eukaryota > Metazoa > Arthropoda > Insecta > Lepidoptera > Nymphalidae > Podotricha > Podotricha telesiphe. Next base: position 971,104 of record JAOYRR010000375.1, on the reverse strand, counting down.
GGCGCAAGAAACTCAGCGGGCAATCTTTTTTTTAAATAAATTATTTGCAGATTAGAAAAAAAGTGTTTATTTATACATTACTTTGTTCATCACATTTTGTTTTGTGATAGAATAACGAAAAGGATGTATTTAAATAAAAAGAGAGTCTGTTGATACATTACTCTGTTCTCTAAATTGCGTTTTAATATATAGTTAAGATATTTAACTATTTATTTAAATAAAAAAGAGTCTATTCACATATATCCCTGTTCTGAACTTCTTGTTACAAAGAAGCATGTGTGATACATATAATGTGTGTTAATGTGTATTTATAAATTGGTAAAAATATATCTGTATATTAAATACGCAATGTTAATGTTAATTTTAATCGTACAATATATACGGTACGTACGTACACAACGTATAGAAATATAATATTAATATTGTATATTGGTAAACTTGTCTTAACATTTAATGTTCATTTCATTTCAATCGATTCATAAATAAAAAAGTTGTAAAAAAATTGTAAATTTATTTAAGTGAGAAGTCGTGTGATTAACTCAGGCGAAGCCGCGAGCGTATCGCTAGTAATTGCTTTCTTCATACTTACTTCTTGGCATACTCTTTAACGTGGATTTGGATATGCTATCACTGTCTTCAGATTCTGAACATATTTGAAAGCTAGTTTCTGAAATTATAAAAATAATGGCTGGCTATTAAAGCATGCTCATTAAAACCTACACAAAAATATACACATATACTGTGTTTCTCTGATGCTAATGAAAAAATGTATATCAAAATTACTTATAAATGTATATATAAATAAAATAATTTAGATACAATGATTCTAGATACAATGAATTTAGATACAATGATCCCCCCGAGTGGGGATCGATCTGACAACTATCGATCTCAGACGCTGTCTCATTTCAACAATATTGCCGTCCAGGTTATCATTTTAATTATATGAGATATGGAAAATGTAAAAAAAAATTATATATATATATACCAGTATCATATCTCTGCTTTAAGTGTCTTGTGGGCATGTCCTGGTTCTCCACGTGACCGAATGTGCGGAACCCAACCGCGAATTGTGCGTATGGACTTATTTCATACAACTCTGTGAATATAAAACCGTTTAAGAATAAAAATTATAAAAAACTTAAAAATGACATAAGAGACCTGAGAGAGTGAACTAAGCACTGTTTGTATAAAAAAAAACATTATAAACCTATTTAGAAAATGTATAAAAATACAAATGCAGCGGGATTCGAATCTTTTGGAAACCCTATAAGCCGTCAGACCGCTAAGCTTTTATTATATTATATCACCCAATTATCCATAATTGTAGACGTTTTCCAATGAAGAGTAGAATTCGTAAAGTTAAGATAATCTCTACAGTATATTTTTTAAGGTTTTTATTGAACAAAGAGTGTACTGTAAGGCTTCAATATTTTTATGGTAGAATTGGAAAAAAAATAAAAGACAATATCACTATCCATCTCAAATTCATTAATATAAAAAGAATCTTACCATGCTTACTATTATTTCTGACGTGAATAGGAGCACTGTATATTCTATTCTGCGTGTTAATTACATTCTCTTTCACGTTAGCCAGATTACTGTGCGACGTGTTAGCCGTTATGTTCCCGCTCTCTGATTTATCCACCGTGATAGAATCGCGGTACTCTGTGAATGTTACAGTTCTGAAAAATTAAAAAAGATCCGTAAATTGTAGTTGGTGTAATTCACGAAATTAGGTGTTGGTAGGAGGTGTTTCAGGAAATCCCCTTAGCGTTCCCCTACACTTTTCAAGGAACCTTCATGATGAATTACAGGTTTCTCCGCCTAGTAGTTTTGGCTGTGCGTTGTTTGTCAGTGAGCCAGTTATAAAAGAGATGTGTATTATATATGTAGATTTTTATATAGATTTTTTTTACCTGTGCTCGCGAGTTTTTTTTAAGAATATGTTCGCTTATAAATATTTTTAAGTTAAAAATTATTGTGGGATCTATGTTTTAAATATATTTTTTTTACTATGAAAAAACAAGAAACCGAGAAATCATGTAACGGTTATCAAGCATAGTCAGAGAGAACTTCAATTTCCGCTTTCCGCCCAAATTCGATACACCTCGTGTGAAGTGGCTAAATTTAACGCCGCGCGTTGTGTAACGAGCGAGATTGAACCCACGACCAATCGCGTTTACATAAATTTGGTATTTGCTTCGAAACGGGTTTTGAACCTACGAAGTAGTACTGTAGTTAGTTAGTATTTACATACCTCTGTCTTTTCACCAGAATGTAAACACAGCATATAAGGCATACAGCTAGTAAAATAGAACTGAATACTATGACTAGCATGTTCAAGTCGAATAAATCAGACGGTGGGCCGACTTCACCTGAAAAAAATTAGAATATCATTATTTATTTAATTTAAAAGACAAAAAAAGTGTGGAAATATTATGACTGGAGTTTGGTGCAGCTTAGCTACCGCTGTATTGAATAATAAAATTGTAACTTTTGTGTTCGAAAAGAGCAACTGTTGAGTTTCTCGCTGGCTATTCTCAGTTAAAGCGAGCAGCGCTTTTCATGCTTCTCGTTTTTTACCGCATAACAGGATAGACAGAATCTAGTGTCACTTCGGTTTCCACCATTGCAATATGGTTCGACTATAATTTTTAACTACATACTATAAAAAACAAGTGCTTGTAACATGTAAAATATAAATAATAGAAGAATTAAAAGTCAAATTGAAAAGAAAGTTACATACTTTACAAAGAAACCTTAAATAAAATAAACTTAAACATAATTATATTTAAAACATAACTTGGATACATTATTACAAAGTATTCAAAATTACAATACTAAAAAAACTAATTTATGCATTTTATATATTAATATAATTGACAATAAACACATAAAATTAATTATTATTCCACATTCCAAAGAAACTTACTCCCGTCTTCATTTTTAGTTGCATAGCTGTATGTAGTTGTGACACTGCCAGCTTCATTGTTCGCTGTAATTCTAACTTGGTACCAAGTGCCTGGTGATAGATCCGATATAGGAAAACTTGTGCGATAGTTCGATTGATACAGAGCATACGACGAGTCTGTATATGCCTGTAATAAAAGAAAAAACTTCTTAACATTTCATGGATTAACCGTGCGAGTTCCCATCGCGTTGTAGAAGAAGGAGCTTAAAGCAGTATATATATAATAATATGTTTATTGTCTCAAATTATGTACAGTAAGTAACAAGATACATAAAATAATAAATAATATTTAATTGTAAATTAAATTTTATATTAATGAACTCCTGTACCCATTGTAAAATTAAACTGATACTATGAATACCAGATCTCTTACAATTTTTAGCAATGACCTTGAATTTCGTAGATAAAAACCTGTTAAGTAATAACGAAAAATAATAAAAAACACATAAACAGCGGTTGCATAGTTGTTACATAAGTGTAGGCTTAAATTCCCTATAAATTGTGTCAACCGTCGCCTTCGCTGTTTGACTATTAGAAAAGAAATTGTTTTCTAGTTATTTTAATAGATATTATGACAATATTGTGTCGTCATCGGATACCGACACGTGTTCCAATTTTCAAGTTATTCGGACGGCAAAACGGTAAATTTTTGTTGCAAATTTTTTTTACACGTTTGATTGATATATAGATTAATAGATAAATTATTCACTTAGATAATAAAAGTGCTTTAAAAAAACAACTAATTAAAGTGACAATGTAATTATTCATAGGAAATATCTTTGAAGATATTGTTATGAAAGTGTTATATGTGATTCGTCTCTATTCTTACTATTGCGTACGTTTTGTATGCTTAGATTGTCTTTAATTGAAAAAAACATTTAGTTAATCTTGTGAACTTGATGTAATTTAATCATATTGTAATGTTTGTTCTGCTGCGATCCTACATAAATAAATAACATCATAGTCATTTTTAGAATTCCATAAGTGTGTGAATAACAATTAAAACATGTTGAAACTAGAAATTCATATTATATAATAGCCATAATTATTTTTCATCACATTTGATATATTGTATATATATACAAGTACGTAAGTCGAAATTTTATATTATGAACTTATATATATTTAAGTAACATTTTTACAATATGGAATCGATTTTTGATCTCATATTTGAGTTCCTTCATCCTAAAATAAATATAACAAATAATAACCATAGCATTATGAACTCTCATCCAGCCCCTAGAGCCGAGTACTCGATACTCGACGTCCCAGGTCCGAAGTTCACATCCTGAGTCGTCCCAACCAGCGAGTTGCACGTAGATGTGAGAACAATTACTCCATAACCACTCGTTAGTTGAAGGTGGGATTGGTCCTAGGAAAATAGAAAAAAAACATTAAAAATATTATCAAATTGAACGTATAGTGGTGTAGCTAGAAATTGTCTGTATACGCGATTGATCTTTACTGGCGGAAATTGGGTTGGAACTTGAGAACGGAGTGTCTTGTTGCTGATTACTCCAATAAAAAATAATTAAAAGCCTCTTTCAAAATTTCCCTCTCTCTTTCTACTTTTAAATGAGAAAAAGCTTACACACCTCCACCCAAAGTACTGACATCCAAATACGCCGGTTGAGAAGTCCCCACTCTGTTAGTAGCGGTTATTCTCAAAGAATATTTTGTACCGCACTTTAGTCCAGTTAGAGCGTGTTTTTGAACGCCCGATAAGTTTGACAACCTGTTGGCCAATTTGTTGGGCGACCAGGCTTCTTGCCACGGACCGCTAGATTCCTTCCACGTGAGACTATAAGCTGCAATAAAAGTAAAAAAGGTGAAGTACATATATAATTGTTCAATATTATTACGAAATATTGTTTTATTGATGAAAGAGTTTTTCTATATAAATGCCAAACACTGCAACGTATTAAAAAAATATTAATGCATATATACAATGTTAAGTTGTTTATATTTATAAGACTTGCGTTACTGACAGGTTGACTGATAATTGATATTTGAATTGTAGATTCTATAAGAAGTATGTGAATACTATGAGAGGATTTCTAGCAATTCCTTCAGATTCACATTTCATAGTCAAACGTGGATAACGGAGTGTCTTGACACTAAGTTCTCTCTGAATACTCTACGGGAAAAATGCGTGGAGCTGAAAAAATTATAGTATATGCAAACGAAGTTGCGGGCTACACTACTTGTTTGCAATAAGTAAAAAAAGTAAAGTGAAAAAGTAAAAACAATGTATTCAAACTTGTAGTCGCGCAAAAAATTTTTTTAAAGATTAGTCACAGAATAGGGATATATTAAGAACTATTTTTGTTTTCGCAGTCTGGTAAGAAAGGTCCGCCACTCAACAAGTAATGTCTAGTAATAGGCGGGAAATTGAGAACGGAGTGATTCAACACAAGATCTCATTTTACTTACAATTTTTTTGTCCAGAACTTCTGTTTCCGGTGTAAAACGGCTGTTCCCACTCCACTAATATAGAATCTTTGTATGGCGTAGCTCTCAATATTGGAGCTTCCGGTAGCGGAAGTACTATAACGGTGTACTCCACTGAATCCGATCCGTATAGGTTTTTGGCTAAACATGTGTAATTTCCGCTAAGAGCTTGATCTATGTCTGAAAAGTTTGGTTTTTCAAATTAATTGATACAAATTTTAATACATTGAGTTAAATTTATTGGGTGATACCCTAAATCGATTATTTAACATAAAAATAACTCGATTAAAACGTTTTAACATTTTTTTTATATTATTTACACACTTAGGATAAGAAAAACATTTTAGAAAAACGAAAAAAATTTTTAATATGTTGTAATGGATTCGAACCCGCGCCTCTGTTTACCGTCCAAACGCTTTGACCACTAAGCCGTGCCTTCTACGTCCGGTAACGACGAAATTCTTATACACATATTACAACTTAACTTAAGTAAGTAATATTATTTATTTATTATGAAGTAATATTTACTATTAATAAGTAAGCTGTCATCATGGTTCCTAGTGAATCTGGGATGGTGGGTAATAATATTATGTTTGTGGTACCACACTGTGCGTGGTGGTGGGATTCCCACACACTGACAGACTAGAAGGAGAGACGAACCAACTCCCACTGATATGGTACCACCCAAAGAAGCTACTCCTGCTACCACTGAAAATAATATCTATATGTTAATACTTGGTATGGCGCAGTACGACAGTATTTGACTGTAAATGCGATTGGCTGTGGGTTCGATTTCCACTTGGTGAAATTATTTTAATTATTTTCAGTTTTCCACTCCGCTAAGATAAAGGTGATGTTAAAGTCCGCTTCTCAACACCAAATGTGCTAAATTTGGGCGTAAAGTGGAGTATGGTGTGTCTTGATATTATTTTTAGGTTATATGGACAAAAGCATGAAGCTGTACAAAATATTAATACGTGAAACTTAGAATCATTTTTAACAAAATTATGCGAACGGACTAGTATGAAATTTGGCATAGTTAAAGTGTATATGGAAAAAAATTACAGAAATCCCAAAGATTTTTTATTATAGCGACATCGTAATAGATAACATTATTAATATTACATTACTATATCATATACATTTTGATATAAAATAACATACACGTTGCTAAGGCAACCCTTATATATATATAAGGCAACCCTTATATAATATATTCTATACTGTCTGGCGCTGTCATACTGCTCCCCAAATATTCCTTTACATTATTTGACAGATTTCAAATTATGCACATTTGTTCATTTTAATATTTAATTTACGTACTAACACAAATAGTTCTTAGTTAGTACGAACCAATCAGAGCAAAAAAACACCAAAAACTTTTCAAATCTAATCTCACCTCGTTGTGCAGGTATTTGTGACAACCGCTTACTTGCAGTCCCTTCCCCGACACTAGTGCTGGCCGTCACCCATACTTCATACGGCCTGCCTGTCGTCAAATCCTTTACTTCTGTAGTAGTTTTATATACATCCACTCGTAATGTTTGAGGTGAGCCGTTACTGTAAAAATAATAATCTTATTTAGGTTTAAAATTTATTTCCATACAGCTATACGTTTCGTTTGTAAAAGAATCGAATCATGTTCCGCTACTCACTAAGTGACTAACAGACCTGACGAATGCGGTGTCAGTACGGTTCAACGGTGTGCGTTGCCTATGCAATGAAACGAAGTAGCAGGCAATAACTTGTACTATATAAAGTTACTAGCTATTGCCCGCGACTTGGTTCGCGTACGTAATGGAGTATATCCGGAAAATTTCGGACTTGTATCATGAAAAAGTACTATCATACAAACTTGCGAGAGCCCTAACAACTTCCTAATCCAACTAGAGAGTTAGAGCGAGAGTTAGAGCGGGGTAGAGAGGTCGCAGCGCCAAACACTACATTTCCTGTATACTTTTGCCTCGTGCACAATCACCAACATCTTCCTACACGCCCTCCGAGGGGTCCTCATTCTTTTTACGGGCCCTTTTACGTTTAGTACATTTATGTATAGAAGGCAACAAAAAAAGAACGCCTTACCCCGATGTTTGTTTCACATAAACTGTATAGTATATTAGTTCGCCATTAGGATGGTCGGGTTTCTTCCAACTGACCAGTAAAGACGAAGCGGACAGGATTAGAACTTTTATATCCGACGGTGATTCTGGTACTAGAAAAAAATATATATACATACTTAATAAATAAAATTGGCGTCTCATTTGTAATATTAAAATAACCGCTTTTTACTAATGTATGTATAAAATAACATTATTCACAACTTTTGTATGTTACGGCTAATCTCTGGAACGGCTGGACCGATTTTTACAGGCAGATACCTGATATAATAAGGAGTAATTTAGTCTACTTTTATTTTAAAATTCGACATGGACGAAGTCGCGGGCCCAGCTAGTTTGCATTATATTTTTCATGTATTAATTTAGCTTATTGGTTTGAAATAATTAAATTTATTTGAACTTTACTCATTTCATGTTTTCTGGAATAAATAAAAATTGCGGTGACGAGTCCCTATGCTCTATTACTTTATCACTTAGAGATGGCAACATCCTGCTTTTTCTAATCAAACTCGAGAACCATTCATTATAAATAGGTACGTTTGAGTATATCACCTGTTTGAAACCTTGCTGTAAGGGAACGCAATCTTCAATTTTAAAATAAAATCAAAATAAAATGACCTAAAGTAAAGAACCTAAAATGACCTAAAGTAAATTAAAAAGACTTAAAGTATTCATAAATTCACATAAATTTAGGTAAATATAGGTAAATTTTTAATTTAATTAATTTTTCATACATACCATCTTGTAGCGTAGTGCACACTATGGGGTAAGAAAATGGACCAGCCCCATAGTTAGAGAATCCAGCTACTTTAACCGTATAATTTGTATATTTTGTTAAACTTTGTATGTATATTTCTGTATGAAGAGATGTCTGATTTTGCCACGCACTTTCTAAAAAAACATTATTCATCTATACTTAAATTATAAAACTCAATAGTTTATTTATTTGGTCGAACGGGCTAACTTCACAGACTACTGGTTCGAATACAAAAAAATATGTATCGAGGAAGGGTATAGGCTAGGATATAGGCTTTATAACATCACGGTACGATCAAATGGACCGGAGCAGCAATGAAAAATTTTGCAATAACTGGAAAATTATGCCACTTTTACAACTTCCGTCGCTTATGCTGCTTAAACGATTAAAGTAACGTAAAAACCATGTATGACGGCATTGTTCCTCTCTAAAGGTTATAAAAAAGCCAGTAACAGCCGTAATATGTCTATATCTTTTAAGGTCGACCAAGCATAACCTTATTTATGGTAATGAAATTTGTTCTAAAATAATGTATCTATATAATAATTAAATTAATCCATATCCTAACAAATACGTTATTTATTACAAGTATTTCATTTAGAAAGAAATTGCCATATACTTTATTTGATTTAAATAAATATATTTGAAGATATCATAGTTTTAAAATAACTCTGCAACAAAATTATGACGAGGGGGCGGTATAAGGGGGAGGGTGCGGCTAGTAGCTCTGTGGAATAGCTATCGTGATGTAGATACGCGGGGGAAGCCGCGAGCGGGACGCTAGTCATATCATAAAGTAAAATAGTTTTTCAGCTTCACACTTTATACGGCATAGCAGGGTTCACAGCTTTCGGCCCGAATTTGTCACATTATGTGTTGAAAGACGGAATTCAACACTGCGCTTTGTTTTACCAAAGCAGGGAAGTGAAAATCATTTCCTCGAATGAGAACCGAGCCCACAACCATCGCGTATAACTATACTACAGAGGCTGTCCCTCTGGGACAATATGGAGAGTCATACTTGTAAAAATACTAAAATGTTAAGTAAATAGCATTTTCTCTAGTTACATGATATACCTTAAGCCTTAACAGGAACTAACAATAAAAGTTATTACTTTAAAAGTATACTTACATTAAAGTTATAACTTAATTGGACGCTTGGATGATATCAAAAGGCGTAGGTTCGAATCCTTTTTAATCTTCTATCTTTATTTTTTATATGAAATTCAAATTTTTAATAGCAGAATTTACCTTCAGTAGAATATAATATTGTGAATCCGATCAAGGAGCTACCCTGACCATGTATGGCTATCGGTTGCCAACCAACTCTTAATGAAGTAGAAGATACTGCAGTGCATTCTACAGACGAAGGCGCGTGTTCTGGGGCTGAAATTTAAAAAGAAAAACGGACAACTGTATCACTGACATTTTTCTCTTATATCACTAAGTTCTTTTTGTTTCCTTAGCGTATTGGAAACTCGTAGTGAAAAGTCAATTAAAAGTTGGACCTGAAGCCTTCTTTCTTGAAACATTGGTTTAAGATTTTTTCATTAACTTAGTAAGGTAAGTTTTTATTATGGAATTTTGACATTACCTATTTTGACTCACTTTCTTCCATCCAATTTGCTTGTAAATTAGCATATGCGTGCGGAGCCAATGACAACATAATATTTTCATATCATCATATACATGTCCTTGCTAGTCTTCTTAAGACTGGGATGTTGGAAAATATTTCTAAGCGTTCTTTTACTACTTCAAATTATTATGCAATTATTTAAAAGTACTATTGTATATGGGTTTTTATTTTGTTTTACATGTTCCAATCTCACTCGTTAATATCAAATGTCAGTGCTCGCCACTATATTCTCTACTTTCTTCTATAGATACATGGCATGTTAAATGAAGAATTGTAATGAAAATATACTCTATATTATGAGATCCACCTAAAATACACATTGAACTTAGTGTAACGACAATCCGTTCTTCACACAGCGCCCGAAGACATTGTGTGTTGGCTGGCGGAACTCAACGACATGCTTTGTCTTAGCTACTATAGCGGAGAAATAAAAATATTTAAAATATAATCATTGCCCAGAGTAGGAATCGAACCCACAACCATTCGCGTTGATAGTCAAACACCACGTTGACCTCTATACACAATACTTATATAAAAATCTAGGTCATATAAGAAACATTACCTCCTTCCATTGTATCTTGAAATACAGGTAAAGAGAACGGCCCAGAACCTGCACTGTTGAACGCCGATATTGTAACTGCATATCTGTAATGAAAATGAATACAACATATTAAAAATAAACACGCTGTATATTATTTTGTCGTTAATCTTGTCGTATGACAAAGACATCAGGTTAATTAGGTATATGGAAATAATAAATATTGTATCAATAAAACCTTCTTAAAACACTTATTATATAAAAATAGTATGACTTATACAAATATTGTATAAGTCGGAATAACTTATCATAAGATGTAGATTTCATGTAGTTATATCATGAAATCTATAGCTTATGATAAGTTATTCAAAAATATTGTATAAAGAAAATATTTATATTTAAGTAGTTACTTAATATAATAAGTTTTAATATATTATTATATTAAGCTTTCGTATTTTCGTATGATTAAATTATATTTAAATATTTTTCTTTCTCCGCTCTGGTACTCAAGACAAAGCGCAGGATTCAGTTCCGCTACTCAATACGCAACGTCTCGAGTCGAGTGGGAATCAAACCAACAACTGCGTTGTTTTGTATGAGTAGACCTTATAAAAATTACGAAAAAGAGTATATAACTATCTACATTTGTACTTTTCTACATTTCAACTATCACTATATAATTATCTACATTTTATAAACCGGATTTGAACTAACAACTGCTTGCTTAGCGTAGAATATAAACTTACCGAGTATTTTTTAGAAGACCACTCAAAGTTGTCTCTTGTTTGCCCGATTGTTGAGAAACTTTCAGCGTCCTTGTATCGCTGTCCTCTGAAACTAAAAGAATAGTTGTGAACAAATATAACACCCGGAATCGATTTAATACGAATTCAGTGACGGAACTCAACGCCGCGCTACATGTTACTAAATAAAAAAAAAGAAAATAATATTCCCAAAGTGAAAATTGAAACCACAAATTGTCATTTTTCTCCAATAGTTCAATTTAACTATTGTTATAGTTCAAACAAATGTAAAAAAATGCGACGTATCTCGCTAAGAACATATAACCAATTGGCAATCGAGGTACGGGTTCGAATCTTACAATCAATATACGAATGCCATATTAAAATCAACAATTATATCTTACTTGTTCCAATATTTTGTGGCACAGCTTTTATATGGTAGCCTGTTATGATACCATTGTGGTGATCCTTAGGTGGTGGAAGCCAGGTTATGAAGAGTTCTCCAGGATTCTCCGTCTGTTCTACTTGGATATTTGTTGGAGAAGAAGATGGAGCTGAAAGAAGTTATAACAACAATTATATTACTAAAACTATTAGCCAGAGTCCACCATAAATAGTTATGTCATAGAAATAAATGGTAAAATATAATACCATTGTGTGAGCATATGTATGTCATATTTTAGTAGGATCGCATGTAAGATCTGTGTAAAGAGAATTTAAACAGGCGTAGAAGATACATTAACGTATAATAGGCCTTCTTTTTATATACAAGCAACAACACTAATAATAATAATTATCACTTTTGTCATGTCCAAAGATAGAAATCATTGAAACTATAATAGATGGCGCTAAATTGGTTTATGAATTAACCAAAGTCTTCTATTTTGTTAGTCAAAGAGTCAACTAAATTATGGTTAGTAATAATATGTAAGTATGCACTATCAAATAGTTTTGAATGATTTTCTAGGCTATAATAAGAATTAGTAGAATCTTTTCTGTATTTGATTTCGGACATTGGAGGCCCATTTAAAATGCGTTAACCGGAGTTAACGCATTTTAAATGGGGCCCTTAATCCTACATTTGGGTCGCAAGCACTGCTCCAAGCTCTCCTGCACCGACAAATGTTCTCCCGATGTCTGACAACTGTACCATAGTTACATCAATAGTTCAATATAATAATCAAAAATTGTCTTGAAATAAGTTTCAAATGTAAAAATTTAAAAAGTTAAATAGTTTTCATGCATCTCTCATATGATCTAGTGTTAAGAGACTCCGTTCTCCACTTATTTCAATATTAAAAACAGGCCACTTGGATGGTGTAACTCAACGCCGCGTAATGATTCTATTTTTAAAATTAAATATGCTATTTTCTTTATGTTTTAAGCTTGCTTACCTTCCTCGTGTGTTGTAAAATGTATAGGCGCAGTATATCGACTGACGCCAACTTCATTGCCGGTAGCGACTCGCACAGTATAAGACGCAGCTGGTCGTAGATTCTGTAGCTCTATTGTTTGACGAATGTCATTGTCTTTTCTGTTAAATATATAAAGTGCAAATTAATTACTTCTTAATTTGTATAAATACACAAATTATTGAATGTTTAATTAATTTATTATTTTTTAATAAATATACTTAATTGGAATATTTAGGTAATGTAAGGTAGAAAGATAGACTGTATAAAAATAAATTAAAATTGATGAGTCTTAGTACATCTAATTAATTGCGTGTCGTTTGTTGAAACCCGGTGTTAGATTTCAATTTGTCGATTTCAAATAATCGTTTGAGTCAATAGAAGTCATAGAGAAGACGCTACGTTATCGACCTTCCGAAAAAAATGTAATTTCGTGTTGATTCGCAAATCTTAACGTAACTATAACTTACCAGAACGGAAATAAATGGAAATAGTTTAAATATAATTATCCCCCAAGGGGAGTTCAACCTACAAAAATCATAATTACGGAAAGATCTTGTCCTATTGCTCCAAGATAGATTCATAATAATATTTTATATAAATTTAGAAAATTAACTACAATTTTACCTGAGGCCATCGTGGCTCATTAAATCGTAAGTAAAGCAAAGTAAAGCCTTTCTGTAATTGCGATTGATTATGGGTTCGATTACCTGTTGGTGGAATAATCCTAATTTTCTTATTTTCATTTCTCTCCTCTGAAGAACATGAAAAAAGCGATGCGTTGAATTCTGCCATTAAAGAAGCTGATTAAATAATTACCTAGTAATATTAATGTTAACAGCGTGGTCCCACCCACTGTCAGTATAGTGAGCATTTATGTATTGCAAGGCGTAGTGTCTGTGAGCGCGCGCGTCCCGCCACGACAGAGTCGCGGTGCGCGCGCGGACCGACTCCATGCGGATATCCGAGGGTGGGGTCGGGGGCTCTGTTATAAGATATATATGTATTAATACTTAAAACCAATAAAAAAAAAAGTACAAAAGTTATAAAATAAGAGTTTAGTTTAGATTAAAATAACCGCATTTTACTAAATGCATATGTTACATACGTATGCATATCCAGGGTGCATATACCAAAATATCATTTTTTCAATTATTGTCTATTTTTTTGTTTGTTCCGGCTAATCTCTAGAACGGATGGAACGATTTGGACGGGACTTTAACTGGCTGATAGCTGATGTAATAAGGAGTAACTAAGGCTACTTTTGTTTTAGAATTGTACACGGACGAAGTCGCAGGGACAGCTAGTTATAAATAAATTAAGAATGTGCGCCTTTGTGTGTTATTCCTAACAGCAATAAAATTATAATAGTAATAATAATCTTTAATCGTTAATTTTTTCTACATAAATGTTCTTGGAATCAAACCAAAATAGTACATCTTGTATGATTCCGATAAATAGTCGAAGTTAAAGTTTTATTATGATTTTATAAAGAACCATTCAAAGGGCAAATATGTGTGTGTGTGTGTGTGTTTGAAATGTTGCTTACATGAAATCCGATATGATAATTTCACATGTTCATTTAGTTTTTTTTTATTACTCCTTTATTTACCTAAGGTTGTATGTAAGAACGAATATGTGTTGTTTGAAGCAATAACACCTTTGCCTACATTTTTATATGCGTATATATATTTTGTTACCCGTATTTTCTGTCTGTTTGTGTACAATAAAGTATATTCTATTATATAATTTTTGAATACACTCAATTAGAATAGATGTGTGTCCACTAAACAGTGAGATTAGATACGCGCAAGTCCATACAGTAGCCTTCCTCTTATAAGCAAATACCAAACCTTTTTATCAATAAATATATTTATGTATCATTATTTTTACAGAAACTCAAAAGGGATTCGAACCCATAACCATCTAGTATACAAAAACATTTTTAAAAGACGTATAAAAATTGCGACGCAGCCTAGTGAAGAACGCATTACTTAGCGGTCAGAGCGCTTGGACGTTTCCAAGAGGCGCGAGTCCGAATCCCGCTGCGGGTTCAATTTACCAAATATGCGACATTAAAAAAATGTTAAAAATATCTAGTAAACAATTATTTTTTCTGTAAATAATATATTACCTAGAATAGTGAGAAATATATTAAAGCTAGCCGCTCCATAGGGATTGTTCGCGCGACACTGGTAGAAACCGGCGTCACTCGCCTCAGAGTACTGTATGCTGACGGTACTCGTGAGACCGACTGAGGTTTTGGTTTCAGAATGCTTCGCTCTGTGAAAAAATTAAAAACATATGCTTTTCACTGATTTTAAGTACATTTGTGTGTAGGTTTATGATCTTATATTAAGCGAATTATATATAGTAGAAGTACTCTACCCGAATCGCTTTTCACCTCAAACTTTCCTTGAATTCGGAACATGCTTCAGTATATTGTTGGTTTTACGATTTTCCCTAATAAGTGGCTTTGTCTTTAAAGCGGAGGGAAAAACAATAATTTCAATATTGTTGTTCCTTCTACGGAGAATCGAACTCACAATCATTTACAGCTGTCCAACTCTATATTTACGAATCTATTACAGTAATCCTTAGTCACGAATACTTACATTTAATTGTGTAATTAATAATTAAATGTATGAAACCAGCAATTTTATTTCTTCTTCGCCTACATATATTACGATAAGCTTCACACTTTTTCCCGTTTAGTCGGGAAAACAGAGAGAAACTAGTGTCATAACAGTCTTTTCTTTATTTCTGCCAAAATTCCAAACGCTGAGTGGCGATACTTATCAGTCTTACCAGACCACGCTGTCTTACCAGAACGGAGAAATAAAACCCATAATTAATCGCGTTTGCAGTCAGATATTTATACCATTAGGCCACGATTTTTTTATTACTAGTAAAAAATATTATTTTACCTGTGGTTTTGCGAATCTAAAACTTTCCCATCATGACTCCAAGCTATACGTATCGGATCGTCCCCTAACGCCCGGCACTCGAGGGTAACTGGATGTCCGAGGCGAGAAGTTACATTTGTAGATGTCGTATCGAAGTGAACGGGTTCTGAAAGTTTAATTGATGATTGGTTGGATTGATTGTTGTATTTTTCATCTAATTGGCAAGTTTCATTTTTCTCTGGATATATGTGAAGTCTCGTCGACTCTTCACAATGTTCCGAAAAACCGCCGTTTTTCCTTTAGCCCACCATCTTTAACCATTACTTTGTATTATAAGTATACATCATTCAACAGACTACATAAATTGTGTGCAGTCTTCTACAACGTCACTGCGACAATTTCCATTAATCGTAGTTTTGAATGAGTATGTTACATTTTCAAATAAGAACATAAGATTTGAGTTCACAATATTCGTCTAACATTACACTATTCACGTTTATTACTGCATATTAGAGCAAGCTGAGAGAACTTAGTGTCAAGACACTCCGTTCTCCAATTTCCACTGGAATTCGAGATATTGCGTGTTGAGTGGTGAAGCTCAATACCACGCTTTGTCTTGCCATAGCAAATACATTAAACTTAAAATATGATAATTCCACCAAGGAATCGAACCCACAATCAAACACGTTACCAGTATCACACTATGCCACGATGGCCACAGAACACCAAATAATATTTTCATCAACTTACTATTAACGCTCATCCATACTGTTTTACTTAATGGAGTTCCAACGCCATTTTCTACATTGCAAGAGTACAGTCCTTCATCAGTTAGAGATACTTCTTCTATGACTAAAGTTCCGTTTGGTAGACTTAGTATTCCTCCACCAGCTAGCTCTAAAACTGGCTGCCAAGTGCCTAGAAGTGCTGTAAAAGATATTTTTTTTAAATTTGTGTAAGTAATGTGACTCATCAAATATACTTTATATTTCGTAAATCGAAGCGACTATGCGGTATATTAAATAAAAGTACTGTCAACGGGTTAGGACCGAGGAGATACAGTAGATATGGTGTAGACACCTTGGACCTTGTAAAAAAATTGATAACAAGTTTGTTTTAAAATAAATCAATAGGAAGACGCAAATATTTTCTTATTACCCTGGTCATCCTGCAAAGGACATACGTACCATACTGTAAAAAAATTGTATTATTATTAGGATCCGGATAACTGTGCAAATTTTCAGCCAAATCATACGTCAAAATAGCGATCCTAGAGTTTTTTATATTAATACATAGCCAGTGGAGCTAATAATAGGTAGGGTTTTAAAAAGGTACACATATGGTGATATACTAAACTTACATGCAATTGATCTTTAGAACAATTTGATAACTTCTATTTGGTAAGTTGCTAGTCTAAATTTCAAAGAAAATATTTATTAAGAATAATACCGTCTTTCTTCATCCAGTGCACTTGAGGTTGTGGATATCCGCTAGCGCTACACGACACTGTTCCTTTTCTTCCAAGCAGTAGTGACGAATTTGAAGGCTCTTCTAACCATTTTGGTGCAACTGAAATGAAGCCAAAGTCAAGTAATTTTATTCAAAATAAAAAATTACATGCTACACTTTGTCAACTGAAAAAGGAAATTTTAAAACGTATTTTTAGAAAGCATATAAAAATTTAAATTGTTTTTGTTTATCCAATTATATTTATAGACAATTAAATTCATAGAAGTATAAATTACATTATATACATATTAAAATTAATTTATTTACTCTGCAATATATTTTTTACGGTTTAAATAACATAAATAGCGTGACAATATTAAAACGAGCTTTAAAGTCCACAATACTGTGTCAGTACACAGCAAAACGTTTGTTGAGAAACTTAGCGTTTGTATTTCTTACTGAAGTTTTGACTGCACGAGGTAACTGTGACTGTATAATCAAATTAACATAATGTATACTAACTGTCAATTAAATTACGCCTTCTGTCATTAAGGCAAATCTCAATGCCGCGCTCTGTCTTAGAACGAGAAAAAAACATAGTTTATTTTCCAGCTTCACGCTTTTTTCGCATAGCAGGGTACTCTGAGAGAACCTAGAAAACTATCATGACATTCCGTTCTCCACTTTATTTCAGAAACCGAGACATTGCGTGTTGAGTGTCGGAACTCAGCGCTCCGCTTTGTCTTACCAGAGCGGAGGTATTTTAAATAATATACAATAATTGAACCAACAACCAATCGCGTTTACAGTCAACCTCTGAGTCACGATGGCTTTAAAAAACTGTTTTATGATAATTCCCAACCCTATCATCTTTTATAAATAATTATTATCACTACGAAATTATCATGAAATTGTTTCTGTTAAAATGAAATTACCTTTAATATATAATTCTGTAGATTTATTCACTTTGGCCACGTGATTCGATGCAACGCACGTGTATGTGCCGCAATGTTCCAAGGATACCCTCTTGATGACTAATGCGCTGAATAGTTCTGAACTTCTTTCTACTACCTAAAATATAAGTTTTGTTTTAATATTTCACTTATTTTTTTTACAGTTTAACGCTTTAGCCTATCTAATTTATGAAAAATGTGGTCTAAAAAGGGATCCCCCTTTTTTAAATATTGCAGACCATAAGATTTGGAGGCAACGTACAGAAAGTTAATATTTTTCATAATGGTGCATTAGTAATAGACTAAATTAATAAAATAAATATAACACACTTTGCCATGCGTTTGCAAAACAACTAATATAAAGTGACATACAAATAAATAAACAATGGGACCACAAATTAATATGAAACATTCACCTTAAGTCCACTAGGTATCCTCTTCCCGTCTTTCAACCACTCAAAATGTATCGGCAAATCACCGCTCCTTACATTACAGTAAATATTAACTATTTGGCCTTCCTGCAAATTATTTCCAAGAAGCAAGTCTTCCAAAATCGGTGCTTCTATAACTTGGATTTCAAATGCCCTCCTCGCCATTTCTCCAGAGGGAGAGGTCACTATACATGTATATACAGCACCATTGTCCTCTTTACTTATTTCTGCTATTGTAAGAACACCATGTATGTTGACGATGCTACGAGTACGTCTGTATTTACGTTTTTGATGATTTTGACGTTTGTAACGACTTTGGAATAAATTGTTTGAGTTTATTGTATTGCCTTTATGTTCCCAGTCGATTTTACTGTAGATAAATGAGATAGAATTATTAATTAATCATTTCATTGAAACTTTATAAAAAAAATTGACATAGAAGGATTGAACTCGTGGTTCTTGGACACTAGCCAAGGGCTCTAGCTAATAGAGCAAAACGTTCGTATGTTGCTATATCAAAATTATGGATCTAATCCAGTAGGACTAGTTTCAAGAGCCTAATATGGCTAAAGTCTGATCATATATTGAAATTGCATTTTCACACGTTTCCATGGGAATTCGGAAATTCACCTTTTAGTGCTCTTCTGAGAGACTTAAATGCCGAATTTCACCTATCTATATAGTATTCAGTAGTTTTGAATTTATATTGTCAGTCACTCAGTAAGTAATGAAATGTATACATTGATTTCAATTTCGGGGAAATGTTAATTAAGATAATTTTATTTCTCTCTTCTGGTGTCAAAGTGGCGGAACACAAAGTGCCACTTTGAGTTCCGCCACTCTATACGCAATGTCTCAGATTCAGGCGGACGGTGAAGAACGAGTGTCTTGACAATACGCTCTCTCTGATTACCCTACCATGCGGGAAACAGAGCGAAGCTGAAAAAAAAAGATATTTAATATGGGGTCGCAAAATAAAAAAAAAATACTAAATTTTAAACCTTAAATATTTCTATGAAGGCATTAAATCCCTATTTTTAAATGCACATAAGTTCATGTGAAGTGATACAATATAATAACTAGAGATTCTTAACCTATTTAAACCCAAATACAATCTACTGTCGGCAATACTAATTCGACATGTCCCAATTGTGCTATAACAGCGTCAAATTTCGATCTAATTGGATAACCGACTCACACACATATACATACGATGAAATGTGTACTTGTACACTTACGTGTGTACAGGTACATAGATATGGATCTAAGAGCTAATAACACTGAAAAATCTAGATAAATATAAAAGCACAAGCTTAATAAGAAATTACTTTTAAAGAAAGTACTATAAAATAATTTTCTCGTTATTGACACAGTAAATTGGTCAAAATAACGATGGAAGACTTTGTTAGGTGACATACATTTATTTAGCCTGACATATATTAATTAGGTTGTTTTGATAATAAAGATATAAATAAAGTTAAATAAAAATAGATTTAAAAAAAAAGATATAATTTGGGGCACAAAATTTTTAAATTCAAATTACAATAAACACAATAGTACTATACCTTATAGGGTACCCATAAAAGGGGCACCGCAGATTTATAGAATCTCCACTTTGAACTTTAGTTGGTGGCAATGATCTGATATATGGAGGTCCTGAAACAGCAAAAGTTTTAAATCTTATACATGATTTTAACATTTTCAAAGTTTTATTAAAACACTTAGGATATAAAAAACATTTTTAGAACTCGTATAAAGGTGTGAACGTAGCTGGAAAGTGGAAAACGGAGTGTCTTGGCACTAGGTTTTCTCTGATTACATCATTACATATATTTTAATTTATATTTAAACTTTGATATAAAACAACTGTAGAAATTTCTCTAAAATAAACTTAACAGAATTGTCCAAATATCCACTTTATTAAGAATTACATTTTAATAAGAATTTCAACTAACATTCGATACTAATACATACCATAAACATCAAGTCTATTTTCATGACTGGCAACGTGGTCTCCCTCTTTTGCTGTGCAGGAATATAATCCACCATCTTCGACCCTAACTCGAGTAATATTCAACTGTGCTACCACTGAGTTATCAGAAGTCATTAGTTGGCCTAATGCATATCTGTGGAATAAACATATTTATTTTTGTATAGAACCTTTTTTTGTAGAGATTTACAAGTTTATTTTCGCGATGTTTACACATTTAAAATCAAACTATTTTAAACTGATCAATCGAGTAATATTTGGTATTGACATATTTTAGAAAATACGATACTACGAACACTTTACAGTAGTCCGTGGTTACAGGTAGACTCTTAATATAAAGTACCTACTTATATAGACGTAATACATTTTTTAACTCAATTTGTAAATTTAATACCTATTTCATATACACATTTTCAGACAAAAAGAACCTTTTGTCGAGACACTGCGTTCTCAACTTTCTGCTGGAATTAAAAACTCTGTATATTAAGTGCTGAGTTGAGTTAGTCAACGCCGCGCCGCGTTTTATTTAAATCGACAAAGAGATTGAAAATAATTAAAATCATTCCTCCAAGAGGGTATCGAACCCACAACAGTCGCTTTGACAGTCCGACGCTGTCTCTGCGTCAAGATGGCGTATACATAGTCCTAAAAGACATATCATAATTACTATGACTCGTATTTTATCAAACTGAAGTAAATTTAAATGTGGAAACAGAATTTTAAAATAAAGTTAAAATTAAAAGCTTGTTATATTTTTAAGCTTGTTACTAAAACGTTCAACGAGCGTAGTAAAAATTCGTGAATCTCTTCATTATGTTCAAAATCAACATGATCTCACAGAATACGAGAATGTGTAATGTGTGTGTAATATTTAGGTACATACATTTTACTTATGTTGTAAGCTAACTTTATATTTTGAAATTGTATTTTTTCTACATGAGCTTGGTGTTGTAAATACACCATAGTACAATAGTAATAGGGTTGTGGGTTCAAATGTAGAAAGTATACAAGAATACAAAAAAAGGCGAATCATTATATTAATACTTGAAAGAAAACGCTTTGGTCCTAATAAGCCAATATTTTTTTATAATATTGCATTAGAAATATATTATATTAGTAAAAAGTAAAATAAATACACGCTGCTATTTGTTTGATATACATTTTTATACTAAATGGCATACACGTTGTTAATTACTGATTTACATCTTGTACTAGCGACCCGCTCGTGGTTTCGTCTGCGTGAACTACACCTGCCGCCTGACTGAACTAATTCATTTTCTCGCCTGCCCACGTCTCACTTCTATCACAAACTTTGCTAAATTAAAATAAAATAAACCCTTAATGTTAAGGGAAGTGTACCAAAATACAATAGACATTTTTTTAAAACATTTTTTAAAGCGTTATTCGCAAACTTAAGAAATTGAAAAAAATACATATTTAGAAAACGTATAAAAATTTGAACGCAACGGGATTTAAACCCGAACCCGGGTATTCAACAGGCGCGGGTTCAAAGCCCGCTGCGTTCACATTTTTATACGTTGTTAGGAAATCCTAATAACATATTTTTTCATATATCTTTCATGTACAGACAGCGATCACATTTTTTTTATATATATAGATTATAGATATTGGAATGCGAATAGGTATATAATATATAATTACTTATAGTTCCTTCCAAATAATCCAATCTGTTGTAATTTTATATATTTTATTGCGTTTTTTTAATACCTTCACGCATTACCAGCATGCAGCTGCAGAACAAACCTGATAAATAGTGTTCAGTCACTAGTCACTAAAAATTTGTATCCCAATTGATTAACAAGTGAAAAATTATTTCCTATTATTTAAATCACTAGCGGGGTAGTTTAATTCATTAATCAACATTTGAATTTGTACTAGGTGTATAAAATTTTAGACTTTTACCATTTAAGCTCTTTCTATCTGTTGTTTATACGCGAACTAATCTAACGTGTGAAAGAGAGTCTTCATACAAGTGTTTCGGAATTGGTTTTTGAACTCGACACGTGCGCGCTCTCATTGTAGTATGTCGATACTTTTGATTAGTTTCTATGTCAATTTTAACTAATATTATTACAAAAATGTACATTATTTGACGTGATTGTAAAGTTCAATTTGTATGTAAAAATGGTGGGTTTTAATAAAAGTATTTTTTCTATCTATTTATCAATATAGGAAAATCTTGCATATTTGCTCACGTTTTTTATTGGACGGTCGTCTAATTTTAACATTTTTTGAATTTTCCCACTTAGGATTTGAAGGATTTGGTACTCCAATATCTTTGAAATATTTCACACATGATATTTTCTCAATATTTTCGGAAATAAACGGTTGATAAGTGAATTTTGGTAAAAATAATTATTTTACCATAAAACAAATAAATATTCCAAAAAAATATTAACAACTACAAAACACTCGCTTTGCTTGCTTTTTTTATTCGGATATTTAAATATATTACTTTGTTTTTACAGCTTTTGCTCGCATAGCTGGGTAGTCTGGGACAACCAAGTGTCAATAACACGTTCTCCATTCTCCACCCGAATTCCACACATTGCATGTTGAGTGGCGGATCGCAACGCCGCAGTCGGTCTTAGTTACTAGAGCGCAGAAATGATAAAAAAATTTAATATAACCATTGCTCCGAGTGGAAATCGAACCCACAACGAAACGCGTTTACAGGCCGCTTTGCCAATGCACCACCACTGCCTCAAAGATATTAGTATTTATTAAAAACTTAAATATATATCTATACTGGTAACTTTATTTAATTTTTGTTATTTGAATCCGTGACCACCTGTTTTGTATAGGTTTCCAATTTAACCCCATGCTGTATAATATTTAATCGAGCTTTGTGAAAGAGCTATTCAATAGTTAAGAGGATTGAATATCAATTCAACAGGTCATGCGTTTACACGATATTATTACTATACAATTGATTTGTATGAAAACAGTGTATTTTAACATACGTACAATATAAATGTATATTTATGTATAGGAAATTGCGTGTTATATATATGTATATATATATACATATATATAACACGCAATGTCAAGCCCCTAATGTCAATACACTCCGTTCTCCACATTCTGACTGATAAGCGGTATTCGACAGCGCTATGTCTTCCTAAAACAGAGAAATGAAAGTAATTTAAAAACTCCACGATGGCTTCATTTTTAATACATATAGTATGTTATTCGCCCGCATGAGCTTTATCTGTTTCGTATTTTCGGCTGCCGCGTCGTATAACAATTATATCCCTGGTTAAACTAAAAAGATGGAAAAAAGAAGACGATTTTTTTGCCCCATTTTATCACAATAGCTGTGATGACGTAACGTCAGAGACAGACAGACAGAGTTACTTTCACATTTATAATATTAGTATGGATTGTATTTAAAAAAAAGGTACAGTAATAGCAAATAAAATTTGTTAGTTTACAGTGGTAGACTTATCTCTAGAAAAGTCCAGTCAACCTGTGGATAAGTTACCGCAGTTTTCCATTCTAACGGACTGTGACTATGTCATGTATTTTATTCTGAAAGTCTGTTTTTCATTGCTTTAACCCTGGATTTTCTAGTCTGAGTATGAAGCCACTGGATAAGGATTTGTTAATAAGCGAAATATTGCCGCTTGAACAAAAGATTCTACGACCGCATAAAGAATGTTAGCGGAGCCTCTACTATGCCTGTTGCATTGATCAAGAAGCTGCGATAATTTAAGGTACTAAAATATAAAATACTTCAAAAGGAGAAATAGACAGACCTGTACCTGCTTTGAAATATTTTCAAGGGCAAGGAACGTCTGACTTTTATATATTTTCGCCCTAGGAAGAAATTTAGAAAAACATTAAATTTATTTGTAGTGGAAGTAGATGCGACAGCTAATAACTTTCACTCGTCTTTGCCTAGCTCATTTCTCTTTGTATGCCTTTTTATTTGTATGTTTTTTTAATAACACCACCAAAGCATCCCAATCGACCTAGCTCTCTCTTGTTTCTTTAAAAATACTTTATCTTCCTCTATTTTCATCTATTCGAAGGCACCAGCTTGTGTACATTAAATAAATTTTCAAGGTAAGGTATATCGGCAAGCTTCAATCGCAAGTCGGCACGGGCTATCGTTTATAAAACGGGCATAAGTGACACCCTAATATATATACACAATATATATATATACATATACACATACATAACTAAGTTCCATTAAAAAATACCTTGGGTCAGTATTACTGGATACAAGAACACCGTCTCGTTCCCATACAAATTGCGGCGGTCGGTCCCCCGTAGCAGCGCATTGCATGCTAATCTGCGAAATTTACAAGATTACAACAATAATATATAAAAATTTAAAGTTAGCAGGATTTGAACCTGCACCTCTTGGATACCTTCCAAGCTTCATAGGTGTTATAAATTTTATAGGTTGTTATAGTTGAAATACTATAGGTGCAAGTGATATAGGCACAAACAAATAGCAGGGCAGGGGCTATGGTAAATTTTTTTATGCGTTTAGTCCCCAGAGCGAAAAATGAAAATAATTTAAATTTTAAATAATTTTCCCATGTGGAAATCGAACCCACAACCATCACGAATACAGTCAGATGCTGTCACACTGCGTCTGGATGCAATCTATACTTTGTGATATATTAAGAAATCAAAAAAACAAATATAAAACTAGTTTTATGACTTACATCTCCACCGGGAGTGACGGTTCTCTCTGTAAAATGCTGAGTGATAATGACACGATTGTCATTTAAGCCTCTTCGGAATCTTTTTCTTCTATCTAGATCTGGAAAATATTAACATTTTCATAACAATGAACCATATAAAGTTTCCCGTAGTTACCGGAAAAGGTAGAAACTTTTAATATCATCTTAGAAGGGAACTATCTGTTTATTAAGACGTGAAGCTAAAATTTTGTACCGCTTTGTATAAAAAAATATGCGCAAAGAGTATGAAATTTAACATATTGTAGTGACACAGTTATTACGTTACATCGTCTGTAAGTTAGCGCGTATGTGCTTGCGCTACCAGTGTTGCTTGCATTCACTGAGAGCATCCGTGATATAAGTATTGTCAAGACAACGGGTATTTTCCGCTTAAATAAGTCACTAAAAATAGAAGCGTTTAGACGAGAGGTTCCAAGACTTTTTTCGCAAAGACCACTTGTAAAAAATAAGGGGTTCCTGTAGTAATATTTCTATCATATTCCCAAAGCCTGACAATAATATGAAGATCAGATCTAAGTGTTGAAATTTGCGTTGCGGCTCAGTTTCAGCCATCGTAGCGCAGTGGATTCGATTCCCATTTGGGGGAACGATTATATTAAAAATATTTTCATTTCTGCGCTCCGCTATCTAAGACAAAGCACGGTGTTAAATTCCGCCGCTCAACACGCGATATATTGATTTCGGGCGGAAAATGGAGAACGGAGTGAGTGAATGCCAATCCTGCCGTTCTGGAAAAGTGTGTAAAAAATCTATTAAGAATTAAACGCTTATCGTGGTTTATGAGTGTCAATTTAAATTGACATTTACACTTTAATGATTTCATGTATACACAGTGTAGGTGTCCACTCCATGGGGAGACTGTAATACGTCCCTTATAATTATATTCCAGTGTAATTAACGGAGATACGAAAGTGGAATATTAAATACCCTAATGATTTTAAATTCAGTTAAATACTAGCTGGCTTCTCTGAGTGTATCTTTTATTTTTACACTAACTTCACTCTTTATCCCATATACGGTGGAGAAAATCTAGTGTCAAGACACTCCGTTCTCAAATTTTTAGCAGAAATCGTCGCCGAGTGGCAAAACTTTAAAAACGCGGTTTATTATAGAGCGGAATAATGATAATGATTAAAATATAGTTAACCCTCGAAAAGTTTAAATAAAAATCTGTATAATGGAATATATATTTATCTATTTAACGTCAATAAATGCTAAGTTTAATCTCTGTGTGCCAATTTAAAATGTAAATAAAATTGCATTAAAATTATAAACATTTTAGTTATGTCATCTACAAACAGTGTAGGTGTCCAGTACAGGCAGACTGTAATAGGCCTGGAACAATTTAATCGCAGTTAAGTTGTCAGCGAAGGGGTACGTAATGAGGAGAGTTTAACTCTAAATTGGCTTGATAACAAATTATACAAAATTTGTAATTTTTGAAATAAGATATTCATTTGGATCTAACTTAAAAAGAAAATAGGAATTATGTCAGTAAGGGACTCATCTTAGGAACTAAGAACTTATATTAATGGTGTTGAAATTTTTAAGTAACGCAAATGTAAATATAAAAATTCTTCAAAAAGAGCACGGGTCGCTCAGGCCGTGGAAAGATTTCTAAATTTAAAAAAAAACTAACTAATTGAAGTCGGCATTTGTTTTCAGCTTTTTCTCGTGTATCAAGGTAGTCAGAGAGAATCTAGTGTCAAGACACTCTGTTCTACAATTTCCTTCCGATACAGAATCATTATGTGTTGATTAGCGGAAATCAATGAAACCAGTTTATGTTACCAGAGCAAGGAAATGAAATGGAAATTTATACATCTAATAAAAATGTAACTGGTCGCTGTCTGTACTCATATGAGAAAAAATATTGTGGGCAATTAATGAAATAGAATCCAAAACATTGATTATTCATATTTTTTTTCTGCTTGTTTGTTTGGCTGTGTGTTTGTGAACGCTGATCTTAGAAACAGCCTTACTGGTTTGCAGCTGAATGCAGTTTGGACTATAGTATTTTGGCAAACTTCCCTTACCATTTACTGTCTATTTCATTTTAATCGGTTCATAAGCTAAAAAGTTACAACCATTTAAATTATAAATTTAAGCATAATTTGTGATTTAAGGGCGAGCGAAAATATTAAGTAGTCTAGTCAAATCGTTTACGCAGGCGAAGCTGCGAGCGGGAACACTAGTAATTGAATATAATAATTCCCTCGAGACAAGTCAAAGTCAAAGTCAAATATTGTTATTCAAAATAAGAAGTTACATGCTTAATTTTTTGAACATCAATCAATTTACCACTGGTTCACTAAAGTTAATGCCTCAGACCTGAGAAGAACCGGCGCAAGAAACTCAGCGGGACTTCTATTTCTTTTTTTCCTATACAATAATTTACAGATTTATTAGTGACAATGATACCTTTGAATTAGACTGGAGCTAGTCGAAATCGAATCCACAATCACCAGTCAACTGAACTGTACCACTTCACTACGATGGCATCTAATATATATATATAGCGTATAGTATAGTAGTATCATATTTTGGCTGTAAACGTTCATCGGAGCCCGCCACTTTAATCAACATTTAATTGCCCCACAGGACGCTAATGCGATTGAAACGGTTATTACCGAGTAATTGCTGTATCTAGATGGAGATGTTCAATCCTGGCTAAAATTGACTAATATACAACAAATAGGTATGAAGGTATAGAGATAAATATATTATGTCTTGGTTGACTTGTAAATTAAAATCGAAAATACGAAATAGCTATAGCTCACGTGGGCGAGGCAGCGAGCGAGTCGCTAGTTCTTTATAATAATGCATATATATTCTTTATTGCACTTAAAAAAACAAATAAAACAAAATACAAAACTAGAACGAAAAAGTTATCAAATGTTGGTATTAGAAATACAAATTAATAAAAAAAATTACTACGCACACACGTTCCTATCTGTATAAAGTAACAAACTCGTTGCTAAGGCAACGCGTAATTTCAAAGTCAACGGCATCACGGGCCAAGAGTGGTACATTGTGTTAGTGGCGGTTTGTTTCACAAAAGCGGGAAAATACTTATCCCCTAAGCGGAAATAGAACCCCACCAACAAAGATTCTGCGTCACCACGACCACGATACAATTTAAGATGGCATTGGCGATCATTTTTTCTGTACACAAATTTAAAGTCTGCTACTTTTCTAAACGGAATTTTATTAGCAACCCGCTCGGGGTTTCGCCTGCGTAAGTATGAGGACTAAACTATTTAGTTTTATCGCCGTTTTTTTTAATTTATCGTTTGAAATCTTGAAATAGTTGTAACTTTTTTATTTATGAACTAATTTAAATAAAATAAAGACTTAATTTATTAAGTTTCTGAGATTAACGTGCACAAACGCATGGACAAACGGGCAAACAGAAAAAAAAAATTGTTTTGGGTTTTATTACATTGTGATAAGGGCTCAATTAAATGCTCAGTTATATATCTTCCATGTACAGCCAGCGATCAGTTACATTTATATTAAATATATATTTGTATTTATAGATATAGACTACAAAAAATATTGAAATTCGGGCAAAAAAAAACATATCAGTATTTTGTATAGCTAATTCAAATATTTTTGCATCGAATTCAGTCATGATTTTTCAAATGTATCAAAACAATAACAGGCCTATTAGTACCTACTATAAAGAAGTAAACAGGTTTTAATGCAAACGGACCGTACACTAGATAAGTCGCTTCAGACGCCTGGGCGTAGTACGAAATAAATAATGGTGATAAATAATCTGTTCACGACACCGGCCGTGTTAAGTGGCCTTAACTTCCAACGATTGAATATGGATGTAAGTTACACCGTATAATAGAAAATCGTGAGTTTCATTGCATTGAGGCATTGCATAGCACAGTGCTTGAAATGAAACTATTTTTATACGATTTTATCGCATATATTTTTGGTATTCGAAAACACATTTAAGAAACCCGACGTTTCAAACACTTACAGTACACTAGTTCGTGGTCACAGGTAGACGGAGGTGGCAATCGTCTTTTAGTTGATACAATTATTATATCAAACTACCGCCAACGATTCCTTAGTTGCCTCGCGTACTGCCCTAGATTCTTGCAGAACGAGCTGACTGTATCTTGTTCTCTGGTGTGGTAGGTTTGAGACTAAAGTTTTCAGGATTGGGTCCAGGGTAGTAGAAAGTTTCCAACTGTCTTCTCTGTTACTAAACATTGTAAAGTGTCCAAAACGTCGGGTTTCATAAATGAAGATCAAAGATCTTATTATCAATACGCAATCTCCCGAAATCGGCGGAAAATTGAGAACGCAGTGTTACTCTGTCTACTGAGCTATGCGCAAAAAAGGGTGAAGCTGAAAAAAAGGAATTTTCATGAATTTCATATGATTGAAAATTACACACAGCATGGTTGTGAATTCCATTTTTTGCACAAAGCAGCAATACCTTATATTAAGAGACTCACTTCTCTATTATTCCTTTAGAATTCAAGACATTGTGTGACATCGAACTCACAACCAATCGCATTTACAGAAGCTGTCACATTGCGCCATGATGGCTTCAATATATTTCTGATTAAATTATAACTACGGTGTGATATAATGATGCATTATTGTAATCCTCTTTGTCGTTTCACACAATATGTTTGTATTGTCCAATGCCGCCCTTACAATGATTCACAGCGACCCGGCCCTTTGTTTATATGTGGGTCAATATACGTATAAAAGTTGATGCTTTTGACTTTGCGTTTGTAAAGTTAGAATTGTTGATAGAGTATATTCAACGAGTTTGTCGCCATGTTGCGAGAAGAAAATTTGGCTTATAATTTGAGGCCATCGTGAGGCAGTGTGAGTGAGTGTTGTTGGTTCAATTCTCACTCGGGGGAATGATTATATTTAAATTATTTTCATTGGTCCGCCCTGGTACCTAACACAAAACGTCAAGTTTAGTCACTTATTAAGCAATGTCTCGATTTTAGAGCAAAAAGTAAAGTAATAAGTGATTTGACACTAGGTTCTCTCTGCCTATCCTGCTATGCAGGAAATAGCATGAAGCTGAAAAAGAACTATTCTTTCAATATCTTGGTAAACAAACTAAATCTGACTTGCATCACTATGTCCATGACAGTCCTAGATTTTATGCTGTTAGCCCTACTGGAATCCACAGCGTCACCAGGTTACGTTAAAGAGCGAGTTAGAGTATCGCATGGTTATAGTTGTAACAACAAAAAATAACCACAGCTGCGATAATGTGAGTGCACCTGCGTTTGTAAAGCTTGAACCTGGGTTACGGACTCTATTTTTAATGGGTCAAGTCGAAGTGTGCCTAGCCTGGACTTCTCAACGCCGCGCATTGCGAGGCGTTATAGGGGGCAACCTCTCCCTGCCGGCTGTCGTGAAGGCCATTGTAGCTTGTGAGAAGTCGTGGGACGCGGTCGGAACCTTCAGCGAGGCGGTGATGCTCAAAAAGTAAGGCCTCCGCCACCCTCGCCATCTGCCGCAAACGACCGGGTCGCCGGAAGGCGGCACAAGATCGCCGCCTTCCACTCTGATTCGGCGAGAGGGGGGTGACTAGGAGGGCAGCTTGGGGAAGCTGATCGCCTAGTCATCTGGCTCGAGTAGGCGCGCGCTGGTCGATTCCGCGTCCTACTCTTAGCAGGCCGTCGAGGGTGCCCACCACCCTTGACGCTGCGACGTTCCTTGCTGACTCCCGAGGCTGGGGATCACGGAAGATTGGGGTTCCCGTGGCCTCAGCTAGTGGTGGTCGAAGAGGGGCACCGTGAGGTTTTAGTGGGTATACGGACGGCCTATCTGACGTTCCGGAGTCCCACATAATCCTTATGTCTCGATGTGGATATTTTTTGTTTGATAATTTTGAGTTATAAGCGTTTTCGTTAACTTAACTAACGATATTTTACTCTGCTATAAAAGAAAACACGCGATATTTGGCGCATGGCTTAGCGGCCAGAGCGCTTGGACGGTTCCAAGTTCTAAGAGGTGCGGATTCAAATCCCGCTGCGTTAAATTTTTTATTTGTGTTCGAAAAAATATTTTTAATTTACTTATTTATTGTAAAGCTTACCATGTCTGGTATTGTTATATGATGTTGAAGCAACTGCTGTGTGCCTGAAAAACAATAATTCGAATTAAAAAAGTATAAATAAGTTTGAGGGCATCCTGGCCAGTGTGACTACGGCTGATTCTATAAGCGATGGTTGAGGGTTTGATTCCCACTCCGGGGAATATTGCATTTAAATTGATTTCATTTCTCAGCTCTGGTGAAATGACAAAGCGTGACGTTAAAATTCGCCACTCAACAAGAAATGTCTCGGATTCGGGCGCGAAGTGGTGATCGGAAAGTCTTGACGCAGTGAAGTTGAGTTACGTTAAATGCGTTTAGTAATAAATATCGCAATAAAAATCGCAAAAAATAATATATGTTTATTTATTTATTTTTACTATTTATGGAAAACGGATGATTATTAACGATGTCTATTATAAAGTTGAATTACCTATTAAGTGTATATAAAAATACTTCATTATGTTATAGGAGATAGATGCTCCATTATGTTATAGGAGATAGATGTAGATGTGGGGATTTAAACACCATAACAATAATATTCATAAAAAAAGGCACGCCTTTTCCCGCAAGTCAGATAGAACCTAGTGTCAAGACACTCCGTTCTCCACTTTCTATTCGATTTTGAGACGTTTCTTGTTGAGTGGTGGTCAACGTCGTAGCTACCAGAGGGGAGCACTGAAAATAATTTTAGATATCTTAAGACTAGTTCCTCTTTATCTATCCCACAAGTAAACGAACGATATATAAAAATAGAGAAACAAGGAAAACTTATATAAACTATTTCTACTATAACGAAGGATGTTGTAAACCAAAACATGAAATTGAAATATATGACAGACGTGACATTCTAATAACTTTTCATCGAGTGTCATACATATAGATATTCCTATAAAGATTGATTTGTCAGTCGACTTATAAGACGACGACTTATTTCATACATACATCTAAGGTAGACACATGTTCAAATCTCAAAGACTCAACATTTTTTAACATTTTTGGAGTACTTTAAATAGTAAACCCATCCATAGGCAATTGATTTTACAAGTTGCTTGTGTGGTTAAATCAAGTAGAACAAGGGTTTCCGCAGGTTTTTAACCCACTAAATACTACCCAAGTATCGGGTTCACTGATGAGTCATTCATGCGCAAGACACAGTAGCCTGAGGTTCACGCCCGGGTGCACCTGGGTGCATCCCACGCCGGTAGGTCTGCTTAAAATGCATTTCCCAGCGTTTAATATAAATTAGGACAAGCAAAGCAAATTTACTTATTCTAGATAAAGCCAAATGGGGTGAAACCAAATGTGACACTTTGTTAACCAGATCAATTAAATCTAAATATTATAATCTAGAGCATTCTTCTAAATGGAGACCGGAGACACTCCGTTTAGACGTTTTTTTAAAGTTACGATATGCTATTATGGCGTAGTCGGACAGCGTCTGACTGTAACGCGATTGGTTGTGGTTTTTGTTTGTAAAGACAAGGCAAACGAGCGTTCAAACAGGTCAAATGGCAAAGCTCCACACCGCACCTTGTCTTGTACCAGAGCAAAGAAATGAAAATAATTTGAAGATAAGATAAGATAATCGAACCCACAACCAGTCGCGCTTCCAGTCAGACGCTATTCCACTGCGATTGATATATTATCCCTTTCTTTTTCGGTGTTGAAAGAGAGATGTTAATTTTAAAACACTTTGCTCTCCATTTCTTTTCCACTCATCTTAGGAACATAGTGTGCTACATAGTTGAATTTATAATATTAGAAAAAAAAATCAAATAACACTTAAATTATGTTGACTTGGCTTTTGTAAAAAAATAATCTTTTATTAACAATATTATAAGCACTAAGAAACCAATCAAATGTAACCAGTAAATGTACATCAAATACGATTTCTTCTGTAATATTTAATTTTGTACCATTCAGTGAAACGATATAATATAAAATTAATATTATATGAATAAAGAGAAAAAATACCAAAAATAGGTCTAATTTTATAGTGAGAGGCCATAGGCGGCGCAGTGGAATGTACATAGGAAGTGATGGGTTCCATTCCCATTTAGGGAAATGTATTTATTTAAAGTCAAATAGACGCTCAAATTTTATATATTTGTATAGATATGCGCCTATAAATATAAACATTTTCACATAAAAAACAGGCTTCAAACTCTCAGTTCAATATAATATACATAATAATATTGATATTTTTACGTCCAGAAAACTGAGGTATTTGAATATAACGGGAATTGATGTCAGTTATCTGATTTAGAAGGATGTTTTTTATGTCAGATACAATTTTGTACGGCGAAGTGAGTTATTACGTTCTGCCGCTACAGGTTTACATTTTGATGTTTTACTTGCCCTTACATTCCTATGCTACGAGTATGGTATGAAGATTATATATTATATTATATATATGCGAATGTAGCTATGTCTGTCTGTAACGTCATCATGGCCAAACCGCTGAGCGGATTGTGATGAAATTTTATATAAAGATACTAGACGTTCTTAGGATGGAATATTTTTTTTAAAAAAAATTCTGTTTGTGTGTTCGTTGGATGTAGAACGCATGGCTTAGCGGTCAGAGCGCTTGGATGGTTTCCAAGAAACGCAAATTTGAATCCCGCTGCGTTTAATTTTTTATAAGCTTTCTAAATATGTTTTTCAATTTATCTCAGTTTTTCCAGGAACTTCATTGATTTAAAAAAAAGGCGGCGAAAAGGTAGCAGAGAATAAGAAACTAATTTAGTGCACGTGGACCAAACCACGCGCCTATTGCTAGTATTTATATAAATTTACGAATTATACATTAAAAATATACACATCTTTATATATTGAAAATTAAATCATCACTTGCGAACGACAAACAGCTGCAAAATTCAATTTTCCCAAAGCGATCAATGATCCAAATGGCAGTTGACAGACGACTTGGGCCGTCCTGATGAATGTCGTTCTGCTATCTATCTATCCTTGCTATATTCACCTACTTTCGTAGATCCAAAGGGTTATAGGAGACTATTGGCCGTTGGCGCGTAAAATATACGTTGCTAAGGCAACCAAATAAATATCTGTCTCTATGAAAAGTTTATAACTAATATATAGTAGTGTGGTAGTATTCGTTTTATTAATTAAAAAAAAACTTTTATTTATATAAAGTGTAGCTATACCAAATTGAATAATTACATATCCACATAATATATACAAAAGGGGTTTAAATTTTACCTTTCACGTATT
Source organism: Podotricha telesiphe (assembly GCA_038994665.1). NCBI lineage: Eukaryota > Metazoa > Arthropoda > Insecta > Lepidoptera > Nymphalidae > Podotricha > Podotricha telesiphe. Next base: position 936,680 of record JAOYRR010000375.1, on the reverse strand, counting down.
GATATAATATTAAACTGCATATATGTATATTATAGCAAAAACTTAAGGTGAATAAAAAAAAAAAATTGTTATAGTTCTAATTCTAATCTACTCTATGAAAAGCGACAGGAGCTCGCGGACGCGATGGAATATCAAGGATTTAATAGCGTTTGACAAATTTATGTTTCATTTCTGTAATGTTTTATAAAAAAAATGGAAATGTCTAAAGTAAAGGAGAGCAAATAGCAGGACCATATGACGAAAAGTCCATCGTGGCACATTTGACTGTAAACGCGATTGGTTGTCAGTTTGATTCCCATTCGGGGATTATATTTAAAATATTTTTAATTCTCCGTTCTGGTATCTAAGGAAAGGCGCGGCGTTGAGTTACGCCACTCAATTTTATATAGTTATTATATGAATAATAATTATTTCATAATTATAACTAGGGGCGGAAAGTTCATAATCATGCTTTTATAACTTCACTTGTATCCTTGTATTTATCTTTCATCGATTGCGCTGTTTTTACTCAATTCTAGTCTTCCGATTTATAAATATTTTCTTGAATAAAGATCAAACACATTGTTATAAAACTGCATCACAATAAATATAAAGCCTACAATATTTTGAAAATTTTAAAAAGAACATCACAAACTATTTTTAAGCTCGGTGAGCTTCTTTTATTCACTATCGCCATGAGAACGGAGTCTCATCACTGCATTCTCGCCAAAAATATAATATAACTTAAGAAATTAGGCAATTTACACACGAACATTTCGAATAGATATATTTTCATATAATTTATTTTATATAGTTTTCTTCATCCATTTTATATTATTATTGTTTAACTGGTACCCTAAAAAGTCACAAATGATAATTTAAATGAAACTCGAATGAACTTCGGAGATAACACATGCAAAGGACTTGAATTTTTTTTAGATTTTACCAAGAAAGTTTAATAATTAGATACTAAATATCATCATATTTAGTAATAATTGACCTTTGGACATATATTTTTAAGTATTTTTACAAAATAATAGGCATCTCTAATAACATCTCTAATATTTTGACGATCGTTCAAAGTGGAGGACAATATGTAAAAAGTTCAAACCCAGGTTAAACACCGAGATTAATGTCAAGAATATCTATGAATAAATAAGGAATATAAAAATGTAATGTTTTCAGCTCATTTAAAGACATTTGCACCTTAGCTAAAACCTATACTAAACTTTGTTGAGCGCGGCGTTGAGCTCCGCCACTCAACACGCCATGTCTCGAATTTGGGCGGAAAGTGGAGAACGGAGTGTCTTGATACTAAGTTATCTTTGACTATGCTGCGAAGCTGCTATATTTAACTGTACAAAGACCGTTATATTACTCGTATAACATCGACATTAACATAAAAACAGACAATGTACACTAAAAAACACAAATTAATACAAGATTAATATTATGACAAGCGTTGTACAACGTTTTGTTTTGTTTCCCATCTTTTGTCCTGCACATAGTAATTTGAACTTTAATTTGGGACTATTTCTATAATGAATGTTTCATTCATCCGAAATCGCAGCTTCTATTTATGTTGCGGAAACTTTGTAAGTACATTTTTTGTTTGTTTGCATTTGTTTGTTTCTGAAAATTTTCATCACGCGTGTCGTTTTCATGATATTAAAAGTGATTAAAAAACTGAGTGTATGTAGGAATATGAAGTTTTGATAATATAAATTAAATAATAATATATTTTCATGGAGAGAGAGAATCTAGTTTTACCATTTTCCATCCAAAATCGAGAATTACTATTCCGGGGAGTAAAATAATATAGAAACACATAAGGCTACATTATTGTTACATCTAAAACATCAACTATTTTAAGCTTCTCGCTTTTTTTCGTATAGCAGGGTAGTCCTAATGAGAACCTAATGTCAAAACACTTCAAAATCAAGACGTTGCGTGTTGGGTGGCAGAACTCTGTGCAACGATTTGCCTTGTTCACTAGGGCGGAAAAACTAAAATAATTAAATTATGATAATTCCTCCGAGTGGGAATTGAACCCATTTGAACAAGCAATCGCGATTACAGCCAGACACTGTCCCACTGTGCCACAATGGCCGCTACAACAGTATTTTTAAATAAAAATCATAAACAAGGTTTCGTGCTAGAATTGAATTAACAAGGGTATTACCTACTACCTTACTCGTGTCTCATTAAGCAGCGTGTATAAAACGCCTCGTATTCAAGACGCCTTAGGTTTTGAATTATTCATTCACATCTTCACATACGCTTGATACTGGCAAGGCCACGTGGAATAGGGAAGTCAAAATTTACATAATTTAACCGAAGAACCAACTTGAGTGGTTTGAAAATTCGCTGTAAATTTGCAAATTTTATCAGCCCTGTTTACTATTCAAGTGTTATAAAGGTAATTACATGGATGTGATAGAAACATGTGGCTTTATTAGGTACTTGTAGATTTTTGTTCTAATGCCATTAGGTTTTGGTCATTAATATAAATTTTTATGTATAGTATGAGGTGTATTCTATCTTATATACAATCTGAAGATGAAAGTAAAATATAGCAACAAAACGGTAATATATATATATATATATATATTGTAATACAAAACTATAAAATAAAAATTATATCAGAGTAGTCATATGAAACCAAGTGTTCGTTGATTATGATTTTTATTTAAAACACTCCGTTCTTTGCTCCTCTTCCGTAATTGATATATAGAGGTACAGTATACAGTACTCAATTTTGTCTTACTGAAGTGGAGATTTGAAACAAATTTGAGTATACTTACTACCCCAAGTGGGTCGAACCTACAACCAATCATATTTACAGTTAGACACAGTTCTACTGCGTCACAATTACCTTGTGTGAAATTTAGGCAAAGTCAAGTAATTTTAATCAAAATAAGAAGTTACATGCTTCTGTTTTTGAACGTCAAACAATTTACCACCGGCTCTCTAAAGTGTCTCATGCCTCAGATCTGAGAAGAAGCGGTGCAAAAAATTCAGCGGGACTTCTTTTTTTTAAATTAATATTTTAATTTATCGTTTAAAGTAAAGCGTAACAAAATTATATTGGTTTGTAGGAAATTACAATTTACTAATTAACTATGTTCCAATCTACTTAGCGGTTCACTGAAATTGATAATCGTTCATTGTATCCAATCACTGGCGATTATATTTAGTTTAATAATGAAATTTCGTTATTGCTAATTAAATTCTGTATGTATATATGTTTGTATGTGAGTACAGTGTATGGTATAAGAAAATTATATTTAGAAAATAAAAAGAAGAATATTTTGTTGCCTTATATCAGAGTTTTATTAAGCTCTAAGAATTATATTAATAGGAAAAAACTTTAATCACGTTTTCAAAATAAAAATAGGCCGTCGTGGCTTAGTGGCGAGTTACAATCTTATAGAGAGTTGGTAAAAAAATAACGAGTACCCCTCATGTAATTATAGTTACTAGTGAGTAGGAGATACTAGTGTACGCCACCTTATTTAACAATTTTTTTTTAAATTGTTAATATATGAAACAAATACTATTACCTATTTTATTTTTCTTGCATATCATGTCAGGCAAATAGAACCTAGTGAATCTGAAACAACGGCACTCAACGCCGCGTTATGTCTTGTCACCATTAAATTTAAATATTTTAAATATAATCATTTCTCTGAGTGGGAATGGAATATAGGAAAAAGCTTGATTTTTTTTCTTTTTGTCTATCTATATATAATAACACAAACAGACGCATCTCTCCGTCTTTCTTTTATATAAAAATAGCCATGATAAAAAACAGGACTAATATTTATTATTCCGTGTCAGTTTTTTTTAATAAACACGAAGCGAAGGTAGATGCGACGTCGCGTCGAGAGCTTTTGGTCCACTGGAGCGTGCACCTTGTTCAAACATTTCATATATACATATATATCCACTTTATAGTAGTTTGTATGAAATTCTATATAAATGTGACATGAATTTACTATTTCACAGTCTTTACGGAAAATATGTAAAACTAGCTTTTTTGATGATTCTTTTAATGAGATAATGCAAAGGATTCTTCAATTTGACGTCGTAGCAGCGCTGTGGAGCATTGCCTTGCTTATTGGATGGTTGTGGGTTCAAATTTTTTGTTAAAGTTTTCTTTTGTTTTCCACTGTATGCCTATTTTTTAGAAATGAGAATAGAAGACAAATAAAAACAACATATAATCATTTTAAAATGTTTTTTAAAGTGTTAATCACACAAGTAGGAAATTGGAAAACATGTTTTTAGAAAACGTATAAAAATTTGAACTCAGTGGGATTCTTCAAATATTTCTAAAAATATGTTAATATATAATCATTACTCCGAGTGGGAATCGAACGCACAACCATCGCGCTTACAGTCCCAATGCGCTATAAAAAATATCTTAATAAAATGTATTCAAACGAATATAAGCAATATTAAAAATGTCATATCAGGTCTTATTAAATATACATGAAAGATACGCGATGAGTCAACCTTATAAGTCACTGAAGCGTCACTATCTGATATACTTTGAAATTTACATTACGGTTGTAATAACATCTTATTAGATGGGTGGAAAATGCCACGGTGGCGTAATTTTAAAGAGGTTGGCTGTATATCGTGGGTTTGTGAGTTCAATTTTTAATCGGGGGTAGGTGTTCGTTCTTTAATTTTAACATGCAATTTAAAAGAGGCATCGCAAAGTTAGATTGCTTTTGAATTGGTTAAAGGTTCCATTCTCATTCAGGGGATTATATTTAAATTTCTTATCCCTAGTCTACTAAGATAAACGTGGCGCTAAGTTCTACTTTTATATGCTTGTAAAATATATTTGTTTCCGTATCCATTAGGAATTTAGAGAAATCTTTTCTTGGTGTTCCTTTACAATTTACATCCTAAGTACCTACATGCCAAATTTTAGTTTTCTATGCGCAGTTAATTTCTTCTTTGTGTTAGTCACTCTCTAAGTAATATACAAGTTTTTATATATAATAAATACCAAAAATATAATAAAAATGTAAGTGATACGGACAGCCGTACATGGAATATATATGAACATAAACTTTATTCGGGGCATTTGTCAATATGATAGAACAATGATTATTCATTTTCTTTACTGTCTGTCTGTTTATCTATTTGTCCATTTGTCTGTGCGTTTGTGAACGCTAATCTTAAATGAAAGTCAAAAATGCGACTATTGTATTTTGGTAAACTTCCCTTAAGTTAATTGTTTATTGCATTTTATAAATTATGAATGTTTGCTAAATTTGTGATTTAAATGAGAAGCCGGACGGGCAAATAAAACAATATAGATGAGTCGTGTAGTCTACGCAGGCGAAGCCGCGGGCGGGCACTGGCAAGTATAATATAAATAAAGAACCATGGTGAACCTTGAACCCTAAATCTTGATCCCACTTCAATGCTGATTCTACAGCTAGACGGCGAAAACAAAAACGAATAAAACAAATACAACATTATTCGGAGCTTTTTTAATAATATTAACATACACGGTGTTCATTTTTACACATTATTTGATGGAGAATTAATGTAAATTTATAGAAATGTAGTTTTTTAAAGTTGTGAATTTGAAAAGCGAATATAGAAGATGAATATTGTCATGGGAATATAATATTTTTCCAACCAGTTTATATGAATATTTATTTACAGCTTACAGCCTTTTCCTGTATATCATGGCTGCCCTAGTCAGATAGAACCTATATAACCTATTAAGTAGAACCATGACACTACTCTTTCTGGCCGAAATCGAGACATTGCGTGTTGAGTAGCGGAGATCAACGCCGCGCTTTGCCTCGCCAGAGACAAAAAAATGCAAATTAGTGCAAACGCATACCTACTTATGTATGTACACATAATATGCCGAATGCTTTATAATGGAAACAGTAGGTTCTGTTACTGTATGTAAGAAAACAGTCGTGTGACAATGGAAGGAAAAAACGAGATTAATTTTGGTGTATTTTTTTTCTATTTCCAACAAAAGTCGTTATCTATTGAAAATTGAGTATTACAAAAGAAGTCATACGATGATGGCTTGGGGGTAGGTTACAAGCGTTTGGCGGTCGACAGGCAGCAGTTGATGCACGGACTGGACTTTGTACGGGAACATGTCTTTGAGCAAAGTTCGTCTTAGGGACGACCGGCTGATGGCTAATTGTGAATCACGGTGTCAGTTGATGTTTCTGGTGACAGCTCAACATCCTCGGTAACAGCGGTGATATTCTCAGCAGAACGGGTGCTCTGGGGCCGGCCACTCTTGGCAGCGTCTCGTGTGGTCCCATATAGTTCAAGGTTGGTGGCCAAACGGCGCAGAGTTTGCACAGTCGGTGCCGGATGACCCGGGAATCAGCGTCGGAATTCGCACTGCGGGGTTACGCAAACAAATAGACACGATTATTCCGCGTTCTTGGGGAGTGTATCGCTCCATGGCTTGTTCACTTGTATTCTTCATCTGTCTAGTTCACAAATGTCAAGACAGATTTGACATTGGCCGCCATTTGCAAAAATAAGAGCATCTTCCAATAGGGTGATTTCTTTTGGCCCACCTTGTATACATAGAATAATGGCAAAATTATATTTTATTATGATATTTCCTTTTTCTGCCGCATACGGTAAATTGATCAATATATTACGATTACTACTTACAGGTAAAAAATATATAATTAAAGCTAATAAATACAGTATTTATGTACAATAAATGGATATTTTTATTTACATAAAGTAGCTCAGTAGTAAAGGTGATTGATAATGCCCATTTTAAAGGGGATTATTAAACTTACATTTGGATTGCAAGTCCCAAGCAGTGCTCCGAGATCCTTTCTCTGTAACACCATGAGCACCTACACCCTTCCTCATCTGTTATTACTGATTTTATTTAGATTATTTGTCAATATAACTTAATATGAAAATTATATACAATACAAAAAATAGTAAAAAAGATTTATTATACAGTACTGAGGCAAATGGAGCATAAATTTAAAATGATTTAATTTAGTCCTAGTGTTAGAGGCAGTATGGTAAAGCTACACACCATCTGCGCGGGTCGGCGGCGTGGAAAACTATGCGAGAGATACGCTACCTTGTCGTTTTACGATTTAGATCCCATTTAATATCGTCTCCTTTTTTATATTATATTCTTTAGTATGATACGTTTGATGCTCTGAATGTATATGTAGAGGAAATATATTGCCAAAACACTATATTTCAAATAAAATATACATTTTCCAGTATAACTACTTAACTAACCTGAATAAAGAGTTCTTAAGAAATTTGTAAGCCATCACTAATATATACCTAGACGTATGTATGTCTTAGTTATGTATTAGATAAAGGAAAATTTTTGGTTTTTCACGAAAATAATGCGGACGGAGCATATATATATATATAATTATAATGTTAATTTTAAATTTAATAGCACAAAAAGCCCGGTATAAACAGAAAAAAGTTATTTTATTTAAGGATTTTGCCATTGCAATATCATGTAATCGATTTTTTCTTTATATTAAATAGAGGAGGTAATTATGGCGCAGTGGAACAGCATCTGACACAGTTGCTTGTGGGTTCGATTTCCACTCGGCAGAATGATAATATTAAAATTATTTTCATATCTTCGCTCTGGTATATAAAACAAAACGAGATATTGAATTCTGCGATTCAATAATTAATGTCTTTAATTCCAGTGGAAAGGGGAGAACGGAGTGTCTTATACTTATCCTACTTATTATATATATTATCACTAGATTATCTCTGAATGCCCTGCTGTGGAATAAGCGTAAATCAAAGCAAATCTGTCTTAAATCACTCTTTTTTCCGTTTTCGTATTAAAATACGTAGTGTTGATTGGACACCATATTATATTATATCTGACAGAAAATAACTTGACGTTCTATCATGGTGCAGTGGAACAATCTCCTACTGTAAATGTGATGGTTGTGGGTATCGAATACGATACCCTTCTTTCATTAGTACGATTATTTAAGTTACGTTTTGTCTGCCTGTTCTAATAGAACAAAGCGGGGCGTTGAGTTCTGCTACTCAGAACACATTGTGTAAAATTCAATACAAGTTAAGGCAGTGTGTTTTTCGTCTTCCGCTCTTATCCGAGACATTGCGTGTTGAGGAGCGGAACTAACACCACTTACCAGTGCAGGGAAATTAAAACCATTATAAAATAAGTATTCTTCGCGTTTAGTCACTGCGCTACGACAGTCCCTATTATCTTACTTTTTGTAAAAAAAATTATTTCTACTTAAAATGAGCAGTCCCTCCATGCTATCGTTGAATTCAAGACTTGATACTTTTTGCCCCTTCAAAATTCTTGACCTCCATAAGTTATCTTACATTATAAAAACTTGGTGTAAAATAATGACACTATGTCAAAGTTTTAATTCTGTTTTTAATGTTAAGAATAATGATTTTCTTTTGAAAAACTATATTATGAATTTTATACAGCTTCACTCTTTCAGCTAGAGAGAAACTAGTGTCAGGGCACACCGTTCACCACCTTTTATTCCAATCCCAGACGTTGTGTTGAGTGGTGAACCTTTATACCACAATTTGTGAAGAATTGTCAAATATATTATGAAATGGGAAGTCATGTGTACGAGATATATATATATATATATATATATATATATATATATGTATATATATATATATTAAATAAAACATTTTTAAAGTTAATATGGTGAATGCAGCTTCGTTGAAATTTTTATACGTTTTCTAAAAATGTTAACTAATATATTTTATAATAATGCAATAGTGCAAATACAATAATGCAAAACAAGAAACAGTGTCTGACTGTAAACGCGAGTAGTTGTGGGTTCGATTGCCACTCGGACGAATTATTATATTTCAATAACTAAAATTCCTCGGGTTACAGATAATCAGAGAGAACCTACTTTCCGGCTGAATTTGAGACTTAACGAGTTAAGTCGCGGCGCTCAACGCCGCACCTTGTCTTTCACCAGAGCCAACAAAATATTCATGGGTTTTAAATTTGAAACAAAGTTCGAACAACTTACGGATTGAGCAGTAATTTTCTTGTTTGTGTTCATACAATTTTTTGAGCTGTCCGTTAATAAAAGGGAAATAATTTCAAAGGCACCGGAGTGTGGAATCACAGTGACGGGTTTTCCAAGCCCGAAATATGTGATATGGCTGAAATTTTTTTAGTCAACCTTTTATCTCATTTTTGCTTTTCATATTTAGGTTAGGATATGCGTTTGATTTGATCTTATTTTTTGTGACTTATCATGAAGCCGTATTTAAATATATATATTTTTTTGTAATAAAGCCCGCCTACCACAATCTGGAGTATGAGTATAAAAATAATTCAATTCTACTTATGTAATTTTATTTGCAAAATTAAAGCCAATTACTTGATTGATTTTGGTTGCTGGCATACAAATTTAAATGTGATATGGTGAATGTAAGAAATTGTTATCGAAAATCGACATTTGCTCTTCAAATATCGAATGAACAGTATAAGTAATATAATACTGTTTGTTTGTAAATAAACTAAGGAAAAGAGTAATTGAGTGTTTTTTTGATTTAGCTCAAAAGGTTATAATTACTAAATATGATGCTTCCAAATAGACAAATAAAATAATACGGGTGTCTATGAATAACATATCGATACTAATATTATAAATGCAAAATTAACGCTGTCTGTCTTGGCCAAGCTGCTGAACCGATTGTGAGGAAATTTTATATAAATATACTTGAGGGTCTTGGGATGAACATAGACTACATTTTTCTCCCATTTTTAGGTTTTCCAGAAATTTCATTATTTACGAGAATACCATCGAAAATACGAAACAGTTATAGTTAACTCGGGCGAAACCGCGAGCAGGTCGCTAGTATAAAATAAATAAACATAAGCTTTTCTCAATTTTTCTGATTCCAACGCCGTATCTCTTTATCATGTTTGTGTGAATAGAATTTGATAAAAGTTTGTCTACAGTGTCCTTGAATATCCGTAGCATTGTCTCGTACTTTAATACATTTTAAATGTTTATTTTCTATTTTATGTCACTTTAAGGCCATGGTGGCGCGTTGGGCCAGTGTCTGACCGCTTGAACGATAGTTGTAGGTTCGATTCCTTACAAGGAAAATGTTTCTATTTAATTTACTGTCGCTTTTCTTCTCCGGTAAGACTAAAGAAGAAGGTTATGTCCTGTTTATGTCCCAGTGAAAACAAAATCACTGAAATTCATAACACTATAAAAACAAAAAAAAAACACACTTTTTAGTGCCTAGTGACATTAGTTTCTCTTCTCTCTAAAACGATTTGGCGGCCAAATTCAAAACATGCCGTGTTATGTGTCGAAACCCTTATATTTTTAAACATTTTTTAAAATGTTATTCCCACACTTAGGAAATTGAAAAACATATATTTAGCAAACTTTTGAAAACCGTTCAAGGGGCGCGGGTTCAAATCCCGCTGTGTTCAATTTTTTATACGTTCTCTAAATATATTTTCTACCTTACCTTAATTGAAAAATATATGTCTTAAAATAAATATATTTTATATTTACCTTTCAATCATATAGCTTAGCTTGGGATCATATAGTTATGTATGATTAACCAAGAACACATGTATATCTAGAGTACGGTTAAAATTTTTAATCAGCAAAGAAAATATGAGATATTCAACGTTCGTTTATTTAAATTACATGTCTGCTAGAGACACTGAGATATTAAAGCGGAGCTGAAAATCACCTTGTTGTATAAAATACTTGTTAATAATAGTTACTTTACTGAATTTCATCAAAATCAATTATTTTTTAATTAAAATATGCGCGCACAATCAATTATTATTTTTGATTAAAATAAAAGCAAAGTAGCGAATTTGGACATGAGAACAAAGTGTCATGACATTAGGTGCTTTCTGTTTACGCTGCTATAAGGGAAAAAAAGAAGAGAAAGCATACAAATATATGTTTTATAAATTAGTCTTCAAATAGTAAATAAACAAATAGGCATAAGATAATGTGTTGGAAAACTATCCAAAATTGAAAAAAAAATGAAACAATTTTTTTAGTTATAACAAAAACTCTGGTTACGCTACAGGCCAATGGGTCACAATATATATAAATATATATAAAAGACATATTTCTTTTGAATTCACATTAATGAAATCTAAATATATGAAATGTCAGTGCCACTTTTCTGAACGAAGCCAGACCAAATGAGCTGTATAATATTGTACAAATTTATAAGCAGCTTCACGCTTTCTCCCACATAGCAGGGTAGTCAGAGAGAACCCAGTGTCAAGACACTCCGTTCTCCAGTTTCCCCCAAAATCTTGTGTTGAATGACGAAAATTACAAAAAAACGAAAAATAGTCTGTTAAATAACAAATGACAGTTAATTGATAACTTTATATTATAAATTCGGTAAAGCTCTCGAGCATTATCTCTCGTTCCCCAGTTTCACTAGACTTCCTTTAGAGACAAGTGTTTTGTTTTAATATGAATTATGATAATTCCGTTTGAAAGCTTAAGCTGTAATATATATAGTCTTTTCTTTAAATATATTGTCTGTACATGAAAAATATACGAGAAAAGGTATTATTGATATTTAAGTGTTTCAGACTTCAAGAGTTTTTTTGGATACGGAATTGAAGCCTTTGTCAAAAATTATATCAGTTATGAGACTTTTTTATTTTAAACAATCAATTCCCACAAAACCTTATTTCGTTCTTCATTTACTGACTTAACCATAATGCTACATTTAGAATGTGTGCTACTAAACGATAACAATGGGTTCAAAAAAATACTTTAAAATACGTACATAATAATTTTATTACATTTAATATGATATTTGATTTTCATTATAATAATTTTATTATAATGAATATCAAATATAATTTCAAAACCTAAAAATCAGCAGAAATAACGAATTTACCCAAAACTTACCTAAAAAAACTAATGAGAAAATCAAGTTACGGACCAAATTATAACTTCGCATCTGAAAGATCGCAAATACCAAGTAATTTTCAGCTTCAGCGGTCTGCGTAATATTTAAACGACAAATATATAGCTAAGCTGTACCGCAAAGGTCCGTTATGCCGGATTTTAGCGACCATTATTAGTTGATGCTATTCAGTTGACCATTTGAGAGTAATTTGTGGTTGGTCTTTTACATTGTATGTAATTTATGTAGTGTTGCTTTTACACCATAAACTTTACAATTATAACATTCGGTCACATTTTAGGCCGTCTTTCTTAATTTGGTAATAAAATAAAGGAAAAAGAGAGAATAAAACGGTGAGAATCTTGACACTAGGATCTCTCTGACTACGTGGAAGAAGTTACGAGTCAAGCTACAAAAATCATGGACAACATGGAATGAAATAGGCAGGATTTTCCTTAAAAAGCGAGAACTATTTAAAGCCAGCTGGCTGTTTAAAGCTAGTAATTTATAAAGAAATAGATACCTAAATATCTGTACTAAGTAGATAACGTATCCGAGGCCTCCAGTTTAACAGCCAACGCCACAAATCATAATACCCAAAGGCCAGTCAATATGCTGGAGCTGCTAAATTTTGGTTTGCAATTTCTATGAATGTAGTGCCCTTCTAACTATTAGATTATATGTGATTTATACTTTTACAAGGTACTAAGTTTTCGGCAAAGCCGATGATGACATTGCATCGCAGTTGCAGCGTCTGATCTATATTATATAACAGTGGGTTCGATCACTGCTCGAAGCTTTTGTATATTTTTTTTAATTTGCAGCGTTGAGTTTAGTGAATTAACACGCAATAACTCTAAACTGGGTAAAATTTTATTGCTATGTCCTATAATATATTTGTTAATGGCTGCAGTTAGAACTGCGGTTCTCATTTGTTTAATTATTGCCTTGTATCGGATATTGGTCATTTAATTAAAACAGTTTGTTACGTTTTGATTAAATCTCATCTAAAATACTGCTAAATTATTATTTTAAATTGCATCTATTTTCATTTTTTTTAGCTTTTCGCTTTATCCCTAGCGAGGTGGTCAACGAGAACGGGGCGCCAAACGCTACGGTCCCTGCATACTAGATATATCTATCTCTTTTACCACCCTTTGCTTCACAGAGCTTTCAAATTCATATTTCCTTTAATACATATTAACTATTGAATGGCAAAACCTAACTTCATACTTTCAAACCAGACTGAGCGAAGCGAATATTACAAACCAATATTCGCTTGAGTGGGGAGACTGGCGTTCGTCTTGTAAACAATCATATTATTTTTCTGTGTGATGCTATCATTACACTTATACAATTTTAACTATATTAATTTGAAATCCAGTATTTCATTAAAAACTATTTCGCAATAGGACAGTGTAAGTGTACACGTGAATGTTGTTTTTCAGAGAGAGCTTTTTTGCATTTCCCTGGTCTAACAAAATAAAATCGAAGTAGATTCTGTCACTAAACATACAATATCTATATTAAGCGTTACATACAGAACGCAAATTCCTGTATAAAGTGACATACAATGTGCTAACACGAATTTTACGTGTCAACGGAGCTACTAGTAAAATTAATTTTTTCTTATACGATCAAGTGCCTGAAACCTTTTCATTGAACAAAAGTAAGATAGATGAATAGCCAAACGACATTCACCGACGATCATTGATAGCTATAGTAAAATTGAATTTTACAGCTACGAGTATATGCCTTTCGCAAGTGATGATTTAACTTCAGAATTATAAAATTGAAAATATTTGTAATATAAAAGATAATTGAGAACAATATGTATTTTTTCTTCACGCTTTTTTCACATAGAAGGATTATAATAACTAGTGTCCAGACACTCCGTTCTCCACTTCCAGCCTAAATCTAGATTTATTTTGTTGACCATATAGAAGGGGATATATTTATTACGCAGTATATTTTTAAAGCAATAAAGCGTGTATAGGTTTAGAATGAAGATAAAGCTATAGAAAAATAGACTTTATGACCTACGGTCATTTATTGTATTTGTCTATCTTTTGTAGTTTCGAATGTATAATTTAAACTCACGTTAGGAAATTCGGAAATCCTTTTATAAGTTAGGGAAGTTATAAAAGGATTTAAATTTATTTTTCTTGTAAGTGTAAGTGTAGGGACAATTTTCATGAAAAATAAATATGACAAATTTCAGATTTCCACTCGCAGTTCCGTTCACTGTCACTCACTAACTAACGAAATAGTTTTATACGTATATATAAATAAATAAATAATTAAGCACAAAAAAAAATTTCAAAATTTTACAGTCTTATCTATCATAAATATAGTGATTTTATACTACATGCTCAAATATTTTGTTAAATTTATTACGTTGTTTTGCATATTGTCACAATAAATATTTTAACAAATCGCTATTGATAAAAGGCTTATCTTGACACCACTGTGGCATAGCTAATATGACGTGGCATGGTTGTGGGTTCAATTCCTACTTCGTATAGTACCTATATGTGATACAGATATTTCTATAATGTGGTGGAACCAAAGATTGGAGAGGCAGATGTCAATAGGCGTCCAGTCGAGCGAAGTGGAAGAAAAAGACAGAAAAGCAGATCCCTCAATCATATGATACATGATTTCTATATATATGGTGAGCAGTTGTATAAAAATATTATGAAAAATGGAAAAAAGGAGGTATCGTTTGTCTCTCTGCCTTCACTTAAAGTTAAATTTTGTTAAATAAATATATAAATAAACTAGACATATTTAGAAAACGTATAAAAATTTGAACGCAGCGGGATTTGAACCTGCGCCTCTTGAAAACCGTTCAACCGCTCTGACCGCTAAGCCATGCGTCCCACCTCCAGCTACGTTGAAATTCTTATACGCTTATTACAACTTATATTTGTTGTTAGCATCTCTGTAGAGAGATTTAATAAGCGTATAAGAATTTCAACGTAGCTGGAGGTGGGACGCATGGCTTAGCGGTCAGAGCGGTTGAACGGTTTTCAAGAGGCGCAGGTTCAAAACCTGCTGCGTTCAAATTTTTATACGTTTTCTAAATATGTCTTTTTTAATTTCCTAAGTGTGGGAATAACACTTTAAAAAAATGTAAACAAAATATATATAAATAAACTGTTTATATTAACATTTATGTTATTCTAAGTTTACGTTTTCTAAGGCCATCGTGGCGCAGTGAGAGAGTGTGAATGAAAACTCTGTAAAGCTGCTTGGTTGTGGATTCGACTCCACTTAGAGGAATAATGATAATTTAATTAGTTTAGTTTTTCCGCTCTGGTACCTAATACATAGCACAGTGTTGAGATCCGCCACTCAATACGCCATTTTGCGATTTGAGGTGGAAAATGGAGCACGGAGTATCTTGAAACTAGGTTTTCTCTGAGTACAGGAGAAGTGTGCGTATATATATGTACCATTCATTTTATAACATATGATAATTTTTATATTATATGAAATTACTGGCTGAATGTTTCATGGTATCTTTTCAGCATTTTCTTTTTATATACTGTTAATTTTTTCTATTGCATGGCAGGGTTGTCAGAGAGAACCACTAGGTTTTCCCTAGGTTGACACTAGTCAAGACACTCCGTTCTCTGTTTTCGTCTCGTATTCGCGATATTCATGATGAATGGCGGATTTCAATTCAATTCAACATTACTTAATACAAAAATAAAATCGGCAATAGAATTTTACAAAAAAACTTTAAACTAATTTCCAACTCCGCTACTGTGGTGTCAAAAAAATCTATTCTATTTCAATATTTCGATGCAAAAATATTTTTTTCAGGTCAACATACGATTCATTTATAAATTGATGCCTTACTCGAATAATATTGTATTGGAAAACAATTTGTGCCTACTGTTACTTTTAACCTATTCTATACTATACTATAGATATATCTATATATATATATATATATATAGATATTGTAAATAAATTGTAATTGATTGTTTTCAGAAACATCACAAAATAGCTAATTCTTCATTTTCCGTTTATATATTAAAAACAATATTAACTACGAGAGTTTGGATATTGAAAATATAAGTGCGCATTCTGATTAAGTAAAACAAAAGTCTCTAAGCTCTAATAAGGACAAAGTATATCCAAAGTATGAAGTGATCGATCGCATGTAAATTCTACAATTTACCACTAAGCTTTCGATAAAATTTAACAAATAAAAGAATTGTGTAGTAAGTTCAGAAGAAAATTTTAGGTTAACTTTAATGGCGGCGTTGACACTAGGTTACTACTACTACTCTCTGAATACTCTGATTTGCGGGAAAAAGCTAAATAAAGGGCATAGACGATAAACAGAATGTCTAATTCATATTTTAATAAAAATGTATATATGACATCACACAATGTGCTTCACATCACATATTATGCACTAGCAACCCGCTCGCGGCTGCACCCGCATAATCTATAACTGTTTCGTTATGTTATCGGCGGCCTTTTAGTAAAACAATAAAATTCTAATGCTATTTTGAAATCTTGCTTTCCAATTCGCTTGGAAATTTCCACACGTTTCTAGTTTCAATGACAATACAATATTTTCATAGCGTGAGGTTAATGTCCTTCCCAGGACGACCAGGGGAGTGAGAAAATAATGTTAGGCCTGTTTCACTTAGTTTCTTTTACGAACGAATTAGTTTTCCTTTAATCAATAATAGCAAAAGTTAAATGGATGTTAATATTATTAATGCGAAAGTATCTATAGAAGAAAGTAACTATCTGTCTGTCTGTGACGTCATAACGGCCGGCCAAACCACTGAACCGATCCTGATTAAATTATATATAGAGATACTTGAGGGCCTTTGAATGAACATAGGCTGCCGAATATACGAAATATCTGTAGTTCACGCGGGTGAAGCCGAGAGCGGGTCGCAAGCTTATAGTTTAAATAATTATTAATATATTTGGGAATCGAAGCTACGACCACACGCACCACACCCACAGCATTTACTTTCAGACGCTGTCCCAGTGCGCCACGATAGCTTCAATTAGTCTACCATTATGAAAATAACAAGCAAATCCATACAAAATCAATTGTAGTATTTAAATGAATTGTAATTTATTTATAGAAACCCTCATAGTATATAAATAACATTACACAGTTCGGTGAAGCTGAAAATTAAAATGTATTTGCTGTCATCTCTATGTGTAGATCTAATGACTACGTATACAAATGTATGGGATGGTGCAATATCATTCGTAGTACAAGAATTCATATACGTGTGTGTTCCTGTAAAAGCTCGACTATGGAAAATTATAAGATTTACCAACCCTAATGGTAAAATTCCTAATTGTTCTGTGATCATCTTTCAAGTCTAACAAATACCTCGGTAAAATCTGCTCCCACCGTCGGGCTCGGCTAAAGTCGACCCCCATCAGGCGGTCAAGGTGGAACACCGTGAGATTTTAGTTTTACTGGCGACCTATATCTGCCAGTCTGGAGCTTCCCAGTTGGGCTGATATCCGTAACAGATTTCGTCACGTTAAACAAAAAAAGGTTAGACTAAAATAATCTACACATTTCTTAGTTCACATTTCTAGCGGTACTCGAACCCACAACGACCGCTTGTATTAACCTACTGAACTTTTTATTAATCTATACCAAGGCTGTCCAACATCAGGCTCGCGGACCATGATATGGCCCTCCAATAGATTCAGATGCAAATTTTTGCCCTTTTCCATCAACAGTTGTATAAAAAGATTAAATTGGAGTGTCTGTTTGTAATATTAAAATTACCGCTATTTACTAAATGGATATGTATGTATGTATACACAGTACATATACCATAACAACATTATTTCAATATTTGTCGATGTATCTGTCTGTCTGTCTGTCTCTGTTCTGGCTAATCTCTGGAACGCCTGGACCGATTTTGACGGGATTTTCACAGGCAGCAGCAAATGTAATAAAGAGT
Organism: Podotricha telesiphe; assembly: GCA_038994665.1. Classification (NCBI taxonomy): domain Eukaryota; kingdom Metazoa; phylum Arthropoda; class Insecta; order Lepidoptera; family Nymphalidae; genus Podotricha; species Podotricha telesiphe. The sequence goes on along the minus strand of JAOYRR010000375.1, from coordinate 918,771 downwards.
TAGCTTACTTTTAAAAAAAAAACTACAGTAGTAGCGGGTATATTGAAGAAACGAGCAACGATGAGCAATATTTGTGATCTATGTAATGTTATACCATCGAGGTGTAGTGGTTCGAAAGTGTTTTGTAAACGTGATAGACGTTATTTAGGAAGGTAAGGTAGTTAGCTAAGGCCTTGACACTAGATTCTTTCTGCCTAACTAAGCGAGAAAAAGCAAGAAGCTGATTATAAAATAAACAACTTTTTCTTTAAACGGGATCTAAATTGGCTATCCACATTCAAAATACACTTCTACAAGCTTCGCTTTATATTGTTATATTTTAATATAATCGATAAATAATGACACAAAGGAAATATGATAAATCAGATATCGTTTTATACCGCGATGATACAAAGTAAAAGCGTGAGTAACTTTCGTACGCCTTTTGGTAATATTGAAAATACATTAGTGTTTTTATACCTCTCAATTATGAGGTTAACATATATGAGTTACTAATCTAGAAGTTGTGGGTTTGGTTTTCACGTGTGAAAATTTATATACAGATAAGTATATAAATTTGGCAGTGGCAGTGTTTCAAGCCAAGTTCATGTCAATAAATTGAGCATTACAGCCAGGCATATAGAACGAGCCATTTAGAATTAAATTAACATTTTACATTATTTACAGCTCAACATCTATTTAATATATAAATATGAATTTTGGTTTGTATATTAAAACACTTTAGATTAACTAGAATACGAATTTGAAAAAATTGATAGCTAACTCTTATTAACGTAAGTGTAGATAAAAACCTAACCCTCTTCCATCTGGACTAGGTAATTGTGTGCATATAAAATAATAAAAAATTTCTTACCTTAGAACAAACAAAGAAGGTATTTTATATAGTAATTAAATGCATGAATTATTTAAAGTTTCATTGGGAAGTTAATCTAGATATGAATATAGGAGCCAAGTTCAATATTAACAATACCCGTGTTTCTTAGCTGACAAAATAATTGAGATTAAGTTAGTGCCAAGTTCAGTAGAAATACTTTAAATTTATTTATATATAGATAGAAATAAATAAATTTAATGTCATAGCTTAATTAAAAGTGAAGGTGTAAAAAAAAAACAAATAGTAGTATATATATAAAATCAAAATATTCTTTATACAAATAGGCGTGATATGCTATTATTAGCACTTTCGAGTTGCCAATTAACATAAAAATGACAATTCTATATAAAGTTACAATCAGAGATGAAAGTATTTCTGTCAATTTTCATTATTTTAAAAGGGTATTATTTTATTTAATACGTTTAAAAATAATTTTATTAAGAGAGCAGTATCCACTAAGTACATGAAAAAGCAATAACGACGGGATTGCGTGGACAAGGGCGGTTCAAATGAATTTCATTCAATAATTGCACTGTCTTGTATTTTCTCGTTCAGGTCGTTTAAACATAAAATATTACCATACATATAAACTTCAACTATGCTAAATGTCATCCTCCTGCGTCAGCATAATTAAAAAAAAATACCGAAGCTTTCTCATTTATGATTTTTTTTATTGAACTCGTTACTAACTTAAATATATAGACGACAGACATTTAACGAGTGCACCAGACTAATTTAATTAGCAGTGCATCACTTGTTAATTTGGTTAATGTGTATCCATTAATAGTCTTATATCAAATAGTATTTTTATATCGAAACCTGACTTCCAAAATGCATCAGTACTCAGGAAACTATCTATTTAAAAATCAAAGTTTTTAAATCTTATCTCTTGTGTTACAGTATCAGATTACATACACAATTGGTTTTGGGTTCAATTCCCTGTCGGGGAAATGATTATATACGAAAAATATTTTTTTTTCTCCGCTCTGGTACCTAAGACGAAACGCAGTGTTGAGTTCCACCACTCAACAAGCAATGAGTAACGGAGTGTCTTGACACTAGGGCCTCTCTGACTACGCAAAAAAGCGTGAAGCTGCAAACAATAAAAATAAATAAATTAAAAATAAGGCTGTTACGAAAAAATACTCTTCAAAAGCAAAAATACTCACGTGCTATTTCCACAACCTTTTGAAATACAATTTCTATACTTTTATTTCTTATTTGTAAAATAAAACCAAATCTATACAAAGTGGACTGGATTTCATTTTTAAATAAATACTATGATGCTGTGTTTTGTTTAAAATATTAAAAAAAATGTTAAGACTAAAATTTTGATTTGGAAATAACTGAATATGAAAGATTAATAATTGAACAGATACGAGTTTTCAGGTTTCAATGTTATGAAAAAAAAAGAATTATTTGTTGAATTTCCAATGACACAATCATAGCGTATTTGGGCTTAATAATTAAAAAAAAAAACATTTTTAGAAAACAAAACAAAAATTTTAACAGTATTCGAACCCGCGCCTCCTTGGAACCGTACCTAACCGCCAAACCATACATTTTTCATCCGGCTACGCCGATCAAATAGATTGTAATAAGCGTATACGAATTTCCAACAGGTTCGAATACCGCTACGTTCGAATGTACGTAACATGTGTAAAATTGTTTTGAATATCCTGAGTGTGTAAATAAATCCATACCCATACAATATTTAATGAGTGTGAGTTCGATACCAAAATAGGGGCCGCTTATCTATATTTACGGTTCTAGAATGTATCTAGAGATTAAATGCAGCTTGGAATTTCTTCAAATAACACGCAACGCGTTTAAATTAAGAGGAAAGTCGAAAACGGACAATTTTATCACTACGCTATATCTAATTATGCACAGAAAAAAAGCTTTTAAGCTATATATTATAATACTTATTTCTTTTAGATATGAATTATTACGTGTACCGATATCTATCTATATATAGAAATAATTGCAAATAATAATATATGTTCTTATACATGTATTACTTATTTTCATTGTAATAAGCTTATAAGAATTTCAATGTAGCCGGATGTAGAACGCATGGCTTAGCGGTCAGAGCACTTGGACGGTTTTCGAGAGGCGTGGGTTCGAATCCCGCTACGTTCTAAATTTATATACGTCTTCTCAAAATGTTTTTCGTAAAATTGTAATTTCTAGTAAGAAACAATCGGTAAACCATACGTTTGTGATATCATCATAGAAATGTACAATAGCTAGTACTCGTATATTGCGTTATTCCGACACTACAAAGGCAGTTCTAGACGTTTCACGTAAATATTTTAGAAGTACTGAAGGCACTAGTGCATAGGCCTATTAGGCTGAGATGACTAAGATATCCTTTTGACAACGAAAACTGAGAGTACTGAGGAGGTAGAGAGTGAGTATTGAGGAGGTTCCATTTTCTGCTGTCTGCCCGAACGTTTCGTGTTGATTGGCAAAACTCAACGCCGCGCTTTACCGTACCAGAGCAGAAAAATGAGAATAATTTAAATTTGATCAGGCAACTGAGTGGGAATCGAACCAACTACCCTCGTTTACAACCAGACTCTGTCCCACTGCGCAATAATGGACATTTGATAAATCTATTAACTATCTTCTGCTTTCAAGGGCACTCAAAAATTAAAAGGCACTCCTAGTTGTGAATTTTTTAAGACCTACTTAAGGTCTAGAGAACACCTGCCGTAAATACGAAACGAGGCATTACGTGACAATTGTATGCTGGATGCGCCTTAAAATATTCGAAATTGGCATATTATTATAATCCTAAGACGATATTTTGGTTAAATATATTACTATATAAGTTATGAATATAGGAAATAAACATAATCTATATTTGCTTAATATTTTGTATTAAAAAAGTCGTTCTTTTCTATATTAGAATCTGAAGAACGAACTAATCTATCCACGTTGTATGGTTGATGCGAACCCTATATTGACTCTAACTAAATGGACCAAGCCAAAATATTTTGAATATTTTCTACTGGAACTTTTAACATATACAGCTTCTAACTTCTCCCCCGCATAACAGGGTAGTCAAAGAATTAAATATTGAGACACTCCGTTCTCCACATTCCACCCAAAATTTGTCGAGATATTGTATGTACAGTGGCGAAACTCAACAGAGCCCCTTATCTTACCAGAGCAGTTAATAATTTGAATATTATCATAGTTCCGAGTCAGATCGAACCCACTACAAAACGCGTTCATAGTTAAATGCTGCCCCACTGCGCCACAACGGCCTCTCACATACACATATTAAAAGGAGTTTGATATAAAATTTAATGATTCGTTGCATTAAAACGAAATTACCAATTATATAAAACAGGTCAATTTTAAACCAATGGGCGAAGCTACGAACATATGCCGCCTTGTTATAAACGGTGTGCGGTCGCGTAATGTGTACGCTTGCGAATTAAATAACGTTTTATAGTCGATGCGACAATCATGGGTTTCAAAAGGAAAGCCACAGTTTTCAGTTTGCAACATTTCCGATATTTGTACAAACATACAAAGATTTAATGCGGTAAGAAAAGATATAAAGAAATAAACAATGTATAAAAAAACTATCAACAAAACTTAAAACAATATTTTTTTTTATAATAACGTATTAAAATGCATAAAATTATTAAATTAATAGAAATATGACACACACTACCATGTGTTTGACATATACTTTTATATACATACATACTTTTATGTGACATAAACGTTGCTATGGCAACGCGTATTATTCAATGAAAAGTTCAAATTCACAATTATCTCCTGGCATTTAGTAATTTGTTTAAATAAAGTTTATATAGTTTTAATATATATATATCTAAGGACGCATCCGGTAAAACAGTATCCGTTACACGTCAGGTCAAAATCGCAATCTGCTAAAGTGCTTCGCAAGTTCCGCGAACCTGTGGGACTATTGTTACCTCATATATGTGTATGTATGTATGTATGTATGTATGTATGTGATACGAGATGTGCCTTTTTACTTATTCTAAGTGAATGTAATTGTTTTTAGATGTTATTGCGTTTGTGACGATTGTAAGTGCAAATTTTACATAATACTCTCCAAAAACATTTAATTTTGTATTTAATAATATCTATTTATTTTTTCACAAGTTTTTTTCTTAGCAGGGTATTGAAGAGAACCTAGTGTCAAGATACTCTGTACTCCACTCCACTTACCGCCCGAATTCAAGAATTCTTTTTTTTATATGTGACTTAATATATTACTAATAAAATTATATAACTAATAATAACAGTATGTGACTTAAAATTTAGTATATTACTTAAAAAATACATATTTAGAAAACGTATATGAAATTTATTTATGAGGATTATATTTAAAATATTCCGCTCTGGAGCTATAATGCTATAATGGAGTGTTTTGAGACTAGTCTCTTGCGAAAAAAAAATCAAATAAGCAAAAATCAACAGACAATCAATATTAGTACACAAAAGAGTTCAAATGATTACATACGAAAGCCTCATGCACTCAGCTATGTGACCTGTTTGACACCTGGCAGCGACACGTAGGTTAGAAGTGGACAGGTAAATTTATTTAGCAGTGTATTGTTATTTTGACTAGATATTTTAACCAGATTCACCCTTTTCCCGTATAACAGGGATGGCAGAGAGGACGTGGTGTCAAGACACTCCGTTCTCCACTTTCCACATGATTTCATTTCGCGCTTTATCTTACCAGAGATTATTCCCCCAAATGAGAATTGAATTCAAAATATCCTTTATTCAAATAGACTTTTGCAAACACTTTTGAATCGTCGAAGGAACTTAAAGCTACCACCGGTTCGGAAGGCAGTTCTGCTGAGAAGAGTCAGAGCAGAGAAGAGTAGAGAGAGAAGAGCGTTTATCGCCAAACTCTGCTCATGATGGCCTCGACATTTTTTGAATTTGGTAAAGTAATCGTTTTTTAATTTACCAAATTCCCTGTTTTATATATTTCATTTGTTTAGATACATTCCGTGTTAGACAGCACCGACATTTTAATCACGAAATTAGTTGATTGAAGCATTTATATTATTGTCTCCTCAATGAGATCCAAGCCTGCGATGACAATTTTACTCGTTAATATAAAAAAAAATACTAGTAGAAAATGTTTTAGCTTTAAATTTTATTTCAATGTGATCAACAATTTCCCTGTAAATAAAGTATATCTAAAAAACAAAATGAAAATATATTAGTCAACATACGAAAAAGCAAATTACTTGATACGAAAGCTTTGCCCACTCAGCAATTTCATGTATTTGACATCTGGCAGTGACATTTAGGTTAGACGTGGACAGGTTGACTCGGTTAGTGTATCGTTGAATGAATTATTTTCGCTTTTTATAATAGTAAATTTGTAGTTTTTAACAATGCAACCATTTTATCTGTAACCCTTCTTTCCTTATTATTATAAAACATCAACAATAACAACAAAAGCTTGAAGCTGTTTCGGGAAACAGCTTCAAGCTTTTGTTGTTGTTGCTATGCGGGGGTTGATGCTATGCGGGGCATAGCAGGGTAGTCAGAGAGAACGAAGACACTCCGTTCCGTTAGTGTCAAGACACTCCGTTCTCGACTTTCAACCCGAAATCGAGACATTGCGTGTTCAATGGCTGAACTAAACCAAAATTGGAATCGAATCCTGTGGTTCGATCCCTGCTATTAAATTGTTTAAAAATATGAAATTACCGTCATCATCACTAAGGAAACAAATAATTAAAACATATGTTTACTTCATTTTTGACATTTGGAAATTTGGTAAAGTTAAAGTTATTATTTTATAAATAATGCCTTGTAAAGAGGTTAAATTAACAAAATATATTTATATTCTGTGGTCCTATCCACAGGATATAAATGGTATGAAATGCATATTGCTAAGGCAATCCGTATTGACTGCGTCAACATGTCTAGGAGTATAAGTTTTATCTACAGTTATTTAGTTAATAACTCTATACGGCCATTATACGAACAATCTACTGTCATAATTGTATAAAGTAAAAAAAAGCCTTACAATATTTTCGTAATTTATGTTAATTTTGTGCACCGGCAGTATTGATTTGTAATGAAAGTGCGACAAGATTAATAACATATTTCACCTTATGAAGAAATTTAATTTAAATACCTTGGTCAGTGGCAAATTACAAAGGGATTCTTTGATGTGCCAATAAATAGATGTGGTATATGTAAATGCTTGTTACCAGCCTTTTTCCCTATCGCGAATAAGGCCATCGTGGCGCAGCTGACGCGATGGTTGTGGGTTCGAATCCTGCTTTAGGATTCCCCAATAATGGAGAAATAAAAATATAATAATTCGATTATATTTTTATTTCTCCCCTATGATGACAAGACCAAATGCGGCGTTGAGTTTCGCCTCTCAATATGCAATGTTTCGGATTCGGGTAAAAACTAGAGGACGGAAAAAGAAAGGAAGATGAAAAAGAAGTTCAAATATAAATAAAAGATATACTTACAAGATGAGCGTGTCGCAGCACGGTGGAGTACCTGAAATATAATGTTTGCATTATGTAGCTATTATATTTAAAAAGTAATATGTAGAAATATATAATATGTAGGTAGCTTTTATATTTAAAGAAGTGGGGTTCAATTTTTAGATGTTGTCCAGCCCCTCTCGGCACTTTCAGTTTCGGGCCTACCCCAAGGACCGGTCCATATTTATGGACTGAGTGGAAAGCTACGGGCTCAACCCTGACACCGTTTCCCCTCCCCCCCAGGGTGATAGAGAAGACCCAGTCTGTTTAATTTGATGGAATATTTAGGTGTGCTTATTTTACAATGAAGATGTAATTTTTTATTGGAAAATCACGCAGCTTCATTCGTTTACCCGCATAGCTGGGTAGGCATTATCAAGACACACCGTTCTGCATTTCTCGTCTGTTTATATATTGAGTTGGGTGGCGGGATTATCCCAACGCTTCGTCTTACCAGACCGGAAAAATGAAAATAATCAAAATATAATGGTCTTCGAGTGGGATTCGCACCCACAAGCAATCGCGTTTGCAGTCACGCGCAGTTCCATTCCGACACGAGATTCCGATATTTAAAAAAAAATGACTTGGTTTAATATTATGTTTTTAAATATTTTACTTCATTTCCAAGTTTATTTCTGTTTTTGTAATACCGGTTATATATTTCCTATATTTCATTGAATGTAGAAAAATATGATTTTATTTAAATGATATCGATCAATTACTCTAAATCGGGTAGATGGTGGAAGCGGAGTGTTTTGACACTAGGTTTACTCTGTCCACCCTGTTATGCGGGAAAAAGCGTGAAGATGTTTTTTTTGCAATAATGCAAATCAAAACTAAAGGCAAATCAACAATAGTTGTGGATGCGGCACTTTTATAGCAAATTTATAATGCATGGAAGAAGTTATAAAAATTATGTGAATATTTCTAAACTTTTTTATTTAAAAATAAATTAGTCGTCCCATAAGGATCTCTACCTGACCTCCTTTTATTTTTAGTTTATACTAACGAACTTTTTTTTGGTAAAGAACTTTTATGCTGTTTTATTAATTTTAAACATTTGTACAAAACGTATAAAAATTTGAAGGCAGCGGAATTTGAACCCGCGCTTCTTGATAACCGTCTAAGCGCTTGCTATGCGTTCTACATCCAGCTGCATTGAAATTCTTTTCATCTGGTTTTAAGATATACAAATGTAAATTAAATATAATAATACATAGAACAAATTGTACTGAAGTAAAATGTAAATATACGTACCATATATCTCTATAATGTGGACAAAAACTCTAAATAATAAATTTAAGTGAAATTCCTAACTAAAAAAACATTTTAATAGCTAATATGATAGAACTGCAGCGTTTGAAATTAAAATATTAAAACCGCGTAGCAGGGTAGCCAAAGAGATCAAGATACTCCGATCTTGACTTTCCGCATGAATCCGAAACAATGCGTGCTGAGTGGTGAAACGCAACGGTGCGCTTTATCTGTCAGCAGGGCGTAGGAATGAAAATAATTTACATATAATCATTCCACCGAGAGGGAATCGAACCCTCAACCATCGGGTATACAATCAGACGCTATATCACAGTAAAACAGATGATTGACGAATTTACTCCAGTCAAGAACTAAACAAGTGACTTTTAACTTTAATTTAATCCAAATAAATCTACACAGAGCTGTCTTAATAAAAGTGCCAGTTCCTAGACTCAGTCACACCTGCTCATGAAACGCAATCAAAGTTAGCAACTTTAGCAGTCACTATAAGTTACTTACAAAGTAGTTGATGAAAAGCTTAAATTGGTTAAAGAAACTTTAAATTTACATATAGTAAAGCAATTTCTTTATACATTAGTACGGAGTGGCGTTCTAAAATATAAGTATATTTAAATTTTTATAGATGACTAAAAATAAAAATAATATTTAAAATGGCATTATCTCTTGCCAGACGTTTGTTCGGAGAAATAATGTTTGTTAGTGGAAAAAAAAATAAAAAATTTTTTACCTACAGATATGCTAACTACAAAAATAAGTCGAACGTATAAACGTTTTATAAAAATAATTTTTATATCCTAAGTATACGAGTATGAACTCGTTTTAAATATTATTTTTAAATTTTTAAGTGCTATTTCTAAGTGAATAAAAAACTTACATTCTTAAATGTTTATTTTAATAAGTTTATAAGGCCAAATGGACTCAATCAGTGGTGAATTTACCATTAGGCTGAGAAGACTTAAACCTAGGGTGGCACATTTTTAGGGGTGGTTTTTTTCCAATTTTTTTAGCTACACTATAAGCGTTATACATTTTTTTTTTATTATGATGTTTTAAAATCTCTTATCAGTCATAATGTGTAAAATGTTCAAACGGACGCATGGCTTAGCGATCAGAGCACTTGGACGGTTTTAAATAGGCGCAAGTTCGAACCCTGCTGCGTTCAAAATTTTTATATGTTTCCTAAACATGTTTTTCGAACTCCGAAATGTGTGATGTTTTGAACACTTTACACAGGTAGACTGAGGTGGCATTCGTCAGTCAGTTGATACAATTATTATATTTAAATACCGCCAACGATTTCTTAGTTGCCTCGCGTACTGCCCTGGATTCCTGCAGAATGACCTGACTCTCTGAGCTGAGCTCTTGCCATCTGACAACTGACAGACGAATGCCACCTCAGTCTACCTTTGACCACGGACTACTGTAAAGTGTTAGAAACATCGGGTTTCTAAAATGTATTTTTGAATACCAAATGCGATGCGATTAATCCGGTTAAAAAAATAGTTTCATTTCAAGATGAGGGAAAATTATTAAGTATATTTAAATTATTTTCAAGGTCATGTTTTGACAAATCAAAGCGCGGCGTTAAGTTCCGCTACTCAACTGTAACTTGTCTATGTTGCTATATGCGGAAGATGCACAAAATATTTTTTTGACATATTATTTTACAGCTTCACGCCTTTTCGCGCTTCTGACTACCCGTCAAAAAGAACCTAATGTTAAAATACTCCATTCTCAGGTACCAGATTAATTTCGCTAAATATGAAAATATTTTAAATATAATTATTCCTCCGAATCCGATGAAGAAGTATATTTAGGGCATTTATGTCTACATCCTATAGCAATATTTTAACATTTTAAAATGTTATTCACACATTTGGGATAATTACAAAACATTTCTAGAAATCATGTAAAAATTTGAACCCTGCATGATTCATGCTGAAAAAACCAGAAAAAACGTATGGCTTAGTTTGTATGTGACATGGTGGAGCGCTTAGACGGTTTCCAAGAGGAGTGGATTTGAATCCTGCTGCGTTTAAATTTTTATAAATTTTCTAAAAATGTATGCCATAGCAAGCTTATTTTTTACATTCCTTCTTAATAGTCTATTGGCTAATATCTCTTTTAAATGAGGATAAACCATGAAATGCTATGATTTATTGAATTTACAATATTAAGAAGGAATTGAGAAGTTGGTATTTAGCACAAAACAAATAGATCAGTTTCTCTCGCCTATTGTATACAACTTTATGTATACTTACAAAGATTGTAGACGGTGATAGAACTTGGTCCTGTTGCGTCAGTTGCCAGCGGCATTGTTGAAATCTTATGAATTTATTATTTATACTAGTGGATGCCCGCTACTTCGTCTGGTCGGGCAAGAAAATTAAAATAATTTGGTAAAATTATGATTTGCTTAGTCATAGCCCACGCTTTCCTTATTTTTTTCATATATTTCCGTTTCATAGTTTATTTTTTGTAATTTTTTCAAACAAACAAAAATGTTATAACTTTTATATTTATGAACCGATTGAAATATAATAATAACTAAATGTTAAGGGCTGTTTGCAAACTACAATACTCAAAACTGCATTTTAATCGGTAAAGTCGTTTCTGAGATAAGCGTGCAGAAACGCACAAACAGAGAAAATATTTTAAAATCCTATTGTCTTGGGTTCTATGACATTTATAAATGCCTCACATACTCGTATCTCTCATGTCCACATACAATTGAATATCATAGCTTATTTCATAGAAATTATTAAATTTGTATCAAGTATATTCTTTTCTTTTATTTAATTTTTTTTACAGATCTTACGTTTCAGCCATTTACACATATTGGCACTTAAATGAGTGATTTATAAAAAAATTACTAGACTTCCATTTCTTTTTTATTTAACTTCATGCTTTTTAACGCATATTGTAGGCTAAGAGAACCTAGTGACGCATTAAGTGGTGGAATTCAACGTCGCGCTTTATCTTTTCACCAGAGCGGAGAAATTAAAACAATTCAAATCTAATCTTTCGCCGACTGCGAATCGAACTCACAACCATCGCGTTGCTTTATTGCTACCATAGCTTTAATAAAGCTTTATTCATATTTAATTCCTTAATTCCTTCTGTTTTTTACTACTAAAGCTTTAATAAAGCTTTATTCATTTTTTCTTTTTATTCGAAAATTTTATGAAATTAAAAAAAAAAAAGTTAGTATTTCTCGTATGGTTAGATTGCATTGGTTGCATTCTCCAAAACGCATTTTTGTTTTACATAAAACAAAAAATAGAGATAGGAATGTCTGATCACTAAGTGAACGACAAGACCCGAAAGATTCCTTTATAGTCTCATTTGCTAGTTTAATTCACAATCATTTTAAAAGCCAAATCTTTGTCATTAAGTTATTAAGTAACATCTGTTACATTCACATCACTAGATTGGATCAAAAATCTGAGTGATGACGATAAGAGAAATTTTAGACCCTAATTTACCTTGTTTGTTACAAAGGGCACTATCATTTATAGGCCCAAAGGGATAAAACAAAGACAATTGAGTCTATGCGAAGAAAAACGGCTCCCTCTATTTGCAGAGCCCTTGTGTGTAACGAGCTTCCTACACTGCTGGCCATGTAAAGTGTACACTTATTTTTTTAATATTATGTAAAGTTTGCAGAGAGTGTATTTGGTCAAATCACAAAATTTTCTTAGTGCCATATTATATACCGCACTTTTCTATCATATTTTTAATTTAAAGAACTTTGCTTATCTTTTTGACACTTCGTTAATGAAAACTGTTAAAAATTAAGCATTGTAAGGAAGCATCCTTTTTCAATGGATACATTTTTGAGTAGTATCTTCTGTTTTATGAAATGGAAATATATTTTGTGGTAGGAAAAGCATATAAAACCATTTTGAATATATGAAATCACCGTATGTATATTTTACAAATAATACTGTAGAATTTCATTAATGATTCAAAATTCAATTAGTATACTGTATATATATTCAATATAATATTTCCGGGAAATGACTAAGTTCTCTGAAACTTGGTTAATTAATATAATTTACTGGAGTTGTAAAGTATGACCGAGTAATAACCTAATACATCATTTTAATATAATATTAGTGCTAATTTTTGACTTAAGGTATTTTTTTCTAATCGCGTCTGAGTTTATTGATCGCGAAGGTCGTTCGTTCAAATCCGGGCTAACTGACTAGTATACGATATATGTAATAAATAATCTAAATTGATGCTCCAATAAATATATATATATTGCGATTGCGATGCGATGCGATTGCGATGCGATTTCTCCCTGCGATGCGTTAAAAAGCATGAAACTAAAACAATAATTAAATAAATATGAATAAAGCTTTATTAAAGCTATGGTAGCAACAAACAGAAGGAATTAAGGAATTAAATATGAATAAAGCTACGGTACCAATAAACAAATTGATGTTTAATACAAAAAAATCGAACCTATAACCTCTGGCTTAGAAGTCATAAATTTATAAGAAACGTAAAGGTCAAAACAAAACTAAATCCACATTAAACATTCAAGTGATCCAATTCATTTTGCAAGTGAGTGTATCTACTTGTTAAGGTACAGTTGTAGAGTGACAATTTGTGAGGCAAACATATGGAGATATGTTACGGCTACGAAACGTGCGTTATTGCAGGCAGGTCATTTTTTTTAAATTATGCTATAAAATGAAATTAAATAGCATTTAAATACGAGTTTGTTATTTAATATTCTGTCAACAATAATAATCTGACAAAAGTTATCTTGACATTGGTTAGATGTTTTTTTACAAATACTGGAAGCTAGAACGAATGATTTTAATATAATATTTAATTTTTTTCATTTCCTCGCTTTGGTAAGACAAGCCGCGGCGTTCAGTCGCGCCACTTAACACAATGTTGCGATTTCTGGTGGAATGTGGAGAACGGCGTATTTTGACACTAAGGATTCTAAGAATGTTGACTAATAATTGTCTACAGGTATATTATTTAATACAAAAGAAGTACATTTCATGGCTCCATACATACAAGTAAATTTCTCTAATTACAGCATATTTACAGATAGTGTTTGTATATGCTAAGAGCGCATATTTAACGACGCACATACGAAATGTTTATTGTTTAGGATTGAAGTCAAATAAAGGGGTTAATAAATTAACAAGTGTGGTTGTTTTGTATGAAAATGTTGTATTACGAAACATTGAATAACTAACTAGAGTAGTAAATCTGACTTAATTCAACAGCCTTACTAGACAAATCTACTTTTCATGCTCGTACTTTTCATACGTCGAAGAGAGGTAGAGAGAGAGAGATACGTCATTTTCTTTTCAATTTTCTGCCGTTTTGCGATATGGCTCTATTACATATGATGAAACCAAGATCTAAGTACCAAATACTTAGTCTTAGTCCTGGTTTTAATGGAAATCTGTGAACGGAGTGACTTATCACTAGGTTCTCCCTGTCAACTTTAGATAATTTCTACTTCGGAAGTTACAAATAAATCGTTACTGCTTGTAAAATAATTAAAAATATATAACAAAGCTTGTGTAACACAAGAAGTCGTTAATTTTAATTATCTCTGTTAATTAAACATTAGCAAGATATTAATTATTCCTAATATTCGGTGAAAATGATTGTTTAAAACTGTCCGATTAAGCGAAATAGTTGTGGGTTCAAAGTCACGTTTAGAAAAAAATATCATTAGATAACAATAAGTGAAAGAAAAAATTTGTACGCCTTTTTTTACGAAATTATGTGCTTAGTGCACATTTGAAGGCATATTTGAAGTTTAAATGGATGAGCAAGTTAAAGGCAATATTTTTCATAATAATTCGTTAAATTAATAATACAAATTTTTTCATATATTGTATTTTTACATGAAGTGAAATATGCGTTGCTAGGCAAACGTGTACTTAAACGACAATGAGTCTACTAGTTTATACTTAGAATATGATTGAATTCCATACTGCAAAGTGTATAGTTGATCGGTTAGATCTCCAGGTTTGCTTCGTGGTCCCTCAAATTTCGAGCTTTTATGTCGAGCCTTTATGTCGGAGATCGTCAAAAAGCTTAAAAACTAATTCAACGTTATATAATATAACTTTACGTATCACATTTTATTTTAAAAATTTAAAAAGGTATCACCGGAAATTGCTTTTATAAAGTCGTCAATAGTCAAATCTATTTCCTTTACATTAAAATATGACTAAACATCCGTTTGATAAAAATGCGCACAGACAAACTGACATACGTACGAGAACACAGGCGGGAGGAAATAAACAGGAAATTGAAATCGGCCCCAATACGAGCAATGTTTTCAAACTGTCCTTTTATATTGAAAAATCTGAGAGTTCTATAGCTATCATTAGTTCGTAGTTTTTGATGAAATTTCAAAACAAAGGATTTTTTATATCCTACTCGTGTACGCGTAAAATACGCGTACTTACAAAACTTACAAAAGTGTACGTCAATTACATACTCGTAGTAGTGTGTGTAATATCGTTCAGTTTATAATTTTGATGTGTTTTTAATACATTTTCATACATATATTGACTTTTTACGCTTCATCCATATACATTTTATGTATGAATATTTTTCATTAAAATGGCGAAGCTCGTCACCACGCTTAGTCTTACCAAAGCGTGAAAATTAAAAAGGATTTGTATTCTATCATTCTCCTAAGTGAAAATCTAACCCAAGACCAACATTTATAGTCTAACGCCGCCACTGCGACACAATGACTTTATAAATTTGTGTATTTTTTACATAGTAGATTGTATTATGAATGACTTCTCTATCTAATTATAGATATATGTATGTGAATGACTTAATGTCAATTTAAACTTAATTCACGTCTATGAGCGTACGAGAGTGACGGCTGTGTATACGTATTTATATAACTTTGCTAAATAAATAATAACATCGCACAAAGAGCTTTAAGAACACGTCAGTTTTCATAATACGTATAATGCATCCACTAATGACGGCTACACCCGACACCTATTCACCTATTGTTCTATACTAATGAGATATGTGATTCTTGCACTTTGTACGGTGGAAATTTACTTAGGTACAAAATAAAAGCAATTAATTTATTTATTTTGGAAGCGGTTATTGTTATTAGAAATCTAAAGGATTTGATCAGCTGTTCTTTTCAATACCATTGGTGTGGTAGAGTAGTGATTTGCCACTAAGCTTAATTGGAAATTCAAAGAGTATGTTCGGTTTTGAAATCAAAGTTTCCAGATATATTAGAAGATAAGTGGCCATTGCAGTGCAGTGAGACGTCTGTGAACGTGATTGGTTGTGGGTTCGATCCCACTCGAGGAAATTATTATATTTAAATTATTTTCTTTACTCCACTCTGGTGCCTAAAAAGAATACACAGCGTTGAGTTCCAACACTCAAGTTAAGTTATCTCTGCATGCCTGCATCATAGCAGGGTACTACTATGCGGGAAAAAAACGTGAAGCTGCTCATGTACAAGAACGAAGACTATTGCTATTGTTGAATTTGTCATTACTTAGAAATATAGTTGTAGGCTACGCTGGAATGCAATACGATTGATATACAATATTGTTTTTTCTAAGTAAATTGTTAATACTATATAAGAAATAAATGAATACTGATACGATATTTACAATAAAAAAAACATTATTAGAAATCGTATAAAAATTTATACGCAGCGGGATTTGAATCCGCGCCTCTTGAATACTGTTCCAGTGGTCGGACCGCTAAGCCATGCCTTCTACATCCAGCTACGTCAAAATTTTTATACGCTTATTACAACTTATATTTGTTGTTAGCATCTCCCTAGAGCGATTTTTACAAATTTCTACTACCCTAAGAATTTCGATGAAGCTGGATGTTGCACCCATGGCTCAGAGAGCTTGAACCGTTCAACCGTTCCAAGAGGCGTGGTTTCAAACCCCGCGGCGTTCAAAATTTTATACGTGTTCTAAATATAACGTTTTCAATTTCCTAAGTGTGTCAATAACATTTTAAGAAAATGTTAAAATAAAGGTAAATGTTTACTACAGTTATAGTAGTAAGTTGTAGGAAGTATAAGATTTAAAGCAGCGAAGACAGAAAAAGTATATTTTCTATATTTTTAGATTTGAAATAATTTATATTTTTAACATTTTTATAGTGATCTTATTAGATCTATCCGTATATATTCATTAATGTTAGATAACCCACTCCAGACGTAGGAATTGCTTTAACATTTTCACACGGATGTCATAACTAGGAATTGAATTTAATAATGGTCCAACCATATGTTGCAAATCATCCCAAAAGAATGAATCTCGGAAAGTCTAGGCCTGAACTAATACCAGGTAGAAAAAGATCAGAAGAGAAAATAGTCAGGACACCACTGTAACTGGGTCGATAAATAATGCACGCGATGTAATAAATAAATAAATGTAGGAATAAATCCAATTTGTGAAAGCGAACTTATATAAATATCGTTATATCCACACCAATATAAAAAGTGCGATAGCAACTCTGTGATGTCTTCTTGGCCAAGCCAGTGAAACGATTGTGATAAAAAATTTTTAGAGATACTTTTGAGGGTCTTGGGATGAACATAGGCTATTATTTACGTCCATTTTTCCTGGAATTTCATTGTTTAACGAAAAGGCCGCTGAAAATACGAAACAGCTATAGTTCAAGCGGGCGAAGCCGCGAGCGGGTCGCTAGTTACAGAATAAAACCATAAAACATTGTTTTCGCCTAAAATATTAACAACATGTTAAAGCTTGTTGCGACTTTAATGATGTAATCATTTTACTCGTAACTCCTTTAATTACTTAGGCATAGTGAATTCAGATTTAACTCGTAATTGAAGCTAAGCTATACTATAAATCATATTAATTTTGTACACATCTTGTGCATTGAGAAAAAATATATAGTGTTTAGTCACTCCGTTATTCGCTTTCCGCAATAGTAATAGTATTCTATTAGAACATTTTATAAGTAATTTCTTTTTGGCAGCGAATACAAAAATAGTCGTTAAATTATGTGTTACGAGGCGAAATTCAACGCTGTGCTTTGTCTTATTAAAGCGGGGAATTGGAAATAATTTATTATATTGGTACATTGTGCGGGTTTTTCTCAAGTCTAAGGCATTAACTTTAGTAAGCCGGTGGTATTTTATTTAACGTTCAACAAAATGAAGTATGTAGCTTCTTATTATGAATGTCTACCACTGAATGTCTGTAGTCAGACGCTGCTCCACTGCCCCCCGATGGTCTCTAAAATTGAATTGATAAATGGAAAAAAGGATGTAAAGAATTTATACCAACAGGACGCCGCGCCGCCGTGGCACTTTCAAAAAATGTGTGTATGAATAGTCTCTGTATGAAATAGCACTATCACTTTGGGTAATATAATATATTTTTAGAAAAGGTATAAAACTTTTATTCGCAGCGGAATTCGAACCCGCATCTTATACGGTTTTCAAGAGTTGAAAACCGTCCGTTACCGCTTATAAATAAGTAAAATAATACGTTTTCTAAAAATGTTTTTCACTTTCCTAAGTGTGTGAATAACACTTTAAAATGTAACAAATAATATAATCTAGTCCCCAGTCTAGTAAGACAAGCCGCGGCGTTACGTCCTAAGAACCAATATGTAATATAAAAATATAGTATTCTATTAGTAGATGTAACTAACAAATATCTGCGTGGCATATTGCAGGAAAATGAAAAATAATAATAATTTTTCAATACATTTTATTATTTTAACACATTTTGTGATTTGGAACCCGATAAAATACATTTATAATAAACAAATATATATATATATATAAAATATATATTGTTAATCTTCACAGCTTTTGTAGTCCGTGTCCTTTTCTGTTCTTTTCTTTTGTATTGTTTTGCGATTTTTCGGTTTTATCGTTCGCGGCTTCGCCTGGGTAAACTACACGGTTACGCATTCGAAGCCTCATTTCGAAAAACTATTTTGTACTTTCTCCCGTTGCCTTCTCACTTAATTCACAATCTCTCTTTAAATAATCACTAAACGTTAGGGGAAGGATTTTGGTAAACTACCTAAAGTCAAATTGCATGTAAATCGGTGAAGCCATTTCGGAAATTAGCGGAAATTAGCTCATTATTTTGGGTTCTATCACATTGGTAAATGCTTGCAAAAATATATTTTTACATATACCTTCCATGTACAGACAGCGATCAGTTACATTCTTATTGTAAATAAATATGTATATATACTACGAGTACATACAAAAATATATTATAGCCTACGAATACATAATCAAACAACAGTACGAGATTGGATTATTTACGTAAGGGACTAAGCCGACATTAAACTTTGACATAATAATAGTCACCACTAGTGTTCGAACTTTGATAAGTCGGTGTTTATAATAGGTGTGATAGACCTATCATATATATCATAATCCTGCAAGCACTAACTTTGATGGAAATCTCTTTGTTTGTGACAGTATATAATTAAACTCCTTGAATTTATTATAATTTAAACAGGTTAAAAATAGTTTCATTTCAAAATTGCGATTGTGAAATCGCGAAAATCAAAGAACTTATGAAACTATTTAAGGTCGGTTTTGGTTAAAATTTGGGTAAGGCCAAGGTAGCTGAGAAATTGGGCCCATAGTGGCACAGTGCGACAGCGTTTGACTGTAAACGCGATTGGTCGTAGGTTCGAACGGTTCCACTCAGGGGAATGATTATTTTAAAATAAGAACCTAAGAAAAAGTACGGCGTTAAGTTCCGCCACGCAATACGCAATGTCTCGATTTCGGGCACAAAGTTCACACTACTGTGGACACTAGATGCATTCTAACTACCCTGCTATGCGGGAAAAAGCGTGAAGCTGCGGGAAAAAAATAACAAAGAGCTGAGAAGTTGGATGAATAAGAATTTAATAATTAATAATAATACGTAATTACAAAATTTAAGAAACGTCAGAATTCTTGAGTAAATTTCTAAGACTTCAAAAAGAACTACATTCTGTGTCATTTGCTTGTTTACTGTGGAATTTACTGTTTCTTTTATTAACTAATCCATACGGTGAAGATAGTGACCAGCCACTATGTAATTTATTCTCTCTTTGTCTAGACAAAGTGGACAAATATTTCTCGCTTAAACACTATAATTATGTATAAATTTTCTCTGATCTAAACATCAGATCTGATAAGAATGCTTACTTTATTATCTCGGTCCTCGGACCTCAGTATTTCAGCTGAAATGCAATTCACGGTTATCAGCATACCATATTTAGACTTTAATAATGAAAAAGAAAAAATGAAAAGCCTAACTTTGTATTGCAATAACAATTATTTTTGGTCGGCGGTCTCGTAAATATGCTAAACATCGTTTATTCACAGTTTTTGCCAACGTTATTGAAAACTTTTCACAGTTTTTGAAAACTTTTTAATGAAACCAAACGATACAGTTACATACGATTTTAACCTGTATCTACATACATACATATATTGTAGATAGATTTACATATATTAATACGTAAAAACGTAATATTTAAAGGAAAAATGTTGTATGAATTTTTACTAAGCGGCATGAGGTGTGTGAAAGTTTATATATATAGGATAGGATAGTATATATATAGACTAGCATATTGCTCGCGGCTTCGCTCGTATAGAATATAAACATATTAAATAATAATTATTAATTTAAAATGTACCTAATTTAAAATATTAGGACCTCTTAGTTACTTTTGAACCTCTTTGTATACCACATTTGCGGTTCGACGTTAGTGCACTACACAGCTCGCAGAGCTTACTCTCAAGCAGGCTTTAGCAGGATAGACTACTGCATAGAAGCTTCGAAAATTTTCAGTGTGCCCGCCTTGTGTCGTAGAGCGAAGAGCACGCTTGGCCAACTGGGCTTGGCCCAACGCCACCGTTGGGCTCTGATAACTTAAAATTAAAATTAAAGTTCTAAAATCTCACACACAATGACTCTAAGTTTCGTTCAGCTTAAAAAAATTAAAAGGTACACGCTAGAGTTCGCCATCCTGGTCATCCTAGCAAAGATATCAATTTCGTACAATGAAAATATTTTCATTGGTTCCGGACACATGTGCATTATTCGAGTAATGCACACTAGAAGCGGGTCAGGATAGTTGCAATATTTTCTTACGTTGATTAATTGGCATATACATAGGCAGACTATATAAAATAATCTTTCTATACATATAATAAAAATGTAACTGGTCGCTGTCTGTACATGGAAGATTTATAAGAAAAATTATTATTGGTGGCATTTATCAATGTAACAGAACCCAATTTTTTTATTTTCTCTGTATGTCTGTGCGTTTGTGCACGCTAATCTTAGAATTGGCAAAACCGATTTTAATGCCGTTTAGACTATTGCATTTTGGTAAACTTCCGTTAATATTTAGTGCTTATTTTATTTTCAATCGGTTAATAAATAAAAAAGTTACATTACTTTAATCTGTTTATAAATTTAATCAAAGTTTGTAATTTAAGTGAGAATGCGGCGTGTAGTTTACGCAAGCGAAGTTGCGGCGGGTCGCTAGTAAATATATATATATATAATACACACAAACATCGCAATTACACCGCGTCGATATGTAAAAACCAAAGTGGAAAAAGGGGAAAATATTTTTGTATGTATTAATGAAAATTTGTTAAAAGCACCATTATGGCGCAAATGCAAAGCAAACTGATTATAAACACGATCGGTTGTGGTTTCGATTCTCACTCAGAGGATAAATTATATTGAAGTTATGTTTATTTATTACTTAATTAATTATTTTCATTTCTCCGCCCCGGTAAGTCAGCCTGGCGTTGAGTTTCGCCACTCATCACGCTATGTCTCGAATTCAGGTGGAAAGTGGAGAACGGAGTGTCTTGACTCTAGGTTCTCCCTGATATGCGGAAAAAGCGTACAGCTGAAATAATGTAAACAGATGCTATACTAGTAAGCGAATGAAACTATATTGAAATAAAAAATGAGATATAGTTTTTATAAAATTCTGCAATCAGTTCTAGGTATTTTAGTATTACCAAGTAATTCTAACTGAGGTCCTAAAGGCGATATAGTGTCGTTATGATTTATTGCTGATGCATCTTTTTATATGTGCATATATATTACTTATTGGTTCACCTCGTTCTTAAAAGCAAATGATTTAAAACATTTAAGCTTTTTGGAAAGTGTGTAACCAATGTAATAGAAAACGTTAAAATAAAAATCTAATATCAAGAAGAAAATTTCAAAGAGATTGAAGAGGATTTGGTTTTTTTTTTCGACCTAAAAGCTGGACAGAGTTCGACCAATCGCAGGAATGTGGAATGCAGCTTTTGGTTTAGAATTTTAAAAGTTTTAGTTCAAAACACAGTACTAGGTTTAAGTGCCTAGACAGATGAACGTTTCGTATTATTTTTTAGTTACTATTTATTCGGAAAAGGTCTGACTATAAACGAAGTGGTTGTGGGTTCGATCCCCACTTGGAGGAATGGTGGAGAAATTATCTCTACTTCGATTGATTGGAATGTTTTGATACTTCTTTCTTTTCTGCGCTCGCCTTTTTATATGCGACATTAATAATTGGTACTCTATTTTTTTTCTATAAAGCTGTCTTACGGACAGTTGATACTTTTACATCGGACTAACAATACTGACTCAATATAACGTATAGTAAAATGTTGAAAAAATATTAAACTTGCACAATTTTCCAAATCAATTTATTTTTCACAGAATTTCCTTTGGGAAATAAGTTTCTGGAGCCGTATTGATATAGAACAAAGTGTATTACTTTATTACCTTCTACGATACTAGTGATGGATGAGATAACAATTTTGAAATTTCTTTATTATTTTATGTACTAAAATATTACTTGTATGTAAAAACTGTAATTTTTGCCTGTCGGTATATAATCGGTAAATTAAATAACTTTAACTTAGCTCTCAAGCTATTCCTTTAAACATATAGCTCGTTTTTCCTAAAATAAAAAAAAAGCTTACGATATTATGTAGTGACATATCAATTTGTGAAAAAGGAGGATGGTGGTGGTGGAGGTGGTAATGCACCATCACTTTTAACCATCATTGTATGAGATGAAACTCATTAGTATTTCATACATATTCATAATTAACCCTCCTTTAAACTCCCCTTTAAAATGTATATTAGCCCTTACCAAAATGTATATAGATACCTGCTAATATCGCCATGAAAATATGTTTTAAAAATGATGTCATGATAGATCTAGACAGGCTCAGATCTTTTAGTAGATTGTAAAGAGATTTCGCTATAAGAAAAAGAATATTAAATTGTCACTAATACCGTTTGAGAAAATAGCCCGTGAATGGATGATACAAAACGTATTCATTACTAGAGACAAAAAAAAGGTGTTAAAAATGCATTCGCCCCATGCGTATCTAAAAAGGTGAAAAATATGCGATGGGTGCTCGTGAAATGGAGTGATTAATCACTAGTTACCCTGCCTACTTTTTATGAATGTGGTATAGTTTTCTGAAACTGTACTCTGTAAGATGAAATCTGTTGTAATGTTCAACTACTAAGAACATATGGCTTAGCGGTTAGAGCGCTTGGACGATTTCCAAGAGGCGAGTGTTCGCTACGATCAAATACGTGTTCTAAAAATATTTTTTATTTCCTAAGTATGTGAACAAACCTTTAAAAATGTTAAACATTTAACGTATATATTATGTATGTATAAATTAATGTAAGAATATTTTGCATCTACTATCGCTAATTCTTGTTTTCATATCTTGACAATTAGCACATGTGTCCGGATCCGATAAGGATACTATATTTTCATAGCATTAACCTTGCCAATTCAACCAATATAAGTTTACAGTCGGGTTTCCAACTTTTGTAGTGCGAGATAGACTTGAAGTGTTGTAACATTTTTAAGGTGTTATTCATTCACTTAGGAAATTGAGAAAACGTAAAAAAATTTGAACGCTATCACAGCGCTTGGTCTTAGTTTCCAAGAGGCACAGGTTCGTATCCCGCTGCGTTCAAATTTTGATATGTTTTCTAAAAATGTTAGTCTTAAAGTGTTTTTTAGTGTTCTTCAAATCAAATACCATTGGGTTTCGTTCTGTTTCTTATATAAAACCAACATTTTCAACGTAATTTGGTCAAAAGTATCCATAAAAAATGCATCCTACCCCAAAAAGCGATGTCAATTTACTTCACCGCCAACCAAAATAGTAAAGTAAAACTTTATCAAAATACGGGTAAAGGGGACAGAGAGAGTGTGACCTCGCAGTAATTAAATTAAGATGTCGTTGAAAGCGAAAGTATGTCAAACTCTTTATTTCAAATCTAATTAATAAACATATTTTAAAAAGTTAATGATTTATTATTCTGCATTTTTATAGAAACGCTATACAGAGTGTCGATGAAATCAATGCTTTTAATGAAAACACAGTTTTAAGTACTCCTTATAAATTCAACACACTTAAAAAATAAGCAATTGTACTAAAACTGAAAATGTATTTTTTTTCGAACAAAATAAATAATAAAATAATCGTTATAAAATCAAACGCCATTTGTATCGTGTGACGCAAGCGAACACTAACCCGCCAGAGCGGCAACGTCGCACACCATCTCATTGAAGAAATCGAGTGGTGGGTATTGGCGGTGATTGATATTTCATTCAAATTTACAATTATGGTTTCGTCAATTTACCTTTCGTTCAGAATATATAAATTAATATGCGTCACGTTTTGCCTTAAACTGACAACAAAATATTTTTATGTAGCATTTATTTTATTTTGTACATACTCCGTGTGAAAGTTTGTCGCAATACAAATACGTAAATACTAACTCACAAAGCACTAAACGATAATAGCACAAAAAATAAAATACAATTGTTGGTAAAGACTACAATTAGAGCATTTGAACAGACTTATAATTTCTATAATAATTGTAAGCGTAATTATAATTTCGACGCAACCACTAAAAGCAAAACAAACAATAAACTGAAGTAATTTCCCAACGTTACTGCCCATAATTTTTTTATGTTTAAATAAACTTGTAACTAATGTAAACAATTATTATTTACATTTATTTCAACGATACTTTTTAAATTAAGCTGTCAATAAATAATTTTATTTTTTCAAAATGTAACACGACAGCGAGTGTCACTCATATATGTCATCCGACATTCCGACAGCCATGTCTTTCGCTCCAACTTCACGGCAAACGAAAATGTTATGTTTTGCAATGAGTGCAGAATAAATTGCAACAAATTATAATTATAAAAATTATAATTTAAATTGAACTTTTGATTTTAACTAAAAAAATATGCATTATTTTAAAATAATAATTATAAATGAATGAAATATAAGATTATAAATATTTTCTGAATAATTATCCTACGTCGTCTTCGTAGTTACATATTTTAAAATTCTAGATTGATATCTGATTATTAAAGTCTATTCTTCTATTCCTTTTTTATTATAAGAATATGAAATGAATGTACATAATAACAAAAGTATTGCAAATAATTATAAAATTAATCTATATGTATTCTTGATAAGACTACGCATAGCCTATTAAAATATTACAATTTTTTTCTTATTATCTGTGATAATAGTATTTTAATACATATAGTCATACTGAAAAAAAGTCAAAATATGCAACTAAAGTTATTTGTATTTACGTTTTTTCTTGTTACCACTGTTTGAAGTGATTTGGATATTGTGTAGTATTTTACCTATCATCTAATTACTTAGTTCATGATGTATATGAATGGTGCTTGTGATTATTGAGTATATTTTAACGTAAATTAAACTATTAACTATTGCCGTGTTATTGCCGTATGTGCCGTGCCGGTAGGACAACATTTTAAAGAATTGAGTTTTTGTAAAAAATGTATAATTATGATAAAAGTAATAACAGTTGTAAAGGGCGCCGTTGACGACGATAACTTAGAGCATGTAAATAAATGTACGTCTCCCACCTCAATCTTTTAAATTTATCAAGAAAGCAAGATAACATAATTTGTCTTCAAATTGCTATTTTAAAATGCTTAAGTTAAGTTATAAGTAATTTAAACGTGGTTTAGGTTTCTTCCAAAAAGCTGGTACATACGTAAAAGAGAAAGAGATATAACTGAGATATTATGTTTTTGTGAATGAAAGATGGCAGATCGGCAACGTTTAATACTACTAGTAGTACTAGAAATTTACGTCATTGGTGTTTAATAACGTCACCCGTAACCCAGTACAGGTAAAAATCATAAAGTCGAAATAGTTATCCTGCGCCTAAACTACTGATGAGATTTGTATCACTTTTTATATACGCCCTAGAAATATGTTACCTTAATTGTAGTATGTCTTAACGGAACTACATCAAATACATCCTGTATAGACATTATTGATGGTCATATAGTATGTAAGAGTATGTTAGCTAGCCAGGAATTCTTAAGGCCATCGTGGCACAGTGGGGCAGCGTCTGTCTGCATAAGCGATTGGTTGTGGGTTCGATCTCCATTTGGAGGAGTGATTATATTTAAACTATTTTAATTTCTCTGCTTTGTAAAACAAAGCACGGCGCTGAAATATGTCTAAAATGTAAGTAAAACAATTTTTTTAATAAAAACTGATCCTTTTCATTTACGTCGCGTCCAAATAAGTTGAGCTACACTTACTTACTAAGTTTTAATGATCTCAAAATGCTTAACTTTGATACTATGAAGGTGCTTTAATATTTGAAACGTTTTGTTTTAATTTCATTTTTATAGCGTATTTTGTATTTCCAGCTTTTTCAGCATCACACTTTTTTCCACATACCAATAGCAAAGAGAATACAGTGTCAAGACACTTTTTATCCACTTTCCGGTCCACTTTGAGACTTCTGGTTTTGAATAACGGAATTCAAACCTCGAAATATCGAACCTCGCTTTATCTTATAAATAAATATATATCTGTTTATATGAACGTATCTATATACTTTTATACAGAAAAATAAAAAAAAACATATAACTTTTGAGAAAATTGCAAACGTGAAAGGTTCTTTAGCTGCTTACTATTACACGTTTTAAATGGTTTCAAACTACTGCCGCACTTTAACTAGTTGTCGACTTCGACTACGCCCGTCAAAATGTATTTTGCATAATTTGCGGTGCAGCTATTAAGTAAAGTGTAAAGTTTTTATGAAAATATCCCATACAATGAAAAGTGATAAAAGTTTGACGCCATTATGGTTCAGTTGGAAACTGCAAAAACTCGTAACTGCTTGCGATGGTTGTAGGTTCAATGCGCTAAAGGGGAAGCTTATATTCGAAGAAATTGAGGCCATCGGGGAGCAGAGGTTCAGCGGTGTGACTGTAATCGCAATTGATCCTGGGTTTGATTCTCACCCGGGGGTAATAAAAAATAGCGTAGCATGGCGCAGTGGGACGGCAGTCTTACTGTAAAAGCCATTGGCTGTGAATTCAATTACCAGTCAGGGCATTATGTTACACTTAATTTAATTTCTTCTCTATAGATAGACAAAGCGAGGCATGTTCCACCACTTTGAATTGGGACGAAAAGTGGAGAACGGAGAATTATAACACAATTTTTTCCTGCATATAATGTCCAAAATTTCAATTTTTCCAAGTAAAGTATAATCGTTTTTGTTCTTAAAACGTCGGCAAACACCTTAAAAGTATCACAACGGTGCACAGTCACAGTTTATGTGTAGTTAGGTGGAGTTAAAACTTCTTAACTATAGAATACATTTTCGCACTACTGGTTAATTTTTCTCTTTTTTATTATATATATATATATAATATTAACATTTTTACCGTAGATAGCAGACTGGTAAAACTTAGTGTAAAACACTCCGTTTACTTCTCACCAGTTGTAGAGAGAATATGAGTAAGATGGTTACAGCCAATGTCTCCATTATCTTGCTCCATTAACAGCGGATACTTATTGTGAAATATTTTTTAAATATAAATCTTCTTCTGAGTGCAGATCGAAGCTACAGCTATCTTTTATCAGGTTATCTCGTCCTGAATTCAATACTGAACGTGTCAATTAATAAATAATCTTTCAATATCAAAAACTTAGAAATTGGTAAATTTGGCATGATTTAAATGAAAATTTATATGGATGAGTTGTAGAGCACCAGAATTTGTTATATTAATTCATTAAAAATGCAATTGACTAACAAAACAAATATGACACTACCATATTTTGACATGACAAAGTAACTACTACTAGTTACTAAGGCAAAGCGTATGTTAGATCTAGATATAATTTATTTTAATTTTTTTTAAAGATTATAGTTATATAAAAATAACGACAAGCTATTTTAGATATTTTTAAGTAAATAAAAAAAATGTACTATTAGTAATTCCTTTTATTCACCCGTAGTGCGAATATTACAGAAAAGCTTAGAAACTTTTAAAAGGACCAGTGGTCTCTAGGTCGTCTAAAGAACTTTTTATCTCTTGTTGCGTTAGCACCTTTAAAACCTTAACTTTAGCATGAAAAATATAGTACTTATATTATATTTCAGCGAAGTTTTGTAGTAAAAATAAAGTTAAGTGTTGTTGTATCACTATTTTTTAACACTGGTTAAATTGAATTGATAGTAATTGAATAGTGTTAGCGTTTTTTCTCTGCTTTATTTCTTTATTAAGTTACGTTTATACTAGACTAGTTTTTTTCCCGCGGTTTCGCTTGAGATTTAGATATTTTTTTATATATTATATTTTCAGTTCTTTTTAGGATATATTGTTTAGGATAAATTGTTTAGGTAAATCATAAAGTTTCACCTTTTGCCCCTGAAAAAGTTAAATTTCTGATACTCTTTTGATACTGCTCACTTACAAGTTCGTTTTCAAGAAAACCTTTATGTAAAACTTACAAGGCTCTGTCTTTCAAACTGACGATACGAACTTGCAATCCCTATCCCCCTCAGGGACGTAATTTTCATAAATCTTCACCACGGTGAGTCTACTTAAAAAGATCTTTTATTTTCGCGATTCTTATAAGTTTGGAAATGAAACTATTTTAATCGGATTAATCGCGTATAATTTGGCATTCGAAAATACATTTAGAAAACCCGAAGTTTCGTACATGTACATCGCATTATAGTAGTTAATACCACTGTACTCTTCTTTAGATAGTTCGTAAGGAAATAAAACTAAATATGTAATTTACGACTAAATAACAAGTTCAAAGACAGTTGCCTTATTTAAATAAAAGAAAACAGATTTATACTTACTTTGACTTGACTCCATAACGTGTTTTGATCTGAAAAAGAAATAAAAAGTTAATTAACTTAATATAAGTTTAAAAAAACAATTATTAAAATAATTTCTTGTGGCGATGGTCAAGGGTTCAATTTCATCGCAAATGTCGATATTAAACAATACTTACATTTTTCTGGTCCAGTAAGACTAACCGCGGCTGATATATTAGATACTAGATCCGCTCGCGGCTTCGCCTGCGTGCACGACTGAACTATTAAAAATTTTAACCCCGTAATACATAAATTAAATTTATTGAATTTAGTATTTAAATTGCTTCATTTTTTTATTTATAAACTGATTAAAATAAACTTAACACTACACATTAAGGGAAGCTTACCAAAATACAATACAATAGTCAAAACTGCATTAAAATCGATGTTGAATTGTCATTGAAGTCGTTTCTGAGATTAGCGTGTACAAACGCATACACATAGACAAACACAAAAAACATATTATATTTGGTTCTATTACACTAATAAATCGCCCCAATAATATTTATTTATCTTCCATATAAAGACAGCGAGCAGTTACATTTTTATTATATGTATAGATTAGTTAATTAACACATAAAAAGGTAAAAAGTCACAGAGATGTAACACTATGTTTCCTATACCAACCACTTTTAACACAAAAGCACGAATTTCTAGCTAAAAAAGCTTTAGGTATCCTTTTTACATGGCCGAGTACAGCTTTTTACTTTTATTAATGCATAACTCATGTGAATAGCAAAAATTTTCACTCGCAAACAGTATTATATATATAAAGCGTACATGAAAGTTTACTTAGTCCATTATGAAGGAAAAAAAGTACAATACGTTATGAAAACGTTTGTTTTGAAAATGCGAAACATGAGTGATTCTATTGAAATGTAACGTAATGTAATATGCTTTCTATATAGAGTTTTATATTCTTTCCACGGCTTGTGATTATTCCGCGTTGGTTGGTCAGTTATTAAATAAATAATATGTAAAGACTTTATAGTAATAAATGGTTTCTTTTTATATTTACATACCACCGACCCGGTAGCGGTTTTACCCGCATGAACTGTAGCTGTTTCGTATTTTTGGCCGTCCTTTCATCAAAAGAATGAAAAAAATGGAAAAAAAGAATAGCCATGTTCATCCCACGACCCTCAAGTAATAATATTATAAATGCGCCAGTAACTGTATGTCTGTCTCTGACGTTGTCACGGTTGTGGTAAAATTTGATATAGAGATATTCGAAGGTTTTGGAGTATTTAATTTATGGGCCTCGGCTAGTAGTGGTCGAGGAGGAGCACCGTGAGGTTTTAGTAGACCTATCTGTTAGTCCGACGTCCGAATCCTCAATCGGGCTTTTAGCCGTAACGGATTTTCTCACGTTAAAAAATAAATAATAATGGAGTAGCATTATATTTTATTTAATAACGAAGCTGACACTTTGTTCCACATAGCGAAATAGGCAATACACTCCGCTGTTCAATTTCTGCTAAGTTAAGGGACATTGCCTATTGCATGCCAAAACTTACCGCCAACTCCTTGCTTTCCAGACCAGGTAAAAATAATAATTTAAAGAGAAACATCCCGACTGGGGAACAAACCCACAACTATCGCATATACAGTTTAACTGATCCACTGTGCCACAATGGCGTATAAACATAAAAATGTCTATTTGAATAAGCGTATAGGAATACCAAAGTGTTATTACACACAAATATTTATGTATGTACACACACGCACACACGCACACACACACACACATACATACACAAATACATGTGTGTGATATACATACATACATACATACATATTATATACAAGATATCATGTTTGACGTTTCAATGCAAACATTTCAAGCAAAATGATATATTTGCAAGTTCAATATTTACTTTGCATGTATGTATTTCGTAGTGTGAGCCTACTTGTAACGAAATGTGCCGACTGTTACACAGTCATTGAGTTATTAGAATGTTAGAATAATATTGGCTAAGTCGATTGGTAAAATATTATTTTCTTTTGTGTGTTCAAGCTTTATCCCGCATAGCATAGGTAGTCAGGGAGAAAGTAGTGTCATCCCGTTCTCCACTTTCCTCCCAGAATCGAGACATTGCGTCTTGAGTGGAGGAACTCAACGCCGTGCTTAGTCTTAGGTATTAGAAAGGAGAAATGAAAATAATTTCAATATAATCATACTACGAGTGAAAATGAATTGAACCGAAAATTAAACTCGTATACGCTTGTTATATAACTTATTTTTGTTGTTAGCATCTGTGTAGAGATTTACAAATTTCGGCTAAAATAATTGATTTATAAGTAAATTGCTCTGGGTGATTGTAAGTCAATTTCTGTGTTTTGCAAAGAAGGCAGAATTTAATGAGATGAATGAGCAGAGAGGCGCAAACCAATATCGCTTATTACACTTTGTATACAAGTATACAGGCCGTAGAAATGTATATAAAATTTCTTGTTTCATAAATTCTAGTACAATTAGCTTTCGCCCGCCACTTCATCTGTGTGGGAAGGTTTATTTAAAAAAATCGGTAATATTATATTTTGTCCCGTCACTATTTTAGTAAAGCTATTACAGATTTGAATCTTATCAAAACATAGCCTGCGCTTTTCGGCTTTTTGTTTGATAACATTTTAGTTTGATTACGCATTTTTCTTTTATTCTCATCATCTCATCAAATACATACAACTTTACAGTAGTGAAATTGTTTATAAAAAAATATTAAATTGTATTAAAAAAGAATTCCAAAAAAAAATTAATACAATATTTCAAAATTTCAATGTAACTAGCCGTGCCTCCCTAAAATACTGATGTGGTTAAAATACTGATATTCGATTTAAATGGCTATTCGCTTCTTATGTCTACGCGCGTGGTTGTGTTATGGACAAGTTTAATCCTATATACTCTATGTATAGATTTAAGCTATTAACTTAGATTGAAGGTGTCAAAGAAATTTTTATATATTTTATATTTTTTTAATATATCATCATAAAAATTATCATTACAGACAATATACATATATTAAAAATATCTGTCAATTCAATAAAATAGTTATTTTATAGCAATTTCTTCGAACAAAATACTAAAACATGGTGCATTTCTTTTATTTATGAACCGATTGAACTACAATAAATACTGAATATTAAGTTCACAAAAAGTATAATAATAATAAGTTGCATTCAAATGGTCTGTTTTTTATTTTTTTATTCAATTAACAAAGCAAACGAGCGTTCGGGTAATGGTAAATGGGCCTGATGGTAAGTGATCACCGCCTCCCACGAACCCATGTAACACCAGAAAAACTACAGTGGAAATAGACGGGCTGTTTGAAGGTACCCATGTCGAAGCGACCTGGAAACACTGCCGCTGGTAGTCCATTCCACAGTTGAATGGCACAGGAAGTTCCTACAAAACCGCACAGTAGTAGAGTGCCACGTATATAGGTGAGGATGGTATTTCAGACGGTTACGTACTGTGCGGTTGGAAAATTCAGCGGCAGGAATCAAGTCTGACAGTTACCAGAACAGAATATATTCATAAATTCCCTCAACAACTCTCATTCACTTTTTCTCATATATCTTACACGTACAGACTGCTATCATTTACTATTTTATTATATGTATAGATATAATTGGTACTTAAAATATTAAACCACGATTTCTGATTTCTGACTTACAAGGTAATGACCATTGAACTATAAAGAAGATGACGGTGTGATAATGACAAGAAAGCCCACATATATTTCACTTTGTCGGTAGATAAAAAATATAAGCTGTTTCCAATAGATCACATTCCATTCGATATTCTGATATTATTTCGTATATTTGTAGTTGTTTGTTTGTTTCACCTTCACAGCGATTACTGAAAGTCACAGATATATTGTAGTCTGGCAGCGAGGTAGCGCGACTGCATGGTGAGTGGCGGAACTCAACGCCTCCCTTTATCTTGCCGGGGCATGGAGTTCAAGATAAACATAAAAATTTGGACAAGCCTGATTAGAACCCGCGCCTCTTGAAAACCGTGCAAGCGCTCTGACCGCTAAGCAATGCGTTCTACAACTTAAATAAATTTATATACGTTTTCTAAATATATGTTTTTCAATTTCCTAAGTGTGTGAATAAAGTTAACATAATTTGTATAATATGATATAATAATTCTTCCGAGTGGGGATCGTACCTATAATCAATAGCGTTTGCAGTCAAATGCTGTCCCACTGCGCCACGATGGCCTTGTAAGTATATGATAAGTATAAATTTGGTTTGGTAAACAAAATCGAATGTAAAACACTCCGTTTTACACTTTCCGCCAGATTTTTGATTTTGCGAAATATAAATGTATAATACGACGTGAAGTAATCTTTCGACCCCCTTTCATAGTAGCATTAGAAATACATTAAGTTAATAAAATGCATATTAAGCACATTATATTTGTTTATAATTGTTTTGTGTAAAAACCAACGGCAATACTAGTTTATATATAAACTAATTATGACCATGTTCTAATTAAAAGCCTAACGTTGCCTGTCGGTGATCGGTGATGAAAATGTCGTCGAGGTAAATATTTCTTAATAATATAGGTATATAAAATAAATATTTGTTTATCTATTAATTGATTGATAATTCGTTTCAGGTCTGAGGCATTAAATTTAGTGAAATGATTGTAATTATTTGAGTTAAAAAAAAAAACCATGTAACTTCCTATTTTCAACAAAATAATCTAATTTCGACATTAATGCGTATATGAATATATATGACAATGAGAAGAGAGTCCTTTTTATTCCATAGATTCTACCTAATTAAATTTGAAAAGATCCTACTAATGCCGCCTTTGTAATATATACGTACTAAAATGAATAGTTCAAGAAGGGCTAAGATATTTTTTACTGGTTCTAGAAAGATTTCGCTATTTTACTTTCTCACGCCTATATACTTATTTTTATATGATATTTTCATAATATATTTCAGTATAAAGTATGCGAAGGATATCAAGATTTAATTCAAGATTTAATTCCAAGCATATGCGCTGAGAATAGTTTTACATTACATGTTCAAAGATGCAATCTTCCTTTTATAGATATACTCGCATATTATTTTGTGTGTAAGAAAAGTCTTAAGTCCTTAAGAGAACGTCAAGAAGCGTACATGTTACGGAATGTCTTTGTATGTATTTCTTAGTTTTTAAAATGTTGTGAACTTATTTATTTGAAAATATATATGTTATGTTACTATAAAAGCCCGAACGGTACGGTACGGTTAATATTATGATTTTTCAAAAAAAACTTAAAAATTGTAGATTATCAAATTTGTCGGTGAAAGTACGAAGTGTTTCTAATCCATATTTACCGTGTCTATAAGAAGTAAAACTAAATGAATAATGTTCAAATAACAATCCGGACTTTGAAAAATTGGTAAAATCTTTAATTTAACCAGAAAATGTTAGGATTCACCATGGTTCGGAGTTTTACTGTAACAAATACATATCAGTGGCAAAGTGTCAAATATTTGAAGGTAAGCCGGACTCGAAAATTAAAATATCAAAAAACTGGGTTCGTTCTGGACGATAATATAAAATATGAATATTCTTAACATTTTAAAGTTTTAATCACACACTTAGGACATTGAAAAACATATTTAGAAAACGTATAAAAATTTGAACGCAGCGGGATTTGAACCCGCATGCTGAACGCATGGCTTAGCAGTCAGGGCGCTTGGACGGATTCCTACAGGCTCGGGTTCAATTCCCGCTACATTAAAATATTTATACGTTTTCTAAATATGTGTTTTTAACGAATATTCCGTTTAGATTAGTGTATTTTTGAAAATGTCTTGTACAATTAAAATAGATTATTGCTGTTGTTTTTTTAGATTATTAAATAATCATATTTATTATTATATAACTTATTTATTTATTATGATCTACAAAAGGTAAGCCTATAGGGATCGTGTTATGTGCCACTGATTCATATGTCTAAGTCATTAACATCGTCGTGCAATGGTCTATCTTAACATGCAAGGTGGTAATGGGTTCATTACAATGCATAATTAAATTTTAATCATATTATATACTAGCGACCCGCCCGCGGCTTTGCCAGCGTAAACTATACGACTAAACTATTTCGTCCCCGCCGCCCCCATTCTCACTTAAATCGCAAAATTTGTTCAATTTATAATTTAGAGATCTGTAAGAGATCTGTAGACCGCGTTACTTGAGGTTGTGTCCTAATTAGTGGCGTTAAACGCCTTAACCTTACCAGAAGCGGGGAATTTAATGTCTATTAATTAGCATCGTTCTTCTGACTGAGTATCAAATCCAAAACCACCGCATCAACAGTCAAACGTTGTTCCGCTGCGCCCAAGCGCCTATTCATTATTGTTTTTTTATAATACAAATATTGAACGCAACGGAATTCGAACCCGCGCTTCTGTTTCGGTATCCAGTCCAAGCTCTGAATCTCTGACCGTTAATCCTCTCATTCTTATAAAAAATACTAACTAACCTAATTATAATTTACATATCACATAATATTATCTTAATATAAAATTAATAACATTTCATTTTCATCTACGTATTTCAATATTATCCTCGTTTATATAAAAGTTTTCTTAAGTTCTAATACTCATTAATATTGAGAAACACGTACATACATACATATGTGTAAATGTGTAGTAGCAATATAGTAGAGTGCACGGCAACGCTCCATGTTTATCACTTCGCATGTCTCGTTTATACGCGAGCGCTACGTGGGCTTATATTAGGTGTAATTTAAAAAAATATTTTTGTTTTACGTTTTGTTCTTCAGATGAGTATGCTATGGAAATGTTGGACTTTTGTGTAATTTATCTTAAATTAGACACAAAAGTGTAAGTGTAAGTAAATTATTTGATTATGTGTACTTCTTTTGGATATGTAATGAAAGCATTGTAGCCATTTTATGGAAAATTTTGTCGACGATGGAGTAAGGAATTAGATAAAGTTAAAATTTATATTGAGGATCCGTGCAGAAAGTTAATATTGTATATTACACTCACACACAAGCACACACGCGCACGCGTACATATGCACACGCAGACAAGCACACACGCACACGTACGCCCGAATGCACACATGCATGGGCGTCTGCACGCACGCACGCACGCACACACACACACACACACACACACACACTTTGGACTTAATGACCCTTTCCACCATAATACCTATCACACTGAATAACTTTTGTTAAGGTGTAATTTTCTAACAACTTATAATACAGGTGGTTGGTTAATTTGGTCTACATTAGGTGTCCCTCTCAAAAATTAATGATACTAAGTCCAGTCTAAGCTTAAAAGCTCAATAAGCTTAAATCAAATAAGCTTTTATTTAAATCCGTTCAGTAGTTCCGAAGATGTGCGCGTAAAAAATTCTGTTTTTTGTTTTATTATCGTATAGATAGAAGATAATGGTAGGTATGAAAATTAAAACTTTATCAACTTCCCGCATCTCATGCATCAAAGACTCGATTAGAAAATTTGTTGGAAATTTTCAATGATAAATAATTTGATTTACCATTTTCGGCTCATTAAGAACGACTTAGTCTAAATTACTCTAACAACACCATATCCTGTAAATAGTCCAAATTAATCTGTGTATATTAAATAACGTTAGTAAAGGGCGGGAATAAAAAATATAAATTTCGCAGTAAATTTTATTTAAGTTTAAAATAAAAAAAACAGCTCCGTCTTTCAACTTCAAAAATCAAAAATCAATCAAAATCGAGATATTATATGTTGAATGGCGGAACATTACGCTGCTTTTTCACTAGGCATGAAAATAATGTAAGGACAGTGAACCAATGGGAATTGAACCCACATCTATCGTGTGACATGAAACAACAAGAACCAACCCAACAGCGAAAAATGTATAAATTTAAACATTACTTCTAGTACTAATTTATCTTCAATCGACCTAATTCCAGATGGTCAGCGTGAGTATCTAGATTTCTATGAGATAGGCTTATCTTTTGGCAATGATAAACTTGATCAGCTTATTATACATTTTACGAGTAATAGCTTATAATAGTTTTATAATAGCTTTTGATATTAAAATGGTATTTTCCGTGGAATTGGACTGGTGGTGGGTGTCAATTTTTCAAGACCAGTACCGTTAAGTTCCACCATACAAGACTGAGTGGACAAAATTAAAATGCAACAACAAAATTAAGCTGTAAGTAGTCTTTCTGGCATTTCTCAAACCGCATATTTAGTGTAAGCAGGATATGCTTGAAGCTAAAAAAGTTCATATGATAGTAGTGGGTTCGATTTCTATGTATTTCAAATAACATTACGATCCTTCAAACAAACTTTTATTTAAGTATTATCGCCTGAAGAAAAAATGTCAAAAAGAAAAAATATGAATGGGAATTTAAATCATACCCCAAAGGGCGTACAATTAGACGCTGCCCCACTGCGCCATGATGGCCTCAAATCGGTGCAAAGTATATTCAGTGTAAAAAGAAGACTAAATATTCTTACTATAATTCACAGTTATACCATAGTTTTTTTAATCATAATTAAAATAATTGTTTTTTTTAAATAACTATTACTTTTAGTTATAATTTGAAACATAAATTATCACAACTGAGAATCGAACCTGTGTCTGTTAGTTGCTTATCAAATTATTTTCGGTCAATATATATACAACAAAACAGAAAATATTGAATATAAGCTCATAATTCAAGACATTGAGCATTTATTTTCGCTTCATTAAAATTGACAAGCTGAAGTGAACTGACTATTATTGGCATTAGGGAAATGAGTTTTACAGCAGTGGATTTTAAAGAAAGTTATTAAATAAATAAATAAATGAGAAATAAGAGTTAGATGTAATGGTAGTCGATACGAACTCATTTATAGAGTTCTTATATTTAAAATTATTTTAGAATTTTGTACTCTGGTTAATTTATGGTACATGCTTAATTTTTTTAACGTCAAATAATTTACCACCGGTTCACTAAAGTTAATGCCTCAGACTTGAAAAAAACTGACGCAAGAAACTCAGCGGAGCTACTTTTGTTTTCAAATCATTTATTTACATATCTATTAGTGACAATGATACCTTTGAAATAGCCTGGAGCGAGCATTACATTCCCAAGGCCTGTTGTGCATCATTTATAAAATCGTTAATTAGGTAATAACCTTTAATACGCAAACTTCTCTTCGCAACTTTTTTATTTGTGATATGTAAATGTACGTATATACGTTCTACGTCCGGCTACATCGAAATTCTTATACGTTTATTATAACTTATTGTTGTTTGTTTGCTTAGTGGACAGAACTCTTGGACGGCTTCCAAGAGACGCGCGTTCGAGTCCCGCTACGTTCAGATTTTTATACGTTTTCTAATAAATGTTTTTTGTACCCTGATTGTGTGAATAACACTTTGCAAGTGGTTTAATATATTATTGAAGTGTTATTCATATATTTAGAATAAGAAATATGTATGAAAATTTTATGGTACAGGATTTGAACGGCTCTTGGAAATCGTTTAAGCGCTCTAACCAATTAAGCTATAAGTTTCAATTAAGCTAGACCTACGTCAAAGTACTTTACGTTTGTTCCAATAGGTTTTTGATTTCATGTTTGCTTCAAAGGTTACGAAAAAAAATATGTCGTAGGGTAAAAAAAGAGAAAATGAAATGAAAATAAAAGCTTATTTTCAGCTTGACGCCCTTTTCTGAATAGTTCGGTAGGCAGAAAAAACCTCAAGACACTCTTTTCTCCACTTTCTGACCGAATTCGAGACATTTCATGTTGAGTTGCGAAACTCAACGCCGCTATTTGTCACCAGAGCGAAGAAGTTAAAATAATTTAAACATAATCATTGCCCCGAGTGGGAATCGAAACGACAAACACCGCGTATACAGTCACACGGTGCCACGATGGCTCTAAACAAAAAAAACTTTTAAACGTTTAAAAAACTGTAAGAGGAGACGAATTAAAAATAACAGTTTTTAATTTTTTATAAACTGAAAAAGAAAAGTAGTGTACTTCGACGAACGATAGATTATTCCAAGAATTCACAATTTATGAAAACTTGATAGATAATTTGGTTATTGGATAGTCTTTGGACGTTTTCCTCAAAAATGATGGATTTCAGTTATAATTAAATTATTATTCTGGTTGTAGATGCGATTGGTTGCATTACCATTCGGGGGTATTATTGTTTCATAATATTTAAATTGTTCCGCTCTTGAAAAGTAAAACGAATATCATGAAGTTAAGGACTAGCTATGCGGAAAAAAAATATGAAATAATATATTAGTTTGAAAATATATTTTAATTTTTAATTTTTATTTATGGTATATTATATTAGGTTGAAAATAAACGTAAGAAATAAGAATATATTTATTTAATACTAAATTGTGTTTTAAAGAATAAATAAGACTTTTTTCATCACAATGAACAAGATAAAGAGCGGCGTTGAGCGTCGCCACCCAACACTCATTGTCTCGTGTTCAGTGTTGACTGTTTTTGACTACCCAGCTATGCGGGAAAAAGCCTAAAAAGGTCATTCTTTCAATGTAAACAAATCTTGCAAGCTATTTAAACTCACTTGATATAGGATTTGTATGAAAATTTATTAATTTTTTTTCCGACCATGACAACATAATGTGTGTAAACAGGATAAAGAGAATATTTTAACATTTCACAAGTGTTATTCGCACACTTAGGATTACGAAAAACAATTTGTTAATGGCAACATTTTTTTCTACATTCGTATGTTCTTTCTTGTAGAACACATGGCTTAGTGATCAAAGCGCTTGGGCGGTGTCTAATAGGCGCATGTTCGAATCCCGGTGCGTTCAAATTTTTATGCGTTTTCTAAAAAAAAAATATGATCATGGTAATACTTACAATCTGTTACTCGTCTGCCTGGAGTTGATTGATGAATCTGTAAAATAAAACAATAAAAGTTTAATTATTTTTCAAAAACATACTTATATCGAAATAAAAAGCAGTTACATTATAAAAGTAGTAAAATAAATACAGTATAATAATTTTTTTTTTAAAATAAACACCATTGTAATTTTTTTGCAAAGTTTACGGTTATTTTCTAATACAAATCTAAATGGTACTAAATTTTCATTCACAGCGCATATTAGCATGTAAATAAAACTATATTGAGATATATTAAGGCCATCGTGGTTAATGGAACAGTATCTGACTGTAGATCCGATTGTATAAGGGTTCCATTCATACTCAAAGGAATGATTATGTTTAATATATTTTTAGAAAATATACAATTCAATCAAATTTTAGAAAAAATTTACACCTATTGGAACCTCTTGGACGGTCTTCTAAAAATATATTTTTTAATAAGTTTGTGAATCACGCTTAAAAAATATTAAAAATGATTATATTTAAATTATTGTAATTTTTTTCGTTCTTGTACTAGTAAGCGCGGCGTTCAGTTGCCCTCCACTCCACTCCACTCAACACGCAACGTCTCGAATTCAAGAGTAAAATGGAGAATAGAGTGTATTCACACTGGGTACTCTAGATGAAAATCAAGGGTACTCTCTGACGACATTGCTGGAAAATATATTTTTTCTATAGTAATATTCGATAACCTAATATATAAAAGAGTATATATAACAAGCAAGCTCGTATTGCTTCTTAACCAAACAAAATTGTGTTTGACGAAAATCGACGAGTACTCTGTTATCGTAAATAAAATGTTTGTAGAGATTAATATTTCATTGCTGTCTTGTGTTTTAAATGTTATTTAATTTTTATCTTTTTATAATCTTTTTACGAACGTGATGCTTCAACTGAATAAATAAAGTGAAAAATGGCAATTTTTGCTTTAAGTCAGGTTCCTAGACTAATCCCTAGGTAGCCTTATTTCACGTGTTTTTAAAAGAGCTTAGCCTAAGATCTTTAGACATTCAGTCTGTATAAAATAGTCATAATAGATTTTTAAATTAGTCAGAGGGTAACAGCTAGTTTATATATAGGTAAAAATTGAAAATAATTTTTAGAAATCGTATAAAAAATTGATTGTAGTGGGATTCTCACCCACGCCTCTTGAAAACCAAGCGCTCTGACTGCTAAGCCATACGTTCGAATCTCGCTACATTTTGCCCGCTATGTTTTTCATATCCTAAGTGTAAGAAATTTATATTTTTTATATAAAAAAATACTATATTTTATATATAAAAAATATTCCATCACAGTATTAAATACGGTGTAATTAACGTAATAAAGTCAACCAACTCGGCATTATTACTCCGCTGTTGATGTAAATATTTGCTTTACAAGTTATTGGCTAGATCCAACAAAGCACCGGTTGTTCCCACCGGCGAATGTTCATACCTTTATTTAGATACAGGGAAATAATTGCTACGTTATTATGATCACACAATGTTGAGGCCATTGTGGTGCAGTGGGACAGCGTCTGACTTTAAACGCGATAAGTTGCGTGTTCGATTCCCATACGGGGGAGTGATTATATTCAAAAATATTTTCATATCCACGCTCTGGTACCTACGACAAAGCGTGGTTTTGAGTTCCGCCTATCAATACACCATGTCTCTTATGGGGGAAAAGAGTATATAGCAATGGCAATATAGAGTGTATTAACACTAAGTTCTCTTTGATTACCTTGCTAAGAGGGAAAAAGCTGACATAAAAGAAAACTATTTATGATATCGTTGGGCAGAGCCTGAATGCACACACGATGGTTGTAGGTACAATCTGTTTTGGGGTAAATGGTTAAATTTAAATAATCCCCGCTCTAATAAGACAAAGCGTGGTGTTGATTTCTGTCAACGCGTAATATTTTGAAACTAGGTGGACAGTAGAGGACAGTAGAGAGTTCTGTCGGCCAACTATATTGTAAGCCGTAAAAGGCAGCATATACGTATGTATATTCATTACCCGAGTGGGAATCGAACACATAACCAATCGTGATCACTATCGGACGCTGCCCACGTTGTGCCACTCGCTCTATTATTTAATAAAAGAAGAGGCGCGGGTTCGAGTCCCACTGCGTTCATATTTTTATATGTGTTCTAAAAAGGTTTTCATATTCTAAATGTGTAAGTAACACTAAAAATGTTAAAATAAAAGAAATATAATTGGCAACCGTATCCTCAGCCATCACACACACTTACTTGCCGTAGCTTTACTTTTGTAAATTAAACAAAAAAAATTACAGACATAAATTTAAAATATCTATTATAATTAAAAAACACCATCAGTGTGAATGCTGAAAGCTTATCACAACTTTTTCCCACTGAAAGTTGCGAGTAAGCTCGGATGATATATTACTCAGAGTTAAGATGTGACGGCGCTATCTCTAAAGCATTTCTCAGAGCATCCCGATATTAGGAAAACAAACTAAGGGAATGAGGGATATTTTCATTTAGTACTAGCGACCCGCTCGCGGCTTCGCCTGTGTAAACTACTCGACTGATATATTCGGTTTTTTTGCCACCCACATTGTCACTTTGGTAACAAACTTTAACGTTGTAACTTTTTCGTTTATGAACCGATTGAAATAAAATAATACTAAGTGTTAAAAAAAAAAAGTTTCACAATATAATAGTCAAAATTTAATTTAAATCAGTTAAGTCGTTTATGAGATTAGCGTGCATAAGCGCACAGACTAATAGAAAATAAACATAAAAATAATTGTATTGGGTTCTGTTACATTAAAAAATGCCACCTAAATTAGATTTTTATATATTTCCATGTACAGACAGTGATTATTACATTTTTATTATATGTATAGACTAGTTTTTACTGGCAATTACACCTTAGTGAGGATACTGTCGTTAAATAGTTTGTCACAACTTACAATATAAAATAAATACATAGTATAAAACAGAAAATATATCAATACAATCTTTTTGCTATTAAATATCCTTAATTGTTGGGGACAGCAAGTGATGTTCAACTAGAGGTAGACGAAGTTACATGCAAAAGTAAACACATAGTAACTTTTTAACGTTAGCCAAAAAGCTCTGCTTGTAAATTTCATCCCATAAACAAGAATAAAGCTCCGTTGAGAAGCTTGTAATGAGCTTAAAATTTGATGCTATAGACTTTTTTATTTTTGATCCCTTCTTATATTTTGAATATTGAAGACTATTACAAGCAATTTAAACTTCGTAATCTAAAAAGGCCATTGGGGCGCTGTGTGATGGCTTCTGACTGTATACAATATGGTTGTGGGTTCGATTACCACTCGGAAGAATGAAATTTAAATTAGTATCATATCTCCGCGTTGGTGACAATACAAATTGCGGCGTTGAGTTTCGTCAGTCATCACGTAATGTCTTCGGACGGAAAGTGGAGAACGGAATGTCTTTATACAAGGCACTCTTCGCCTACCATAAAAATAAGAAGAAAATGTAGTAGGAGGAGGGTTTAGTGGTTCTAAGCTTATTGGTGGTTCAAATCACACCAAAGGCTTAAAAATAAATTTTTCTGACAAGCACTTTTAATTTGTCAGTTAACATAAAAAGTCAGTATTGTCAACCCGATAAGCAACAACCGTTGGTTTGGAAGGCAGTTATGCTGCGACTGTTTATATTTTGTATATATATATATATATTCTTATTATAACCTGGTTAAACAAGAAGTGGTCTTAGATTCAGCTATTCAATTCGACATGGCTTCATGGTCGCAATCAGAAAATATATGGTGTCAAATCGTTTTATTACCATTTATAGTCAGACACTGTCCCACTGCGCCACGGTGGCCTCAAAATGAAGATTAGTAAAGTTAAATGAAATATTACAAGACAATAATATTGATAAGTAGCTATTCCAGAT
Source organism: Podotricha telesiphe (assembly GCA_038994665.1). NCBI lineage: Eukaryota > Metazoa > Arthropoda > Insecta > Lepidoptera > Nymphalidae > Podotricha > Podotricha telesiphe. The sequence continues at coordinate 875,033 of JAOYRR010000375.1, read as the reverse complement.
CGAACCTATGACCTCCATCTCCTAACACCTAGTGTTTAATGCTTAAACAATTTTTCATTCAATTTAAATTTATTTCTATTTTAATAAAAATTAAGAAAACAAATTGCGGAATTGCGATGGCTTCCACCATGGCGCAGCGGTAAAGCGTCTGTATAAACGCGATTGCTTATGCGTTCGATTCCAACTCGGGGGTATGATTATACTTAAATAATTTTGTGTAGTATTTCTGTAGGCTTAACCTCTTTATTGAAAAATTCAATAATTCATTCAAAATTCAATAAGTCTAAAAAATTGTAAGTTCTTTCCATTGTACAGCAAAATTAATTACAAAGTCTTTTTTATTTTGTGCTAAAACTTTCTTTATTCTATTATAAGAATTCTAATACCACCTCTTTATTCGTTTATTGGAGTTCTAGGAAAAAGAGATTGCTGGTTCATCGATCTTAGGCTGAAGTGAAAGCCGAAGTCATCTCAAATTGTTCGGAGGCGTGATTCAATTCGAGAAGATGCTTTAAATTTCGTTTCGCTGATCTTATACGTAATAGTTGGAATAAGCTTGCTGGATAGATAGCTAGAATTTAAAGTATTTTTTTTAAATTAAGCTGTAACAAGAAGTAGTAAGGTTGAAAATGGGAAGGAAGCGAAGATTTTTTATTGAATTGAATCGTTTTTGTTTACTTCGAAAGAATCTATTATAATGGCTATAAAAAGTTAGTAACGTTTTATTCTTTTTCATTCAGCTTGACGCTTTTTCCTGCATATCAGGATAACTCAGAGATAACCTATCGTCAAGTTACAATAAGACGCTATGACACTGCGCCACAAATGTCTTTATTTAATTTGACATGTACCTTACCAGAAAGTGGAGAATGGTTCATCATTTTTTTTAGTTAATCTTTGAGTATCCTACAAATATTGTTTCTTGTTCATTGAGGTGCTACAGCATATTATAAAATCAAGATAATATACAGAAAATCTGCAGAAGCTATAAATTAATGTCTCAACCCAATATAAGTCTATAATAATCCTAGTGACATTACGTCGCACCCTCGTCACTGCTCACAGCTTATAATATTTTGTTTTATTTGCTATTTACGGGTTAAATTGTGGTTTGTATTATTATAACAATTTTGTTCAAAATATGAAAGTTATCGGGGTTTGTTTTGCCCTTTTTAATCTTGCCAAAATCTGCTTAATATCGGTGACAAAATGAGACTGACGCCATTGTGGCACAGTGGGATAGTGTCTAACTGCAAATGTGACTTGTTGGGGGTCGATTTACACTCAAAGGAATCTTTATATTTACATTTTTTTTATTTCTCCGCTCAAGTAATACGGCTAAGTAAGGGCGGCGTTGAGTTCCGCCGCTCAACACGCAATGTCTTGGATTTGAGAGGGAAGTGCAAAATGGATTACTACTAGGTACTTGTCTTCATACAAGGTTCTCTATGAATATGTGTAAAATGCGTGATGCTGCAAAAAACATTAATTTATATAGATGACGCTTTCATGGCGCAGTGGGACAATATCTGACTAAACACATTGGTTATAGATACAATCTAGTTAGGCATTGTTTTATTTATATTATTAATTTTCACAGGATCCCCCCATCCTTCACAGATTGTGGACAGCAGTGTCTTAACAGTAGATTATCTATGCGTGTCGTGAAGCCTTTTTTTTATACGTGAGGAAATCCTTTACGGATACCCGCCCGATCAGGAACTCAGACGCGGTTATGTGGGACTCCGGACTAACAGAGATGGGCCGTTCGTTTACCCACTAAAACCTCACGGTGCTCCTCCTCCACTGCCACTGGCCAGGGCCACAGGGACTACAATCTTCCGTGAACCCTGGCGGATGGGTGTCGTGAACCTACGGCAACACACCAACAAACCAACAACACCTATATAAATACATAGTAACTAGCATGAGCTGCCGATACACGTAGATAATCAATATTTAACGAATCTGGTTATCTTACTACGTTCCTCCTGAACGATATTCATGGTATGTAAAAGTCAATTCAATACAGACACACGGCTAAAGATGCCATGTGAGTTATAAGCGGAAAGCGTTTTTTTTTAAAGAAATACAAAAAAATCTCCACATCACAAAAGTGGTTTTACTTAATTATTTTGCAACCGAACTAATTTCCCAAAGCAGAAAATGTAAGTTTAATTTTCGTTATGAAGACTGTATGGTGTGTTTGTGATTTTGTAACATTAACAAACTTGTAGCATTTTTTTACACAGTAAGGTGCATACCATCAGCATAGAGTGAACCTAGTGACAAGGCACTCTTCTGTTAAAAGAGAGTTATTTAATCCTTAAATAAATATGGTCTTTTTAATATAAATAGAGTATGTAAAGATTTCTTATAGCTTAAAAAAGTATTTAGGTATTGAAATGAAACTATTTTAACCGGCAGTTTCTGTACAGGAGTGGTCTAGGTAGACCTGTGACCATGGACTACTGTACTGTGTTCGAAACGTCGGGTTTTATAATTTCGAATACCAAAAGAACACAAAAGATTTTACTAATATTTAAGTTATTACTTATATATATATATATATACATATATATATATATATATATATATATATATATGTATATATATATATATTAAAAAAAAAATATATATATACATATATATATATATATATATATATATATATATGTATATATATATATATGAGTAAACACATGAATATACACAACTACGAAAAAGGTACAAAATAGAACTCAGGCTCGTTACTTAAGAAAGGTGATACACATTAGGCATAACGCGCGTACCTTGCGCCAAACCGTAATACATAATTCACGGATAGCTTCTGCCTTCTAATGTATTAGACTAAATATTTATGTGACCGCCCCCATCTCTTAATGAATTTTAGTTAGTAATTGTGTTCTTGTTATTAATGTCAATTGGTATAAGCAACATTTGTTAGGTCTTTACTTGGGAATGAAATGCTCGCTCCAGTATATTTCAAAGGTATCATTGTAGTAAAACTAAATTGAAAAAAATAAAAAAATGTACCGCTGAGTTTCTTGCACCGGGTCTTCTAAGGTCTGAGGCATTGAGTTTAGTGAAGCGGTGGTAAATTATTTGACGTTCCAAAAAATGAAGAAGTTCTTCCTCTTAGTTTGAATAAAACTATTTAAGTTTTACTTTTGATTTTTATCAGCAGTGAACCTAGTGTTATTACATTATGTATCCCTTCGTACAGTACTCGCTTCGGCAGTACATATACTAAAAAATCTATGAACTCCACTTTACACTTAACTCTAAAAACGTGTTATGTTATTTTTTACATATATGATATGAACAATATTTTGAGAAAACGTATAAAAATTTGAACTGAACTGGATTTGGATCCCGCTTGTGTGAATAATACTTTAAAAGTGTTAAAAATATTTAACAAATAGCTTTCTCTCTTGTCAAACGATTGTTCGTAGAAATAATCTTTGGGTAGCAGAAATTTTGAAAATCTCTATATTGAGATACCACACACAAAAATAAGTCGAAATTCGAAATTCTTATACGCTTATTACAATAAGCGTATAAGAATTTCCGCATAGCTGAGCTGGCGCTTGGACGGCTTCCAAGAGGCGCGGGTTTAAATCCGGCTTCCTTCAAATTTTTATACGTTTTCTAAACATGTGTTATTGTATGTAAACATTAACAGCTCATGCATCATGGTGCATGGGATGGCATCTGCCTTTTAGCACGACAGTTTAGGGTTCGATGCCAAAATTAGATCGAGTGGGGAAAAACTTAATTTGAAATTAGTTTTATTTTCCTACATTGTTCAGACAAAGCACGGTGCTTAGTTAAGCCACTTAACAAGCAATGTCTTGGCTTTGGGAAGAAAACGAAGAAAAGAGTGTCTCGACATTAGGTTCTCCCTGTCTATCCTGCTACTAGGAAAAAGCTTGAAGCTCAAAGAAAATCAACAAGTTGAAAGTTTTCAATCTTAATATAAGTTTTTAATAATAATGATGTAAATCCAATCATTACGTATAAGAATTTACACATTTATGATAGTTTTTACGTATACTCGTATTTATAAACTTCTATACATTAGGAAATAATAGAGTGGATATTTCCCTAATCTCTTCGGCCTCGTATATATTTTCGATATAAATTAGTATCGGCTATTTATTGCGCACATCAGAATTGCATGTGCTTTTAACTGACTACGTTGTATGAATAACATCTTTACACTTTTTCCCGCATAGCAGCAGTGTCCAGACACGCCGTTCTCCACTTTCCGTCGGAATTCGAGACATTGAGTGTTGAGCGGAACTTAAAGCCGTGCTTTTTGTTTTTGCGTCAGAGCAGAGGGTCTGATATCCATGACAACGCACGAAACGACAATATTTTAAATCTAATAATTCCCCCGAATGGGAATAGAAAAAACAACTATCTCGATATATCACGCCATAACGCTACATCGATGAATGAATAACAATTTCTTGTATTGCGTAAATTTTGGGAGAGATCTAGTGAGTGGAGTCATTCCACTCTTTACTTCCTGAATTAAGGACTCCAACATCGCAGTTTCCCATATTAAACTATGGAAGTTAGCCACAATGTCTATTTTTAGAAATTATGAAAATTTAAAAAATTAAATCCTTTGACCTAAAATTCTGAAAGGATCTTTCGAAGAACTAAAACATCCCGCGCACTAAAAGCTTGTCTATATTAATAAATGTGTAACTGAATAGATTCTGATTCTAATAACGTATTGCTCGAATCAAATCCATTACTTCCTTAAAAGGTGGCAAAAATAGAAAAATCGTTATTTGTTTGCTGGATATTATATTTAGTATCGTCTGTTTCCGGCCAGACGTGTGGAAACAGACGTGTAAGTAGGCAATTTTATATACTTATATTTTTTTAACTACTTGTCTTTTACCGCATAACATGGTAGTCAGATAGAACCTAGTGTCAAGCCACTGCGTCCACCACTTTATCTTCACTTGAGTTTTATTTTTTAAGAGCGGAGAATTTAAAATGTTACTTTTAAATATAATCATTGCCCCGAGTGGCAATTGACACTGTCCCCACTGTGCTACGATGACCTCAATTTTATAAGTCCTTAAATTCAAGTATGATTGAGAATGATTTGAAACAGGCATTTTAAAACCGTAGCGCTTGAAACTCAGTTTTCACGACAGCTCCCCAGGTAGTTTAAGGTACAAGATGTACATGTGTTTGTAGTGTCAATAGGTTGATGATCACATAGGACGCGTGGAAGGGATTTCCACAGCTGGCGGTCTGGTTTGAAAGCCGTCAGGTTTAGCCAGTCCAGACCAGCCGAAACTGCCTCTATTTCAACAGTTCGCCTCCAGGTAGTAAGGGGGCCTGGTTTTCTCTAACCATTTACGTGTCACTCGAGACCTTGTTTAGAAATATAATGTAAGAACAGGTTATATTTATGAAATATTTTATTTGTACTTAAAGTATTATATTTAATATATACAAATTTTGAAAATTTTGTAAAAATGTTGTAGAAAGCTCACAAAGCACTTCCCTAATAGATATCGCATTTGTCTTCAACTGTAACAACTGTAGTAACATTTATTGCTTGAGAAGAGTTACTTTTAAAAATACAGATTATTAGTAAATTATTAAAAAGAGTATTTTTTTTATCGTTTAATCATGTCTTTTATAAGGTAGGTTAAGTAGAATTTAATATTATGCAACACCTTTCTTTACAATATGTGCATATTAGAACCAATTCAATTATGCATTTTAATAAACTCGTGTTTCTATTAATGTTACATTATAGAAATTAGAGTTTAATAAAGTTTGGTAATATTCTTTACTAGAGTCCTGCTCACGGCTTCGCCTAAACACGACACGACACGACACTACACGACTAAACTAAGATTATATTTAGTTTTTCGAACGCCCGCGCTCTCACTTAACTCACAAAGTTTGCCTAATTTTATAATTTAACACACTTTTCGATCGAAATCAGGACGCGGTTTCTTTTACTAGAGTATAGAAATTAAAAAAAATTAAATATAATCAGTTTCTGAGGGGAGAACAATCCCATAACTAATCGCGTTATTTTATTAATATTTTTTTAAAGTGTTAATCACACACTTAGGAAATTGAAAAACATATTTTTAGAAAGCGTATAAAAGTTTGAACGCAGCGGGAATCGAATCCGCACCTCTTGGAAACCGTCCAAGCGCTCTGACCGCTAAGCCATGCGTCACATCCAGCGGCGTCGAAATGCTTATACGCTTATTACAACTTATTTTTGTTGTTATTATCTGTATAGAGAGATTTTTACAAATTGTTGCTACTCAAAGATTATTCTACAAGCAATCGTTTGGCGAGAGAGAATGCTATTTATTAAATATTTCTAACATTTTTTTAAAGTGTTAATCACACTTTTTCAATCTACTAAGTGCGCTACGCTTTCAAAAATATTTTAATCGCGTTTACGGTCACAGGCTAGCCTACTGCAACCGATGTTATTAAATATTTTCTAGTATATGATTTACGATAACACCCCATTATGTAGCAAGCAGGCAAAGAACAAATTGTCTTACAATAACCAATATTTTCTTTATATAGCTACAATAAAAAAACTTCAATTATAATGAACTTAATTTAACTAACTATAACGTGCACTTAAACTAGCTATATAACTCGAAAACTTACAACAGCATACATAATGCGACCAAATTCAAGACGTATCTGCTTTCATTAGTACTGCCTTCATTACGACGGACGCCTCATAAATATGCAAGCTTATGTAGGCAAGACTGACGGCATTCGTAATGTACATGGGTTATGCTTGTATATGCTGGGACTGAGAGATTTCGAAAATTGTCTTAAGTCCAATAAAGTGATATATTTTGATGTGTAATATAAATTAATTATTTTGCTGCATTTTTACTTATAATTTCTAAAACAAAGCTATTGTGGCGCAGCTGGACAGATCTTGAGCGTAAACGCAATTACTGCGGATCGGAACCCCACTTGAAATAGTCATTCTATTTAAATGACCATAATTTCTCCGAGCTGATAAAACAGTTCCACCATTCAAAACGAAATATCTCGATATCTTAGGTAATTCAATGACGAGGATTATATCCTATATATGATGAAATGATTGATTATATTCAAATTATATTTATTTCTCCGCTCTTGTACCTAAGACAAAGCGCGACGTTGAATTCTGCCACTCAACATGCAATGTCTCGATTTCAGGCGGAAAGTGGAGACGGAAGTGTCTTGACACTAAATTTACACAAACACACACATATATATATATATATATATATATATATATATATATATATATTAATATTATAATCATAAAAAAGAAAAATCTCGCTGCCCCAAAAACTTACACGCCTTATTAATTATGTATTTATCACGACAGGGACGACGGCAAGGGCGACATTGTGCAGAGTATGCATGAATATGCAACGTCCAGATTTTTTATATTATATTTACTTTGCTATGCAAATTTGTGTTTTTAACATGAAATATATTTCTGAAGGTGATTTGTATTGCTATATTATTTTTGTGTTTCAAATTTATTAGCGGAAAACGTCTAGAAAACGTCATAAAAAAGAAAATATTCTATGAGTGTCTGGACACTAGGCTCTCTGCCTACCCTGCTATATGGGACAAAAGCGTGTAGCTGGAACCCTATGGTATATATGTATGTTACTGTAAAAGTCTGTACTATAGAAAATCTTAAATATTTTTTAATGAAACTGAAGACTTACTAGTTTTCACGGTAAAAGTCCGAACTGTTTCCAATTTTAACTTACCTAATCAAAATTTACCACGTTTCTGAGAGGTAAAACTTAAGTAAGTAATAAGTTTAACTGGATTATAAGTTCGAAATAAATAATAAACGCTCACAATTTATACTTAATCTTGCCATAAATATTGTTACAAAGAAGAACAATTTTTTTTAGTGTTCGTAACATTTATTACAATTACAGTGTGATAGTTTTATACAATAATATATAAAGTATATAAAATATATAAAGCTTGTTCGTGGTCTCCATTGGCTGCAATTCAGGTCTTTAAACGCCGAGGCCAGTTATCAATACCAGCACGCACTCTTTGTATGGAAAAAATATTATTCTAATTGTTGTAGGGACTCTAAATTATCATGGCGTTTAGAGCAAGCAATACTTTCTAAAACAATAAATCATAATCCAGTGGATTTAGATCAGGACTAGATGATGGCCAGATGACCCGTCGCATAGTCTCCCTGAAAGGACCATTCCTGGGCATTAAGCATTGTGTTGTTAAGGGGCTTAACTGACTTTTCAAGAATGGTATCTTGATACACTCGCAGCAGAAATTTGTAAAAATCTCTTCACAGAGATGCTAACATCAAATATAAGTAATAATAATCGTTTAAGAATTTCAAACTAGCCGGATGTAGAACGCATGGCGCGAGTTAAAAACTCGCTGCGTTCAAATGTTTATGTTTTTTTATCTAAATATATGGTTTTCATTTAATAAATCGTTTTATATTATAATATAAATAAGTGTGACTATATAGCGTTCATTTTTTTACAATATAATATGCACTTCAAACGTAATATCGGTTGTATATATGATTCTAAAAGTGTTACAAGAAGTTCTTTGTTCTATATTATAATAAGAAATTTCAGAATATGAAGTACATCCTTCTGTTTCCTTTAGCGAGAACTTTAACCAATTGCTGTCAACAACACGTCCTAAGTTCACTAAGTGTTTTACACTGAGTATACAAAGTCTAATATCTTTGGAACTTAGTAAAGTAGATGAAGTTTTTTTAACTTTAATAGTTACTTGGCTAGTACATTACTTGCCTATCCAACTTGTATGTCACTTAATAGAAAAGTATGTACATTTTCTATTAAGTGATATATTTTTATAGCTTCATTTTTATAGCTTTTTCCCGCAAGACACGACGTTCTCCACTTTCTGCCGAATCAGAGACATTGCCTGTTGAGTGACGGAACTCAACGCCGTGCTTTGTCTTTATTTTAAGTACCAGAGCGAAGAAATGAAAATAGCTTAAATATAATCACTACCCCGAGTGGGAATCGAACCCACAACCAATCTTATTTACTGATAGATAGCTCAACTGCGCCGCGATGGCCTCTTTAAATTTGTTTATTGTATTATTAGTTTTCTGCACTTCTTTTCCATAAAAAAATCATAAAACACCGTCCGCGTAAATATCGTAAATATGTTCAAGTTAGTCATAATTAGCGTAGTTTAAAGACACACCGTTCCTTCATTTTTTTATTAACATTTACTAGATAACTAGAGAACATATACAGCTCACTATGTTAGTGTAACAAGTCATATCAGTAACAAATGCAATCTCAGGTGCAATGTACGGATTTGTGTTTATCTTGACAGATGTTTTGTGAGAAGTGAGCTATTTGGAAGATAATCTTGTAAGTCATGGTCTAGACCAAGGCTGTACAGCTGCTGATGGGAGTGCAAGACCGCTTGCGGGCCACATATATAAGAAAATATCTTAAATAACGGTACAAAATAAATTTTATTATGGTTTGTGTTGTAAATAACTAAATGAAGTAACTAAATGAAATTCTAATTTCCAACTTCACGCTTTTTCTTGCGTGGCGAACTAAAGTCGGGACACTGTATTCTCCACAGTGTGTTGAGTAGCCGATTTCTTTGTCTTAGTAGTGTTGATATTCTATCAAATTATTTTACCTATAATCACTCCTTCGAGTGGGGATTGAACCCGCAACTAACCACATTTACAGTGAGACGATAGCCCACTGCGCCACAATAACACTTATTTGTATCATAAATTAAATATTTTTTAATATGTTGTTATTAAAAATGTCATACTGTAATAGGACAGTGTTGGGTTGAACGTAGTCGGTGTCGAATTAAAATACACACGGGAAATTGATGTATTATAAGTAAAACATATTTGATAACGTATAAAAATTTGAACTTATCGGTAATCGAACCTGCGCCTGTTGGAAACCATCTAAGCGCTCTAAGCAATTTTAAAATGTTGAAATATTAAATAACTAACATTCTCTTCTGTCGATTGGTCTCCTTATTACGTCAGCTATCTGCCAGTGAAAGTCCCATCAAAATCTGTCGAGCCGTTCTAGAGATAAGCCGGAACACAGACAGACAGACAAAACACATTTAGTAAAATCTGTTATTTTAATATTACAAACACACATTCCAATAATACTTATTCGTATAAATATTGCCATAACACTAATACGATATATAAAAACACTTTAAAAATGTTAAAATATCACAAGATTATTTACTGAAACTCCTGATGACATATTTAATGCTACGAAACGTATGGATGAACTGATGAACTGATGGATATGCTTTTTAAACCAAGGAAATGGTGACGTCATCATCGCACTATTCAACGTTAAAAATGATTCCGTAATCAGTTAATAAGAAAGAGCGTTACTTTAAAAAATATATATTCGATTAGATTATTTTATATATCTTATTTTTACACGTTGGGAAATTAAAAAAATGTAACCAGTGCGGTTTTTCTAATACAAGCTATTTGCAAGCAGGGCATGGTCTTTAACTCCGTTATTATTTACTTAAATGCATCTAATTATCCGCTAGGCTATATCTGTTTTAGATTGATAAAAAAAACAATAAGGCCCGAGTGCAAATGCGATTGGTTGTGGGCTCGGAGGAATATAAAATAATAAAAAGTATATTTGAATTATTTTCAGATTTCTGCTTTGGTACAAAGACAGTGCAGCGTTGAGTTACGCCATTCAACTAGCAATGTCTTGAATTCGGGCGGCAAGTGGAGGCGGTTGACAGTAGATTATTTTTGACTACCTTGCTATGAAATGAAAACTAAGGTATGCAATTATAAAAAACATCTTGATAATTTGTATCTACTATCACATTCATTCACATACAGACCATAATGGCATCGTTTAAATATTGTATATTTACATATAAATGTATTAATAAATTTCCTTGCTACGTCGTATTTAATCAATTAATTCAATCTAAAATGCAAATTACAAACTAACTATATACAGAGGCACTGATGTGTTGGGATTTGTTTGGTATTAAGCAAATGTGGTAATACTTTAAATTCATATTGAGCTGGCGTATTGTATAGAATGGTTTATAAATGGTCTTCGTTCAGTATGATTAAAATAATTTATAAGGTGTAAGCTCCTAATTCGTCGTTATTGTAGTCGGTCAGAAAAATCAAACAAATTCCGTTCTGCACTATCCGTCAAACTTCGAGACTGCGTATTGAGTGGCCACATTCAACATAATAAAAATAATTAAAACATAACCATTTCCCTAAATGGGAATCAAACTCACAACCATCACGCTTACAAGTAGATCATTATCATCATCCTTTTATGATCAATTATTTTTGGCTTTCAAATATTATTATTTAACTTATAATTTATATTAATAACAAAATAATATTATTGGAAGTTTTAAATGATTAATTTGATGTTGAAAACCGACAATATTTCGAGTTCCGCCACTCAACACGCAATGTTTCGGATTCGGGCGGAAAGTGGAGAATGGAGTGTCTTGACACCAACTTCTCCCTGCTATTGGACTACTTGAATTTAATAGACTCAGAAATGTAATATGCTTAAGATAATTTATTATATTGTTGTATATTGCAATCAAAAACAAATCTAGGCAATTCGTGATAAAGCATATTGTTCGATTTAACTGTAACAAGCAAAAATGTAAGAATCACGCGATCGTTTGTATTGTATGAGAACAATCATCTAAATAGTTTTCGTGATTCGTAAAAAGGGAATTACTATATCTGTACATGTAATAAAAATGTTACCGGTCGCTGTCTGTACGTGGAAGATATATGAAAAATAATATTTTTAGAAGCATTTATAATAATAAAGAATTGTAATAGAGCCCAAAACAATGATTTTTAATTTATATCGCTATATGTATAGATGTAGCACTTTAGTACAAGCATTATTTGTTTTTGCCAGTGTCCAGAATATTTGCCTTCATACGTACATTCTGTAAGGCGATTACGGCATATCTGGATGCAACTAAGCTTTAGATTTATGAACGCTCTCGCCACATCTTTGCCGCATATTTCGCTTTAAAATTGATATTTTAGAACTATGTTTGTTATTATGAACAAGCACGTCTAATACTTTTCAGGCTGAAGAGAATAAAGAAATGCGACCCTTTGTCTCGATTAGAAAATGGAATACCGTTTTCTAATCGAGACATTAACCTTCGATATATTGAGTGTTTAGTGGCAGATTTTAATAATTTAACTATAATTATTTCCCCGAACGGTCATCGAACAGGCAAAGGGCCTATACTGTAAATCACCGTTCCACTGCACCAAGTTGGCCTCAATATATTTTCTTGTTATGTAAAATTTTTATTACTCCTTCAGTCTTTTACAAAAAACCTAAGCAAGATTTCTACAATTTGCCAATAAGAACACTGCAAACCTAAAATGCAACGACCCATTACGAAGATACCCCGTCTGTCTAGCTTTCTGTAACAGAGGTGTTTCGGTTAAAACGATATACGGATCATGATTTGAGTCCATCGTGGCACAGTGGGACAGCGTCTGCCTGTAAACGCGATTGGTTGTAAGTTCGATTCACATTCGAAGAAATGATTATATTAAAATTATATTCATTTTATCGCTCTGGTATCTAAGACAAAGTGGTGTTGAGCTCTGTGGGCGGCTCCGTTGACTTCGGGGGGAAAGTCTTGACAGAGTGTCTTGACATTAGGTTCTCCCTGTCTACCCTGCTGTACGGGAAAAGCATAACCATAACAAAACATAACGAAATAAAAATTTATAATATATAAAAAAACCCTATTAGTTTTAAAAAGATACTAAAGTACTTTAAATTATTTTCTCGTGATCCTGGCAAGGGCATCAGGGCTTGAGATGGTAAGCTGGAAATTATTTTCCAATATCCGCCAGAAAGTCGTGGAGATTGACCAGACGTGCTTCGAATATAGGCGAACTAAAGGCTGCGCTTTGTTTTTGTTACTGAGATTATATTATATTATATTCCTCTGAGATCCCTCTCCGAACTCACACGACCACAATCACGGTTAGACGCTGTCACTGTGCGCCACGAAGGTATCTCAAATTCATACCAGGCCTATATTGCAGGTATATTATTTCTATTATATAAGATATCATCCAAACGCAGTCTCACTGGAAAGTGGAAAATTAATTTGGTGATCATTATAACTGTAATCTTAGTATACTTCTCAAAGTCCTTGGGCAAGCTTAACGGTAAGTCATGGTTGGTCTATCCTTTCCTTTCATTAATACAGTTCATTAAAATTAGAAAATACAAAAGAAAAAAGTGCCTCAGTTTAAGTTTATTTATAACTTCTCTAGTTTCAGGTAAAAGATTTGAAATAAAGGTGACTGTTTTATTTTTTTCGATTCAAAGGTAAATCTAACAAAGACCTTATGAATTATATTTCCTAAATTTGTATTAGATCATTATTTGCATATACAAGTTCGGTAGTATCTCGAAGAGAAGTCAAATAATTTTATTCCAAATACAAAAGCCATGTTTAAATTTAACGTCAAACAATATGTCGCACCCGTTCAGCAACTTTCGATGGGATGATGCGAGCTGCTCAGACCGGGACGGGACGACGGGGCTGACTCGCTAAAGTTAATGCCTCAGACCTGGGTGCGAAGAAAGATCTGGCGCGCAAGAACTCACCAGTAGCTTCTTTTTTTCTAATCAATACTTTCAACAGATGATGAAGACAGATGACATGATGACAATGACACCTTGAAATAGACTGAAAATACCATTTCATTATTAAGTAAGTTGGAACGCTAGTCGTCAACTATGTCATATGTGTAAAAAGTCTTCTGAAACACATACATCTATGTAACTAAGTAAAACCTTTTACCCTTATGATAATTGAGCAGATGGTGAAGTTTGAAATTTGACCTGAAGAGTAGTTTATAGATGAGTGCGGAATGCTTTATATTTTCTTTTTTTCGATTATAATTATAAATACATAAAATTAACAAATGTAACGTACACACTATATGCTATATATTCATCTGAATTAATGACAGGCTGCTATGGCAACAATGTGTTTACGCGTCAAATTTGGCAACCCTGCTAAATTCTTAATATAAATGGCAATAAACATCTAAAACACTGGCAATTACTGTGTTTATAATATGAAAATATTATAATCAATGGATCAGAATATGTGTGCAAAATTCAAGCAAAATCAAAAAAAGGAAGGAAGTTAGGTTCAAACAGTTTAGCAATTTTTTTTATATGCCATCACATAAAAGTGTAATAAATGCTCCATATAAAACCCAGTGGCGACGCTTTCAGCTGATAATAATATAACAGTTAGCAAAAATATTATAAAACATATGGTCCTTCCACGCTTCCAGGAAATCAAATAACGCCTAATAAAAAATAGAATCTGCCTAAGAAGTTCAAATAGTGCTACGTTCAAAATTTTCTAGGGAAAAGTTTTAAATTTTTGCGCTTCAGGCCTTTTCCTGAATAGCTTCTGCTTTTGATCATTGTATCGAGTGAGAATCAACTATAACCAATTATGCTTCAGGCCAAGTGGGCACTCAGACTCTGCCCCACTGCGCCAGCTTGCCTTATTTTTGTAACCCTAAATTTAATACTGTGGTACATAAATATATTTGTTTATCTCAACACGGATCACGCACCAAAACGAACATAATTTCAATAATTTGATTTTAATTCAACCTCATAAATGAATTATAAGGTACTTAATGGATATGAAATTGGATATTTTCGCTACGCAAAAGTTCTACGAAATGAGATAAAATAAAAATTTCGCATGGAAATATTTTTCAACAAAATACTTTTAAAATTAATGAATTAGTTGTTTATTATTGTTATATTGTGTTTATCAACAAATATTTTATAATGACAACAATAAACAAATAAGTAATGTTTGAATGTAAGTTGTTTGTTTTTTTATATTTGAAAGAAATCAAGGATTTGCTAGAAACGCAATGAGAGCGAGAGTACAAAATTAAAAAATATATATTCAGTATCCTGAGCATATCTATGAGCACAGGCTCCTGTAAAGGGTTAAAAACGTCGTGGTTCCAAACATGTATGTTTGAATACCAAAACATACGGCATTAATCCGGTTAAGCTTAATTATTTTCATTTCTCTACTCTAGTGAAAAAGACAGGGCGCAGCTCAACGCTCAATACGCAATGTCTCGAATTCAGACCTAAAGTGGAGAAACCGTAAAACCAAAATAACATTTGGCTAAATAAGTTTTAAAAAAAGTAAATAAAAAAAATAATTAAAAATTATCTTATTTGAACCCGGGGTGGGTTCAAATATGGAACTTTACAACTCTTTGCTACTAAGCTATATGTTATATTATTGTGGCTATGTATTGTATGATAAAAATATATTGCAATATTTAGTTTGGTCTTATTTTTTTTAGCTTTACGAATCTCCCGCATACATCACGGGAGCCCGAGAAAATTCTAGATCTACATTTCCGTTGCAGCGGAACTTAACCACAATAAGAAATATTTATCTTTTCGTTTGGAATTTTCATGGTGTATAATTTAGATGTTATATAAATTTGTGTACGATATCAATTAAATACTTTAAAATAGTTAAATTACCACTTTAGTGTGACTGTAAATGTGATTCCCACTCGGATAAACGATTATATTTAAAACTCGAACCGCTCGCGGCTTTGCCTGACATGACTAAATTATTTGGTTCTTTCGCCCACCTGCACCGGCTGTAACTGTCTTATTTATGAACTGATTATATGTGTTAAGGAACGCTTACCACAATACAATAATCAAAATTGCATTGAAATCGGTTGAGCCGTTTCTGAGATTAGCGTCCACAAACAAACAGACAAACAGAAAAGAAAATTAAAAATCATTGTGTTGGGTTCTATTAGATTGATAAATTCACATATACCTTCCATGTACATACAGCGATCAGTTACATTTTAATTATATGTGTAGATGTGATCGTATCTGCGCTCTGGTCAGACAAAGTGCGGCGTTTACAACTCAACCGCCACTCAACACGCAATAATTCGATTTCAGGTGGTGCGTGAAGAACGGAGTGTTTTGACACTAAGTTCTCTCTGACTATCCTGTTGTTCAGGAAAAAAAGTGAAGATGCAAAAAAAAGTGTAATTTAGCATATAGGTCCATTGTGTCTTGTAAATTCATTGCAAAGTTACAGGTGTTAACTAGTTATTATTTCATGAATTAGATATAAATCAAAGAAATTACAAAACATTGTTATATTAAAATGCAAATCCACCTAACTAGGGTAAGCTCACTGATTGGCTGTGCGCCGGTTTTGGCCGAAATCCGGCTCGAAGCGGCTAAATCCGGATTTATGCAGTTCAACATAAATTCACGACTTAACTATAAGCATTAGATTAGGTATCGTTATAAGAGATATGGCTTAGAGTCATTAGTAATATGGTTTGTTGATAAACGTAACATACAGTTACAATACAATCTATTGAAGTATGCCAGCTTCACAGCTTTTTCTCGCATATCCGGAATTAGACTGTAGTATTGTAGGCAAAGATAATTTAGTTTTAAGACTCTCCCTTCTTCACTTTTTGACTTAATTCGACACCTTGTGTACTTTGTCTTATCAGAGCATAGAAATGAAAATATTTTAAATATTGATATTGAACATTCCCCAAGTGAGAATCGATCCCACAGCCAATCCCGTTTACATTAAGACGCAGTCCCACTGCGCCACGATAGCCTTTAAAATATTTAGTTGACAGCAGACAATGCTTTCTTCTTTTCCTTACGTTAATTGAAAAACAATGGAACCCTGTTCGTATCTATTCTATAGTTTAAACTTAATATACCTATTTGAAGACGTCGAGTTCTACACGGTGGAACTAAACCATACTTTGTTGCACAATGTCAAAGTAACAAGTACTATAAATACAGAAAAATATCCTCATAGCTAAGTGAAATATGAATTTACAATCATAATTATTGTGAAGTTAGAAAAATCTCATACAAATCACGGACATCGTGGCACAGCTGGACAGCCTCTGCGATTGGTTATGGGTTCGGTTCCCACTCTGTAGAATGATCATAATATAATTACTTTCATTTCTTCACTGTAGCGAACAAGACAGAGCGCGGGGTTGAGCTCCTCCACTTAACTAATAAAATGTTTTGACACTAGGTTCTCTCTGATTGATTGCAGGAAAAAGCCTGAAGCGGCTTTGCTGCTTTTGCATAATAGAATATTTCCTTCCTTTTTCTGTAACTACTCTCATAGAGTGTGATATCCTACTCTTGTATATTAGTCTTATAATTATTGTGTTTGTTTTAAAATCTAGCTCTTTGACTGTATTTGTATTTGAACGGCCAATCTCTGAAGATCTAAAACCTACGCCATGACAGCTTCATAGCTCTGTATAGTTAGCTAATAATTTAATAATTTGCAAACGTTTCTAACTTAGAAGAACCATATTACTTTTCATTTTTAAAAGTCCTCTACATTGCATTTCATTTTCCTGATTGAATGTCTTACAAAATCCAATGCAATTCCGGAAATAGTTTGCTCTAAAAAATTACGGGCTTATGGAAACGCCAAATGGAAAAAAAACCTTATTAGTTTCTTTGCTAAGTAAGATAATATATAGATTTGATATGTTGTGGTCAGTATGGGTCATTAGTGACTGTATATACAATGTCAACAGGTTCGATTCTCACTCGGAGAAAATATTATACTGTTTAAATTTGTTTTCATATTCGGATAACAAGCCTTAGTTTCAGACGGAAAGTGGAGAACATAGTGTCTTGATCATTTGCAATGCGCGAAAAGCGTAAAGCTGTATTGTAACATAAGCTCTTCTGATTTCCAAACTAAAATAAAGACTACGTAAGAAATAAGAAAAGAAAGCCTATGCCATATGAATTTTGAACCCCCAACGAATGTCAAGAGTTAGGCAAGCCACAAAGTTGCTATAAGGCGTTTGTTTTAGTTCAACAAAAACTTGACGACACTGTACTGTTTGTTAGTCCAAAATCTTGAATAAGCCCCCTTATTACTATTTTGACTTGCTAACTATGCCTTATCTCTGCAATGCTCACTATTATCTAGCCTAAGCTTATCTTGTATTACCTTACCAGCTTATGAATATCATCTTGTGTTAGAATATTATCTATACAAATAAATAAAATTAGAGTGTCTGTTTGTAATATTAAAATAACCGCTTTTTACTAAATGCATATACATATACCAAATATTTTTTTTCAATTTTTGTTTTTTTGTCTGTTTGTTACCGCTTATCTCTGTAACGGCTGGACGACGGTACTTTTACTGGCAGATAACTGATGTAATAAGTAATAAATGATGAAGTAACTTAGGCTACTTTTATCAAAGAGTTCCACGCGGTCGAATTCACAACGAACGAATGACAAAGCACAGCTAGCCATGATTAAAATGATGCAGTTGAAACGCTTGGTGAAATACGATGCGTATTTTCATTATTTGAGTTACGATATATTGATTGCCTTTTAGAAATTACAACTAATTTAAATGAAATGAAATTCGACTTTATTACATCAAACTTTTTCATATTTTTGTTGTATAGATTTTAAGCTCAGGCAAGACTTATTTTATAATGATTTTGAAAAGTGGAACTCCTAATGGATACCAATATAGGACTAAAGTTATTTTTAATAGAAATATGTATTCTTATTTTTAACATTTTGAAGTGTTTTTTACACACTTATTTGAGTTTGTAATAATTGAGTTTTTAATTGAGTTTGTAATAATTGATGCATTGCATTACTTCTAATATAAAATAACGGGTACTTGGAAAATGCCGTAGGTGTTAGACAGCGTTTACTGTAAACGTTATTGGTAGTGCTTTCAATTCCTACTCGGGGGTCAAATTTTATTTGAAATATTTTTATTTCTCTGCTCTGGTGAAAAAGACAAAGCGCGGCACGATAACTTTCTTATTTATAGTCCTAATGTATAGAGTATTTATACGGAGTGTCCGTACACTCCTGTCTTTTTCCCCTTAATGCTAGGTTCTGTCTGAAAACGGGAAAACTGTCCAGCTAAAAAAAATTTGATAAGTGGGCTTTAAAATATATTAAAAATTAAAAAAAATATTGCAAACACTTTGTTTGCATGGAGTTTATGATCCTAATCATAAACGTGTATGCCAATCACATGGTAGTGTGTTATATTTATTTTATTAATCTATATATGTACATATATTTAATCCTTTTTTGTTTGTCTGTCTGTTTGTGCGCTTGTGCACGCTAAAGCCGCTTGCGAGTCGATAGTATACAATAAATATCACAAAATATACAATTGTTTCCAAGCCTTCAAATATTTCTTTCTATTATTAAACAAACCAATTCAAAACGTTTAATCTAAATATTTAATTACCTTGATTGGTACCAAAGAAATCATTTTCTGTGTAAAAATTGTATAAAAACGTCTGCAATTTCAACATTTTTATTGTAATTCTTTGGATTTCCTAAAAAAATTTAATTTACATAACGAGGGGAAACCAATACAGAGCGGCTGATGATTTGCCTTTCAATTTCGTTCAAACTCTGAAACTCTAATGAAAAATTCCCAACATTGCTATTTTATTGTGGCATTAAAAATATTTTGCGTTTTTCATAGAAATTTCATATCCATTGATATGATATTATTTTTTTTTCAGCTATATACGACTCTCCTTTATCCGCTATCTCTCTGACTTTGAAAAATGACTTATTGAGTGGAGGAGCTCAACTCCGAGCTTTCCCCTATATTTTTGTCACCTTACATACATAATCTCGTACATACCTGTATGAATTGGCGTTTCCATGCTGTGTAATCTGAAAATAGAAAATGTTTTGTTTGAAATATGTGTGTTAATTTACATATTTTTCTTAAATTAATTAAGGTCGTCAGTTCGAATTTTATACAAAGAAATTATTTAATAAATTCAAAACGATAGAGCTTATATAAATAAGGTGAATTTCAATATATGCTTGTAATTGTAATAATCTTTTATCTTCTTTTGTTAGATGACCTTAGATATATGCTCTTTGAGATTACTTATAGATGCTATTTAGGCAAGAAAATATTTTTATAACAAAAGAAATGCGTTATATTTAGATTATACTTAAATTATTTTCAGTTCTCCGCTCTAGTACATAGGGACTTTATATGTGGTATAGCGCGGTGTTAAGTTACGCCACTGCACATAATATGTCTCATTAAAAAAATTAAGCATATATTTTCTTATTTTGAATAAAAATATCTGACTTTGACTCGATTTCGGGTAGGCAGTGGAAAACAGAGTGTTTTGGTACTAGGTTATTCCTGACTACCATGCTATATGGGAAAAAGAGCAAAATTGAATAAAAATATTACATTCCAGACTCCAAAAACGTTCAAATAAACAACAAAAATGATCCCAGAAACAAAAAGGACTGCGAAATAAATTTGAAAAGTACAGTATTAACGCAAAAAACAAGCATTTCGTTGGAATCACATCTTTGTAGTAAAATCCTATTAACCGACAGAGCCTGTAAGTTTTTCCAATCGGCTTACCTACTATCCTCTTGTACTAGGGACTTTTCACATAGTTGGGTAACATATGTCTAAGTTAAAGCTGCTTAGAAGTTCTCTTTATACAGTTGTATACAGTTCTTTAAAAACAAAGTAAATACTTTTCAAGATGTTTTTAAATGTAAGCTTATACTTTTATTGTATCTATATACTTCGGGGTTCATATCTGACTCGTTTGCAGCCACTGGGGCCATGCTTAGGAACGACTTACACGAGTCCAGTAGAAGTGCTCGTGAGGCTTCGAGTAAAACTATTAATTTTTAAATAACTTTTTAATATTATGTATTAATTAATATCTACATAAACTCAATATCGATGATACTGGAGGAAGGTCTCGTTAAAATCACGAAGACCCCTCGAAGGGCTTGTATGAATAGATATGCCAGTTCGGAATATAAGTGAGCAAAATATTTACAATATTGATTTTAGTAGCACGAAATAAATTCCCGTTATCATTTAGCAACGGTCCAATTACGTCATAATACACCAACCTGGAACAGTTACGACATGATTGTTTGAACAAGATAATTGTAGGTTCAAATATCGCTCAGAATGCTTACATGTATAACTACAATATGGTTAGTGAGTTTAATTACGCAACTATTTTTAAATTGTAGAGAGCAGAACGACAAATCACTAGTTTTGCTTCTTTTTCTGTTTGAATATTTAAGGAAGACATTACTAAATATTGAAATCGTGAAATTAATAAATATTGAAATTGTCCATCTTGTGTGAGATGATCTTATCAAAAGGCTCGCCAGTTGTTAAGAGGAGGTCGTTTCGTCTTAGAGGTTCAATATTCTATTCGACGTCACAAAGGATTTAGACTCCGTGTATATCGATAAGCTTTGCGAATATTTTACCAAAACAATATTTTATTGGGTTTATGATGAAAAACGACATTTTTACGTGATATCTTTGGAATAATGGGGGAAATTTGTTTGTGTTTCGATAAGAAATGTCCAGCTTCAAGTTTTTTGCTTGGATAGCAGGGTAGTCAGAGAGAACCTAGTGACAAGACACTTCATTCTCCACTTTCCGCCCGAATTGGATATATTGCGTATTGAGTGGCGGAACTCAACTCCAGGCAACATCTCAGCATCTCAGGTACCAAGCAGGTGAAATAAATATATTTTTAAATATAATGATTTCCCCGAGTGGAAATCGAAACCACAAACAATCGCGTTTACAGTCACAAGCTGTCACACTGCGCTACGATGGCCTCAAGTTTCAATATGATGATTTATTTTCAATTCTAGACGTTGAGAGAGATACGTAGAATTCAATAGAAGAATGTTATGCTTAGTCTGAAAAAATGGCATTCGTTGTATCTAACATATTTGTATAACGGCACCATGCGACATAAAAGGAAACATTCCATTTAAAAATCCAGCGAAATCTTTTACATGGAGCTTCTTTTCTGTTTCAGTATCATTATAATATCGAAACTACTGTAGTATTAATTCTAAAATACATCTTTTCCTTATGAGATAAGGTCTAGATTTGAGCGTAGGAATGTAAGTTTCTTTTGTTGAATTTGGTTAAATTTGGGCGATAAAGAAATTCAAAGGAAAATACACTCTTACGTCTATAATTTAAGGTTCAATTTAAAAATGGCTTGTAATATTTTTGAATGAGCTGCGATTTACTAAATATTGCTAAACGAAATTGATCTTTATAGCACTAGATTAACGTATAATTTAACTTACTTTTTGCCAAAATTCTCCCTCGCATGGTCTGCTACAATGCTATTGTAGACTCCGAGAGCATCTGCGAACAAACAATACGTATTAGAACTTAGTAATTACATTGTTCATTACATTTTAGTTGCTATCTCAATAGCTATTGTGGTCAGAATTCCTTGTACTTTTAATTCTGAAAAGGATTTTTCATGTTCAACACTGTACAATCTCTTTCAATATAATACGTCATAGAAAGTAAATATGTAAAATGAATGCTATACATTTCAGGACTCATTCTGTCAGGTAGTGTAGTCACGATGCTTTGTATGGATGTAATTTATTTTTAATATTTTCATTTATCGTGGCTATCATGGCGCAGTGAGACAACATCTGAATATAAACGCGTTTGGGAGTTCGATTCCCACTCAGAGAAATGACAATATTTCAAATATATTCACTTATACGGTCTGGTATATAAGACAAGGGTTACTTATTGAGCTCCGCCATTCAACAAGCAATGTTTTGATTTCAGGCAGAAAGGTTTGATTTGTTTTTGTCCGATTACACATAATAGAAACTCAGAGAGAATAGCTCAGCTGAGGTGGCAGTGGGTGGGATGCATAACAAAAAGAACCAATGGCCGTTGGGGTGGTAAAGTTTTTGAGAGGAACACGTACCGGAAGAAGTTCAGTTAATAGGTACAACGCCGCTAATTTAATCAAGGTCGCCAAAAGCGGATGAGTACAGGCAGCAAAGGGCCGATCGGCCAGGAGATCCCTATACGAGACAGATCTAGCCTAAGGACTTCCAAGCCGATCCGCATTGATTGCTTGCTTGGCATATATGCCAAGCTCTGGGCGTAGTACGAATGAATGAATTTAAAATTTTTTTTTTTTATATATAGGAAACAAAAATGAAATCGTACATAAACAAAATATACGTTGACAACTATTAAGTTAAAAAACATCAGCTAATCATCAACGTCCAAATATTTGAGGAACACATTGTTACTCCAAATGTAATGCTAAAGCCTATAACAGTATCAAATAAACTTAACAATTTTTCTTATATTGTAAGTTTACTACAATTAAAATTACATCCTGACGAAAACATACAATACATAAAAAACAAAATAAATAACAAATCTATTGCGGGTTGCTTATGTTTTTGTATGAAATTAGTGTATGCCCGTATGCGAATGTGTATATGTGTGTATGTGTCTCTGCTATGCGAGAAAAAGCGTGATATATAATAAGTATATTCAAAAATTTTAATAAAAAATTATAATTTCAAATGCAAAAAGTCACACAGCGTAAGTTTACATTTTATCTTTTTTTATATAAATAGCACATTAAACGGAGATCAGAGAATATGAAGACTAAACGGTCATAAGTTCAAAAACTTTGGAATATACCTTAAATCCGAATGTCAAGACAGTCCGTTCTCCACTTTCAGCCTGAAATTGAGACATTCAGGAAGCGGTGGTCAGCGCCGCGCTTTGCCTCAGGTACCAGAGCGAAGAAATGAAAATATTTTGAATATAATCATTGTCCCGAGTGGGAATCGAACTCACAAACAATCACGTTTACACTCAGTCGCTGTCGCAAAATCGTTTATTCATAGAATAATAAAAGTGCCAAAGGTAAAGTTTATTAATTTTGCAGAAACTTCGCTTGTTAGAGTTAGTAATGACGACAGGCGATATAAAACTCGTCAATAGAGAGACTGAATGTCAAAAGTTTGTTAAACTTTTGGATTTTGAACGTAACAAAACTAATTAAAATGTAGATGTCTGTCTGTAGATTCTATAGTTATTTATATTCAATGTATAATATGTATTATAAGATAATATTTCAGAATATTTTAAAATGTTATTCTTCAAGTAGAAAATATTTTTACAGAAAAGATTTTTTCTAGCTTCACGGTTTTTTCCGTATAGCAGGGTGTTCAGAGAGAACCTAGTGTCCAGACACTCCGTTGTCCACTTTCCGCCTGAATTGGTGACATTGCGTGTCGAGTGGCAGAACTAAACGCCGCGCTTAGTCAAATCGCCAGATAAATGAATCATTCCTCTGAGTCATTCCTAAATCATTCCTCTGAGTAGGGTGCAAATCCACTACCAATCGCGTTTGCAGTCTGATGCTTTTCTACTGCGCCATAATGGCCACCATTGTTTTACAATTTTATTATATTGAATAATAGCTAAAAGGAAATCTGATATTGAATATTGATTAAAAAATTGAGTAGTTTTATAATTTTCTTAAGGTTATATTATTGAATAACACACATCAGTTTAGTTCATTGCTTTCGGCTATATCATGGGCAGATATTGTAATAAAATACTTAAATACAATATAAAAACGAAATAAATACTGATGATTAAAAAAACTTTTATACGTTTTCTGAAAATGTTTTTCCATTTCCTAAGTGTGTGTGTAACACTTTAAAAATTTTAAAAATATTGATGCTTCTTTACCAATATTATAACCTAAATCAAGCTTATCCGATACACTAGACCTCTTATTTAATATAAAAATAAATAATACTTGTAAAGTTAAGGTGACATTATATATAGATATGTTTTGATTTTGGCAAACTCACTAGTGGCGTTTTGGTAAATTGATGCTGCAAAGAATATATGTCAATAGTGTAATGTGTCAAACGCTCGCCTTATAGCGTGTGAGCATCGGTTAAAAGTAGTTTTCTAGGTCGAAACCTGAGTTTACTGAAAATAACATTATTAAGTTAGATTTTCAGTATAAAAATAGTAAATCCATCTTAATTTATAAATTATCTATCTTTCTATACACAAACAGTTCTCTAAAAAAAAAATAACCTAGGGGATCAATTATTTCTAGATATTAATCTAAGTTTAGCATAATATTTTGTTTTTAGATGTTCTGTTTTTTTATTTCCAATGAATAAAATAAATTAATAATGAGGAGTTTAATTATAATAATGAGGAAGCTACATGATAAATTGTAGCTTAATAAGAATTATAAATACGTATTAGAAAACTCGAAAAACGTTTCGTACGTAGTTTACAGTAGTCCGTGGTCACAGGTACACTGTAGAGTAATCTTTAGAGTAGACTCAACCTGTGACCACGGGACTACTGGTCGGTCTACGGTGGTCACAGGTAAAATGGTTAATATATGATGTTTATTGCAATATGACATAAGTTTTTAAACTTATTAGTGTTATTCGCGTGTAAGAATTTTGACGTACCCGGATGTAGAACGCATGGCTTAGCGGTCAGAGCGCTTGGACGGTTACCAAGAGGCGCGGGACAAATCCCAGCGTTCAAATGTTTATACGTTTTTGAAAAATATGTCTTTTACGACGTTAGTTAATTTTATTCCAATTTCCATATATATATATATATATATAAAAAAAAAAAAAAAAAAAAAAAAAAAAAAAAAAAATATATATATATATATATATATATATATATATATATATATATTCGTATATACAAATCGAAGATTCAATTCATATTCATTTGCATGATTCTAAAACATTTTATCGATGCGTTAGAGCGTTTGTTTGTGGATATAAAATAAAATAGTTTTGGTAACAGGATGTTAGTCCCAAACGACAATTTATTGGTTCAATGAATTTGTGCAGATTTTTATCTCCATTGAATATATGTATTTGTATACCTTTAAAAGAATATATTATTATTGTTTTACAATATCAGTTGGAAAGTTTTGTATTTGTTTAGTTTTGTTATTACAACTTCAATCTTATTCGCCGCACATCAGAGTAGTTAGCGAGGCCAGTGGCAAGACATTTTTAAGGCACTTTTTAAGTTGCTTGTGTTAAGGGGCGAAATGAAAACATTTTTTTAAATATAACACTCCCCCGATTGGGATCGAAGCTGCATCCAATCGTGTTTACAGTCAAAAACTGTCCTATAACTATAACTGTATATAAAAATAGTTTTTTTTATTTCTGAGAAAATTTAAAAAGGAAATAGTGGCAGACCACTCGTCTATCAACTTTATATCAGAACATTTTTAAAGTGTTATTCGCACACACGGATTCGAACCCGCGCCTCTTTGAAACCATCCAAACGCTCCGACCGCTTAGCCATGCGTTCTTTTGAACGAACTTTTCAACTTTTGAATTATTTCTATTTTTTAACTTATAACCGAGTAGAAAAAATATTAAGTGTGTCTAACTTTAAACACGTGGGCTGTGGGATTTCAAATGATTTCCAGTTCTTTCGCTCTAGTAATGCGAAGCCCGGCGTTGGACGCTGGCCACTGATTTAGTCCACTGGCTTTTTTACTGATTTATTAAACAAATTCCCATATTTTATTGAAATATACTTTAAATCCATATGTTTTTTTAGATTTTTTAATCATCGTCGAATACTTTGCCTAAATTTGTATTGGTTTTGATTGTCTATGTAACAATTGCTCTACAGTCCCCTATCATATATTTTATAAATAGGCCTTGCTTGCTACAAATGATAATATTTAGTTTCATTTCTTACTAAATGTATTTTATACTACAAATATATTATATCTTTTGTTCTAAATAATTAAATGTCAGTCACTTCAATTTTCAATATATTGACTGTTTGTATGATCCATTCATATATTTTTAACTAAAAGGAACTAAAGTGTTTTATTTATTCACAATTACGATTAATTAAAGTTCAGAATTTAAAGTAGCAACAAAAAAATCCATGAAAAACATGAACTACCATACATTTAGACGAACTTTCAAAGAGAAGCATACTTCAAACGTTGTCATTTGTAACACAAAGAGTACACCTAACATTTTTTAACATTCAAAATAAAAATTTCGACGTATGTAGTCCGGTGTTTTTGTAAATTCATTAAAATGCATGAAAGAATTTTAAGCGAAATAGAATTTTGTGCCTAAATAAACTTGTCTCTCTGAGGTTAAATTGTTAATCGATGTGTTGTATTTCAACAAACTTTCGGCACTAGTCAAAGTATTTTTTTGGTGCTCAAAGGTGAAATTATTTATGTTGAGGCCATCGTGGCATAGTGGGACAGACGCTATTGGTTGTAGGTTCATTCTGCAGTCATTTTAATTTTTTTATTCATTCAGACACAGCACTGTTTTAAGTTCGGCCACTACACATAATGTCTTGAATTCAGACAGAAACTGTGTGATGACACTAGTTTCTTAATACCACCCTGCTACGCGGGAAAAAGCGTGAAACTAACATTATAGTGGGCTAAAACATCTGAGTGTACTTATATTGAAGCGATTCGTCGATTGATTTAAAAATATAGATATTTATTATTTTTAATATTATCGGAATAATAATAATAAATAAGAAAATAATCATAAGCTCTCAAGCTCTTTGTGTTCTACTTTCTGAGGTAACGAAACCCATGTTACAAATTATATTAGAAAACAACCAAAGCTTTTCAAATTGCAAATGAAAAATGCGAATAGTGCAAAAAATAAAGTTATCTGATAGTTATATTCAGAAGTTATATTCAGAACATACAGTAAACAAACAATAGTCTACGAGTAGCAATGCAATAAAATCTATACATATAATAAAAATATAAAAGATCGCTGTCTGTACATGGAAAATATATAAAAAAATATGACATATTTATAAATATATTATTAGGGAGATTCACCAATGTAATAGAACCCAAAATGATGATTTTAAATTTTCTTTTCTGTTTGTCTGTTTGTTTGTGCATGCTAATTTAAGAAACGGCTTAGACCATTTAGTTGCAATTTTAACTATTTTATTGTTGTGGTTATTTAATTTCAATAGGTTCAGAAATACAAAGAGAACAAGTTGCCTGAAAACAAAAAGAATATTGCAACTATTAACATTTACAGTAAAAAACAATGAACTATATTAATGCAAAATATACGAGGATAAGGTGAAATTTTACTTTGACGCTTACTTCTTCAAAGTTGTTTGGCATCAAAAGGTGTCCTTTCAAGTATTTGAACTGCCCAAGCGGTGTAGTGGTTAATGAATGTAAATGTTAGGTCCAACGTTCGATTTCAACTCAATGAATATCAAAATTAAACAAAATAATTTTCCTGCATAACAGTGTAGGCAGAAATAACGTCGCGTGAAGACTCTATTCTCCGTCGCACTTTGTCGTATCGAGCGTTTTTTTTTCATATCATATTTTGTCATATGTCAGACCGGGAATCGAACCCACAACCATAATATTTACAGTTCGACACTTTCCCATTGTACTACAATGTGCTTAAGTACTACTTTTACTAAACACATAATATTATTCGTAGAGTAATACTTGTGCAATAAATATTGTTAAAAAGAAAAACAAAATTTTTTTATTATACATAACATTTGTTACTATCACAGTGTGTTAGTTTAATACATTGAAGGTATATAAAACTTATTCGAAGTGGTCTCCATTGGCTGCAATACAGTCCTTTATACGTTGAGGCCAGTTATTCCTCACTGCCTATCGTATGGATTGTTTTAGCGACTCCAAAATATAATGGCGTATAGAGCAAGGCGTACTCTCTAAAACTGACCATAAATCATAATCCAGTAGATTAAAGTCAGGACTAGTGACGGCCAGTCTCCAGTTCTGATGAAATCCGGGACCTTCGTTTCTAATCAAGATTGGGTGGATCGAACTTTCTGACCCGGCGCAGAGTCTTGCTGAAAGGACCATTCTTGGTTATTGAACATACGGTTATTTTGTATGTTAAAATATTCCTCAATTGTAAAAAGAAACTCATAGAAGGTTCTTGGTGCTAGCTTCATTTCCCGAGGTAAAATCTTTTGTTTTCGGACAGGGTTTCTTCGAATTCGTTCCTTTTTTGCTTTAATCGCCTTGTTCGTACGAAACTATGTGGACACCCACAACTTTTTCTGTCACAAACAGAGGAAGTTTCATTGTACCAAAAGCCCGGTACACAAACATTTGACTAATACCAAGCGTATGGAGGATTTTAAAAATTATTTTTGGCACTATACCTAGTTTATGTAATGCAACCGCAGCGATTCGGAATATATCAAATAATATGTAGCCTGAATAAAAGTGTTTACCCAAAAAAATAAATAAAATTATGAAAGTAACAACATATTGAGATTATACATTTATAACAAAGTAAAATAATCTGTGTTCTACAATTAAAAATATTTGGCGAATAATATAAATAAACAGTTGACATTATAAGATAAATATATTTTTATGAAAATTGAATAAATAAATATATTTATGAAAATTGAAGATATTTATATGAAAATTGAATAGATTGAAGCTTATCTTCGTTTAATTTTGAAAGATATATCTTTGTAATGCTTTTCCGGAATACCTTAAAATATGTACGTCAGCTTTTTCTGTTGACTTGGAATTATATAATAGTATAACATTTTATTTAAGGTACATAAAACAAAAAGTGTCTATTTAAAATAAAATAAAATTTGGTCTATTTTTCATACTAAATCTAAGCAGTCAGTATCTCCATTAATAATTGTATTAAAAAAGCATTAATACAAAATATCTCTTCGCGTTAAGTTAGTAAAAGTTTTTGATAGTGTATTAGCAGATTATTGTAATTATGTTATCTTTATAGCATAATGTGCGTAGGTTTTTTTGCTGTACATACTCGTATATTATCGATTTTTTTGAACTTGCAATTATTGCAATAAAAACAAATATTGATTCCAGCTGGTTTGACAAATGAATTAAATAGTGCTAATTCTGTGCAGGATTATTTAAAATCTTTCATATTCAAATAAGTCAAAATAAAACCCATAATTTTAAGAGTTGAGATAATAATGAGGTGGTTTGAGAATTTATTTTCTTTAATTAGTAAAAATTTAGTAACATTCATCATTATTTTAACAAATACCCCGAAGCCAGAACTAAATATCTATTAGATATTTTATAAACTATTTATATATTTTATAAAAAAAAAAAAATATATTTTATAAACTATTCATATATTTTATAAACTATTTATATATTTATGGATTTTGACAGAATGAAAGTACCAAACTCAAATAAGACTTTATTAGGAATACTTTAATAGGACATTTTAAAAGTGACGGACGATAGTGATAGAACTGATGGAAATATGAAAAATTTATATATTCTTTTAAAAAGTAATTCCACTCGAATTCAAAACCTTTTGATATAAAGAAGCCTTTTTAATAAAGAATGAAAGACCTTTAATAAGAATAGACCTATTTAATATTAAAAAAAATGTACTCTTTCACTTTATATTAGAATATTCGGTACAGCAACGCAGCAGTGGAATTCTGCGAGCATTCCTGCGCTCATTCCACGTGGACTTGCTCTTACAGTAGTAGCTAAGTGTCGTTCTTTATTTTAATATCTATTATTTACATAAACAAAACATGCCTACTAAATTTTTTTTAAATACTTCTCTGGCCATAAATACTGCTATGTTATGTTGTTATAATTAAACATAAACAAAATATTACTTTTTAATTTGGAATCTGTCGTTTTTATGTGATTGTTCAATAAGAATATTTTCGTCCTAATATATTGTAAAATATTGATATAAATATGGAGTGGGATGAAAAAGAGAGCGGAACTGTGATAGTAACAAATGTTATGTATAATAAAAAAAAAATTGTTTTCTCTGTAACAATATTTAAGGCACGACTTAATATACGAATAATATTATATGTATAGTAAAATTAGGACTTAAGGCCATTGTAGTACAATGGGAAACTGTCCGACTGTAAATATTTATAGGTTGTAGGTTCGATTCCCGCTGTGACATATGACTAAATATGATATGAAAAAATACGCTTGATATGACAAAATGCGAGGTTAAATTCCGAAAATCAACACGCAATGTCTTGAATTTCAACGGAAAGCGGAGAATAGAGTCTTCGCACGACGCTATTTCTGCTTACACTGGCTGTTATGCAGGAAAATTTTTTTGTTTAATTTTGATTTTCATTGAGTTGAAATCGAACGTTGGACCTAACATTTACATTCATTAACCACTACACCGCTTGGGCAGTTCAAATACTTGAAAGGACACCTTTTGATGCCAAACAACTTTGAAGTAGTAAGCGTCAAAGTAAAATATCACCTTATCTTCGTGTGCTCTTTAACTAATTTAAGTTAGTTTGTAAGTTAGTCTAACTAATCTAATTTCCAGTTAATTCCCAACGGCTTTTATATAGTGAGTTCATATGGTAATGAGTAGAGCTTCTATACGTCTTTGCAGTTATTTTTAGCTTCACTGCGAATTGCGCTCAGAAGTTATGGGTTCAAAATCTGATTTTGTAAATTAAAATATGTTACCAAGGTGGTGTGAAATAGGAGCGTGCAGTAATTTGTCATAATTTTTTTTTATCAATATAATCGAAAATGACAATTAAATTTGAGGCAACTGTGGCGCAGTGGAACTGCGTCTGACTGAAAACCCGATTGTTCGTCGGTTTGATTTCTACTCGGTTGAATGATTGTATTTAAATTATTTTCATTTCTCAGTTCAAGTAAGATAAATGGTTATGAATTGCCACTCAACACGCGATGTCTTCAATTGGAGCTGAAAGTGCAGAACGGAGTGTTTAGACACTATATTCCCTAAGGCATATAGCGTGAAGTTTAGTAATATGGAAATCGGCATCCAATTTAGTTAGAGATAGCATTAAGTTCTGTCAGCAAGCATCTAGAGCTATATGAAGAACGAGAGACATGACTTATATGATTACTGATCTGACTTTTCATATTAGAGTAGTCAGGGAGAACCTACTGTCAAGACAATCGGAAGTCCACTTTCTGGCTGAAATTCAAAATCTTCAATCTTTCTGGATGAAATCAAGACATTGTTGATATTGGTTTGAATGGCGGATCTCAATATCACGATTTTATCGTACCAGAGCGGAGAAACGAAATGATTTCAATATAATCATTCTCGCTTCAATAATTGGGCCGACACGCAAAAGCGTTTGTAGTCAGACGTTGTCCTAACAAAATATACGAAGGGATTTTTGGGAAACCATCCTTTGAGATTCCTTGACTTTAAAAAAAACAAAAGTTTTACAAATTGAACCTCAAATATAATAAAACTAAAAAAGTGAAAAGAACGCGGTAATAAAAAGAAATAATTTATCACTTTGCTAAAGAAAACCTAAAGCAAAATATGTTAATTCCACCAAACGCAATTTAGGTGTGATAAATGCTTACATCTTGGTGCTTCTTGCTTTGACGTTGACACATTGGTCCATATATTTCGTCGACGCCATGTATTCCCCGTTAATCGAATATAAAGCCATGTTATTGATATGGCGTTTAACATAATGCAGCTTTTATAGCGTATGTGAATGGGTCTCACATAATACACTTGATTTATGATCTGTAATATACTCGTGATGGATACGCTATAGCCGTGTAGGAAATTTACGCGTTGAGGCATATTTTGGAAATTGAAGTTAGATTTGCTTTTAATTTATTAGTTTGATAGATATTTTAGTCATGTATTGACTGACATATTAGATATTTAAATCATAGGTCGCATTTTATTATGCTTAACTGAATTAAAATTGGAAGCAAGATTAACTATTCTCGGTTTAGAATAGAGTTTCTTAACAATAGTCGGGATACTCCTTTCTTCACTTATCGCCTGAATTCAACACATTGTGTGCTCATGGCAGGACTCAATGCTGCGTTTTGTAAAAATAATTTAAATATAATCATTATTCCGAGTATATCCTTTAGCCCTCGTGGTTATATTCAAACTCTACTTCTTTTTTTTTAATACTGACATCTCTAACATGATCCAGGTCCTTTTCAGCTTTAGATTTTCGTTAACTTGTTTTGGTGGTCTTTAGGATTTTTTTATTTTTACACTACAGTTTGAAAATTCCTTACATCCAATCTTTTTATTAATTTGGTACGGTACTTAGATTTAAATTATTAATTTTTTAATTTTAAATTTATATAATATATAAGGTATATAAATTTAAGAAATAGAAATTAATAATTATATATTAGGTATTGTGATCAAAAAACATATTTAGAAAACGTACAAACAAAAATTTAAAAAATAGGTATTGTGATGTTTAGAATATAGTTACGTGTACATATATTATGTATATTAGTATTTATTATTAATGTATGGGTGTAGAAGCGGCTGTACCTCTTTTTATATTATAGGCGCTATTGAATTGCTTTGCAGCAGTAATGCAAATTTCATTTTCTCCATATATTTATATATTATACTTTAAAAGGCGCGTATATTACCACCTTAAAGGCCCGCCACATCCTTCTAGCTCGTCTGGTGTAGCACGTGCTCGTGGGCGGCAGTGTTAACTTTTACAATCAGGGTACCCAAACTTTCGTTTGTCTTGTCTATAGTATAAAAAAAATTATTTTATTTATTACATTATCATTGCTTTGGGTTCTATTATATTGATAAATACCACCAAATTATTATCTTTAAGGAAAATAGAAAAGCATCAAGAGAGGATTTCTCGAAATTCCCACGGGCGCCAGAAAAGCGAGATTTGAGTAATATAGCTTAAACAAGGTTGCAGGCTACAGCTTGTTATACATATTTAATTAACTGGGAATACTTATATCATAGAAAATAATTTAAATTATTTACATTATTCCGTTCTGTCAAAAGACGAGGCGCGGTGTTGAGTTCCGTTACCCAGCACGCAAGGTGCGGATTCGAGGAGTAAGCGGAGAATAGAGTGTCTTGACACTAGTTTCTCTCTGACTATATACAATAGAACATTTTGAGATTTTGAATAAAGGATATGTCGATCTGAATTGGATGGAATTAAATTATTTATATAATCCATATAAAATCGAATTAACTGACTAAAAAACGCAAAACCTGTTACATAATGTAAAACTATACTTCCTAGTAGTATCGGCTCTCACCAACCGAAGTGACCTAAATACTACTTGACTCAGCGTCAGTTTTGGAAGCGTCTGCCTTTTGATTGATTGATATCGATTCTGTTTCACTGGGGCTTTTTAGTCGGATGCTGGGTAATGGATCAAGGAAGAACTAACTTTTAATACTGAAAAAAGGGTGACCTGAAAATATTCAGGTAAAAAGCAGTCATTAAATTAATATATAAAAGATAAACTTTATATCTATTTTCACGAAAATTACAGATTACACAATATTAATTACACAATTATATATATATATATATATATATATATATATATTGGTGGTTTTCCCCACTTTTTTAAAGTCAGTCAGGTCAGTACATATAGATTAATATCACCGCTTCCTTCTAGGCTTTTGTTTAGTTTGGGGCATACACGTTATTACTTAATGAAGTTTATTATAGCACATCAAACGCTCTGGATCCTTTAAGCCACAGAAAGCGACGTACTCTCATATTTGTTGAATGAAGCATGATTTTCAATTTCATATATTATTAATCATTTAGATAACAAGTAAATTTACATGTAAATTGATGTCGGTATAGAATTAATGGGTTAACAAATTAATTATAATAGCTCGTGTGAAATCGAATTTATTTGGTTGGTAGTTCATGTCGTGTGAACTTATATATGTACCTATATAGTATTAGCCTTCGAATAATTTCCATGGATTTTTCCATTGCAATTCCATATCATGTTATTGATTTTACTTCTGTACATTAAATAGAGGAGGTAATTATGTCGCAGTGGAACAGCGTCTGATGCGGTTGGTTGTGGGTTCGATTCCCACGCGGTGGAATGATTATATTTAAATTATTTTCATATCTTCGCTCACACATTGAATTCTGCGACTCAATAATCAATGTCTTTATTTCCAGAGGAGAGGGGAGAAGGGAGTGTCTTATACTTATCCTACTTATTATATATATTATCACTAGATTATCTCTGAATGCCCTGCTGTGGAGTAAGCGTAAATCAAAACAAATCTGTCTTAAATCACTCTTTTTTCCGTTTTCTTATTAAAATACGTAGTGTTGATTGGACACCATATTATATTATATCTGACAGAAAATAACTTGACATTCTATCATAGTGCAGTGGAACAATCTCCTACTGTAAATGTGATGGTTGTGGGTATCGAATACGATACCCTTTCATTAGTACGATTATTTAAGTTATGATTCGTCTGCCTGTTCTGATAGAACAAAGCGGGGCGTTGAGTTCTGCTACTCAGAACACATTGTGTAAAATTCAATACAAGTTAAGGCAGTGTGTTTTTCACTTTCCGCTCTTGTCCGAGACATTGCGTGTTGAGGAGCGGAACTAACACCACTTACCAGTGCAGGGAAATGAAAACCATTATAAAATGATGATTCTTCGCGTTTAGTCACTGCGCTACGATAGTCCCTATTATCTTACTTTTTTTGAAACATTTTATTTCTACTTAAAATGAGTAGTCCCTCCATGCTATCGTTGAATTCAAGACTTGATACTTTTTGACCTCCATAAGTTATCTTCTATTATAAAAACTTAGTATAAAATAATGACATTATGTCAAAGCTTTAATTCTGTTTTTAATGTTACGAACAATGATTTTCTTTTCAAAAACTATATTATGAATTTTATACAGCTTCACACTTTCATCTAGAGAGAAACTAGTGTCAGGGCACATTGTTCTCCACCTTTTGTTCCAATCCCAGACATTGTGTGTAGTGGCGAACCTCTATGCAACGATTTGTGAAGAATTGACAAATATATTATGAAATGAGAAGTCATGTGTATCATTGAAATGATTGGGATGATGATACTCCGTTCTCTGTTTTCCGCCAAAAAATGATACCTTACGTGATGTGAAGGGACACTTAAAGCCAGCGGCGCAGGGAAACGAAAAAATAATCTTTCTCCCGAGTGGGAATCGAAACTACAATCGCCACGTTTACTGAGAAACGCTGTGCCACTGCGCCATGATGGACTCACAAGTTATATTATTACAGCGATAGAGGGTCCAAAGCTCTTAATATTATTTAGAAATAAGATTGGTATGCCAAAAACGAGTTTTATTTTAGTATACTCGAATTATCTATACTAATGATATACTCGTAATAACGAAAGTAACCCTGTCCGTCTCTCTGTCACCTCATCACGGCCACTCAATTCAATTCTTATTAGCGACCCGTCTATGTCTAAACATTTACAAAATGTGACTACTGGAGTCGCACTGAACCCTTTGTCTAACTTTACAGGAAAAAGGAGAGATATTTATGACAAAAAAAAATTTTTTTAACATTTTTTTAATAAAAATATACATTTAGTTTTCAATTCTTTTTTGGTTGCATTCAATTCCATAGTTAAAACTCACACGAGAATAAAATCCGCAACGTACAAAGACATGTAACAGATACATATTCTATGCAACGTTTAAAGAACATTTTCAAGTATATAATTTGTACTTTTTAATACGCTGAAGTGAAACTCTAAAATGAAATAAAAAGAAAATGCCAAGCTTTCTCTACAGGATTAACATCTTGCAGTGACCTAGATACGAAATACAAATCTGTATGTCATAAACACTACACTAGTTTAATACCGTCTGTATTTTGTCATATTTTTACCCTTTTGTAAACCTCCGTTATAGAGAGAGAGCTGATAATCTAAAATAGAAAAAAAAAGAATAAATCGTTTCTTCTTATTCTTCTTTTCTTATTTGTAATATTTGTACTAAGTGTGTAAATAATCACATACTTAGTATAATAAATTGAACGTAGCGATTCGAACCTGCGCGTTTTGAAAACCGTCCGTTTCTCTACAGAGAATGCTAAGGCTTAATGGTCAGAGCGGTTAAACGGTTTGCTAGAGGCGTGGGTTTGAGTCCCGCCTTGTACAATTTTATATACGTTTTCTATATCTTCTTTTTTCATTTCTTTGCTCTGCACGTTAAGAACTACCACTCAATACACAATATTTGGAATTTGGGCGGTAAGTGGAGAACGGAGTGTCTCGATGCTAGGTTCTAAGCTGGTCATCTTTTCTTTCTTCACAATACACAAAGAATGTGTAAAGAATAAAAATTAAAACAATAATCTAAATACCCTGCAAGCATGGAAAAATGCTATACAGTACAAGATTAAATATTGTTCTCATTTAGCTGATGCTTGAACCGCAAACTTCCTTGCTAGAGCAGGACTACAAAAAACCGAAGCTTTGTTTACAACTTCACTTCAGAACGCATTGGATCGTATAAATTTTAATGAGTCCACCTACAGTTCAGAATTTTTTATCTAGACATTTTTACCAGAAAAATTATATCGGGATGCCTGGATAGTCAAAGGATTTTTATGCACGCGCCATTTTAGCCAAGTTGAACTTTATTTCAATACTGGAAAAGTTCTATATACAACGAATTTGTAAAAAATTACAATATTATAACATTCGGGAGCGATTTTCGGACGTAAATAGGGCTTCAAAATATAACAATGTTTTCGCTATAGCCTTTTGATCCTCATTTTTTTGCAAATGATGGCATAAAGTTGTCATTGAATGTGGGACCTCTTTGTAGACTTACAGGCTTACCAGTTCAATTGGAATTCGGAAACATCAAACAGGGGCTATATATTGTGTATTATGAACTAAGCATTATAAGTTGATTGGTCTAAATTTATAGGTTTTTAAAACATATATATATGTATATATATTTATATTTTTTGTGTAACGTAATAGTAGGGGTGTTCCAATTCTATTTTTAGAAATATTTTTATTTATAGATCAGGTTTAAATTCGAGGCGGAATGGAGTTCAGCCACCTAGCATAAAAAAATTAAATGTAAGTAAGTGTCTCTTTTTCTCTTAATATCCAACACAAGGTTGAGCTCCAGTGCGAATGGATAACAATCTTGCACTGTTTAAGTGAAAAAGAGAGAGATAATATTAGATTGATCACATACATATATAAGATAATATTCTATATACCGTTTTCTTCTTGTAAATTGTTTTTTTTAGCAACTTGTTTTTTTTTATTTGTTTTTATTTTATTCTGATTGTATATGTATTATTTGTATGAACTTTTTTTTTATTTGAATTTGATATTAGAAGGTACGACGTAAATATCAACGTATGTTTAAGGATCATCAAAGACTATCTTCCATAATACTAGAGATACCAGTAAGTTCCAATTGCGGCCAAACATCTGATTCGATTCTACATTAATTTTGTAGCAATTTCTAAATTAAAAAAGTGGCTTTGCTTTTCACAGCATAGTAGGTTCGATTCTATCGTATATAACTCTGTTAGCCATTTTCCACCCAAATTCTTGACAATATGTATTAAGTGTAGGAGAGCAAGGCCACAATTTGCTTTACTAAAGTTGCCATGGAGAAAATTTAAACATTTATTCCCCAGAGTGTGGATTGAACCCACAACTATCACGGTCTACAAAACTAAACTACTGCAGTATTGTAATATTGCACGTAATGGAATTAGAACAATAGAATAAAAGTGTACAATACGTCTTGTGCTGATACAGTAAAAGAATAGGCTGCTAGCTGAAGCCGTTCACTAAATTTATCTCCGAAAATAGCTTCAATGTACCATTAGGTTTCGGATTTTTCCCATTCGATAGCTATTGTTTCTAAAAATCTATTATTTCACAATTTCCACTCGTGTTTTAGTTCAATTACTTTGTGAAGTATGAAAATTTTATTTTCAGTTATTAACTAATAATGTGCTATTATATTTTGTACTAGTTATGACCGCGGCTTCGTGTGCATGGAATTCTAAAATAAAAGTAGCCTAAGTTACTCCTTATTACATCAGATATCGTCAAAATCGGTCCAGTCGTTTGAGAGATTAGCCGGAACAAATAGACAGACAGTCAAAAGTTGTAAAAATATTATCTTAATGTATATACTGTGTATACATACATTTAGTAAAAAGCGGTTATTTTCGAGTGAGAGAGCTTTAGAGAGTGGGTTCAAATCTCAATCAAGGGAAGGTTTATATTAATATAATTATAGTATAGAGCGCCCAGCTTTGATGTGGTGAAATCAAGAAATATAAAATATGGCGAGGGATCCGATATTCAATACATAAAAAAATAGAATAAAACAATAGAAATAAATGGAGTTACATGTTCTTCTCTGGAAGACAAAGCGCGGCGTTTAGTTCCGCCACTTGTATGCTTTATGGGCGGAAGGGGAGAAAGGAGTGTCTTGACATGGCAAAAGGTGTGCCACCGGACTACCCTGCTGTGCAGGAAAAAGTGTAGAGCTCATATAAGATGTGTAACCAGAAAAAAAAACAAGTTTTTAAAGAATATGCTTTAACTTGGCATATTGGAAATTCCAAATGCTAAAACATATTTTTAGAAAACGTATAAAAAATTATTATATTATTAAAATTTATTATAAATATTCATATATATATTCTCAAAATATGTTTATCAATTTCCAGTCACTGTGATTAGCACTTTAAACTAAAAATATCAAATGCCTTTTAAAATTTCCAAAGTGAATTTAAATGAGTAGTTAAAAGCATTGTACCTTATCGTTTCTTATCTTATATTGGAAAATCGATATTTTCATAAAAAAATTTTGCAAAGTAAAGACATTTCATTCTCCACTTCGCGGAACTCAACGCCGCGCTTTGTTTTAGATACCAAAACGGAGAAATTAAAATATATTAAATATAATTATACCCCCGAAGTGGGAATCGAACCTACAACTGATGCGTTTACAATCAGACGCTGCCCTACTGCGCCACGATGGTTAAAATGAAAAATCGAAATTTCGTACTAAATTGATTTCATTATTGGTTTCATCGTGGTGTAGTTTGAAATGTCTCTTAATGTAGATGCAATGGTTCTAGGTTCAATTCTCTGTTAAAAAAAATGTTGAATTCATACAAACATCCTGTATATCTAAAATGGACGGAGAGCTAAGGCAAAATGAAATATTTTTTTTTTTGTTTTTAAAATCATTCGTCGTATTATATACGTTATAAGTTAATACAGTTGTATTAACTATTCAATACATATCAACGAATTGGCTGTTAGATTCAAAAGCCACAGTGCCAATCAATTTAGAGCGCGCAAAGTTTTAATTACGTGACGAAATTAATTTGAGATTAACTTCTGCAATTTGTGTGTTTGTGTACGCGAATAGTGTTTTCAGAAGTTATTATTATAATAGCCATACTGTTATAAGCACACTAACGACCCGCTAGCGGTTCCGCCTGCGTATTCTATACTTAAATATTTAATATTTTCGGTGGTTTTTTCTTAAAACAATGAACTTCCTGGAAAGACAATAAAAAACAATGGATAAAAACCTAATTTTATCCAAAGACCCTTAAGTATCTCTATATAAAACTTCATCACAATCTGTTCAGTCAGGCAGAGCACAGACAGACAGATTTACTTTCGCATTTATAATATTATTGCATTTATAATATTATTGGAATTACGTTAGAAAAGTTGTGAAAAGCGAGAAGTTAGTATTTACTCTAACACACTCCACTCCACAAGTATATTACTTAATTGATAAAAAAATTAATTGATGCCAACCAAAAAACATAGATATATTATATATGAAGCCGTCTTGGTGCAATTGCTGAATATTTGAATATACAAGTAATGGTTGTAGGTTCGATTCCAACTCTGGGAAATTTATATCTTATATTTATTTATTTTAATATGTATAATATTAATACTAAAAATATGATAGGTGTAGCGTGTAGGGTTCCAATATTATATCTGTCTATCTGTAAGACAAAGCGCGGATTTAAGCTCCGCCACTCAACTGTTGTCTATGCACACCCTGAAATATACTGGAGATGCGTGAAGATGAAAGTAATATTTTTAATATTTTACTCATTTACAAAAAGCGCATTTTCTTTTCACTACTGCTTTTTTCCGAAAATAATCACACTACAACAAAATATTTCCACCGTCTCTATGGCAGAGACAATACGATAAAGTACTGCGAGGTTAATGGCCCCCGCTGAGTTTTTATCTCTCATCTTAAGTTTGAAGTAACATCGTAAATGAGATTCACGATATTTTTATGTTAAGTTTCCTTCCTTTTGAACTTAAGCGTATCGATGTTTCATTTGGAAGTAGTGGCAAGTTACAGGTATATACTCCGACATGGTTTAGGTCGTGCAGCTATGTGCGCGTGATGGTCGTGTGTTCGATATCAGCTTGAAGAAATGTTTGAATGATGACAAAGCATAGCTATGGATACTGTTATTAAGTAACTTGTGTATTTTGAGTTTATATGAAAAATTAACATTTATTTGAATTTACAAAGTTCATAAAACAGCTTTTGAAAAAGTAGAAGAACTTTCCCTGGTGCGGTAATAGAGGTAGGTCGACCTCGGTTGACCTTCAGGTAAACTATCAGAACCCCCGGAGGGCGTGTAGGGATAAAGCGTGTAGCTAAAAAAATAATTAATATTTTTTTTGCATACAATTTTTTTATGTATAAAGCTGCTAGTTCAATCTGTAATACAATGTCTGACTGACGCGTTGTTTGTAGTTTTGATCCCCATTGATAGATTGATTATATTTAAATAACTTTAATTTCTCCGCTCAGTAAAAACGCAGCTGTAAATGTCAATATACACTGTCTCGAAATTGGGCAAAACGTAAAAAGTGCAGAGTCGTCACATTAAGTTCTTTGCCTCACAAGTATATCTATATTTATACATATTATTTTGCTTTTTTTTCTGTTTGTCTGTATATCTGTGCGTTTGTGCAAGCTTATTTCAGAATCGGGATACCAATGTAAATGCATTTTTAATTATTGTATTTTGGTAAGCTTCTTTAAACATTTTGTATTTATCTCATGTCAATCGGTTCATAAATAAGCTTAAGCATAACTGGTGATTTAAGTGTGTTGTTATAGTCGTGTAGTTTACGCAGGCGAAGCCGCGAGCGTTCGCTAGTGTAGAATATGCGTGACACTAAAAGATATAAGCTACAATTTGTCGTCCAATTATAATGAAATTGCCAAAATAATTGCCGTATATTACGATATCAATTCATACAATGGTACTTCAATATCAAAATTACTTACCGATGTTCAGTGCTGATATAGACGCCAATAGAATAAGAGCCCTTCCCATCATTTTGATTGGTTTTTCAATTTTCTGTAACAAATGAATAAAATGTACATAAAAATATATATCTTTTTTGTAGTTCTATGAATGAAAATTATTAATTTTCGCTCGCATTGTGCTGGTTTAATTTTTGAAAATGTTGAAAACATTGTAGCTTTATAACTCGGCTTTTTAGTGTTTTGTACGAAATGCAATGTGGTTTTAGAATATATTAAAGTATTGATTTTTTTGTTTTTTGAAAGTAATATTTATAACATTGAATAGGGGAGACTGAGGAGTACAAATATCCTATAATATAATAGTTAGCTCCTGAAATTTTCTAAAAATAAAATATAAAATTTAAAAAAGTAGTTTTTACAATCTCTTAATACCGTGGCGTGGACAGTGTCTGACTGTAAATGTGATTGTTTGTAGGTTCGATTCCCTCTAGGTGGAATGAGTATATTTAAAATATTTTAATTTCTCCGCTCTGGTAACTAAAACAACTGACAAGTAATGTCCCGATTTTGTTCTTAAAGTGGAGAACATAGTGTCTTGACAATAGATTCTCTCTGTCACTATGTAGGAAAAGACGTGAAGCTGTAAAAATAATCGAAAAAGACAAACTAGTGATACCGTAGTGTATTTCATTTTGTCGTCTACTTAAGATAAGTGTGTGTGAGTTTCGTAAGTGTACCGGAAAAGTTTGTTTCTTTTTTTATACATATCCGCTTCGCTGCTTCTAAAATTGCGTATTTATATCACTCTTCTTCATTTTCCACTCATAATAAAATATACAAAAGCCTAACTGTACATTTTAGAACACCTTCGTAATGATTTACCACAAAATAAGGTTAGTTTTTACAGCATTTTTGTTGTTTAATTGTGTGAAATAAAAGATAAATAAATTAACCAAATACATATGAAAAAATTGTTGCCTTAAAGAAATTTCTTAGATTTCCACTACGAATTTTGTTAGCTAAATTAAAAAAAAACTTTTTATCTCACCTCTATTGAAAAACAGGTAAAAAAATTAAAAGAAACTTAAAGTATTAGCGTACCCTTGGACCGGGACTAAGTTGTGTAATATCGCGATAATCCCTCAAAGGGCTCTTCGGAAACGCTAAGTCGCAAAGTAAACAAACATTTTAAGACTTAAAAAGACGGTACTTAGAACGGAAACGTGCACTCGAGTGAGACCCTCCCTTTGACATTTTATACTTAGGAGATTATAGCAGTAAATTTGTAGAAATGTATTAAAATTTCGTTGAAATGAAATACTTAAAATATTATTTTGATGCATATATCCGATATGGATAGTGATTTTGACCAATTTGAAGCAATTAACTCAACAGACCTAAAAAAGCAAAATTTTTACCTTATTGGGTCAAAGAGAGAACCTAGTGGCAAACACTCCATCGTTAATTTTCGATATCATTTACACAAAGTCGTTTTTTAAAGTTTTTTTACAAGAGCCGAGAAATTAATGAAATTTAAATATAATCGTCCCCTTGAATAAAAATTATACACAAAATTTTTGCATTAATAGATACTTATAGCAGCTTTACTGCACCATGAAGGCGATATATTTCAACTTAATTTCCACTCACAATTTATTTTCTTTTGATAGATTTTATTTTATCTGATACAAATTTATATATTTGTATATATTAATCTATATTTATATGTATGTATGTATTGTATTATTCGTTTTTCTTTATTATATTAACATATTAATAGCTTTCACAAAGCGGATAATTCTGAGAGTACCTTCTTTTATATCTCTCTGGTCTCCTTTATAAATAGGTGTATTAGAAATTACTACCACACCTTAAGCCCACCAGACCTAAATATATATACTTATATTATAATACATATATACCTCATAATGTACAGCGCATATTTAAAACCATAAAAAGAATTTAATACCGTCGTAATACTCATATTTTTATATTATATAAAAAAAACATGATAAATGCTTATCACAATACCGTAACTAAGTTTGTAACATAAAAAATGGGAATTGTTATTCAAATTACAAACAGATATACATTTTATGTGCCTCGTTTATGTAAAAAGATTATATATATTGAGTGTATGACAATTTTAGGTTTTTTTTTTCAGTATAATCATATGCTGTTTGACATACATATATTTTTATTTATTTGGTACTAAGACCAAACGTGACATAGCTTTGGTTACTCAAAATAACTTTACTTTCGCTAATAAAAAAAAAAAATTTCGCTAATAATCTTCATATCGATAAACATAATTGTAACTCACATTATAGCAGCTATGTCTCACTAGATGTAGAAACGACAAAGACTAAAATGTATCCAATCCTCGAGTATGATTTAAACCCACTACATTCAATCAGGCACGTACCATTCAAACAAAAATCAATAATAAGTTCTTT
The DNA here is from genome assembly GCA_038994665.1 of Podotricha telesiphe. NCBI lineage: Eukaryota > Metazoa > Arthropoda > Insecta > Lepidoptera > Nymphalidae > Podotricha > Podotricha telesiphe. Next base: position 830,287 of record JAOYRR010000375.1, on the reverse strand, counting down.
GATTTTCGCGATTATTACACATTTTGAAATGAAATTATTTTAACCGGATTAATCGCGTATACTTTTTGTATTCGCAAATACATTTTTAGAACCCGACGTTTCGAACACTACAGTAGTCCGTGGTAGACTCAGATGGCACTTGTCTGTCATTTGATATAATTATTATCTTAAACTACCGCCAACGATTTCTTAGTTGCCTCGCGTACTGCCCTGGATTCTTGCAACATGAGCTGACTGTATCTTTATCTCTGCTGTGATGGGATTGAGACTTCAAAGTTTTCAGTATTGGGTCCCAGGTGGTAGAAAGTTGCCAACGGTCTTCTCTATTGAAATTAGGGTGTTTTTGTATTTCAATAGCCTCGCGGATTATCCTTGGGATATATCTGTTTTCCCTAGCGAGAATATGAGGTTTAACAAACCTGATGTAATGGTTGGGTTTATCCGTTGTATACTCACACACAGCTGACTTCGATACACGCCCTTTCTTGATATCGCAGATGTGTTCCTTCACCTTTATACCGATGCTCCTCTTTGTTAGCTCAATGTAAGAATAGCCACAGCTACAATCTAGTTTTTATATACCAGCACACTGCAAAAAAATGTTTCTTTTCACTGGTCTCAAGAATTGGCAATTTTTTTTGTTAGGCTTGAATATAGTTTTCACTGAAGCTTTCCTTAAGATATTGCCTATCCTGTCTGTAATTCCCTTCACATATGATAGTAGTGCTGCTTGTCTATCCCCTGTGAGCGGCTTGTTGGTCAATAAGGCATCAATAAGGCAACTTATAAATAAGTTATTAGTTATATTTTTGAGTTCTTGTAGATAAATCTTTTTTAGCACTCTATACTTTCCTTGGGACAACCCTAATTTCACCTTCCTACGCCGTTTATGTAGTTTCCGCCGTGCGCTCTGTCACTCAGTCAGTAACGCAAGAGTTTTCTATATATACCAGCGACGTTTCGGAATTTCAGCGGGCTTTTCGTAAAACAATGAAGTTCCTGGAAAGACTAAAAAAAATTTAGAAAATCCTATGGCCATCCCATGATCTTCAAGTATCTAAAACTATATAAAATTTCATCACAGTCAGTTCAGCGGTTTGGCCATGATGACCCGCAAACAGACTGACAGAATAGCTTTCGCATTTGTAATATTAGTATAAACGTATATAGATTTTGGAAACCAATATTGTATATACAAATTATTTAGCCATAAGTGGCGCAAGTTGTCAGTAATGTAAGATTAATTGGTAAGTCATCAATAACGCCGTCATTTCACTAAGCGGCCACCGGCCCATGTGATGCTGATCTCCTCTATGCCTCTAATGATTTAATAATTATACCTAAATCTATACCTAACAGGTCGTAGATATTTATGTTGTCTGGAATATTGTTTATATATTAATAGGTGAAGAAAAAAGTTCAGAGAAATTTTTACAAAATGAAAACTATACGATGGCGGAGAGTAACAAAATTGTATGTCAAACACATTATAATGTGTACACTTTTGTATGTAAACATTAAAGTAGGTTATTAGTGTGTGTGTTTAAGACATGTTTTTCCATATGGATAAGCTTAAAAAAAAATAACAGAAAATACGAAACTGCATATAATCTATACATACAACAAAAATGTAAGTGATCGCTGTCTGTAGTAACTGGAAGATATATATTATTAGGGGCATGTATCAAAATATAATAAAATAGAATATGTAATAGAACCCAAAACAATGTTTCTTAAATTTTCTTTTCTGTTTGTCTGTTTTTGTTTATGCTAATCTCAGAAACGGCTTTACCAAATTAAATGCATGTCGACTATTGCATATTTATTGTTTTGTTTAATTTCAATCGGTTTAGAAATAAAAAAGTTGCAGCCATTTGAATTATAAACTTAAGAATAGTTTATGATTTAAGTGAGAACGTGTGCGGGTCAAAAAATTAAATAGTTAAGTCATATAATTTACGCAAGCGAAGGCACGAGCGTGTCGTTAGTGTTTAAATATATTTTGAGAATTTTGAAACATAATAAATTGTAAAAGTATTCAAGGAAACGATGTATAAATTAAAATTATAGTTTCTAGGGTCTGCTAAGAAAAGTCTCGACATTGTGTCGCCACTACCACATAGCGTCCTATTATGAATTCTTAATACTATATGAGTATGAAATTCTTCAACGATTAAACTCAGTCTTATCAAAAGCTTACAAATTTTTACTTCGGTAGTATTAATTAATTTTGCCCCACCTACCGTCCTTACTATATGTAAACTAAACGTCCATAGTTTGCCATGCCAGTAGTTTTTTTAGCAATGGCCTCAAGCAATAAGGGTTGCCTTAATTTTATTGTATGTGCATTTTGATAATTTCTTAGTTCAATAGTTACGTTTGTGTACAGTAGAGACTATTTGTATATTTCCAAATGGAAACCGGAAATCGAAGTGACATTTGGTAACCGCACCTTTTAAACGGTAAAAGAAATAAAATGCGTGAGTTTTGCTATTTTAGTCATGTATAAAATTATATTGTATAGAATTTCATTATTACTCATATAATGGTATTTCTGTCATAGACTAATAGATCAGACGCATCACCGGTCGCATAGAAATGACGCGTTTATCGATAACACCATCAATCAATCATCAATCTTATTCAAAGACCAGCTTGTCTAATTTACTATAATGTAACTTTCTTTGTATAAAAGTAACTATATAGGTATAGGTTCGTCGTTGCGTTATAAAAGCCATCATAACACAGTGGGTCAGTCTGTTAGTAAACGTGATAGCGGTAGGTTCAATTTCCACTTGCAGAAATAATATATTTAAAACTATTTCCATTTTTGTCATTATGCCGCAGTGGGACTGCCTATGAAGTCCCACTTGGGGCATCCCACTTTTCATATCTCCGCTCTGGTTCGTGAGGCAAAGCACGGCATTGAGTTCCGCCACTCAACACGCAATGTCTTGATTTGCGGACAGTGGCGTACGGAGTGTTTTGAAACTAGGTTGTCTCTGACTATCCTGCTATGCGGGTAAAAAGCGTAAAGCTGTTTTTTTTTCATTTCACTGGTCTGGGCAGACAAAGTACGGCTTTGGGACTCAGCTTTCATCATACAATGATTTTAATTTATGGAAAGTGAAGGAAAGAGTATTCTAACTTAGAATGTCCATGCCTAATCGCTATATATGGGAAAAGCGTAATATTTTTATATAACACAAATGTATACTTTTGTACTAATTTATTTTATTTATAGACACGAATCTCCCATTTCTTGCGGATTAAGAAAAAATAACATAAAATTAGCTATACGTCACTCCGTTTTACACTTGTTTCTGGCTAAAGTAAACACTGCACTTTGTCTATCAGAAGCAAAAACTATTTTATATATACGCCACGACGATATCTAATAAGTAAATAGCATTTTTTTTTTGTTATTTAGAAGACGCTGAGTCCACATAATGCTTACAGCATTCATTTGTAAGTAATATAGTATTAGTACCAAAGAGCATACAATTTTTCATACAGATAAAATATTATTTGACGATTATGGAGTTTGATATATTATGATAGTAAATCATAGCAGCGGAATATGCCGTGAGATATCTGTCCCTGGAGTTAGACCTCCCAGACGACCGTGGAAGCGATAGCTAGATGTCGTGAAGGAGGATATGGTATATATTTTTAAACATTTTTTAAAGTGTTATTCGCACACTAAGGAAATTAAAAAGACATATTTAGAAAACGTATAAAACTTTTGAGCAGGATTTGAACCCGCGCCTCTTAAAAACCGTTCAACATCACAAATTCATTCTGCATCCAGCTACGTTGAAATTCTTATACGCTTATTACAACTTATATTTGTAGCCAATGGACTCACCACCAACCAACCAACTGCATGTTAAAGAACGTGCAAAGTGGAAAAGGTTATATTAGTAAATGGTTAATGCCAGCAAGAAGAAGTACAACCTGTACGTCGCTTTATACATAAGTGTTTTTTTAAATATACGGTAATGTGTGTAATTTATTAAATATTGGCTTTTTTCAGTCCAAACTATTTTCCTTAACTTACTAATGTGTTTATTTTAAATATATTATAAAATATACGTAATTATTATGTAAATTCCATACATTATATGTGTAATATTTTAAAATATTGGTCCCAAAATAATGTTTATAAAACACTTACACACTAGAATTTATACTTTAGTAATCCAATTCAACAACAGCCGTTAGGAAATCGTCCAAGCGCTCTGACCACTATGCCATACGTTCTATCCAACTGAGTGAGTTCTATTGCTAGAAACTGACAATAAAATTTCACATTTTAATATGATTTTCTAGAAATCACATTTATTCTATGACAGCTATATGCTTTCCAAGCTTACGCTTAAATATATTAATCTATTAGTGAAAAATAACAAAAATCCATACATTTTAAATTCAATTTCAATGAATCCCTTTTAAGCAGATGGCAAGCCGTCGCCCCCCACCCCCTGTCAGTACTCAAAAAAATTAATAGCGCGTTCATGCATAGTTTTCCCCCATACAAAATACTCATCCGTATGGAAACGCATAACAGATATTAATCACAAATGTTTGGAAGCTGCTTTTTGTTGCATAAAAAAAATGTTTTGCCATGCGTTCGTGTATTAAAAATTAACGCGAGACTGATTGATTTTCACCCTTTTGTCTTTTATTTGTGTAATTTTTTTTCGGTAAAAAAAATGCGGTTTTCGCTACAACACTTTAATTGTGGAGGGTTCCTTTTACTTTAATTCGATGAATATAAAGAGTGTGAGAGCTTGGTGACTATAGTTTGAGTTTTAAAAAAATATACTAACAAATAAATTAATTCACGACGTTGAAAACACTTCACTTATAATTTAGTTTAGTTTATTAGTTATAACGTTCAATGTTGCGCACTTATCACTTCACCAATGTTATACATACAATGAGGAACAAGTAAAATTATATTAAATTCTATTCGTAAAAGAACTTGGAACCTTAGTTATAATATAAAGATTTTTTTTTGCAAAGCAAAGGACTCACACTTTTCTTATTCTAAGTGTTCCAAATAATATTACAAACCAAGTTTAATATTACAAACCAACACTCCAATTTTATTTATTTGTATAGATATTATAATGTGTAAAAACTTTTGTGCTTTTATATGAAAATCTCTTTTTAAAGAAGCACATTAGAACGTTAAATACATTATTACTGTCCTACTTTACGTTTAAAGCTTTTTTATAATTAATATTGGGCTAGAAACACACAAACTTTATTTTTAACTATGATGATTTCGAAAAAAGATAAGCATAAGTTGTGTATTAGAATATTTTGATTGTCAGTTTCAGGTTCAAATTACTTGAGTGAATAATAATAAATATACCATAAAATGAAAAAGCAAAAATAATTTTAAGTTTTTAAGTGTTATTCTCATACTTAGGAAATTAGAAATCTTTTAAAAATTTGAATGCAGCGGGATTCGAACCAAAGCCTCTTAGAAACCGTCCAAGCGCTCTTACCGCTAAGCCATGCGTTTTACACCCGACTGCGTCGTAATTTTTTTATGCTTATTACATCTTATTTGTGTTGTTAGCAACTCTGTAGAGAGTTTTTTAACAGTTTCTGCTACCCAAAGATTATCCTACGAACAAACGTTTGGCAACTGAGAAACCTTTCAAGCAGACGGTTTCCAAGAGGAGCATGTCCGAATCCAGCTGCGTTCAAATTTACATACGTTTTCTAAAAATTTTAATAGAAAGTCATAGTTTTAAGTGTTTCTTATAGTTAACGTTTAATAAAAAATATATATATTAAAAATATTTTTAACAGTTTTGCGCTTTTGCTGCATAACAGTGCAGCATAGGTAGAGTGAGTCTAGTGTCAAAACACTCGGTTATTCTTTTTCTTTTAAGATCTTTTGTTGAATGGCAGCTCAGCGCCGCAATTTTGCGTAACCACAGCAATGAAATGAAAATAATGAAAATATAAAGTAATTTCCGCGAGTGGGAAACTCACGACCACTCGTTTACATTCAGACTCTCCCATTTTAATTCTAATATAACTTTTCTCATCTTAGTATCACAAAAAATTGTGACATAAAAAGTTAGCCATATTTGTTATCACAGGGCCGTAATAAAACTACACATAGACATAGCATATAAGCATAAAACTAAACTTACGCACGAGTTTGGGGGCCATTTTTACGATGCACTTACAGTGTTCCGAACTTACGATTTATTAGCTTTGTAGTGTTAAGATTGATGTTGTCATACATACGATTTGACTTGACTTTCCTTGACTTATTTTGATTATATTAGAACATTATGTCCTCCGATAGGTTCAGTTATCCCTTTGGGACATATCCCGTGGTCCCGGCTAGTGGCCGCCGTGAAGTATCGATGAGTATAATGATAGAAGTATAAGGTTTTAGTTGATAGTCTGCCTTTTTACATTTGCTGGTTTGGAAGTCCTATTTATATAACCCGTTTTACTAAATTATTCAATAGAACGCATATGAATAAGATAATAAAGAGCACTCTTTCTTTAAGGAAATGCAACTTCGTTCTATATTTCAGGGACAGGGTAGTGAAATCTATAAGGTATTCTGTCTGACAAAACTGGAGAAACGTAAGATAATTTTAATTATAATCAATATCTCGAATGGGACTCAAACCCATAACCATCGTGTCTTTAGTTAGACACAGTCCCACAACGATGTTTTAATTAAGTAAAGAAAAGCATATGTTAGAAATGAAGTTCTACAGTAGAACGTTAAATTTCTGAACTTTACACAAACGTGATTTAACTTCTCTAATTAGCGCATTGCAAACTAAGTGCTCAAACTTTCCCACTTATAATCAAATGATTGAAAAATCCTTGTGTTCTTATACGAATTTATATATGCCTTTCTTCTTTTTTCTTTCTTTATATATGCCTTTATTCTTATACGAATTTATATATGCCTTTCTACATATTATGTATGTTGAATTTAAAGACATTGAATGACTGAAAGTGATCATATTAGGTTCAAATTAATTCAGATTTATATTTATCACTTTCATTGTTTGTTTTTAAATTAATTACTTAAATTATCACTAGCGGTGATTCAATTAAATATTATTCCTTATTACAATAACTATCTTCCAGTGTTAGTCTCGTCAAAATCGGTCCAGCAGTTCCCAAAATAAGGCGGAACAAACAAACAGATATACAGGCAGACCGACAGACATACAAAAATAGTAAAAAACGTTATTTTGGTATATGCACCGTGTATACATGTATATGCGTTTAGTAAAAAGTGGTTATTTTAATATTACAAACAATGATTGTAATTTTATTTATTTGTATAAATAATACAATACATTTAGTATAATAGTGTACATAAATCCTATAATAACAATTCAATTTTAAGGAAATAAATTCCATTAAGTAGTAACGACTTTAAAAAAAACACTGCAAATTACACTTTTAATTAAAATTCGTGAACTGGATGGCTTTACAAAAAATAAATCCATTGTGTAAGCGGACAAAATTCACAAAAGACATATTTTAGAAAACGTATAAAAATTTGAACGCAGCAGTATTTGAATATGTCTTTGTGCGAAAAACACTTTAAAAATGTAAAAAAAAACCAATTCACAAAGCACACGTTTATTACATTTATCTGTATTTATGTATCAATCAATTTAAAAAATATATATTGAAGTCAAAAGACCGCACGGTCGTCTGCCATCACGATTGACAAATCAAGTTAAGAGATTGTCATGATCCAAACTCCATACGGTTGCAAGAGACTTGCTGGATAGAAACCGGTGGAGGCTGATTTTCCGCTCCAGATGAAACCCTGATGCTGACCACGATCCTCAGACATAAGGGACCGTAAACAGACAGAGAGAAAGAGAAAGGGAGAGAGAGATAATTTTAAAAACCTATCTATACGCCTCCTTTTATACTTTACAAAGACAATATATGAAATGTGTCATAGTTAAAGTTTATATGAAAAAAACATTAAATTAATCAAATACATTTTACACACTGCCATGTGTTTGATATACATTGTTGTATGAAGTGACATATACGTTACTAAGGCAACGCGTATTTTACGCATCAACGAGGCAACTTGTATGCAACAAATATATATGTATGTATATAAACTTTCAGTAAAAGACACACTTCTTTTCATCTAATGGGTCGCGATTAATAACTTTCATGTACTGTATTCGTCTAAGAAAGGGCACGTTAATTAACTCTGTTATAATATATCAAAAGAAGCCCTAGCGTCCCATTCATGTTACATATAATAGAGACTACAATAATAATGATCATAGAAACTAGTTTAGCTCGTTATTATTATTTAAGTTACTGTGTAGAAAAGCTTTTTATATATTATTATATAACATTAGATAACACTATAATGGCGATATGAACGTGTGCTAAATGGTTCAGAGTTCATATCTCATTTTTTTGTTTTTTTAATCAAGTAGTCAGAGAGAACGTAGTGTCGGGTCAACTCCGTATTTCACTTTCCGTCTGCAATTGAGATATTGAGTGCTGGGTGGTGGAACTCAATGTCTTGAGTTCAGGTGAAATTGTGAAGTCTCTTCACTTGTACCTCTAGTGGTAAGTCTTGTAAATTTGATCTTGTTACTATACTATAGGCTTGGAATTATTCTATATACAAATTGAAAGGTATAACATGAAAAGTTAATTCAGGTAGCATTGTGTACCCAAGTGAGGCCTGAATAAGATTATAATAGACCCCGTTGGGAGTCATTGGTCATAAATCATAACCCATATATCATAACCCATAAACGCATCTGACAATATCAACATTTTATTCATTTCATTTCCTAGTCCAAAATTGATACAAATAAATTTGTACTTTATAACATTATTTATATTAAAACTAAAATGGTATAACTTTTAATTTTTTTATACCAAACACAATTTTTTTTATGTCAACATTACAACTGAACTTAATATTCTATTTGATCGGCCCAATTGTTAGTATTGTGTTTACTGAAGTGTTTTTAGAAAGTAAAAATGTAGTATGGGATTTTCGAGGACAAATAATCAATCAGTATCAATCTTACTACAACGTGTGGTAAAAACGTGCCTGAATATGAAAAAAAAATCAATTAACATAAGCTTATAATAAACATTAATTTCTAATACATATATAAGTTTTCAATAAACATCAGATTTTAGGAAACTAATCCTAAATAAATCCCCTTAGTACTAGAATACAATTCATAAATAGTAATACTGTCAAAAATTGTATCAACAATTCGATTTGCAACACTGAATAACATATAGACTGATGCATTTTTAACTGACAGTTAGTTTAGAATTTCAATTTGATTTCGTAATAATATGTTATAAAAGAATCAAGATTAATCCACTATAGAATGCTCTATTTAGTATTGGATTGGATTTCTTGAACAGCATACAATTTAATATGTTTCATAAAACTGTATGACGATTGAATTTCCATACAATACATAAAATTTAGCTTGTAAGTCTTAAAAAATTATTTACCTATATTTTTAACTTCCATTAAATTTACTTCTTGATAAATTCTTTACAGTTTTGATAAAGCGACCAAAAATCGTATAAAATTTTGAACGTAGCAGATTCGAACCCGCACTTCTTGGAAACTGTCCAAGCGGTCTAAACAATAAAGAGATAACAAATCTTGTTTGTTTCCAATTACATTACATTACATTAAGTGCATTTTTTTTATAATAAGGTCTTAAACTGGAAGTACTTTAGAAAAATTAGGCGTTAAGATTAATAAATATCTTCACGATAACCTAAACGTATAATGAAAGAAAAAAAATAAAATAATTATTCTAGAAATGTGTAAATATCACGTTTAAAAAGTGTTAAAACAAAGTAGATGACCAAGTTTGGTTCTTTCATATATAATGCGGGATACTATACAATTTCGCTACGTGAAATGGTCGTGGAGAAGGTAATGGAAGAAGTTGATATGTTTCACGCTTTGAAACGTCACGCCTCACAGCAGGGTAGTCAGAGAGGACCTAGTTTTAAGGTTTTCCCTTTACTACTGTGCACCTGAAATCGAGATATTGGGTTTTGACATTCATGTGGTGGAACTCAAAACCCTTTGTCTTAAGTAACAGGACGGAGAACGGAGAAATGAAAATATTTTGAATTTAATACTTCCACCAAATAGGATTCGAACTCACAGCCTATCACGTTTACAGTCAGACGTTGCCCCACTGCGTCCCGATAGGCTGCAATATTGTTATTATACAAATTCACACGCATCACGATGTTTATATTTCTAAATTACTTAATCTTACGATTCGAGTGGAATTTGCCATTAGGCTATCTGTGACTACCGTGTTATGCTAAAAAAAGCGAAAAACTGACAAAAAATACATTCAGCTTGGAGATTACTTTCATCAATTATGTAACGAAATCGGTTTACCGGTCAAATTATGGTTAGGCTATCAATTTACTGCGAGCGCCATACATATTTCCGTATAATTGGTAATATATATAGCTTATTTTAAACACTCTTTGTATATATCGGTCGTGTGTTTTTTTCTCAGGTTCATGGTTTTGTCAGGCACAAAGAATCCAGTGATAAGACAATCCATTCTCCACATTCAACTTGAACTCGAGATATTGCGTGTATTGTTTTACGTGAAACTTAGGTGTAAAACTAGAGCGGAAAAATCAAAATATTTTAATTATTTACCCCAGTGGGAATCGAACCCACCACCGACCACGTTTACACATTACGCTACATATAGGCCACTTGAATATTTAAAATATAAATGAACTTATGAAAAATAGAGCTGAGTCTGTTTGTACGAATTTGAGTGCGAAACCCTAAAACATCATTAATTTTTGATGAAGCTTTTAGGACTAAAACACTTAAAGTGTGATGTAAGCGTAGTTTCATTTGAAAACTTTTTAGCATATATGCTTTCTACTTTACTAATTAGTTAAGTTTAACCCAAATGACGTGAGGATATGTATATATATATATAATTTTTCATTTCTACTTAGACTAGCTTGTTATCTTTGGTAATAGCTTTTTGATTATGTATTAATTAATGTATCATTTATTAACATAACTTAAATTTTACCTGTTTATGGGTCAGACAGTTGTTTGTAAAATATCAAAAGATATTAGAATTATTATATTCAAGAACATTTGTGTCGTTAAGCTCCACCATTCACATTTTATCAAAATTGCAAAAGGAATGTTTGTCGGAAAGTGATGAAGGGGGTATGCTGATACTAGATTCTCTTTACCAAGTTAAAGTTCAGTCCAAAAAATATGCCAGTTCCTTTTTGTAATTAGATCAAAATGATTGATTTAAAGAGTCAAATCAATCAGTTTGATCCTTCCCTTCTAGAAAGAAGGGTAGTTTATATTCAAAATTATTAAATTGACTGTATAGACAACAACACAAACAGAAATCTCCAATATATTTTATCAGATTAAAAGACAATGATTGGTTATTTCTATTCGAAATTTAAACTTTAAATATACGGCACAGTGGCGCAGTGCGTGATTGATTGATTCAATTTCCACTCGGGGAATAATTATATTTATAATATTTTCAATTCTTGGCTTAGGAACATTTGATAAAGCGCTGCACTGAATACTACCGCTTAATACGCGATGTCTCGGATTCGATCGGAAAGTGGAGAACGGAGTTTTCTGACACTAGGTTCTCTCTGCCTTTTATGCTGAAAAAAAATAAAACAGGTTGTCACCCGCATTTTCGTTTGCATGTACTTTTTAAAACTATTGCCATACCAAAGTTTAATCTAAAATTATAATTTCATCCGTTCCCGTTGTAGGTTTGTTTTAGTGACGTAACTTAACACCGCTCTTTGACGTCCAAAGTACTAACGACTGTCGCAAAATTGTACACTCATATCACATTTACTGTGAATATATTTAGCCACATAAAAAGTTTTATATAAAAATAAGTTAAAGTTATAATATTATATTAAAGTGTCCTTTCTAGTATGCACTTAGAACAATTTACGTTGAAAATGTGTCATATTAAGAACAAATTTCAACTTTGTTAATTAACAAACTCGGATTTAGTTACAAGGTGATATGAACTCTTAGATACCTTCAAGAAGGCAATGAACGGTCAGGATTTATGATAATTATATATATTTTTAATCCACACATATCTCCGAACTCCTTAAACCCATCGTGGCGCGGTGGGACAACCTCTGATTGTGGGTTCGATTCCCAGGCGGGGGAAAACAATTATATGTCTCGATCTCGCGCGGAAAGCCTAGACAGAGTGTATTGACACTAGGTTCTCTCTGACTATCCTGCTATGCGGGAAAAGTTATCAGCAATACATGTTATCTCTAATATCTTATAGATTAAGGAATACAGTGATAAGTCACTTTTAATTCTCTATTTTTTACTCATATATATAGACTACTTAACTTAATCTGCCAAAACTATCACGAGAACAATTAAAAATGACTGACTGACTTAATACGCGATGTTTGTGGGTTCAATTTATACTCTTTATTATATGTAAATTATTTTATTTCTCGGCTCAGTGGCGGTACTCATCGCCATGTAATATAAATATCTTCTACATAATATAATACCCATAATATAATACCTGGAAGCACTATAATATAATATAATGATATAGTTCCACTATACTAAATATATTGTATACTACAGGATATTGAGAATCCGATTACAATTTAAGTTTACGATCTTGTTAATAATAAATTGCTCTCATATCTCTAAAACTAATTGACCTCGCAACTTTCGAGGGTATTAGACGGAATGCCTACGCGAAGTTGCAAACTCATTTCTCTTAAGCGCCGTCCGACACCTCGTTATACTGAGATAGCCACTTACTTATTAATACTGTACGTTGTTTCTGCGTAAACTACAAATACTATTATATTTGTAGTTTTGAATTCAATTCTCGAATAATTTATAATAATTTCTTTTTTTTTACCAGCTTTTTTCCGCATATTAGAAGGAATGCATTGTTAAGATTCGGACAAGTGACGACGACGCTGAAGTGACGAAAATGAACGCCAGTGGAGAAGCTGAAATAAATTTAAATATAATGTGAGAATCAAACCCACGAATTAAACACGTTTACAGTCAGGCACTGTCCCACTACACCACGCAAATACAAAACTGCGAAACAGTACTAATATTAAATAATAAAAGATAGCGAAAACTTCTTAATATCAGCTTAGCGAGCAAAGTTAAATTTTCAAACTTTCTGGCACGCATGGTCGTCAAACTCCGTTAATTAGACGAGTTCAGGTCAAACATCTGGATACGTAAAAGAGTAATTATCCTCGTGTAGCATACTACTTTTTATTCGTACCTTTGTGTGTTATTACTAGGCTTTTCTCCAGTATTGGCTTGTGTTTTTTAATTTTTTAAATAAATAGATAGATAGAGATTCCTATGATAAATTACTATTGACATACGTAGTGTGGCATATCTTAAAAGGAGGCATAAAAAAGGAAAAATCGACTAATCAATTTTTATAGAATCTCTCTCTGCGTACTCTATATGATAAGGATGGTGCGGTACGGTACGGTATTTCTGATGAAGATTTATTTTAAAAAATATCAGAATTATCGTAGACACTCCGTTTTTGTCTTTTTGCTTGAATTCCAAACATTGCGTGATGAGTGGCGAAGTTTGACGCCGCGCTCAGTAGTGTACCAGAGGAAAGAAAAGAAAATCATTTAAATATATTTATTCCTTTAAATGGGGGATTGAACCCACAACCAATCGCATTTGCTGTTACCAACTATCGCACTGAGTAACGATGGCCTCGATACCCACAAAATCATATTTAAATATTGGCTTATATTAGAATTCGTTGAATTATTTGGATATATCTAAATTCAAATACCCAAAGTTATAACAAGCGTATTAAAGTTCTATATCATGAGATATCAACATGAATGAACGTGTTTCAAAATGATAGCTAACACCCCACCAAATCATCACTCAATTCGGATAATGCCCATATTGTACTCTGTTGAGTAAAGCTTTTTTAGAGCTTTCAACATAAGTACGGTAATTTTGTTGATTAAAATATTGCTCAATTGTAAAAGATTTGTCATCCGTAAACAAAAGTTTTCTGTAATATCCCTTTGCGTACCGCTTAAGTAGTGGTTTTGATTTTACCACCCTATTCTCTTTAAAATTATCAGTCACAAAATGCCCAGTGCGTCTCTTAAAGGCTGCAAGTCCTCAGTCATATTTATTAAATACGGGTTTTAGATGTATTAATCTTTTGCTTTCAGACAAGATTTCATCGAATTTTTTTCCTTATTACTTTGATTGCCTTTTTCATACGAACACTACGTGGAAGGACAGATCATAATCTGTCACAAACAGAGGAGGTTTCATTGTACCTATCAATTGTCCGGTACACAAACATTTGACTACTACCAAGTGTATGGGGGTTTTAAAAAATTGTATTTGACACTATACTTACTTTATGTAATGCAATCGCAGCAATTCGGCTCTCTTTATTGATTCGCATTTTAATACACAATATATTTTATAATACATTTGCGCGAAAATAAGAACACATAATGAACAATCATATAAAAATCACAGATCCCAAATTCAAAAGTAGTGTTTCGTTTATTATTATTTATAACAGTATTTATGGCCAGACTAAGTATATAAAAGAATATTGATTTTCGTGGTATTTTCTTTCTAAACAAAGATGTTTTTATATTCGAAATTACATTACAGAAAACCTGACGTCAAAAAGTACTTTGTCACTAGTCACACTGTAAAATATCCTTCGAATATTCAAATATATTCTTACACGATTAATCGTTAAATAGTTTCAATTAAAATATCTTTGTTTTACTAAATTAGAAATGAAAATAATTGAACACTCACCCGAACGGGAATCGAACCCTTAACCATCCCCTATCAACATTACTCGTACACCACATACTCTATTTACTATAGTTTTTTACATTTTCCTGTAATTAAAGTTGTTTTCATTATAAAGTAATAATGACGTGCTCTACACTGCTACAGTAACTCACAGTAAATTATTATTGCCCTCCAAGCGGTGTCCTCTTGAGTTTCGCGTCTAAATATTTGCGAAACTAAATATAATTACTGTTTTATATGCAATGTACTATATTACCGCAATGGCGCAGTTGATAAGTATTTCACTGTGCGCGTATTTTAGTTTTAGGTTTAAATCTCATTGGGGGAATTTCAGTTTCAGGCTTTTACCAAATTACATGGTAGCCAGAAAACAAGAAAAGAAAGTGACAAGACACTCCGTTCTCCACTTTCTGCCTATTATATTCGAAGTATTGCATGATAAGTAGCGAAACTTGACACCCCGTTTTATTTTACCAGAGCGTAACTATTGGTCGTAGTAAGTAGTAACTATTGGTCTCACCACCAAACGCTGGAAGCTAGAAATGTACAAAGACAAGAAACAAGTATGTTAACGCCAGGTTTTCTAAACGCGAGGTATGCGTAAAAAACAAAAGTGTTTTGAAAATGTTTTATAAAGAATCCGCGATGGAATTTTGTTATGGAAAATTTTATTTTACATTTTTCTTTCCTACTTTTTCAATTAACGGAGTAAATAAAGAAATTAAGACTTGAATGAGACGCATGCACTCTTGTAGAATGGAAATTATAATAATTTTTATATAAAATTTCATGAATAATTTCATATTATCTCTAGACATGACTGAACCCATGTGAGTTATCAGGCATTAACGACTGCGCTGTCATTTATAGTCCGTTCACACAAACGCTGTAGCCAAAGTCTAAGGCAATTGTTTTACATTTATAATATTTGTTCATGTATATTAGACCATTATGTATTGGACATGGACATTGTCGTTATCTACCTTTTGAACTGTTGACTTAAATATTGAAATCAGTCTTGAAGAAAAAGTTTTAAAAGCCGAAAGTCGATTCTAGTTATATATTTTCTAACTTGCATGTCCTTTTCGCAAATGTTTTTTTGGAAGGCAACGTCTGTTGGGTTTTGGAACATAACACCTTGTTTTTTTAGAAAACGTATAAAGATTAAATGCAGCGGGATTTGAACCCGCGGATCTCGGAAACCGTCCAAGCGCTGGAGCGCTATCGTCGACGTATGGCATGGCGGTCGGAGCGCTTGGAAAAATGTTTTCTAATTCCTTAAGTGTGTGAATATCATTTAAAAAAATGTTAAAAATGTATTGTATGTTTTGTTTTTTGGACAGAATGTATAGGTATGTTATAAATACAATAAAAAAAACCTAAAAAATATAAAACTTTCTTATTAAATCAGGCATTATCCAAATTTACTATAGTCTCTGTATACTTTTGTTACGTAATCTTGTCATAATAATAATTACAGCAAAGATTATTACAACACCATAGTAGTGCAGTGGGGCAGCATTTATTTAAAAACGTGATTATTGTAGGTTCGATTTATACTTGGCGAAATTATTATATTTTAAATAATTTCATTTTCCTGCCCAGGTAAGAGAAAACAGAAAACACAGTGTTGAGTTCCGCAATTCAATACGGTTTCTGGTGAACTTTGGCGGAAAGCTGAGAATAAAGTGTCTTGACTCTATATTCTCTATGATGATATAAAAAAGTGTGAAGCTGTATAAAAAAATCTAAATTATAAATACGATTACATCACTCCACAATTTTAAAATATGAGTTGCTTTTTAAAAAAATTCTAACTACTAACGACCCGCTCTCGGCTTCGTCCGTCTCAACTTTAGCTCTTTCGTATTTTATCATATGTCGTATTATATACAGTTATATTAACTATTCAATACATATCAACGAATTGGCTGTTAGATTCAAAAGCCACAGTGCCAATCAATTTAGAGCGCGCAAAGTTTTAATTACGTGACGAAATTAATTTGGGTTTAACTGCTACAATTTATGTGTTCGTGTACGCGAATTGTGTTTTCAGTAGTTATTATAATAATAGTCATATTGTTATAAGAATACTAACGAACCGCTCGCGGCGTCGCCCGCGTTATCTATAGCTGTTTCGTATTTTCGTGAGCATTTTCGTGTCTCTATATAAAATTACATCGCAATCGGCTCAGCGGTTTGGCTCTTACTCTCGGATTTATATTGTTGGTATGGATTAGTTTAGTTCTATATACACATACTTGTTTACTTATACGATTCGATGTAAACAAAGAAAGACTTAACCCAAGGTAAGTCAACGTTTTGAATTTCATTAAATCAATTCCAAAGAGCCTTAGCAATGTGAGTTATTTAGGGTTAGCATTTGGAAAGTACGTGAGTAATTTTAGATTAGATGATGAGACAAAGGTTTGTGAAACGCTCACAAATATAAATTTTACCTACTTTACATTAAAATACGGGTTTTGTTTGCTTAATCACATTTACAATATATGTGTGATATTTAAATACATTTTTTATCAGACTCACATTTTGTGTCTAAAAAGGGAGTTTAAAAATCCTTATAAGATACTAAAAATTATATCTAGCTGTCAATATTAAGCGATACGTGATGTTTATGAGTTCGAATCCAGTTTAGGGAAAATTTTATGCTTAATATCAATACGCGATGATCGTTCACTAGATTTGGTGACGGAAATTATATAAATTGCACACTTTTCTTGATCAATTCTGAAATATTATGAAGGAAATGTGTATTTTTAAACTAAAAAATGACACCTTTAAGTATTTCTTATTGTCTTAGTAAGGACAGCAGTTTCATGGTGTGAAACTTGTATTGTCATCGGATTCGGACACGTATGCTAGTTTTGAAGCGAATCAGACTGTAGGAAGGGACTCACAACAATACAACAAAAATATTACGACAATTTGTTCCATTAATAGATATAAAACGAGCCTTTGCCATTTTGGAAGTCATATTCACACACTTAGAGTATCAAAAACCTTTTTAGAAAACATATTAAAATTATAAACGTAGCGAGACTTGAACCCGCCCTTCGTTACGTTACATTAGGTACGTCGTTAAGTATGGCTTAGCGGTCAGAGTGCTGGGACAGATTACAAACGACTGTGGATTCGAGTCCCACTACATTCAAATAATTTTAACCAAGCACTTGTTATATTTATAGAAGCAAATTCGATCAAATTCTAATTACAGAAACATATTGCAGTTGAACAATGGCCGGAAACCTGTTATTTAATTAAAATCTAAATACTATACAAAGTATACAACAAGTAAAAACTAAAGAATAAAGCTGTATTTCTTTAAAAATAGATAAATATTTTCCAAGTGCTTAGTACTTCGGATGCTAGCGCCGTGTCAATAAAAAGGAAGTTCTCAAACGATTGTTCTTGTTCAGAGAAGTACGGAATAACTCAATGTTTTTGTTATACTTTTATAGACAGCGGTAGATGTTTTTTTCTGTTTAAACTTTAAAGAGCTATATAGGTGTGTTTTAGTTTTAGTACCATTAATTACATTTTTTATATTGATTTAGATAGTAAAAGTATTTTAAATAAGGATTTAAATATTCGAAAAGAGGGGTGGGTACTTTAAGATTCCCGATCTATTCTTTTTTTTAGCAGCTTCACGCTTTTTCCTCAAGGTATTGTAAAAATTCAGCTCTCTATTTTTTATAATCATTACTTCGAGTAGGTTTTGAGTCCGCAACCAATCGCATCGAAAGTTGTCCCAATGCATTAAAGGCCTCATAATATATACATATTACATACTAGCGACTCGCTCGCTGCCTCGCCTGCATAAACTACACGACTTAACCATTTTGTTTTTAGCTCGCCCGCGTTCTCGGTTAAGTCACAAACTTTGCATAAATTTATGTAGACATCTTTATTTCCGAACCGATTAAAATAAAACAGACACTAAATATTAAGGGAAGCTTATCACAGACAAACAGCAAAGAAAACTAAAAATTATAGGTTAGAAAAAATAGGTTACATGGTTAAATGCCCCAAATAATATATTTTTTTCACAGTTTTACACAGTATCTCAGTATAATAAAACAGTGATGATATTGACAATCTTGCAATCGATTCACACCTCAAAGAGCCTCGTTAGACTGAAATGGATGGAGCAAGGTACTAACTCTTATTTAAATTCCTTTGGTTTTATTCAACCAATCATGAAATCCATCGTGGCGCAGTGGAACACCATCTGACTAAATGTGATTGGTTTTGAGTTCGATTGCGATTGGGGGGACGATTATATTTAAATAGTTTTCATTTCTTCGTTTTAGTACCTAGGACATGACATGAAATCCGCCATTTAAGATGCAATGTCTCAATTTCGGGAAAGTGGAGAATGGAGTGTTTTAACGCTAGATTCTCTCTGACAAACCGGCTGTGCAGTTTCCTGCACGTTATTTCTAGCGTGAAGCTGATTTTTTATTTCTCCGTTCTGGTAAGACGAAATACAGTGTTGAGCCCCGACATACAACTCAGCAACACAACACAAGCAGATAGTGGAGTACTTTGCTATGCGGAAAAAATAGTAAAAGTGTGGAAAATACTTAAAATATTTAAGTTTATATGATGTAGAGAGTTTGGATTTCGCCATCCAATAAGCAATGTTAATCAATTGAGTAGTATCAAGAATTAAGTTTTTGCATCACTAGATGCCCTAACCACTTTATAAAATACGAAATGTGCTAAAATATGTAGACAATATTGCAATCAATCCCCCCCCCTCACCAAGCGACTCTTGGCACCAAACGGATAGAAGCAACCCTTATTTAAATTCCTCTGGTTTCATTGGACCTATCACAGGGGATTGTCTCGTTTATAAAGAAAATATCAAAATCTGAAAAAAATATAAGTTTCCATGTGTAAGTCTATCTAATGTACACGGTAGTTTGGGGTTCGATCCTCACTCGGGGAAATTTTTAAAATATTTTCGTTATCCGGTTTCCTGGATTTTAAGGTGGCGTTTTATATTGCCATATTATATTTATAGTCCAGTTCATGATATATTTTTTTCAGCTTCATGCTTTTTCTGGCTCATTACGGCATACGATAACTTAGTGTCAAGATACTCCGTTCTCTTTTCCGCCCAAATCTGAGATATTGTGTGGCGGAATCTAACGCCGCTCTTTGTCATGTCACCAGAGCGAAGATATAAGAATTGTTTAAATATAATCTACCCCTGAGTAGGAATTGAACCCTCAACGGTCTCGTATACATATTAAAGTGTTAATCACGCACATAGTAAATTGAAAAGCATATTTAGAAAACGTATAAAATTTTTAACGCAGCGGGATTAGAACCCGCACTGCACAAGGTCTTGGAAACCGTTCTAAATATGGTCGCGTATACAGTCTGATGCTGTCACATTGCCCAACGATGGCTTCACCTGCTAATTAAATACAAGTATTAAACACGAAATATATTTGAAAATGGAATGGCGTTTTACTATATATTATATTTTATATAATACATTTATAAATAGAAATCCGCTTATTTCAATAGGAGTTATGTGGTGAAACTAAATGTCACGTGTTATCACCACCAGAGCAAAATATTAAAAAAAATACATTATCATTCTCCCAAATGAGACTCAAACTTACAACCATTGGAACAGTCAAACAGTATCCACAGAACTACAATGGAAATACTACGTTCTTTTATTCAAATTCCACTGGTTTTATTCAACCAATCACAGAGGATTGTCTCGTTTGTAGAGGGAAATGCAAAAACTGAAATAAATCTCGCACCAAGACGTTGTCGATTTGCACTGGCTGGGTCCCATTTAAATTCCAACGCGCTGTTTTACTCTAGACTTTTGATATAACCAAACGTTGTTATCGAGTTTTTACTAAGAATGACGTAGTTCTTTATAATGACACTGGATTCTGCACATTGAGTTACCAATATTAGATATAAAGGAAGGAGGATACACTAATATGTAAACTAAAAGTTTTCGTTTGAAATTTGGAATTTGAAATTTGAAATTTGGAATAGATATGGATATAGTATCTATAAAAAGAAGAACTACAGAAAACTAATTATATTTTTTAATAAATATATATATATATTTTTAACAATAATAATATTATATAATAATACACTAGAAATATATATTCTATGTTTCTAGTAAGCTAAGCTAAAGCAATGCATATCAAACGCATCGACGTGTAAACTAGTAAATATTAAATTAAAAAAACTACAGAAATGTCATTGTAATCTCCAAATGCAGTGTTGTAAAATATCATATTATTTTAGCTATTGATTTAATATCCACTAATTCGAGCCCATTGAAACTTTTATTCATATATACAAGCTTTTAAGGTGAATCAGGAAAAGCCCGGTGGCAAGACACTACGTTTTCCGCTTTCTACTCGAATTTGAGCGGTGGTGACTCAATATCGCACTTGTGTTACCAGGGCGGGAAAATTAGGAGCACGAGACTGGAATTTGAACCCACAATCACAGTGTTAAAATTAAAGTCAAACGTTCTATTACGTCAGGAAACCCTACATATATAGCATACAGATATATATGTATATTTAGTTGAAAAACAAACCCCTAGTAAATTGAAAAGTTTGCGCAAACAATGAATTGTCGTAGTAAGGGTAGCTCATTTGAATTCGGTCTCGCTATTTGAATTGGAGATTTTACTGCCTTTAATCTAAAACCAACGGTGGATGATACTGAATGTGCCGTTATCCTACTAATTAAAGACAGATGGATACTCTGGAGAGGCGAAATTATGGGAGTTCGGTTTATTTTAAATATTTATAAACCTTTTTAATGGGGAATTTTATGGAGGTTGACGATTATTTGAGGAAATTTAGTATTGTAAAGTTACATTTTGATATACGTATGTATCAATCGATTACAAAACCATTGTGGATTTGATTCCCACTTGTGGTAATATTTTCTTTTTGAGCTTTACACTTTGTTCCGCGTAGCAGGGTAGTTAGAGAGAAACTAGTATCGAAACACTTCGTTTCCCAGTTTCTGCCCGAAATCGAGACCTTGAATCGATTGTGTTGAGTGAAACTGCGTGACAAATGAAAATACAATGATTCCCCCAATTGGGAATGGAACCTACAATCATTCACATTTTTAAACATTGCCCCATGCTGATGAAAAGCATTATTGCAAAACTATACTTAGGTATATAAAGCGTAGAGGTGTTAACCTCTATCTAACAATCGATCGGGGCGGATTGGGGTAATAATTTAAACATTTTGATTTTTCGGCCTGGTGGTCGCACATCGCTAGGCGCTAGATCAGTTGCATATCAATTGTATAGTTCACGTATGTAGCACAGAAAAAACGTATAACAATTTATATACAAGAATATCATAAATAAGTTGTAACAAGCGTATTAAGAAAATATATTTTTAGATAACGTATAAAAACACATGGCTTAGTCGTTTCCAAGAAGCGCGTCAAATTTTTATACGTTTTCTAAAAATATGTTTTTCAATTGCCTAAGTGTGTAATTAACACTTTAATAAATATTAAAATAGATTTTTACACGTTTCGAAATGAAACAGAATTATAATAATAATTTAAATACAATAATTCCCCCGAGTGGAGATTGAACCTACAACCACCGCGCTTACAGTGAGAACCATTACACTTTTATTAAAGTTATACAATAAAATAAATATAATTTGTTTTTACCTTCCTTTTAGATGTTTAGAATCTCCAATTTTAATTTGATTCACAAGTTGTTTTAAGTCTTAAGTACTTTAGTTTACAAAGTCTTTTGTAATTATGTTAAAAAGTTAACAAAAAGGAAAAGATTAACGAATTCATAATGCAATATACGATTAGGGAGTGTTTCGTCACTGATTTGTATACTTATACGTTTATTGAACCCTTACTTTACTTGCTTTCTGCTACCCAAAGATTATTCTACGAACACTCTTTTAGCAAGAGACAGAAATTTTAACTGATTCAAATCCCGCTTTAAACCGCTTACCCGCTTAACTGATTCAAATTTTTATACGTTTTATAAATATATGTTTTCAATTTCCTAGGTGTGTTAATAAAACTTAAAAAAAAATTTTTTTAAATAATATTTAATAAATATCATTCTCTCCTGCTAAACGATTGTTCGTGGAATAATCTTTGGGTAGTAGAAATTTGTAAAAATCTCTCTACAGAGATGCTAACAACAAATATAAGTTGTTATAAGCTTATAAGAATTTTGACGTAGCCGGATGTAGAACGCACGGTTTAGCGGTCAGAGCGCTTGAACGGTTTTCAATAGGCGCAGGTTCAAATTCCACTACGTTTAAATTATTATACGTTTTCTAAATGTATGTTTTTCAATAAATTAATATAATCATAGAGCATCCCGTGTACAGTCAGACGCTGTCACACTGGGCCACGAGGTCTATAAGTATTGTTTTCTAGTATAGTTTCCAGTATTTATTCTAGATATTGTCTAGCTGTAAAGAGACTTACGTTTATATAAAAGGAAATTAAAAGTCATCTTGTGAAGGATACGAGGTTCATGCTATTTAAATACCATTTTAATATAATGAAGATTTTATCGTAATAAGGGTTTCGCGATTATTAGATATTTTAAAATGAAACTATTTTTAACCGAATTAATCGCGTATATTATTGATATTCAAAAAAAACATTTTAGAAAAAGCCATCGGGTCAAGAACCACTTGATCAAAGTTTAAAAAATCAGCTTCATGCCATTTTCTGCATAACTACCCTCACAAATACAGAGAGAATCTAATATCAAGACACTCCAATCTCCACTTTTCGACCGAATTCGAGACATTGGGTGCTGAGCGGCGGAAGTTAGGGCCGTGCTTTGTCAATCGTTGAATCCGCATAAAATTCGCAAAAAGTAGCTCCAATAACAAAAACCCAGGCAACAAAAGTCTTTATTTCATTCAAAAGGATCCAGCCCTATAGAAGAAAAATAGAACCTCTATTACATAGTAAGTTATGCTCCTTAATTTTTAGGACGAAAAATGGTGGAGTATGAGGTGACAGGTCTCCACCTGTCTACCAATTTAAGACACATGTTCGGATAGTAAAATAGCTTACACCCCTTGTTTCATCCTTTATTTTACTTAATATGTCATTACATTATGGAGGCCATCGTAGCTCTATGAGACATTGTCTGTCTGTAATCATGATTGGTCGTGGCTTTGATTCCTACTTAGGGAAATGATAATATTGAAATTATTTTAATTTCTTCGCTCTGGTGAAAAAGACAAAGCCCGGCGTTGCGTTTAGCCACTCAAAAAGTAATGTCTCGAATTCGGGCGGAAAGGTGAGAACTCAGTGTCTGGACACTAAGTTCTCTCTTACTACACTGCTAAGCGAGAAAAAGCGTGAAGGTGAAAAAAAACCTTATATTAAATTATAAATTCAATATTGTTATTTCAGGAACACACTAGAACATCGCTTTTCTAACACAAAGCGACGCTTCTTACTTATTAATTTCAGTTAAATTAAAATATATGTAAGTATCGTTAAATTGAGAATTTATTAACAGTCTAAAATAAATTTAACTACGAGTATTACTTTGAAAGGAAAATAGGCTTTTAACTTAATTTAAAAAATATTAGAAACGTATTAAAATTTAAAAGTATCATAGGATTAAAGTTGCTCTTCTTGGGTATCATGTAACGCTCTAACCTATTATTTAACCTATACTTCTTCTTTTCTATGCGTTCTTATCGAGCTAAACTTAAAAATGATATTTATAACTCGCCCAACTGATTTAGACATATAATAGATCAATTAAACTACAAAAAATAAGTAAATGGCGCTAAAACAAAAGTTATTTAATAAAACGAGAAGCAACATAATGGCGTCAGAAATTTAAATTTTATTAATTTTTATACGTTTTACAGCAGTTTTCACTTTTAATCTGTCTGACTATAAATGCGTTAAAAGTTCTGGTAAGATAAAATATGGTGTTGAGTTCCACCAACAATACGCAATAATTGGTCGATTTGGATAGGAAGTTATTAGATTTGCTCTGCCTGCTATACGCGACGAGCGTGAAACTATAAAAAATATTCCGATATTTAAAAAAAATATGAAATTCCGTATAACAATTTCAACGAAGGAGGATTTAATCCTACTTACCTTGGGATCTTAGTCTTGGAGAGCGCTTGTATGGATTCAAAGGAGCTAGGTTTAAATCCTGTTACTTTTTGCATGAGCTATACGCTATTGCCGTATAGCTGGGTTAGTTAGTGAGAAACTAGTGTCAAGACACTCCGTTTAACTCTCCGCCAGAAATTGGGCCATTTCATATTAAATGACGGAAATCCACACCACGATATACTAGAGTGTTTTACCAGATCGGAGAAATTCAAATAATTAAAAATAATCATTCCCCTGAGTGAGAATCGAACCCATAAACAATCGCGTTTACACAACAAACATAATAATAGAAGTATTATTATTACATACAATTTTAGTATTTTATATTATAATAAGAGTTTCGTAATAACTGTTCTTTTCCTATGACGACACCCATGGGCGGTTAGAATGGCTCCCTTGCCATGGAAGCGTATTTTAAACGTTTCTTTATTAATCGCCCAGGTATAAACGTCATAATATAATAAAATTTATTTTTCATAGTGAGAATGTGTCTGCAATACACGCGATGCTTGTGGATTCGATTCCCACTTGAGGGAAAAGTTATATATAACATTATTTTTATTTTGTCGATCTGGTAAACGCAGTGTTAAGCTGTTAGCTATGACCTATGACTTTGCTCACTGAGAGAAAAAGTGTTTAGATGTGTGTGATGTTTATAAAAATTTCGCTACGCCCTTAATTTTGAACGAATAATGAGAATTTACTAAAAGCAAGGACTAAGTTTCTTATCATTTTCTAAAGAGAGAGTAATCAAAATAAAAAAAAAATACAATAGACCAGCTTCACGCTCTATACCGCGTTCTTCACGTTCCTTCGCTGAGTGGCGGAACTTAATGCCGTGTACCAGAGCGAAAATATGAAAATGATTTAAACATTACCTCTGAGTTTGAATCGAACCCACAACCTTAATTCTTCCAGTCAGATGCTGTACCTCTGCGCAACAATGACAAAAAAACAATCACTTTAAAGAAACGTTTGTTTCAAAATATTTGTGATTACTCTTTATTTGACACGGGAAATGATAATAAAGGTCATTTTAAAAGGCAATTTCGGCTCAAGCTTTTGAAGCTTCCCAGAATATTATATTAACAAGGTTTCGTTCATGTTAATTAATTTATTTTCTAATTATATAGTATATTACTACTACTACTTATTTCCGGTTTTTACTTTGATATTTTTATATCAGTATCAGTATAGAAAAATAATTGAACTATAATAAAATTGCCGATTTGTAATCGAACCCACAGCCATAGCACGTTATTTATACAAAGTAAAAATAAAATATATTTACCGAAATCATACAGTGTCATGACTCTCTGCACTAGACTATAAGCTTCAAAAATGAACATAAACAGTCTGAAACAAACATGATGAAACATTTTAATTACAGTTTTAATTTTAAAGCCTTCAATCATTGGATATCATTAATATTTTAAGACTTCAATGTGATTAATATAGTTCAATTACACTGTTTTGATATCTTTGTAAATTTTGTTTATTTTGTATAGACTTTCTTAGGCAGAGAGAGAAGAGGGGAGGGAGAAGAGCCCCTCTCTTAGGAAAAAGATATAGAAACAATAGAAATACCATAGAGACTAATAAAATTATTAAAAAAAAGAAAAGGCAAGGTGTTTGAAATTATGTGTTGTTCAGCTTCATAATTTTTTTGAGTGGCGGAACTCAACGCCGCATTCCCCCGTATCGGGATCGAATTCAAAAATATCACGTTTATAGACAGTTGCTGTCCCAATGCATTCAGTTAAATTATTTATACAGGGCTGTGTATCTTTATTACAGAACAAATTGGTTATATAATAAATTTTGATATAAGCTTTTATGTTCATATGATATGATATATCCTTTAAGTATGGAGTGGTTAGATTGAGTAAACAATAGTGATGTAACGACTAAAAGACGATTTAAAATAAAAAGGATTATTTTGTATTTCCAATTGAGTTATTAGATTAAAAAAATTATAATATTTTGACACTATTTCGAAGTAAAAAAAAAACGAAGAAAATGCTAAATCAACATTTATTGGGATCTTTTCAAGCCATGTCAATTATCAGTCTTATAATTCTAGTTTGGCTTGTACACTAGTTTTGATAACATTGGAAAGAAAAAGTAACTGTAAGGAACAATTAACTAACAATAAAAAAACCCTGAACTATATAACACCTGAAATTCAAATAGTTTAAGCGTACATACAGTTTTATAGCAGCCAGATAGGCTTATGATATATATTTTTTGTATACCGCTTAAGCTTTGAAGACTATATTATACATATATCTTTCAACATTTCTATGCAAACTCGTAGAAGTCTATTATGTTCCAAAGGCAAATCGTTTCGCAAAATACACTTTACGGATCATATATATAATTGAAGATTTTATATAAGTCTCAATCACACGAAATTGAAAAATATTATTACAAAACGTTTAAAGATCAAGGCGCTACTGGATTCGAACAAACTTCTTGTTCGTAGAACAGATTTACCAACAAAAATATGTTGTAATAAGCGTATACAAATTTCGTAGCCGAATGTAGAACGCATGGCTTAGCGGAAAGATCGTTTGGACTCTTTCCAAGAGGCGCGGGTTCAAATTCCGCTGCGTTCAAATTTATATACGTTTTTTTTACATATTTTTTCCTAATCTGTTAATGTAGCTCTAAGCACAACCCAGTATACTAACAGGATCTTCAGTTTCTGCAAAAATAATGTTTTTGATTATTCAAAAATATTATTTTGGCAAGTAAGATTTGAAGAACTTGCTTGCTTGTTCGAGTTCTATGCTTGAGATATAAGAGGCAATGTGTTTTCATCTTCCTCAAATTCAAATTCTGATTCATGTTTATTTTCCAAGTCGATATTCGAATCAACTTCATTATCATTACCATCACTGAAACCATAATCTAGTTTTGCTGTAATCACGTTTGGATTATTTGATCGAAGTCTGGAGTCTTTTGTCTTTTACAAATACTTCTAGAAGTACTAGTTTCGTCTATGTAAAACAGGTAAAAAATTTGTGACGTGACGCTTACCAGACCCTTAGGCCTAGTCCTTAGACCTAGGATGTGTCATCTATTATAATAAATATATATATAAGACATCAAAGCACCATATTAGATAATATTCGCTTGAACAAAAAGCGAGCTTGACTGCCCAATGGGAATCACCAACCGCGAAGTTAACTGATAACGAGTAGAAAATATTTGCAACGGCAAAATTATAAATAAATTTTACAACATGCCGTCTGTGGGTGCCCCACGATACCCATTTCTCTATATACAGGATGTTTATTCTTCGAACGAAATTACTTATCATCGATATGTGAGATATACGTGTAGGGATTAAAAACTATTTTATGTATAAATGGCACATGCTTTATACACAATATAGAAATATATTAAGCTATTTTATACTATATTTTATAAAGTGTGTTCTTTATTATATAGATATAATTAGTAAAAACTTATCAATTTAACTTAATTTCAATTATATATGTTATTAATAACGTAATTAATTCATAGTAAACTATAAAAACACCCAAATCGCTTCTTTTCGTATTAAATATTCTACAAATTAAGCCTTATACAAGATATCGCTTTGCAAAAGAGTAATACAGTTTTATTTTCAATTTTCACATAAGTAATAAAAAAAATTTATATAGATAAAATTAGCAAAAATCCAGCACATATCAATTTAAAGAAAGTTTTCTACACGTCTTGTTTTTATTTTTTATAATTAGCTACTATATATGTATGAGTACGAGTACATATGTAGTGCTTTTAAAAATTTACTTGCCATATTATTACAAAGTTACTTTTTAAATATTTATATCTAACAAAATTCTCTGTTACTCACTTTGACGTTAAGCAAAGTGAAGTTATATTCCAGCATTCTACTATGACTTCTGAAGAATAATAAAAAAAAACGGCAAAAGTTTACTAACATATATTGCAGTCTAGACATCTAGAATAGAAGTTATAAGTTATTAAAGCTTACATTAATTATAACATTATACTATAAAGAAAATTTTAACAATTTCAACTAAACGCGCCATAAAATAGCCTATTTTTAGCATGAAAACTCACCAGCAAAAAAGCACAATCCGAAAATTACCACTCGACAAAGTCTCACGCAAAATTTCGAAACAAACTTGAAAGTTTCGTTCAAAATCCACACGGGTATTCACGTCCACCCCACATAGAGTGCGCTAGAATACTGAATAGGAGGAATACTCTGGGAGATAAATACAATAATACAAAATCATCACATATCCTGAAATTAAACAAAATTGAACTCTATGACAATTACTTAAAAGCTATGAAAGTTTTCACAGTTCTGCTAGATGAAAATTGTGTAAAGCTACACTTGAGCTTTTCATTTGGAAAAGTGACTTTAACTCCTAACATAAGGGAATATGGTTGCACATATATTTTTTTAGGTTAAGCACACATAGTTGCGGTTAGCATTTGGTGGGTACGCGATTTCATATGGACACTAATTTGTGTTACAAAACTCGAGAATGCCACGCGTAATGTACTTGATTGATGTGCTTTTCCTTGTAGCGCTTCCTTTTATTTTACTGTTTCTTTTAAGTAAAGCTATTATTAGATATACCTGTATGTACAAAATATATATATATATATATATATATATATATATATATATATCAATCTTACCTGTATGTATGTAACAACAAAAATAAGTTGTAATAAACGTATAAGAATTTTGGCGTAGCCGGATGTTAGGACACATGGCGTAGCAGTCAGAGAGCTTGGATGGTTTCCAAGAGGCGCGGTTTTGAATACCGCTGGGTTCTAATTTTTATACGTTTTCTAAAAATGTTTGTCAATTTCCTAAGTGTGTCAATAACACTTTTAACATGTTAAAATATATAAAAAAAATGATGCATCGTTATTTTGAGCCACTTCTTGCCGTCTGATTTATTTTAAAGTCTGCATACGTATCCAGTTTCAATATGCTATGAAGTTCTACGCAATATATGCTATGTTACAAAAAAATATTGAAGTTTAATGCAATACTTTGTTTTAGTATGCTATGAAACTACAATATTTTTTTAAAATTTTGAATGACGTTGTCAGACCGTCCAAAATAAATAGAAAATACATTTGATTTATTAATATTTTTTTTAAATATTTTGCTTGCCATTTCAAGCTTTTTTCCATATAGCCATGTAGTTAGAGATAACCTAGTGTCAAAGCACTCCGTTCTCCACTTTTCACCCAAATTCGAGATATTGCGTGTTGACTGGCGGAACTAAGCACCGCACCTAGTCTTAGGTACCAGAGCGGAGATGTGAAAATATTTTAAATATTTGTAATTTGAACATTTGAATTCACCGATTTAAAGTTTCATATATATTTTTTTGTTTAATTAGTGTTAGAAAAAATATTCCTAAAAAATATTATTTGGCGTACCTACACTACACCATCGCGATTAAATTGAGTTATGTCTGAATAAATGCATAAATAGTCTTTTTTTAACTACACGTTTTTTCCTGCATAGCTGGCAGAGATAACCTAGTGAATTTGTGAGTGAGTTGAGAGGCGGAACTCAACGCCGCGTTTATATTGTCACCAGAGCGAAGAAATTAAAATAATTTACATACAATCATTTCTCCTAGTGAGTATTGAACCCACAACCATCGCGTACACAGTCAGACGTTGTTACACCGCTCCACGATGGCCTTTGAAAACAATACTCGTAGTTATGTGTTGACTTTTTATTTTGACTTTTTTCTTTTTCTCATTCTCTTCTGACACTTTGTACCCAAGATTTTGAGATAGTAGAAATCAGATATTGAAGTGAGTAATTTTTTTTAATAATGCAAATATACGAAAATATGAAAAAAAAACTTTTTTCTATCTAATACAAGTAATACAGCTTAAGGCACCTTATAATATTTGATACTAAAACTCAGTTAAGTGAATATTGTATATAAAGACAAAGGATTTTTACGACCCCTTAACATTTTAATACCATTGAGGAAATTCTTTTTATTTATAATAAACGTATTTCCGTTATTTGCACTAAGTGTGTCGAATTCCGCCACTCAGCTAGTCATCTTTGGAATGGGTGAAACAAGGTTAAGATGAATCGATTGATGTGAAAATCATCAAAATCAATCAACAGACATGGTTCCCTATAGCGCCACATAATAGACTAATAAACACATTACCCTCCTTTGCATCTCATAGTAGTAAAAATAATGTAGTGTAATGTAGTGAAAATAAGTAAAATATTAATAATTTTGTCCGAAGTCATTATAAGTTTATTTTCTTGTTCATAGTTATTAGTATGAGAACTGTAATATGTAAGGACTCCATTATTCTATAGAATATTCGATTGCTACAGGAAAGTGTGTGCTAATGTAGAGCAATAAGGTATTATTTTGAAAACTAAGTCAATAATATATTTAGAATTTTTCATTTTATAAATAAATTAAAAAAATAATACTTTATCTTGAAGATAAATTTATACCTAATATTATGTATTATAAGAGAAGAAAAAAAAGCTCTATAGTATGTCATGGATTCACCTTTAATTATAAAATTAAATTAAAAACGAATTCAAGTAAATTCAGATGCAGTAGAACAAATGAGTTAAAAAAAACTTGAAGGTTTATAGTTATTTTCTCGTCATCATGACTGTTCTAGTAAGAACATCAAGTTCAAATTGAAAATTACAGTCTAAAAATTTAAAAATAAACCGGGCAGCAATTTTTTACGGCTTCACGCCTTTTCCAGTATCAGGGTAGTTAAATAGAACCTAGTGTCAAGACACTCTTTTTTCCACTTTCCGCCTGAATCCGAGACATGCGTATTGACTGGTAGTGGCGTTCTGTATCGCCGCGATTCCGACTCAGTGGAATGAATATAATTATTTTACTTTTCCCGCTCCAGTATGACAAAGCGCGACGTTGAGTTCCATCACTATGCGGGAAAAAGCGTGAGACTAAAAAAGAAAGCTTTGAAGGTGTTATCTACAAAAAACCTAAGTATTCAAATTCTATCACCATGCTGTACTAGTACGAATATAATACAGAACAATAGGCAACCGAAGCCGGGAAAATCGATAGAAGTTAAAACTACATTTTTACAGAAAAAACTCGCACACATTGTATACAAAACTGCAATATCTTTTTGTTTTGGTGTATTTTAATTAAAATCATTGTAGAGCCGCACGTGAAATGGAAAATGTGCTTTATTTTGTAAAAAACTGAAAATAGGAAATATAATATTATGAAAATGTTTTCAAATAATGTTGAATGTTAGGGAAATTGGTGGATTTCTCTCTTTTTTGCTGAATGGAGTGAATTTAGTGCTACTTCACTCTAATATACACTTTTCCTGATAAAAAATTTATATCACGAGTATATTCTAGTGACCTTAGCTTTGCTCGTGTATTATTTAGTTATGTGTCAATGGCAAAATGTGAAATTGTTATAGAGGTGAGCCAATGTTAAACAAATTATTAAAAATTCTATGAATACAGCTTAAACTACGGTTAAAAAACCTGACATTAATTTTACGTTGAAATTGTATTTTATCGATTAAAGATATTATATATATATATATATATATATATATATATATAATGGAAAAAAGGATATAATTTGCCATAGTTAAAGTTTATATGGAGAAGAATTCTGAAAACCTATATTATTTTTAGTAATGCATCAGAAATACATTTAAGTTAAACTTTAAAAAAATATATAAGAGAGTTTCCTAGAAGCGCGGGTTCGAATCCCGCTGCGTTAAAATTTTTGTATGTTTTCTAAAAAAAATATGGTAATTTCCGCCTTGTTACATAAAAGCAAAATAAAGCAGATTTATGCTTTTTCCCGCATAGCTGGGGAGTTAGAAAAACCTAGTATCTGCTATGCTATACACCCCGCGCTACATCAAGTCATTGCCCGTTGAGTGGCGGAACTCAACGCGGCGCTTTCTCTAAGGTGTAAGTTGGAATCGAGCCTACAACCCATCACAATTACAGTCAAACGCTGTCCCACTGCACGACGATGGACTCGCGTTCTATGAAAGAGGTACAAAATCTAAAATCATAATTTGTCTAACTACTTACAATAATCGAAACGCCTTTGCGATTAGCCCTCCAACGATACCTGAACCTAAGACCAGCGTGTGAAATAAAAATCACATTTAATTTGATAAAACTAAGCTTTCACATATTAGAAATATACTAGTTTTACATTATTATACTTCTATTTGATTCTATGTCAAAAGAAAGATATACTTTACAAACAAACTAAAGCAACATTTGCTGGAGCATATCGCTGAGTAAATAGTAATTCTATCTATTTAAGCTTTAGTTTTTCGAGATATACTTATTTTCTGAATGAGTTTGTAAACTATTCATTTGTAACACATGAGTAACAAATTTATCAAAAAGAACTGGAAAAAAATAATTTACAATAACTATTTGTTCCTTTCGCTAATAATTGAAACGCCAAAAGGAAGAAAAAATTGAGGACATCGTCCCACTGTAACCGCGATTGGTTGTGGCTTCGAATCCCATTCGCGGGATTGATTATATTAAATATTCATTTTTATTTCATTCATTTATTCCACTCTAGTAAAGAAGATTCTTAGTAAAAACCTCTAGCTGAAATTCGTGGAGCGGAGATAATAGAAATATATTAGTATTTTATTTTGTAGGTTTAAGCAATAACTTTTAGTAATATAGGATTGTCAAACATACTACGCTTGCGAAAATATTATTTTTCACAAAACATCAGTGTTTCCTTAGTCAACTTAGTAACGGTGTTGATCACCGAACCTGCTCACTTATAAAAAAATTAAGTGGTAATATATGTGTTCTAATAAATGTTCTAATATGTATGACAAAAAACTTAATAAACAATTTGTAATGGCTGTTTATTAGAAATAGTATAGAAATCCTATTCGCTGAGCAAAGTATGTAACATTTTCTATTTTCATGCACCTTTTACCGTTATTGGGACATACCGGATTTATTCATACAGAAATGGCAGAAATAAAAATAACTTAATTGTAACGATTTCTTTCTATAGGACTCGTATCTACAACCATGGCGATAAACACATCCTATGAACTGTGATTATTAAGTATATATTTATGTATATATCAGCTGCACTTTTTACCATATAGCAAGGCCGGCAGAGAGAAATTACCGTCACACTCCGTCCTCCACTTATTCACACACAACGTATAAAAATGTGAATGTAGCGAGATTCGAACCTGCGCTCCTTGCAAACCGTCCACGAGCTTCGTTCCGCGCCGCTAAGACAGTTTCCGAGAGACGCGAGTTCGATTTCGTCTGCGTTGTTTTCAACTGAAATATAATCATTTTACCTAATGGGAATCGAACCCACATCCAATTTCATTTATAGTCCTACTATTCCACGATGATTTTAAGTATTTTCCTCATTTTATATATTCCTAATGATTTTAAGTATTAATTCAAATAGATATTCACATAAGTCACCTTCACGAGTTTGATAGTATGGATTTCCGATCAAATTTAAAGACAAGTTCTGAACAATGTCGATGTCATGAAATTTGACCGAAAACGCTAATTTGGAACCAATCCCGGCGCTGTCGTGGAACAATGCCACTAATTCTCTTCTAGAGGTATGTGGTATGTACCGTATTCGACTGTTCAATTTTTTTATTATTTTAACAAATATTCATTTTTTACCTTTTTACCTGCTGTTTAATGATTAAGATTTTAAGAATATTAGAAATCAGTTTTCATATGCCATGCGATTAATTATCAATATATTTGCGTAGACACGCATGTTTAAAAGTTGAAGAGTAAATGAGAAATAAAGACATGTTTGTTATTAATATTGATTATTTCACACACATTTTATTAGCTTTATAGCTTTTTTCAAGAAAAATATTAAAAGATAAGAAAGACATAACCGGACAACACAGCTGTTAAATTATCATGTTCGAAATTGCAATATATGAAAAGTAGTGTCCGACCAAAGCAAAGTTATCAGCTGAAACCGAAACTTGTCAAATCGTATATAATCTTTTGTGATATATTGAAATCTAGTATATTTTTTTACATTGGAGCAATTAATTAAAATAATTATTTTATAATATAAATTTTATATAATAGTAACAAAAATTAATAACAGTAAATAATAATTAATTTAACATAATAAATATTTTTTTTTATTTTATAGACAAGGCAAATGAGCTTTCGTGTCACCTGATGGTAAGTGATCACCGCCGCCCACGACCCCATGTAAAACCGGAGCTACAAGGATGTTGCCAGCCTTTAAAGTGGAAATATACTCGCTTTTTGAAGGGTAACATGTAAGGTTTACTCTGATAAGTCAACTTAGACAAAAATCTGCGTAATGTAAAGTAAAATAACACTATAAAGAGAAAAAAATCAATGGGTTTCAATGGCGTGGCTAGGTTGCTAGGGTTCCAGAATGACAAATATCTTCAAGATATGTGCTGTTTTATGTGGCAGTACTTAAATATTGTGCCATTTTTGTAATATATATCTCTGGTAGTTTCTTATATATAACGTCGTCCATAATTGTTCAGACAAAACATTCTATTCCCCAAACTGTAACCAAGTTAAAAAAGAAACTTGGTCTACATCCCAACTGTAATTTGGAATCTTCCTTGCAATTCTATAAATTACCATAAATATGTAGAAAGTATTGGTAGTACCTAAGATTACAGGACTTCACCAGTTTATTTGCTCATGGACACAGTCTCATTGAAGACGAATGCGGATACTGTGTATGTTGACATTATAGTGTATAATATTTTTAACATTGATATTAAAAAATATGGCTACGCTTGGACATCTTAAAAGTCCACGACTACCATGTTTTACTTCTGCCAATTTTTGGCCGAAACCAAAACTGTGGCTGAAACTACTTTTTTAGGCGGAACCTGGTTGAAATAAACCAACGGTTGGTCACAAAAAATAGATAACAAAGGTATTCCTATGAAGAACCATATTTTTTATATTTGAACACATATTCGAAAGATTTTTTAAGTTAAGTTAAGTTAAGTTTTTAAGTTAAGTTTTTTATACAAACTTATTGTTTCTCCTGTTTAAGAAATATAATAATATTTATTATATATTAATCATTTTTAGTATGAAAAAGTCGAAAAGGGTATAAAGCTGTTTGATTCCAAAAGTGAGAACTATTCCACTGAACAAATAGCATACGATCGCTCGACAAATGTTTGTCCAAGTTTAGTTCAAATATTGCTTATTTTGCTTGATGATTTTTTAATATTATTACCTCTAGAACATTGCTTGACTGTTGATCTAGTAGTATGTTCGATTCTTTTATGTAGGGTATAGATTATTTAATACTATTGGTTATTTAATAAATATTTCTATTGAAGTTCTAGTATAAATTAAAAACACGCAGCCAAGTGGGGACCGGAGTGCACTAGGTTCGCACTCCGTTCTCTACTTGCAGCTTAATCTTACAAACTAGAGCTGAAAAAACTTTTCTTTTCAAATATAATCATTTCAACGAGTGGGAAATCAAACGCTGTCCTACTATGAACTCAAGAAAATGGTATAACACATGTTCTCTTAGCCTTCGTCTTCTCAACCATGGCTGGCGATTATTCCAGCGTTTAGCCAGGGTTTGCCTTTCAACTTAAACTCCTCCACTTGGCACGGTTTTCAACATACTCTGCTTACGGATACAGTCCAAAAAATTTACAAATAATCAATAAATAATTTTAACCAAAGTCTAAAACTTAAACAAATTGAAAGCTTTACTCCATAAAGAACATTTAATTCGAACAGATTTCATCGAAGTATTAAGTAAATAGTATAACGATTAAGATGTTGACTCAATTCTAAAGTCGATTGCAATTGAAGATTGTGGGAGATATGTCAATATTGGTAATCTTTAATTTGTATAGAAATTTTAATTTAAATTCTTTGAAAGCTCTATATATTAAGCTTTTTAAGAAATAATTAGGTTTACATAGTGATGTTTGTGTACTGAATATTCGAAATGGAACAGAAACATTAGGATTGTATTTTCATTCTTTCAAAGTGCTTTTTACACGCTTAGGATAGAAAAGTTTAGTAATAAACAATATATAACACTTTACTTATTAAAAACAATGTGTTAAAATTTGAAACGTCCAAACCCTTTTACGGTTTTTATAATATTAAGATTTTTTTTATTCATTTTTTTTTGTACCATCACGCTGTTTCTCACAAAGCAGGATAATCAGAGATAGCCTAGTAACAAGATAGTCCGTTCCGTGTTGAAGTGGCGGATATCAAAGTCGCGCTTTATCTAGCGTTGGGGTGAAGAAATAAAATTAATTTAAATATAATCATTCCTCTGCGTGGGGATCAAACCCACAACTAATGGCATTTGCTGTTAGACGTTTTCCCTCTGTGCCACATTGGCATTTATAACAAATAAAATGATGTAATGCTTCAAGCGTTTCATACATACAAGATGAAAGACTTGAAGCATTACATTGTCAGATGACGTTCTCAGATTTTATATGTCCAGAGATCAGGGAGATTGATAAATAGGCTATTGTGTTTTTATTTCTACTTTACCTCACTTGTGGGTTTCATTTCATAATTTCATACTAAACTTATGGTTGACATTTCATTTTTATTTTTTAAGTTTTGTTAATTATTGAGTCTGTTAATAAATCACAGCATATCTTAACATTTTTCTCCGCAAGGCAGAGTGTCAGAGAGTGCTAGGGCACCCACAAAAAATTCTCCATCCGTGCAGTGTTAATGATATTAATATATTCGATCTTATATTATAAAATAACTGTAGTAGTAACGACTCAAATACAGTGCAGGTGAGCGTTTATGTATTTTAAAGGGGGTCTTTGAACCTACACTTGGGTCAGATATTGCTCCAATCTTCTGGAGCTGTATGTAACAATATCTCTTTTTTACAGATTAATCTTCTTCGTGTGTTCTTCATACAACATGACATTGAATCGCTATAATAATAAACTCCAACTTCTCACTTAGTCAAACTAGTCTGGATTTTATTTACAGATTCACTCTTCATCCCGCTTATCAGGCTAGGCATAGAAAACTTAATATCAAAACCAGAAAAAAATTAGAATTTCCGTCTAAATTTGAGAGATTACCTGTTAAGTGGCTGAACTCAACGCCGCGTTTTGTCTTACCAGAGCTGTGAAGTGGAAGTATTATAATTAAATTTTACATCCTGTACAGCATTTACAACCAGTTGCTGTATAACAAAACCACGATGTCCTTAAGACCTATACAATATATTTTTAAGTAATCCCCTAACGTAATTGTAACCCACTACCATTGTTTTCATTGGGACCACAAAAATAAGAATATTAAACAATTTATTCCATAATAGTAATAAACAGAAGGAAAGAGGAAACTCATTTGATTCGGAATCGGAGTTGTAGTAAATTACTATAAAACTCGCTTATTTTAGTTACGGCGCGTATTTTTTCATTCTTTGGGCGGACAATACGGGCAATAAAGTTTTATTTTGATCCGGGACGAATAACACTGACTTAGGGTACGGTTTTAACTGTAGTTTAGAAAAATAGATTTGTATGTTAATAGAAACTTTCGATCATTTGTAAGCTTTTTCATAGTTTGAGAAAGTTTATTTTAAAATTCTATATTACTTATAATTATTATAACAAGTCCTAGTTTTAAATCTCTTTATTATATATAATAATTATGTGTTTCCTTTACTACTTTATGTATTTTTTAAATATATATGACGCAATAAGATTTAGTGCAAAACCAATCTTTGTTTAAGAGTCAGCCATTTAGGTATATATTTCTATTACTGTTAAAGAACAAATTATTTAAAATAAAAATAAGTAAACTAAGAGGTAGTTAATGATTCTTTATAGTGTGGACTTATCTTTATAAGAGTTCTCTTCCAGTCAATCTGTCGACGTGGATGATAAATAGCTTGCAGGATTAAAAAAAGAAAGAAATTTGATGATATTTTTAATAACAATTATGTTTTAAAAGAGTAACTGTTGAGTTTGTACGTGACTCTTCTCAGCGGAACTGCCTTCCGAACCGTAGGACTGACAATACTGACATGCACATTAACTGACAATTTGAAACATGTTGTAGACTATTTGGATAAAAAATCATGGTTTAAAATTTATATATTTCATCTTTTTGTCTAAAAAAGAAATCTTTTGAAAGGTTTTTTTTCACCCAACATGCGATTGAGTAGCTGAGCGAAAAGTGTAAAACGAAGTGTGGAACTTAACACGACACTTTGTCTATATAGGCTATGGAAATGTAGTTTTATTAAAATATAAGCCCTATTACAGTGCCGTTTGCAAGCCAGCTTCTTTCTGCGGCAAGACAGCCTCTACCAAGCAGCATAGAAAATGTGCAGCCAGACAGAAACTAGTGACAAGACACTCCGGTCGCCACTTTCCACCTGAATTCGATACATTGCATATTGTGTAAAGAAGCTCAATGCAGTTATTTACCTTACCAGAGTAGATAATTTCTTTTTTTTAATAATAATCACAACCCATAGCATTTACAGCACCTGTTCCTTAGCACCATGATGGCTTCGGCAACAAATAAAATTCTATAAAACTTTTATCAAAAGCTAAAGCAAACGTATAACCGGGCTATGAAGGCTTATTACGGATACGCCCCTTGTCCAGGATTAGTGAGAAAGGCACTTAAGATTTTATATTAGTTATGTTGAATCCTCGTAAAATTTATACGTGACTTTTATATCGTGAGCATTTTTTATAGTGGAAATGGAGTGGAATTATTGTATAGTTATTTTCGTATTTGGCAAAAAAGAGAGATTAGTGTTAAGAATCTCTGTTCTCTATTTTTGGACCAAGAATTTATTTCAAATATGAATCGAACTCATCTCATCTTCAAGGCATATTCTTGTTGCGACAATATATATACGTTTAGCTTAGTTTATTCTTAATTCATACGAATATATTATAAGAACAACTATATTAAATTATAAATGTTTTTTATTTGTATCAATTATATTTGTAAAGAGAGAATGTGTGATAAGTCATTATGAATTTGACTTTCCAGAGATCTACAAAAGCAGCATTCTAAGGCGATACTTAACATACCTATACGATTTATATAATTTATTTCTTTTTCGCTTCACTTCGCTTCGCTTCACACTTCCAAATCCCATACATTTCGTGTTGAGTGGCGCAATTTAACGCCACGGCTTGTCTCCCGCAAGCTGTGCCTTGTAGTGGAGAAATTAAAATAAATTGAAATCGAAGCCACAACCATCACGTATACAATCAAACACGTCACACTGCGACATGATGGCTTCGTGGATTATATAATATATCAATCTATACTGTATTTTTGAATAAAATTGAAGCTGCATCACCCGGTCTGTACAATTTCACGTAACAACCCTGTAACAAAGTAAATTTGTCTACAATTTTTTTCGAAATATGTGTGCAAATATTAAATGTTGATGATTCTAGACAATTTGAATCTTTTAGAAGATTATACAAAGATGTCGCTTAAATTTACAAAAAATAAAGACCCAAAATGCGGAATATATTCATATAAAGAAGTACTAA
Organism: Podotricha telesiphe; assembly: GCA_038994665.1. Classification (NCBI taxonomy): domain Eukaryota; kingdom Metazoa; phylum Arthropoda; class Insecta; order Lepidoptera; family Nymphalidae; genus Podotricha; species Podotricha telesiphe. Next base: position 789,546 of record JAOYRR010000375.1, on the reverse strand, counting down.
CACTTGTTAAACACAAATTTTTTTTATTAAGCGTTCTTCAACAGAAGACTTACAAAGAATCGAGGACGCCATGCGAGTATGGTAGTGAATTGCTTAAGTTGGATTCTACGACAATTTATGTTGTAGAATTTTCTTATGTTCTTACATATTTGAAATACTTTATGAAAATTGGTAAAATATTTCATAATGTTAGATAAAATTTATGGACAGTGTGATAGTGTCCCACTGTGAAGACGATGTTCGTGGGTTCGATCTCATTTCGGAGATTTTTTTTAATATATAAATTTTTAATATATTAACATATTAATTTATATATTATTTTTTACTTCCCGCTATATTGGAGACAAATTTAACTCTAAATATAAATATAAAGTCAAAATCAAACTCATTCGGTCGAATAATCGAAATTTGACACAAAGTTCTCTGTGTACTATGCTTTGCGAGAAATAGCGTCAAGCTGAAAATAAATATATATTTTTATAATAAATAATAGACGGTGTTAATGACAGTTATTCTTATATCATTTAATATATTGTGTACTTTAATATATAACTTCAAAATACACAAAAATAATTAATTACTTACAAATTTGAATGATATAATTTCTAGCCTTTTGTAGCAATAATCATCAAAATATTTTTAAAAACGTGTAAAAATTTGAACATGACAATATTATATTTCGAAGTGTAATGAATAATACTTTAAATACTGAAAATTACAATAATTTTATAGAAAAAAAACCCAAGTCAATATTAATAATAACTAAATGTTACCAATATAGCACTTACACTTTCTTTACTTGGGCTGACCACAAGAATGTGACACTGGAGTCGGCCAAGACGTCGCGCGCAATCCACTTCTGTTTTTGGTGTTACTTAGATATTTCGATTTTTTTGTCATACGTTTATTTGGCACGTATTTAAAAGACTTCTAGTAGATAATCATTATTGACTTTAGGTTTAGTAGAAAAGTTAAACTATTTTTGAAATTTGCTTATACTAAGTAATATAGAATAGTTTCTAGAATTTTCTGGATTATTACAATTATATAGATATTTAATCAGAAAGCTTTACGCTTTTCCTGCATAGTCAGCGAGGTCGTCGGTGCATAAGGAAGATTGGGGTGTTCCCGTGGCCTCGTCTAGTGGCAGTCTAGGTGGAGCACCGTGAGGTTCAGTCTGGAGGCCTACATAACTCGTCCATGTCTCCAATCGGGCGGGTAATGTAACGAATTTCCTCATCCTTCTTAAAAAAAATGTAGTCACAGAGAACTTAGTGCCAATACACACTTGCTGAAGTCTAGTCAAACTTACAGTTTTAATACTACAGTTATGATATTGTATCATACGTATTTGATAAAATTGAGTTAATGATGTGTATATCTGTATGTAAGTGTATTTTTAGTATACATTAAAAGAAAAAAAATTAAAGATTCAGGATAAGTTACTTGAATAATACATTATTGACTGTGTCATTTATGTGCTTCCAGCATCGTTTTGCATTTAGGAGTCTTTTTTACTGTTCGCCCATTTGACACCGTGACATTCTATTCGAAAACCAATAAAAATAGTTTAAGAATAATAATCCCACAAGTAATACTATTACAGATTACTTACAGTGACAATATAGCGACAATAGTTTATAACAAGCCTTCAAATATGCATCTGCCAGAGTACGGTCAGCTTGGGGAAGCTGATCGTCTAGTCACCACCCGAGTAGGTGCGCGCTGGTCGCTTCCACGCGCTTCTTTGAGCAGGCCGTCGAGAGTGACCCACCACCCTTGACTCCGCTACCTGCCTTGCTGGCTCCCGCCGACGGGATGCTTAAACTATTTTTCAATTCTCCACTACAGTAAGATAAAGTGTCGATTACCGCGTAAGACAAAGCAGGCAACTTCTTGTCAAAACATTCTATTATATTTTTTAATTCGAGACATTGCGTATTAAATGTAAGAACTGAACGCTAAATATAATAATTTCTTCTTGTGTAGATTGAACACGGGTATGTGTTCAATCGCGTTAACAGTCAGTTGCCCTGCCACTGCGCAACTGTGGTCTAAATGATTTTTGTTATACTATATAATTTATAACAACTCTAACATTATTAGTTTGAGGTAACACAAACGATTAGATCATATCATCTAACTGTTCAAATATCCAAATACCTTAAGACTAATTAATAGCTTAGTGTTGTAGACATAGGCAGTGCAAACAAATATCAATGGGCTTGGGAGGTATTGGACTTAGATTATTATGGGAAGTGAAAGACGAAGTTGATTTCACAATTTTTTTTTGGAAAATTCACTTATTGTTGAGTTATGTAAAGTGACTTTTTACTAGGCTTAATGTGCCTCTTTCAGTTACTTGCGAAATATGCATAAATACTTTGTAATGTCTGTCAAGTTATACTGTTTGTTCACATCAATAAACAAGATAGGAAATTATATTAGGACTTAGATATAGAAATATTTTTCTTTATTTATATATTATTATTAAATTTCAACCGTATATGATTGCTCTTTGCAATATAGAAAATATTTATTTCATCATATTATTTTGTCCTTAATATTTTTAAAGTGTTATTCTCACATCAAGCTTCTTATCTTAAGAAAACCATTTTTAAAAGCGAATAAATAATATTGAACGTATGATGAACCATCAAAATTTTGCTCCATCAAAATAAAACGCAGTATCTACCTAAAGTAAGCTCCCATAATAAAAAAGCTCTATTTTTGTTATATGTAAATGCGTAATACATTTATACTGGATGACTTCTATGTTGATACCCCTCTTTAATTCTCCCATTCTATTTGCTTTACTATTACATAAGTAGATGCGAAATAAACTATTAAATAATCAAGCACTATTATTACAAAGTTTATTTTTAAAAACGGGATAAATCGTCTTATTCAAAGTAAAAAGTGCTTCCGCTAGCACAAGTCGCGTTGTGGTTCACTAATGAGGTGCAATTTATTGTTGACAACAAGTTTGCAGTTAAGTCTAGCTGCGAACTGATCTTTATTGACTATTATTTGAATACTAAATATATATATTGAAATTTATTTGAATACTAAACATATATATTGTGGTACAGTGGTATAGTTTCTAACTGTTAACGCGTTACAGGCTGGTCACTCGAGTGGAGAACGAAGAGTTTTATAGGTATACTATATGCAAAAAATGTGTGACACTATAAAATAAACGTATACTTATATTATATACTATAGAACCGCTCGCGGCTTCGCCTGCATGACTATTTCGTATATTCGTCCGCCTGCGTTCTCACTTAAATCGGAAATAATAATGTGTCAATTGATATGGAATGAGTAATGTACGCGAGTGGTAGTGTCCCACGCGTGTACATTATAGGCTGATCCTTGATTAATGTGATTAGTTGAAAAAACCTGAGGTCAATTTTGAAGGTCTAATAATCTTAGAAACTACTTTTTTATTAAATATTTATATACATACAATATACTTTTTCAATTAAATCATTATTTTAAAGCAATTTTACGAATTATTGTAACTTTTTTATTTATGAACCGATTGAAATAAAATAAACACAAAATCTATATATATATATAACCATTGATTAGGGTTCTATTACGTGCCCAATGCCCCCATACATGAGATCATCGATCAGTTAGATTACTATATGTATAGATAGAGAGATTATTTTTGACTCGTAATGTATATTTTTTTACTTTTTAGTTTAATTAGCTATAAAAACTTTTGGTTTTCTTTTTAGATTATTTCTTTAGCTTCGTGCTTTCTCCATACAGCAGAATAGGGAACCTAGCGTCACGTAACTCCGTTCTCCGTTTCTGCCTAAAGTCTAGACACTCTGGGTTTAGTAGCGGAACGCCACGCAGTGCTTTGTGTACCAGAGCGAAAAAAAAAATACTGTGCTGGAGGTCGAACTCTCAATTTTGTCTAGGATTTTTTGTTAGACGCTATTTCACTGAGCCATGATGATTTTCACTATTATATTAAATTATGAAACGAAATTTAGCATTGATTTTAGACAAAGATAACATACAATACACTCTAAACTGACTCACAACATTTCTAAAACATATTTGCTAACAAAATCGTTGGCCGTTATATATGCTGGATATGCATTTAACACCAAAAGCCCTTCCTAGTATTCGCATGGATAAAATCGTATAGGTATTCATCCATACTATATACTTTATGTACATGTATTTTAATATAATAAATGTGAAAGTAACACTGTGTCTATCTGTCTGTGACGTCATGAACGCTGAACCGATTGTGACGAAATATAAAACTTTATATAGAGATATTCTTTAATAGAGCTATTAGTTAAACATAGGCTACTTTTTTCTCCCATATTTTTAGTTTTTGAAGAATATTCATTGTTTTACAAAAGAGCCGCCGAAAATACATAATAGCACACAGATGAAGCCGCAAGCGGGTTGCTAATAAGTATAATAAAATAACATATTTGCTTTTGTTTAAAGAGAGTTGAGGCCATCGGGGCGCAGTGCCGCAACGCCTGACTGTATGCGTGATGGCAGTGGGTTCAATTTCCATTCGGGAATAATTATATTTAAATAATTTGAATACTCCGCTCGGTTGACAAGGCTTTGACTTTGCTGCTCAAAATAAAGTTTCTCAAACTCAATTGGAAAGTGAAAATTACCCTGCTATGCGGGAAAAAGCGTAAAGCTGTAGTTTTAAAGAGAGTTGGTAGAGTTAAGTCACTACACGTTTTTTGACTTTTATGACCAAATATACTGTATAGTATATATATTTTTATTTAATATTCGTTAATTGTATAGAATACCAAATGCCTTTAATTGCTTTAAACATTTATACTATTTCACAGGTAGAAATATGATGTACAAAAAAATATCGATGTTCTTCTTTTTTGTTATATTTAAAAAAAATACTTCAAATGAAGAGTAAATCCTCTTGTTATATTCGTATGCCAATTCGTATTTGAAATTATAGAATAATTTCAATGTAAAACAGATTTTGACGAAACAATCGTTGTTGCATGCATAACACTAATTCCACACTACAGATGCAGCCGCAAATTTCACAGGCGCATTTACATCTATATTGTTATAAATTAAAAAGAAAGGAAAAAAGAGAGAAGAAAAAGCATATTGGCTCAGATGACAAATGTATGATTGCATGATATGTTTGTGGGTTAAATTTCAATTAATTAAAGGCATTTTTTTTTTAAAAATGTGCAGTGTTATTCAGACACATAGGAAATTGAAAAACATTTTTATGAAACGTATAAAATTTTGAAGGAGGATTGGGCTTGATTCAAAACAAAAAAATTGAAAAAAAACTCTCTGCAGAGATGCTAACATGAAAATAAGTTGTAATAAGCGTATAATAATTTTATCGTAGCCGGATGTAGAACGTATGGTTTAGCGGTTGGAGCGCTAGAAAGGTTTCCAAGAGGCGCGGGTTCAAATCCTGCAGCGTGATATTTTTTTTACGTTTTTAAAATATATTTTTTTAATAAAAAATAATTACATATAAATTCCTCTGCTAACTTTTTTTTCATTTCGGCTCATTATCCTCAGTGGCTGGCCTCGGTGAAGTTAATGTTCGGCATTTAATTCTTAATGCTTTAGATATGGAGAAAGGAGCGTTGTACCACTAGGTTTTCTCTGTTTACACCATATTGATATGTGCAACAGTGTCTGATTGTAAATGCAGTTGGTTATGGGTTCGATTCCCACTCAAGGGAATGATAATATTAAAAATATTTATATTTCTCCATTGTGGTATCTCAAAGAAAACTCGGCGTCGATTTAAACCACTCAACACATAAAGTCTCGATTTCAGGCGAAAAGTGGAGATAGGAGTGACTTGACACTAGGTTCTCTTTGACTACCCTGCTATGCGGGAGAAAGCGTGAAAATGGTAAGTCTACTACAGGTCTTCAAATATGAGAATTCCGTCAATCAACTCACTGTACCACGTGAGTGTGTGGAGTTCAAATACGGAGAAGCCCTAAATTGTCTGCGCCAAAAAAGTGTAGATACCAAAAAGCAGCTTGTAAACTTGAGCAAGCAACTCGTTCGCAACAAAGTTACAGCTAAACTGAAATTCATATGCGGTACCTACCGTGGTATTGTTCTACGGAACCATCACAGTGGCATGGAATTAATGTGTTATTGCGCATACCGCAAAAATATTTCATGCAAAAGGCATATGTTATGTAATTATGTATGATAACTTTAATTTTTATTATTTTTAACATTTTTAAAGTCTCTCACTTCTCACTCACTCACTCATTTAGGAAATTGAAATTTATATTTTTAGAAAACGTATAAAAATTTGAACGTTTCTAAGAGGTGCAGGTTCAGTTCCCGTTGAGTTCAAATTTTTATACGGTTTCTAAACATATATATTTTTAATTTTTTATTGTTTTACTAGCTGAGCCCGAGACTTCGACCGCGTGGAATTCTAAAATTAAAGTACTATTTGTTCCTTATTTCATAAGCTATCTGCCAGTGACAGTCTTGTCAAAGCTGGTCTAGCCGTTCCAGAGATAAGCCGGATTAAACAGGCAGACAGACAAAAAATTTCAAAACTTTCCTTTGTTAAGTAAAGTGGTTATTTTAATATTACAAAAATTATTTATTTGTATAAATAATTGAGACCTGATATTTACAATTTCTTATCGAGACTAACCATTTTTTAAAGCAAGTTCGCGCTTTTTACCCATATAAGGTTTGACAGAGGGAACCTACTGAGACACCCCTTTCTTCGTTTTCCTTCCGAAGATGACACTGACAGACAGACACTGTGTATGGTGAGCTCAACGCCGCTCCTTGCATTACCAGAGCAGGAAAATGATAGTAATTTAAATGTAATTACTCCGAGTAAATAGAACTCACAACTATTGCCTTTTACAGGAAAACGACAACTGTATCACAATGGAGAGGTCATTATGACAGAGATGTCTACTAGATAAGTAATACGTTTTAGCTTTTCCTGCATAGGAGGGTAGTCAGGGAGAACTTAGTGTCAAGAGACTCTCAATCTCCACTTCCTGTCCAAAATCAAGACATTGCATTTGAGTGGCTTAACTCAATATCGCGCTTTGTCTTAGGTGAGAGAAGAAATGAAAATATTAAAAATACTTTAAATACTATCATTTTTTGGAGTGTGCATCGAGCCCACAGCGAAAGCCTTTACGGCCAGACGCTGCCTTAATGTGCTACGACGGCCTCTAGTAGCGTCTAAGTAATGTTTAAATAATAATAAAAATAATATATAAAATATTTATGCGTTACCATGGTTACAAGAACACCCGATTTATGCTTTTGCATATTGTATTCTCATCAGATTTGGAAACGCGATAATTTCCTAGCAAAAACGGCAAGTCTTATATATATTTATATGTATAGGAGAATAAAAGTTTGTTATTACAAAAAGTAAATATATAGTTTTCATGCTAGTTTTGCGCTTCATAATTTAAATTCTGATAAAATTTAAAAACAACTTTTAAATATCATTGACTGTCAACAGAAAAAATGTCTAAAATAATCGTTCAGTCAAAAATCAAACCTAGGACTAACCAACATAGTAAAAGATTAAATTTCAGGTCGGTCGTTTATTAATCCATTAAGTTTCTTGTACGTATCGCTATCTAGAAATTCCATTTCATTTTCAACTTTGCTCAGGTACCGTAGCTCGTATATGTGAAACTATTTCGAAATAGAATTTTACTTATACCTACTAAAACTGTGAATAGATGAGATATAAGAATAAATGTGTAAAAAATTTATTATCAATTCAAATTAAACTTTTAGAAATAGTTTCAGTTTTTTTAGTTCCTTTTTTACAGCTTTACGGTTTTTCTTGCATACCCTGCTATGTGGTCAGAGAGAACCTAGTGCTTAAACACTCCGTTCTCGACTTTCGGCCCGAATCTGAGATATTACGTCTTGAGTAGCGGAACGCAACGCCTACTTGCCTTATGAAATCACTATGATGTAGATATGAAAATATTTTAAATGTTTTAATCCTCCAAGTGGAAATCAAAGCCACAACCAACCACGTTTACAGTCAGACGCTCTGCCACAGCGCCACGATTGCCTAAATTATAATTTATAATTTATTTTCCTTTATACATGAAATATCAGCTCCATGATTATACCCGCATATGAGAATGAGAATGGAGTCCGTCGTTAGTAAGTTAGTGTGTAAGTAGACTTTAAATTTCTACCTCGTAATACGAGAATTTTCCTAAAATTTTGACTTAAATAAATAGCATTATCATATAAAACATAATTTACTAGTTCATAATAACAAAATAATACCAAAGAATACTTTTTTTTGTAAAGTATTGGTAATTGTTTATACTTTATTTAAAAATAATTTACTATACAAATTCTCCTCAAAACTCATCTTTTAGATGATAAAATAAAACATTGAAAGAACCACATCTCAAGGGAAATTCTGAGATGTTGTAAACGCTTGATGCTACAAGATTGTTATACTGACTTTTTGAAATTCAAACTAACGGCCTATCTTATTTTCTGTGACTTATAAATAAATAATAAGCAAATAATATTTATTCATAAATAAATCTTGCTCTTAATTTCTAAAAACTATACCAACTTTTCATGGTGTTGTGGGTTCGAGTCCCACTCGGGAAAATGGTTTATATTTAAAAATATTTTCATTTTTGGCATTGAGTTCCGCCACTGAACACTCAATGTCTTGATTTCGGGTGAAAAGTGGAGAACTGACTGACTGACTGACTACCTTGATATGCAGAAAATTCGTTTAAAAAACACTAATGTATTTGCTTGTACAAGATTAATTCAGAATCAAAACTAAATTGATGATTGAGATTGTTTTTTATTTGGATAATAAAAATATAGGGACACATTCTTACAGAAAACACACATTTCATTTTAAATTCCACTTAAATAACGCTGATTCGACAAACAAAATTCGACTCTTGGTAAATAATAAACTACGATTATCTATTCTCTTTTATTTTATTTTGATTTGTTTTGCTGAAACTAGCACTTAGGAGCAAATTATGTTTTTTTTCATGCATGCTGTATTTGTTTGTAAGTTTTTGTTACACTTAGATTATTACACTATTATTACTATGGTTTTTATATGTATGTACCGTGTAAAAAAAATGTAAAAGGATCAAATAAATAAAAAAAAAATAATATTATAATACATACGAAGTATATAGTAAAATATAATTAACGTAACGTTTATTATAATTTAAAAATAGGTTGTTGGCTTTTATGAAGATTAGTTGACGTGAAAAATACGAATAACGTGTCTGTCACATACACTAAAGCGTATGTCGAACACATGATAGTGTGTGTTATGTTATTTCCATTAGGTTCATATGTTTTTAATACATTATTGTAAAAAAACTATCTTAATTTTTTATTCAGTTTTATTTTCCGCAATTCTAGTACAATTTTTAAGTTTTAAAGAGTTTACTGACATACATAATTTTTTAAATCAAAGTATTTTATTAAAAAAAAAGAAGATACATGCTTCATTTTTTGAACGTAATTTATCTCAGACCTAAAACTAAAACAAAAATAAATATTTATATTATTTCCATTTTTTTTTTGTATACAGAGATTTAACTTTCTGTAATATAGAGAAAATTTTACATAGTATAATTACAAACTAGCATGTTCTCACAATCTAGCTACCCATGTGCTTGCTAAGTCGTATCTGTTTCTAACTGCAGATATCGGCAAAGCGATATCAATGCAAATTGGGTCCCAGCTGCGCTTTAACTGAACACGTTGTGCATATAACTAGTAGAAAAATGCATTCAGAAATAAATTAAAATAATTAAGAAATCCACATGTACCGTGTAAAACTATTTTGTAAGTCCATACTACTTTACGCTTATTGAGCGACATTGTGAGTTAGCCACAATATATATCTATATATGGAATAAAAAAATAGTAATAATATGTGTTTGTCTGTTTGTATTTTTGTACATACTAATCTCTGGCACTAGTAAAATTTTCTTAAAATTAAATAAAGCAATTATGAATAAAGCGTAAATATTTGTAAATATTTTCAGAATTAAGTAGTTCGGACTATTAAAATCGGTAAAATCACTGGCGATTTTTTTTTTTTTTTTTTTTTTTTTTTTTTTTTTTTTTTTTTTTTTTTTTTTTTTTTTTTTTTTTTTTTTTTTTTTTTTTTTTTTTTTTTTTTTTTTTTTCAAACTATAAGAAATAAGTAAATGCTTCATTAGTAATAAGGGTTCAGCATGGTGGGCAGTTTTCGTTAACCAATAAAAAATATATTGTATTTTGCGGCCATCGTGGCACACTGGGATATTTCTGACAGTAAACATGATGGTTGTGGGTTCAATTCTGGTTGAGGCTGGTTATATTTGTATTGTTTTGTTTTACTCTCCGGTATGACAAAGTTGGGCATTGTCTCAAAAAATAGTAGTTTCGGCATTCAATATGCAACGTCTCGAATTCGGGTGGAATGCTGAGAAGAGCAGAGAGAGAGCTGTCACTAGGTCCTTTTTGCCGTGAGAGAAAGCGAAAAATAAATCATCGACTGATGTGGAAGGCTATGATACAAAAAAATAACCACTATTAATGATAACATATGGTAAATGGAAGTAGGCCACGCAATTACCACCACTCATTAATATTATAAATGCGAGAGTAACTCCGTCTGTCTGTGTGTCTGTGACATTCTCACGGCCCAACTACTGGGCCGATAGTGATGAAATTTTATATAAAGGTATTAGAGGTGCTAGAGGTTGCGATGAGCATATACCACTTTTATCTTTTAGTGTTTAGTTTTTTGCTTTTCGTTTATCCAGGAACTTCATTGTTTTACAAAAAGGCCGTCAGAAATGGAAAAAATGAATTTTACATTTTATAGTCCACGTAAATAAAGTTGCGGGCGACGAATACCTTAAAATATATAGATTTTTTTAGTTTGGTTGAACAATATATGAACTGAGATATCATCACTCCACGCGTTATATCTCTAAACGTACCCAAAACCAGAGAACATTACATATAAACATAAAAAGCTAATAATTATTTAATTTCTTTACTAAGCTACAGCTATAAATATTTTTGAACATTTGTAAAGTGTTAATCGCATACTTAGGAAATTGCAAAAGACATATTTAGAAAAAGTATAAAAAATTGAACGCAGCACTTTTAAATTTCCTAAGTGTGCGATTAACACTTTAAAAAATATACAAAGATATTTAATAAATAGCATTCTCTCTTGCCAAACGATTGCTTGTAGAATATTTTTTGGGTAGCACAAATTTGCCTGCTATAGAGATGCTAATAACAAATATAAGTTGTAATAAGCGTATAAGAATTTTGACGTAGCTGGATGTAGAACGCATGACTTACCGCTAAGTCATGCGTTCTACAGAGCGCTTTCAAGGCAAGGCTTTCAAGAGGCGCGGGTTCAAATTTTTACACGTTTTCTAAATATGTATTTTAGAGCTATAAATTTTAATCATTGATATTTATTTAACGAAGACTACATTGGCTATAACGATGGTACGAGCCACACATGCCACAATTGTAAAATCACAATATTCTTACCAAAAAGCTAAAGAATAAATAACATTAATACACAATCACAGATGTTTTGTTACAATTTAATTCTCATTAACAGTGAGTCGGGCTGGGTACTATCTGTCGGACGCCATGCGGGCTGTCCGATATTCCGTGCGATATCGTTACAAACGAGTTAATACGCATTCAGTGTTGCCACTGGACTGGAAAATTGTTTAGTTTATAATATGATATCTATTTTTTTTTCAGCCTCACGTATTCGTCGTGCTATTGCATGATAGTCAGAAGCAACATAGTGTCAAAACACTCCGTTTCACAGTTCCTGCTTAAATTCCAGAGCGAAAAAATGCAAATAATTTCAATATAATCATTCCACTGAGTGGGAATCGAACCCACGACCAATCGCATTTACAATATTTAAATCACTAATTACTAATTACTTTTCGTTATTCAAAATTGGATCCCCGCTGTTTAATTTAAAATATTTTAATTTTTCCTTGAAGGACTCTACGCGTTGGACCTGTATTGCCACGTAAGCCCTACATAGAACCGGATTCCTTTAAACTAAAGAGTTTTAAAAGAAATACACAATAACACATAGTTTATACATTTTAAAAAACAATGTAAACACAAATTTAGAAAATATTTCTTCAATTCAACTTGTGTAAATAGGTAAAAGCAATACATTGCTGAAAATAATATACGGTAGATATATAGGTAAGATTTGATTATATTTTAAAAATATTTAAAATATATATTCGGTCTGATTAAATAAAGTGTTATAGTTGTTTTGGCTTCTCATTACGTTAATAAATTTTATTATACACACGTAAATTCTTTTTAAATAATCATATTGTGAGTTTTCAGTTAAACGCTCATTTACGCATTTCCCGTATAACATGATATTTTATTAACAAAAATATAGAAATATATTATGAATTTTATACTTTATAGGTCAATGCGTCTACAGACAGTATCACCAGTTTTTAACTAGAATGTTGACAACCATTTGCTTTATTTTTTAACTGCATCCCTCTCGTAACATAGATAGAGACCATAGTGGCGCAGTGGAAAAGTGCCTGACTGCAAACGCGATTAGTTGTGAGTTCCCAGTCGGTGGAATGTTTATATTTTATTAATTTTCATTTCTCCGCTCTGGTGAACAAGAAAAAGCGCAGCATTGAGCACCGTCTCTCAGCACGCAATGTCTGAAATCGGTGGAAAGTGGAAAACGGAGTGTCTTGACACTAGGTTCTCTCTGACTTCCCTGCTATGCGGGAAAAGGTGTGAAGCTGTAACATTAATTATTTTACATATCTATGTGCTAATGCATAATGTTACTTTATAATATTATAACAAACTGTAACTGTTTATAAATATAATTATGATGAACCAAATTATTATTTTATAGTATAGTTAGTTTATCTAAATAAACGCTCATTCAGGTAACCTGATGGGTAATGATCACCGCCACCCACGTTCTCCAGTAATACCACAGGAGCTACAGGTGCGTTGCTAGTCTTTAAGGTGGAGATAGACGCTCTTTCAAGTCCCTATAGGGAAATCCCGAAAAAGCTACTCTATTTGGAAGCTTTTAAGCGTCGAGTGTACAGACCTTCACCTTCAAGGCTGGCAACGTATTCACAACTCCTTTGATGGCTCAGATGTCCATGGGCAAAGTTAATCACTTACTATTCAGTGGTGGACTGCTTGTTTGTATTTATATTTAATAAAAAAAATACGCACTATAGTCGATTGTTATTAACTAAGCTAAAAATAAATAAATAACATATAGAACTTGGCTATACATAAGTTTTCCCACTTTTTGGTTTGGTTGGTTGGTTTTGGGACTGTGTGGACAATTATATCCGAAAACCAATCATCATTTCTTATACTAACAGTTTCCTTCCACTCACAAAGACAATTTAATTCTACATACAATATCATTTGAGCAAGTAGTCTGAACGCCTTGCGGGGTTAGGAACAACATGTTATCTAACTGGCGCGGCCAAACGTTGAATTTCCAGAGGTACCAAACCAATTGGAAATACCTTGCTCTTGCTATATTGCGGTTTGTGTGATATATCTACATATATATAACATTTGTTGAAGAGATTTTGATATTAGTTCTAGAAAATTACTTTTATATTTGTGGGTGAAGTCATAATTTTCTTTGTTTAAACTTATATTTCTATACATATGTTTTTAGAAAGCGTATTAAAAATTCAACGCACCGGGATTCGAGCACGCGCCTTTTGGAAACCATCCAAGCGCTCTGACCACTGAGCCATGAGGCGTATCAATTTCCTAAGTGTGTGATTAACACTTTAAAAAATGTTAAAACTATTTTGATATTTGAGGTCATCGTACCGCAGTGTGACAGCAATTCATTGCAAAATTTTTTATGGCTTCGATCCCCACTTGGAACAATGATTTTCCATATTTAAATTATTTTCATTTCTTCGCTCTGGTAACGACAATGTTTAGGCACTCAACCTGTGATGTCTAGAATTCAGGCGAAAAGTGGAGAACGGAGTGCCTTGACACTAGGTTCTCTCTCTTATACTACCTTTGAGTAGCTGCTTTTTTTGAAAGTAATATTTTTGTACTCATAACTTGTTAATTTGGATTGGTCAAAGTTGCAGTCATCTAAATAGTCATATACTACGATGTTTTTTTTTAATTCGATTTGCCTATTTGATTTTTAATATAAAACTAACGCTAAATTAAAAACCGAACGACAATAAGATTACTGATTTATTAATACTTGCATGAATAGTGGTTGCATCTATAACCTCTTTAGGGCTTTTAATTATTCTTTTCGTTTCGGATAAAAGATTATTCTACATAAATAATATACTTTTTTATATTATTATTAAAAAAGTCAACATTCTAAAAGGAAAGGTCATTGACTGATCTGTCAACGTTTGGTTAAAATCGATGAGTTAGACTTAAATATAACCAAAACTGGCACATTACGAGTATAATATATATATATAGTGTATAAAATTAAAGTGTTTCTTTGTATTATTAAAATAATTAATTTATATCGGTTTAGTTGTTTCTGAAATTAGCATTAAATTCATTGTTTAGGGTTCTATTATATTAATAAATGCCCCTAATAAGTTTTTTTTTCATATATCTTCTATGTACAATATATGTTTACTAGTGTGTTTGTGTACATACACAAACTATATATATATATATATATATATATATATAGTTCGGCAAAGTCAAAAAACCTAATTATTATGAAACATACCATTGTTTCATCAAAAATTTGACGCTATCGAATAATGCAGAAAGAAGTTCCGTATAAAGCCGCCCGCTTATTAGAGTCGGACATGAATTTTGGAGCGACAGTAGTACGTACAAAGCGACGCTAATTGGAAACGCGGGCAAACGGACGGTCAACACCGAGCATACACTGCAGGCCAAGAGTACATGGACATTCTTAATTAAAATTAACTATTTTAACATGTTTTTCACGTAAAATTGGATGATTGCTACAATAATTGGTTGCATTTGTCTATTATAAATATGGGATATACTTGAAACTTTACAAATATACAAATATAGTTTTTTTAGTATTTTTGGAACTCAATATTTTGATATATTTTTTTTTATTGTTGTATGTCAAAGAGTTGGAAACTTTGGACTTAATGTACATATGTACTTGAATAAGCGCATTTAATTACGCGACATTTATATTGATTGAAGAAAGTTTTACATAGAACATTTCAAAGCGGAAATTTACTTCGACTGTATAATTGACTTTATAATTTATAAAAATACAGTACATATACACAGTTTTCTGCATATTTCGAACTAAGAATATCATCATAGTGATACAGTATAGTACGTCTTTAGCACAGTAGTTGTGGGTTTAAACTCTTTTATGGGATATGATTTATACGTTTTCCACAATTATTTAAAACTGGTACATTGGTTACCTTATAATAAACATCACATTTAAAATAAAATTATTATAACTGATAATAATTTATAATATGTTTTCGAAAATCAGCCATTTCTCTTTACGCAAGTGTAAAAATATATACAATGACCTACTTTTTCTATGCAAAGAATCCTTTTCAGTGTCGAATAGTAGATTCCGTTCGCTTGACAATAGCATACTAGTTTCATAGTTTTTTGCTTTTCAGAGTTTATCATATGAACTGTTATCGTTATGAAAAACTGTTTCTAGCTTTATACGTGCATATGTATTTCTCAAACCTATATTTTATATGTACACTTAAAACTAATTTATAAAATGTACTAGCGACCCGCTCGCGGCTTCACCTGCTAAGTTCGAGTGCGAAGCTAGGAGCGGATCCCTGGCTTATAATATTAGTATGGATTAACGTGCCGTTGGTATGTGGTTCATATTCCACTGAAGGGGGTTTTATTAGTATAAAGATTATCGTTTCGTTTTGTGTAAAGCTAGTAAATTTCGTTTTGCTACTTTTTCGAGTGATGAGAATATTATTTGAAAATAATAGAAAAGTACATAATCCTTACTTTTTTTAACTTTCTAATATACTAGGTATTCAAATTTTATAAAAAGTTAGCCCATATATTACACTACAGACTATAGCTTCTGCTTTGGTTAGGTTTGACATTGCTCCACACTCTTGTCTATTTTTATCAATATAATCATTTCCTCGAATGGGAACTGAACCCACAACCACAGTTAGAAGCACAGTTAGAAGCACACATTTACAGTTAGAAGCTGTCCTACTTAGCTACGATGGCCTCAGAAAAATAATATAATACAGGTAAAATTGAAGTAAATAAAGCTAAATATTTCAGAAAACTTTTTGGGCTCACAACAGCCGTGTCGAGTCAAACACTTTTCAACTATGTCACTGTAAAAGGGAAGGGAAATTTAAACAAAAAATTTGCTCCTATATTTTTTAGTTTTTGCAAACATTTTTATTTTTATCATTAAAGTGTAGTATTTGAACAAGTAGAATTTTTAAAACTAATTCTGTGTGCAGCACAAATTTGCTTACTTCAAATTAGAACTGAAAAACTGAAAAAGTGTCTTCTTATTGGCTGGCTGGGTCAACGTTTGATGTTTGATGGAGTTGTAATGTAATTTTACTATAACAGTAGCAGACTATCCTGCTCTTGGTATTTTAGTAATATATATAAACATTTCCTTTATTTGAGTACTACTCAAATAAAGCATATCTTTAACTACTGATAATGTTATAAAAATGATGACATATTTTTTTTATAAAATTCAAGCGCATTAGAATTAAAACCCGTTACTCTTGGATGAAATTCCAAGCGCTCTAGCCTAAGCTACACGTTCCATCTACTAATTTCGTGGCTATGAAATAGTGGAGCTTTTTGTATTTCGTTATTCTAAATGTGCGAATAACATTTAAAAATATCATTTAATATATACCCTGTATGGATTATATACTAAATATATTCATATAAAATATAACAAATGATTAAATACCATTGTCTTGTAGTTAGAAAGAATGTGGAATGTGAATGTGAATTTCAACTTGGGGGGATGATATGTATTTCTGGTTAAACGAAGTGCGCTATTTACATAGGTGCATCGAATATGTTGAAAAGTGGAAGACGGAGTAATTTACCACTAGGTTCTCTGTATATACACCTGAGTGATGTTAAAATTACATTAATAAAAATAATCACTTTACAAATCTTTCTAATAAATAAATAAACATTGCTTCATATTTTTATCAAATACGTTGCTAATTATCTTACGCTGGGCCAATATCAAGCCAATGCTATTTGGACGAACGCCAGGTTTTGACGCGTGTCAAATGCAGACGGCAAAAACAAAATACTGTATCTTCTTTTTGATTTTAGATATAACAAACTAAAATGTTACAGTTTCACGATTACGATTTATTCAATTTTATATAACAAGGTTGCTACTAGATTTTCTGTGTCTAGAAAGAATCTAGCGTGATGACACTCCATTCTCGTTCTCAATTCTCCAATCTCCATTCTCCATTCTCCATTCGCCATTCGCCATTCGCCATTCGCCATTCGCCATTCGCCATTCTCCATTCTCCATTCTCCATTCTCCATTCTCCATTCTCCATTCTCCATTCTCCATTCTCCATTCTCCATTCTGCATTCTCCATTCTCCATTCTCCATTCTCCATTCGCATTCTGAATTCTCGTTCTCCATTCTCGTTCTCCATTCTCGTTCTGCACTCTCGTTCTGCATTCTAGTTCTCCATTCTCGTTCTCCATTTTCGTTCTCCATTCTCATTCTCTATTCTCATTCTCCATTCTCATTCTCATTCTCATTCTCATTCTCATTCTCATTCTCATTCTCATTCTCATTCTCATTCTCATTCTCATTCTCATTCTCATTCTCATTCTCATTCTCATTCTCCATTCTCCATTCTCATTCTCCATTTTCATTCTCCATTATCATTCTCATTCTCCATTCTCATTCTCCATTCTCAGTTAGAACGTGTATAATTGTACCCGATGATAGGCGGCTGATATCTCATCCATATTGAAATATTAGATATTTTCATAGTTTGATATTTCGAAGTAAGTAAAGCGTAGAGTTTGCAACTGATTGAAAAATGGGAGGAGGGTAAAGACATGGTAGTTTTAATACAAATTATTCTTTCTACCTAGCAGTTAGTTACGGCAGATGAGATGATGATGATAAGTTTATACATAAGAATTATATTAAAATAATTTAATTTTATGTATTACAATATTACGCGTAGTAGCATGTGTTTGTCATACACTTTTGTACTATAGAACATATACGTAGCTAAGGCAAAGAGGTGCGCAAATTAACATTTATATAACATTGCATTAGAAATACACAAAATTATTCAAAGCAATATTACACATTTTGTACTAAGATACATAAATGTGTCTAAACTTAACTCCATTTTACATAAATCCATTTTGCTAGAAATATACAAACTAAATGTTACAAAATCACTCAAGCACCTAATGTTGGATCCTTGGATCCTTGACAAACTGAGTGTTCCCGATTTATAGAGCAAATAGAAGCGAATTGAGGTGCGATACGATTCTGGGAAGCTTTCATGTAAATACTTCCGCTAGCTATTCAGTATACTGAGTAAACAAATTTAAGTTCACTTTAGCTATTCGTATTATAGATAGATATGAGGGCTTAACTGATATTGATTTTTGGTAAAGGATAATGTATTTCTATCCACTTTGGAACAATTTAATATGAGAGTACAATATGACTACTGTAAAGGAGTTGGGACGGGTTTGATTAAATGGGATGTCAGTTCTAAGCCGTCGCGAATCTCAATGTCACTGCACTAAGTAGGTCGGAAAGTGGATAATAAAATGTGTTGACACTAGACTGCTTTCATTTGTTATTCTTTTCCCACTTCAGTATTTGTCTGCAAATTAACAATTTTATTTATGTATGAATCAAAAAATGATGTAGTATTTTAAATAACTACAGGGTTTTTATTAGTGGAGTCGATTATCGGATTACAATTCGGTGGAGATGGGTTCGAATGCTTCTAATTTTGAATCAATACACTTATCAAGATGTTCTCCTAACCTGCCAGAGGCCTGCTTCCTAGCCTGTCATTTGCATGTAAGAAGCACACAGACCATTGTAATGGGTTTTTCTAATAATAAAATGACTCCATTTTTCCGGCCAGTCACACCAGTACCATCGCATCCAATTGTCACCAAAGAAGAACGAAATTCATGTTTATTTTCAAGAAAATCAACAATATTTTCCTTAATATCAGCCGCTACTCCCGAATCAATAGAAAGATGACGAATGTATTCAGAATTGAGTTCTGATATGATTTATATATGTTCTTCCTTTGAGATATATTATCGATTCTACCACTTTTGATGAGTACTGATAACATTTAAGTCAAGTAACGCAGCATTTACAATAATTAATAATGCAAATAAATCAAGATTTTTCAGCTTAACTCTCATTTGTTGATTTTTTTCTGTTCACCGTTTTTGAGTTGAGTTCATCACAAAATGTAGGTAACATATTATTACTGAATTTATTTGGATCACCAAATAAAGGATTCCGCAAATCTTTATGCGTTTTAGACATTTTTTTATAAGAATTTACTTTGGCACTATTTAAAAACCGTATATTAAAGTTTTATGAGAAAATACTATATTTGCGTACGAGATAACACTAAGACGAAGTTAAAAACAATAATTTATAAGCAAAGCATGTAAGAACAACTCTTTTTTGAGGGTAGGCTAATAAGTTAAAATATTAGATTTTTAGAAACTATTTTCTCGATGCGCCACCTGAACATAAAGTCGTAGGCTTTTAAGCTTTATTCATGCAAAAAATTAAAGGTCACATGGTCCACAATTAATAATAATAATTTCAAGAGTAAAAATAATTTTTTTATATATTTTACTCCACCCTAATATAGATGCTTATATATTTCCTTCTCTTTTACGATTATACCAATATAACAGACTAGGGAGAGGCTAGTGTCAAAACACTCGGTTCGGTGTGTAATGTAGAGAAATGTAAATAATTAAATTATGAACATTCCTCCGACTGGGAATGGACACAGAACTGCCCGAATTCAAGAAATATGTTGAATGGCGGAACTAAACCCCGATTTTTATCTTAGCAAAGTGGAGAAATAAAAATAAATTTAAATATATAAATTAGATATAGGTATCTCAGCATTTTCCAGAGTATGAGTTGATCCCATAGCCAGTCGCATTACGGTCAGACACTGTCACGTTATCAGTAATTTAGCCTTATCTACTATAGATATAACAATAGTTATATATATATATATATACTATACTTTGTCAATTCGAGCCAATATCAAACACGCACGGACCCAATGAATTCTAAATTGAGTCTCAATTAACAGTGTGTATAGGCAGGACGATTGCATTTGCAAAGTGACTGTCCGGTCCATGTCCCTAGCTTTGGAATGGGTAAGTCGTTAAAATACTATGATTAAAATACTATGATTACTTGTACATATTTGATCAACATATATCTAAAAAATCACCAGTTCAATTTATTTCTCGTATAAAAGTTAGAAGCAACAACAAAATAAATTCAAATCTCAACTTTGAAACAAGACAAATTTTCTATTTTGCAAAGTCAATGTGACTTTTTCATATAATTTGGATTTTTTTTTATATTCACGTATCCTCCGTGTTTTGAAGCCTAGTGATAAAAATGTTGCTCACATCTTGTTTGTATAAAAAAAATATTTTTTTTTTCTTTTTCTATTTTGAATGATATATGGTTCAAAAATTTTAATTAAAAAAAATAAATAAACAAAACTGATTCTTAAAAAAAATCACTAAAAAAAAACAACCAAAACCCAAAAAAAAATAAAAGACTAAAAATAATGAACAACTAAATAATTAATAATTACATTTGTAGAATTCCTATATAACTAAGTTAAATAAATAATGAATGGTTTGAGGTTAATTATTTAATGATATCTTACTTTATAAAATATATTATTTAGGTTAGGCCTGCCGCTGGGGACCCCAGATTCTCCTTCCATCGCCCATCGCTATTCTTCTAATACCCATGATGTTTTACCACGATGATTTCTCATCCCGCGACTCACTTGCGCAGAATGCGTGCAGTCTAGCGAGCACTTCCGACTGCAACTTCCAAAGTGGCTCACCTGCCACAAGAGTAGCCGTCGTCCATGATACATGTACGGCATCCCCGAATTGCTATCACCACTATGACCCATTGCGCTTTTCGCAATTGGGTCCTATGGAGAATCCGGCCTTCCAGAAATCGACAGTAACCTGGCAAGGGCCCCAGTGTCACTCAAAACCTTCGGCGCAAGCCGAGCCCAGTGATTATAAATTGAAATTAAGTTTATAAAAGATCATTTAGACAACATTTTTTAAATATCTATTAAATAAATTTGGATAATTATATAAAAGTTACAATTTATAATATAAGTATCAATGAAAGTTTAACTTTTGTAAGTAATAGTATATTAACTTTGTTAAAATTCTAAGCCTTTTTAATAAAGAGTACTAATTATATGCTGTTTAAAGGATTCTTAGACATTTTCAAAGCTAAGAACAATAGCCCAGCTAGCTGTATAAGTTTGTGTCAAAGAATAAGATTTTAATACAAGCTTTGAAGTTTTTTCTATTGTACTACTTGTAATGATGAGCTTTTCATATTCACTTTGATAAAGTTAGTTGGGAATTATAAATTATATTATAATTATGCAAAAAAATATAACAGATGATTTACCCTATTTTTTGCCAATCTTACCTACATTTACAAAAAAAATACAAGTACTCGAGTGGCATTTAATACAATAATTGTGTTAAAATTTTCACCATAGTGTATCTTGCTGTATTATTACTTTCAACATCCAAAATCCTAACACTCATTTTATAACACACCGTCTCAATCGTATTGATCATTTATAATAATTCTATCGCGGAATTATTCATGGCACAATTTGAAAACTTAATCTTCTAAATCAACTTTAGTGCTTACAAATTAAGGACTGTATTTCCTTGAACTAACCTAATTTGGAATTAAAAGCTAGAGTCTAGCAAGTGCTCTGGTAAAATGCGGTCTTCTTCACCTTTATGTAAACAGTATAAAGTTCAAAGTCGCTTGGCTTTTATATATTCTGTATCCACTGGAGTGGAGAATAGCCGGGAACGCTTGCTGTAAGTGTAAACCGCAATCTGCCGATATTCAGGTGTTCTAAGTCAATATATTATGGAAAACGATTCTTTAAGGACATAATTTATAGCTTATTTTTTTTTTACGACAAATTTAATTCACGTAGTTATTGTTCTCCGTTTTCTGCCTGTATTCAATTTCTGCGTATTGCGTATCAGAACTCAATGTGTTAATTTGTATAGAGAAGTAAAAATTTAATTTTTTAAATTAAAAATTTAAATTTATAATAGAGTGATCTCTACCTGTGATTACGTGATTACTACTGAAAAGTATTCCAATCGTCGGGTTCTAAAATATATTTTCGAATACCCAAAATATACCCGATTAATCCGTTTAAAATTAGTTTAATTTCAAAATGTGTAAAAATCGCGAAAATCAAAGATCTTATTATTATTCCTATTAATGGGGATCGAACCTATAACTTTTTACAATCAGACGCTGTGCCACCATACTTGATTAAGTATTAAGTAAATTATTTTCAATTTAAAAAACTCAAAGCTTATTGTTAAAAACTAAATTATGTGACACATATTTATTTCTTAATAATATTTGCATAAAAAGGCAAGTACTTACAGAAAACAAATCTAAAAACGTATTTTACATAGAAAATACTAATAAATAAATTTCCTAACTTACCCACCCAAAATATGAAGAAGTCAACTGAAAAATTACTATCATACAGTAAATCCTGAAACCCTCTTTAATATTCCACTCGCAGTCCATCTCCACAAACACGAACGTTTATCTGAATTTTACCAGATCTCACGGAGAAATATAGGGTCCGTGCGGCGAATGCAAAGGCGCGGCATTAACATATCGTTTGACGTTTCAATAGCAATTTTATTGGCATTGTTATCCAGCCACAATGAAATTTAAACAGCCTATTAGTCGAAGTCGAGTCGTGATTTTTTATATTTTCATGAAGTGGTTGAGCAGATAGTGTTGAAAGCTTTTGAAAAACCTTAAAAAAGCTTCTTAATTACACCAAAAATCAGTAGAGATTTAATTCACTCGAATAACCTTTATGTAAACACTATCAGATAAGTTTAAGCTATTAATTCGGTAATTATTTTGATAAGTATATTTATCAAAATCAAAAATCTAAATATTCTTTATTTAAATAGGCTATTAACATAAAATGTCAGTATTGTCAGTCCTAGCTGCAGCTACCACCGGCTCGTCTGGTTTATGATATGAAAGCCAGTAAAATCTTTAAAAAACTTCCTTATTCTTCAATATACAATATACTACTTGCATATGAATTTACTTATATACAAGTAAAACTTTATTATTAGTATGCTAAAGGTCAACGTAGCGCAGTGGTACAGTGTGTGACTGTGAACGCAATTGGGTTTTGATTTGATTTTCACTCGGGGAATGATTATATTTAAAATATTTACATTTCTCCGCTCTGGTACCTTAGACCAAACGCGGTGTTGAGTTCCGCCACTGCACAATGTCTCATTTTCGAGTGAAAAATGAAGAACAGAGTATCAAGTGACAAGTGTTTAGAGACTAGATTCTCTCTCTCTCTTTGAAAAAGTGGTATACCTTAATATGTTTATCTCATGATAAACTTTTTTATTATTACTAGCCTAAACCACTATGGAAGCTTTAATTTCTAGTGATTTTTGGTTTGATACCGTCAGACCGAACATTTAGTTTCGGGGTTGCAGTTTTAACCAGCTTGGACTGAACTTTTCTGTCATCGAACTTTAATATTAAAGTGAGTAGTAGTTTAAACGTTTTCAAATAAAATAAAATAATATTTGGTTTCAGTTTCTTTTATGATTTTCTCTCGCTTAAAGTGATCTTTTAAATAACATAGGACACAACTATTGCTGAGTGAAAGCATGTGCCTGGCTCATTCATTTTGTTATTGAATGAATAACTATTTACAATACGTTCAAAACTTAGCGTGACGCATATTAGAACAAATAAGATAAATGTATAATATAAATTAAAAGTTTTGACCCGCGTTTGCTCTTGGATATGTGATACTAAAGCAAAAAAAAACTCATCAATCAATCAAAAAAAAATTATAAGTACCCACGTTTTTATCTTATATAATTATTATTTCTTTTTATATATTTTTTTATTAGTTTAGGTCTAGGTCTAGGACCAAGATCAATTATACTTGTAATAATTGAAAGTCAAATCTTTAGACCTTACTCAATAGCCTCATTGTTTGACATAATGCTTATTATTTGGCATATTATAAAGACAGTGCAACAAATGATTTTTACGATATCTATAGATTTAAATACATAGATTTTTGATAGCAAACGGGTGTACCATTCAGTTGTATGTAGTAATAACAGTGTCTCCAGTGTCTAAACTCTAAAAAAAAAGAAATGTTCTGCCACTTAGCACCCATTTTAAATTTAAATTGAGAAAAACTAAATATTCTACATTCAAACAAAGGTGCTGAAGTCAGTTTTGATAGATGAACGCAATAGCTTTTGCTTCCCAATATAAATTTAAATCTAATATAATCGTTACACAACAATTGATAAATGCATACCAATGACGTCAATAACCTGCTAAATAAATTTTATCCTGCTACTATCACGCTATCCTATAAAATGCACGCGATTCATAAATATAAAAATTCGAGAACTACAATGCCAAACGAATATAAAATATCAATTTTATTGCAGCGAAGCAGAAGCGTACAACTGTGTTTTTAAAACAGAAGTGGGGTTATTGTCGGTTGAATGCTTTGCGGATGTTCTGTGAATTTCTAAAATTCGAGTTTTTACTTTGAGTGATTTTGTTTCATTTAGATAAATAATTCGTTTATTAAATAAAAAATAGAGGCCATAATGGCGCAGTGGGGCAGCGTCTGATTGTAAGTGATGGTTCTGAGTTCAAACACCAATCGTAAAAATTAATAAAGTATAAATATAAATTCTTTTTAAATATTAATCATTTATATAAATTATTTATAACGACACTAGGTTCTCTCTGCCTAACCTGATATGCGCAAAATGGTAATTTACTAAGGTATAGTAACTTACATAGGTATACTCCCATTAGGTAGTAATGGCATGGCAAGGTATGATGGTTCTACGGCTACATGAATACTTCATCTTTTCCCTTTACGCTTTTATATCCCACAAGACAGGGCTGGTTGGTAGAGAATGCTTTTTAGCGTTAAGCCCGCCTTTTATACATTTTTTTTTATTTTGTTGTGAATTGTGTCCAATAAAGAATATATAAATAAATAAAATACTTAATAAGCCCAAAAAAACCTTTAATTTCTAATATATGTAACTTGCTTCAGATTATATTAAACATTGCGTGTTAGGTAGCTGACGTCATTGCCTCATTTTATATGGTTCACAAGAGCGGAGAAATGAAAATATATATTTTTTAATTATATTACACCGAGCGAGAATCGATCCAATAACCAATTACAATTACAGTAAGACCTTGTTCCACTGCGCCAGAATGGCCTCTTCATAAAATATAATAATTTGAATATACAAAATGTATATAAGCTTTATACAGGTGAAGATTATTGTTCGTAGAATCAACTCCCAGTAACATCTGCCCTCATTATGTGAATTATGGACGAGTCGGGCAACATGCAGATTGAATAGCAGCGCCTCGTAAATATGAGGATATGGTAATTTTCTCTTTAGAAATTTAATAATTTCTTGTCAATTTTTTATTCTATTTTCATATATATTTTACATTGTGCAGTATTGTTAGAGAAAAGGGGAGTGTTTAGATTTTTTTTTGACATTTTAAAGTGTCTATAGAGATTCGACACAGCTGGATGTTGACTGCATCGCTTAGCGGTCAGAGCACTTGGTTGGTTTTCAAGAGGCGCGGGTTCGAATTCCGCTGCGTTAAATTTTTTATACGCTTTCTAAAAATATGTGTTCTAATGATTTCTAGTATTTTTTTTATTCTATTTCACATATCTTTTACATTGTTGTAAGACAGAGAGAGAGAGAGAGTGTATAGAACGTTGTGTATTTTAAACATCATTCCCTTGACTGAATATTGAGTCTGTAACTATGACGGGTAACTACAACAAGATACCTGCTTTTCTTTTATTCTATAGACAAGGCCAACGAGCGTTCGGGTCACCTGATGGTAAGTGATCATCGCCGCCCACGACCCCGTGTAAGACCAGAGGAGCTACATGGATGTTGCCGGCCTTTAAGGTGGAAATAGACGCGCTTTTTACTCACCCATGTCGAATCGACCTGGAAATACTGCCGCTGGTATGCCATTCCACAGTCGAGTGGCACGTGGAAGAAAGTTCCTACAAAACCGCACAGTAGTAGAGTGCCACGTATCCAGATGGTGAGGATGGTATTTCAGTCGCTTACATACTGTGTGTACATGATAAATACGGTAGAAAACGCACAGAGAGGAAACGTCTCTACGCAACGCGAAAGCGTCAAGCATTTCAGAGATTACTAGTAACTAAGTCACACAGTTTACCCTGCATAGCATGGTAGATAAAAGAAACCTAATGCTATAGTCGTAATCCGAGGTATTGCGAGTTCAGTGGTGGAACTGAACGCCGCGCTTTGTCTCGCCAGAGTTGGAAAGTGACATTTTTTTTAATATTATCTTTGCACTCCGTTTGGATCAAACTTACACAAAAATATACATAAATGCGAAATGCTAGGAAATAAACACTAAATGTTGGGGAAAAATCAAAATTGCATTTAAATCGGTCAAGCCGTTTCTGAGACGCGCGTGCACAAATAAACAGACAAACAGAAAAGAAAATTATAAATCATTGTTTTGGGTTCTATTATATTTATAAAAGCCCCTAATAATATTTTTTCGTAATTCAAGCAAATTAGTTATTATTTACTTTGATAGAGATACATAAATACGGGTCTAGCAGGTAATTAAATTTTTTTTTATGATATTACAGGTTTTGACCATGGTCCAGCTTGAGAATTCTGTCACTCAACAAGCATAAATCTCGCTTTTGTTTTTATTATGCACTAACGTACACTCATTTTGTATATTCAATTTGTATATTCACTACGTCTCATTTTGTATAGTTCTAAAATCTGGTTCAACAAAGATTAGTATTTGTTATTTAACAAAAATCAGAGTGTGAAATGTATATATGGGCCTTTTATAGCTTATTTAAAATAGGAAAAGTGTGAGAAATGAAGAAATAAGCGATTTAAAAAAATTTCTTCACAGCTTTTCTTCGATTTGCATAAAGACCTTATGTCAAGACACTTGCATATCGAATGGTTAAACAAAACGCCGCAATGTACATAAAAAATATTACATTTAACTTCTACCTGTTGAGGACATCGTAACCCAGACGGATAGCAGCGCAGTCTGTATGTAAACGCGATTAATTGTTGGTAAATTAATTCTCACTCCAATAGTTATTTTTAAATTATTTTCATTGACAAAAAGCGAAGACGTTGCTACTCAGTTGAGAACGGAGTGTCTTGACACTAAAACTCTATTTAACTATCCATTTCTTAATAATATAATTACTGACAAACAAAAATAGGTTGCTAGGTCAATACTAAAATGCCTTATCCAAAACAAAGTGCCTTGAGGCGTATTCAGTGTCACCTATTAATTTATTCTACCTACGATCTCGGTACAGGTGGTGGAGTTTGACTTCAGCTTTCTCTTCTGGTGTATACGTGATCTGATTACTAAGCAGAAGGGTGATAACTTTAATTATAAAATTATAACTTAATAATAAGAAAATAATGAACGCATATTATTACTTTAAATTGCCCTTAGGTCTGAGTTTAAAATATCTTCTTCTATGAAAAATATTTTTAGAAAACGTATAAGCAATTTAACGCAGCAGGATTTGAACCTGTGCATGTTGGAAACTCTCATATCTGATTGCTAAGCCATGCGTTCTACAAACTAGCTACGTTGAAATTTGTATACGTTCATTACAATTTTTTTTTCATTTTTGTAGAGAGATTCGGGACTCATTTTTGCTACCTAAAGATTATTCTACGGAAAATAGTTTGGCAAGAAAGAATGCTATTTATAAATTTATTATATATGTCGGCGCGAGTATGTCACATTTAGTAAAGTCAAAGTATCCCCATCTATATATCGATATTTCGGTATCGATATATAGATGGCGACACTAGCATTATCGGAAATTGCCGAATACAAGGGTTTTATTTGATGCCCCTCCATTCCAGCATTACCTCATCGACAAGCGTAGTGTTAATTCAAGTTACAGTGTTAGTGAAATAGGTGTTGGTGTTATCAGTGTTTGCAAAAAGTGTTAAGCGTTTTCTCTGTGTAACTGAAAAAGTGTCGGGAATAATTATTTGTGGCCAATAAAGGAATTATCGTGATTAATGTAAATGTAATAAACTGTTATAATATAAAATGGAAATAGTTAGTGTTATTTTACTCATGTCATGAGTGATAATCGTATTATACAGAACGTGTGTAAAATTGACAAGGATTGGACCATCTTATATACTCGAAGCTTAAACTCCGACATATATTAAAAAAAAATTTAAAGTTGTATCAAAACTGTACCTGATCTGATTATATTAAAAATGTCTAGATTGCTGTCTTTACATGGAAGATATATAATGAAAAAAATAATTGGGGGCATTTATCATTGTAATAGAACCCAAAACAATAATTTTTAATTTTCTGTTCAGTTTGCCAGTTCGTCTGTTTGTTTGTGCGCACGAGACTCAGAAACAAACGGCTTAACCGATTTAGATGCAATTCTGATTATTGCGTTGAAGTATACTTTCTTTAACATTTAGTGTTTATTTAATTTCAATCGGTTCATCAACAAAACAGATACTAGCATTTTAATTATAAATTTATGCGAAGTTCGTGATTTAAGACGCTAGTTGTCTAGTCTAGCTAGTTTACAATATATTCAAGTCGGCTTTGATTTCAAAACTAATTGTAATGTAATCTAAAACAATAACTCGTTCAAAAATATCGTAATAATTCACGTTTTTCGTTTCACGTACGTTGAGTGGCGGAACTCAACGCCGTACATCGAATCCATGACTAATCGTGTAACGCCAGCCATTGTCTCACAGCGCTATAATTGTCTCATCCAATTTAAAAAAATATTTTGCTAAAAACTAAATGGGTACAAGAGTAATTAAGATGTACAGAGAAAATAACCTCGTGTACCACACAGTCTAATTTTAAAAGAGTATTACATTTTAAACTAAATGTAGTCTCTCAGACAAAGTGCTAATGAAACGTCGTTGTGTAAACACGAAATATATTTCAAAATTTTATTATTTATAGTCTATTTTGTCTAAGTTTAATTAATAGTAAGTATATCTTTATCTTATCTGTAACCATTTTAATACGTACTTTGATTTTGGGATTATTATACATTTTGAAATGAACCTATTTTTAACTATAATAATCAATCGCGTATAATATTGGTATTCGAAAATACATTTTAGAATCCAACGCTTCGAACACTTTACAGTAGTCCGTGGTCACAGGTAGACTGAGGTGGCACTTGTCTGTCATTTGATACAATGATTATCTTAAATTTTCTTAGTTGCCAAACATTTCTTAGTTGCCTCGCGTACTGCCCTGGATTCTTGCAAAATGAGCTGACTGTATCTTGCTCTCTGGTGTGATTGAATTGAGACTTCAAAGTTTTCAGTATTGGGTACCAGGTAGAAGAAAGTTTCCAACCGTCTTCTTTATTGAAATAAGGGTGTTTTTGTATTTCAATAGCCTCGCGGATTATCCTTGGGATATATCTGTTTTCCCTAGAGAGAATATGAGGTTTATCAAACCTGATGTAATGGATGGGTTTATCCGTTGTATGCTCACACGCAGCTGACTGAGATACACGCCCTTTCTTGACATCGGAGATGTGTTCCTTCACCCTTATACAGATGCTCCTCTTTGTTTGCCCAATGTAAGAAAAGCCACAGTCACAATCTAGTTAGTATATACCAGCACACTGCAAAGGAATGTTACTTTTCACTGGTCTCAAGAACTGGCTCATTTTTTTGTTAAGCTTAAATATAGTTTTTACTGAACCTTGCCTTAAGATATTTCCAATTCTGTCTGTAACTCCATTCACATATGGCAGTAGTGCTGTTTGTTTCCCCACTGTGAGCAGCTTGTTGGTTTTCCATGACACTGGCGGGGAACGGGCAGCTCGTTCAGATGAAGGGCATTATTCACCTGTCGAAGCTTTTCCCCTAGGTGTTCAGCGTCGCACAAGTGGTAGGCTCTCTGTAACGAAGATTTGCCAACGGATAACTGTGTAGGGTGGTGGTGGGATTCACCACTGAGATATCTGTTGGTGTGAGTGGGTTTCCTATACACTGTTTGGCCTACTGTACCAGGCCTTATTGTTTTGGGTTCTATGATATTCATGATTGCCCATAAAAATATTTTTTTTCATACACCTTCCATATACAGAAAGAAACCATATATTCCTTCATTATAAGATGCAAAAGTATAAGTAACTACTCGAACGGAAAGTAGAGACACTCTATTCTTTACATTCACGTTCTCTCTGACTACATGATATGCAAGAAAAAGTACGAAGCAAAAACAAAATAATAAATTATCAAAAAAATCATAAACATTTTGTATATAGCATTTTAACCTGAGCGTCTCATACGACGAAGGTCTTACGCATATTATATCAATTTAAACCAAATTTACATACAAATTTCATTCAAAGGTTATTTTACAATTAACATTTTAGTGTCGAGAGTCAAAGAGCAAGGATTGAGGTAACAAGCTACTAGCGTATTCTGATTGAAGAAGCTTTGAGCCTGGAACCTTAATCCGACCCGTAATGAGATATAATATTTAAATCAGTTGTAAACAGATTTTAAAATTAAATCATATATTAACGAGAAATTATATTTAATCAAGCCATCGTCTGACTCTCAACGCTATTGGTTGTGAATTCGGTTCCCACTCGGGGGAATTAAAATATTTCCATTTCTCTGCTTCGGTACTTAAGACAAAGCGCAGGGTTAAATTGCGCCAATCAGCACGTTATATCGAAATAATCGAAAGTACAAGCGAAAAGAGATGTATGAGTGTTTTGACACTTGGTTGTCTATGGGGGAAAAAGCAAGAAACTACTAGCAGAATAAATCATTATTAATGGAAGCTTAGTTTAAAATATAATAAAGACGTTGCAATGGTATAGTTGCAACGTATCTGACGCATATAATAGTAGCGGGTGGTACTCGGAATAATGTATATTAGGTACTTACTTGCACGCGTCTAATTTGTGCCTAACTAGACCGAACGTACTTGTCTTGATATAATTATTATATTTGAGGCCACCTTGGCGTAGTGAGACAGACAGACAGTACTAGTACTTTTTTTTAACTTATTTTCGTTTACCTGCAAAGACAAAGCACAACATTAAGTTCCACTACTCAATACGCAATGTCAAATTCGGACGGAAAGCGGAAAATGGTATGGCCAAACCATTCTACTCTAACTTCTCTCCGATTCTATGCCATGAGATTAAAATCGTAAATTTGAAAACCTATTTTAGTAACCAGGAATCAAACACACTACTGCTGCGTATACTCAGACACTTGACAACTGCCCCTTGATTTGATTTTAATTTACAAAAAATACTATTTTTCGTTGGTCCAAAGCCAACTCATTTGAATACTACACTTTCACTAAATGAGATTCACACAATCTCATTCCATATATTTCGTAGAAAATGTATTTTAAATGTCACGTTTATAATTAGTCACTTAACATTAATATCAAAAGTAAAAAAAAATCATAGTCATACTCTTAATATAAGTCACTAAAGGGCTTTTACGTGGAACTGATAAACAAACAGAGTCTAAGCGAGGTCTAGAACTGCATAGTATCCGCTAGCTTTTAGAGTTTCCAGCTATTTCCCTCATAGCAGGGTATTCAGAGAAACCGTTAAAGTTTCACGGAAAAATCAGGCGCTTCTGTTACCTCGGGTAGTGGTGGTCGAGGAGGAGCACCGTGCAGTTTTAGTAGGTACGGTATACGGATGGCCTGCATCCGGTATCCGTAAGGGAAGGGTATGTAGAGTAAACCTCTTGTCAAGACACTACGTTCTCCATTTTCCGCCGTTCTCCGAAATCGTAGTATACACTCACGTAATAACCCAAAAACACGTTTCATTTTGGCTTCAAAGGCTTAAAGATTTAAAATGTGTCCAGATATGGTTGAACTGGATATCAGTTGATGTAACGGCATTATCGTAATCTCTCGCCAGATAGACCAAAATAAGGGGAAAACAATTATTTTATGCATAATCATATTGTTTTCCTTTATTAGGTAACTAGCGACCCGCTCGCGGCTTTTACTGTTTCGTATTTTCGGGGACCTTATTGTATAATAATATAATTCCTGGTAAACCTAAAAAGTGGGAAAAAAGTAGCCTATGTTCATCCCAAGCCCTCAAGTATCTCTATATATAAATTTCATAGCAATAAATTCAGCGGTTTGGCCGTGGTGATGTCACAGACAGACAGATAGACAGAGTTACTTTCGCATTAATAAAATTAGTATGGATTTGTTATTATTATAACTAAATGTCCCGTTGACGAGTAAACAACGCGTTGCCTTAGCAACGTGTATTTCGATTTATGTAACCGTGAATTTCAAACATATGGTAATGTGGGTAATATTTTCTTATGAATTACTCAAAAAAATATAGTTTTAAGCAGTTCTCTCCATATCAATTTTATTAATAAATGTTTCATAATTTTCATATGTATAAAATATTAGAAAATTTTAGTAAAGAACTACAAATGGATATCCCTTATCTCTGACTGTAGTGTACATTTTAGAAAAAAAATCAAAGATATAACTCGTTTCGCTTATCTGGATTGTAGCCAGCTTCATTTGCATCACAAATTAGTACGTTTAGTATTTTTATTCTTAAAACCCTCTGTAATAAATCTTTACGCTCAATATGCAAAGCAAATAAGATGTTACGTCATTATACATCTTAGTTAATGGTACGGCTTCAAATCCAATTAGGTTTAATTTTTCATATATACATATAATAAAAATGTAACTAATCGCTGTCTATATATAGAAGATATAAGAAAAAAATATTACTGGGGGTATTTATCAATATAATAGAAACCAAAACAGTAATTTTTAATTTTCTTTTTTGTTTGTCTGTTAATCTGTTTGTCTGTTTGTTTGTACACTCTAATCTCGAAATGGCTTAACCGATTTAGATGTTATTTTTATTATTGTATTATGGTAAACTTCACTTAACATCTAATGTTTATTTCATTACAATCGGTTCATAAACAAAATAGTCAGAACCATTTAAAATATAAATATAAGCAAAGTTTGTGATTTAAATGAGAACACGGGCGGGCGAAAAAATTAAATAGTTTAGTCATGTAATTTATGCAGGCGTAGCTGCGAGTGGGTCGCTAGCTAGTATATAAATATATTTTGTCAGTAGAAGACATAGTGGCGCACTCTCAGCGTCTGACTGTAAACCTAATTGATTGTGGGTTCAGTCCTAATCGGGGGAATGTATTTATTTAAAATATTTTCATTTCTCCGCTCTGGTTATTAAGACAAAGTGCGCCGTTGAGCACCGCCACTCCATGCAATGTCTTGATATATTGCGGAAGTTGGGAACGGAGTGTCTCGACACTAGGAAAAAAATGTGAAGCTGAAAAGCGTTATACATTAGTTTAAATTTAATTTTTTAAATCTATATTCTTACAGTCAGAAATATTATAATAATATATATACCCATATATATATTTAAGATTTCGCTCTAGCGATCTATATCTATACTAATACGTTTTATAAATAAATAGATGTTGCAGCTACAATGTTGTATGTATGGATTTTATAACCTAAGCCATTCTATGTTCCCTAGTTTTTCTACTTAGGTACTGTAAAAAGTGACATTCCATTTTTTTCCATTTCCCTAAAAATATCAAGAAATCCTATCTCAATTTTCCACTACACTCCTCAAAGAACCTACGTTCCAAATTTCAGCTTACTACACCCAGTAGTTATGACTGTGCATTGTCTGTCAGTCACTCAATGTGTAACGAAAGAGCTATACTATACTCGTTTTGTTTTATGCATAGATTTAAAAATAGCGTCGAAATTAAATAAAACTTAAAGTATTATTTCCTCACATAAGCCGCCATACACATATAATAAAATTTAATTGAGGGTCCTTAATGCTAGGTGATTGTGGGAAATGATGTCATTAGGTGAAAACTTCGGGCTTGTTTTGAAAACGAGATCGTTATGATGGCCGTATACTGTGATATAATTATGTATTTCATACTGAAAATATTATTTTTGGCATGTTGATTTCCTTTACAACTTACCTTACAGCAGTGAATATTGTGCCAAAACACTCCGTTCTCCATTTTTCGCCCCAATTCGTAATATTGCGTGTAAAGTGGCCGAACAAATCGCCACGCTTTTCTTACAAAGGCGAAGAAATAAACATTATATTAAGAAATAGAAATAAAGTTTTTTCAAATCTTTATAAAAAAATTTCATCCTTCACTTTCTACCCAAAGAAAATAATTTCGAGTAACACTAACGTGTAAAAAATAACTAAGTAAGTAGTATCATTTCTTCGAATGGAATTTGAACTCGGAGCTATCGCAAGCTCGTTACAACTGGTCAATGTATGTGTTATATAAATTTTAACTATATTTTTTAATATTACACTAACACAGTGCATACTTTTAGTTTATTAATTCATATAGAATGGTATAAAAGCATTATAAAGTGACTATAAAATATCTACAGTAGAAAACTACCAGTAACAATGTATTCGAATGAATTCATAACATAAAGAAAACTTTGTATGAGCCACATAGATATTGTAGCGGAAATGGAACTTTAAAGCTCCAAAATAAGGACATTGTAGTTTTGTATTAAGATATTAATTTCTTATAGCATGTATGTAATTTTGTTATTTTTACTCTTTAAAATTTTATTTTTAAACTAAATAAAACGCTTAAAATGTGAACGTAGCGAGACACGAACTCGCGTCTTTTGGAACCCGCACAAGCGCCTCTTTGATCACTAAGCCAAACGTTTGTTATATATGTTTCTTGGACAGTGTACTAAGAGAGAATCTACTAAAATTGTAACGGATATGGGACCAAATATATTTGAAAGTAAAATACATTTTAAAGTCAAAACTACAGAAAATGGATTTAATAATAATTTGCAGCTTCAAGCGTTTTTGTGCGTAGCAGGTGCCTAGTGTAAAGACATTTAGTTTTCCACTTCTCGAGACATTGCGTGTTGAGTTAAAGGCCACGCATTATCTTACCAGAGCGATGAAATAAAATAATCAATACTCTGAGTGGGGATCGAACCCACTACCAATCGCGTTCACATTCAAAACTGACCCACTGCGTCACAATGGCCACGATAATAATATGATAAGGACCACAAAGTTTACGCAAACGAAGTTGTAGGCGGCAACTAGTAGTATTACCAGTAGTTTATTAATTTATCTCGCTTTTCAGAATTTTAATCTATGAAAAAACTAACCTTTTATACCGCAAATGATCTCCAAAAATGTATGCGACAGATTCAATTCATACCTATATATATATGCATATATGAAAATATTAGCTTTAAAACTTGGGAATAAGGGAAGTTGTGCATCTGATATGCATTGTGTGGATTCACAAAAGGTTGCACGTTGGAGTGAAATACTCCGTCTTTGTGACAGCATTCATTTCGTGAATTAAAAACGTGCTTCGTCCCTTGTACTGACGTTTTATAAAACGGGTTTTACTTTTAATATATTATGATACTAGCGACAAGGTCGCGGCTTCGCCTGTGTAAACTACTTGATGGAATTATTTAGATTTTTCGCCCGCCCGCGTTACTTTCTTAAATAACAAGCTTTGCTTAAATTTATAATTTAAATGGTTCTGACTTTTTTTATTTATGAACTGATTGAAATGAAATAAACAGTTAATGTTAAGGCAAGTTTACAATAATCAAAATTGCAGTTAAGCCGTTTCTGAGATTAGCGTGCACAAACAATCAGACAAACAGAAAAGAAAATTAAAATTTATTGTTTTGGGACAGATAAACAGACAAAAAATTAAAAGTCATCTATTACATTGATAAATGCCTCTAATAATATTTTGTTTCATATATCTTCCATGTACAGACTGCGATCAGTTTTTATTTTTTTTATATTTTTGTACATTTTAATTTTATATATAGAAAATATTTGTATGTTAGTTACCTAACATATGAAAACGTTTTAAATCGTATAGCCAAACGAGTCAGTGTTTGGAAGGTTTCCAAGACGCGTGGGTTCGAACCCCGTTACATTCAAATTTTTATAGGTTTTCTAAAAATATATTTTTAGTTTGATAAGTCAATCTGCTCTTAAATTTCTAGACATTTAAAGTATATTATTAGATATTTTGTTTGACTGACCTCAGGAAAACTTGTACTATTTATTAGTACCCTTAGTTACTGCCAATGCGATTTAAACTCATCACTGTGAGGCCATGATGCATAGCACTAGCACACTATCCTGTTTAATCACTTTCAAGTCCTATTTTCTAAACATTGTTAAGAACAAAATTTATCACAATACGTATCACTCCTTCTCATATATTTCTATTGAAACAAAAAAATGTATTCAAACTTATTATAAATTTGAAAATATTTTTATTTCTCCGCTCTGGTAGCGAAGAAAAGTGCAGCGTTGAGCTCCGCCATTCAACACGCAGCATCGATTTTGGGCGGAAAGTTTAATATTTCCGTTTTCACGTAGTGTCCTGAAATTAGGTTTTCTTTTACTACCGTATTATGTAGGATAAAGATTTAAAGCAACCTTTATTTAAAATTTTAAAATCTCTTTGTATATTGGTAAATTATGAAATTTATACGGTCAGGAAAAGATTTTTCCATACACACACGCACTTAACACACGCACGCACGAAAACACACAAAACACTTTACACATTACCCCAAACGGGATTTGAGTTTACAACCAGTCACGCTCAGTCGAAGCTATCCCGATTACACCACAGAAGTATATTTTCTTTGTTTCTCTTCGAACGTAATATAATAAAATTTACAAATCCCTTATATCTGTTATACATACATATTACAGTGATATTGCGACCCAGTTTCCCAGACAGTTGCGGCTCATTTGCGATTCCTACTTCGTTAACTCACCGAATTGCTAAACTAAAGCTATTTACGTTATAGCTTTATACATATATATTATGTTATACAAGTTTTAATCACATTTGTGCAAGTTATGTTAGTTTATATAACATATAAATTTGACACGCAATGCGTAGAATTCAGATGGACAGTGGAAACCGGGAGTATCATACCAGGATACTATTCTACTGCCTATTCTATTAAACGGGACAAAACTTAATAATGAAAAATAAAATGATGATAAGAATATATGTATTATTTTAGTGATATGCAATAATTGCTTGTAGTTTCGATTTCAATTCAGGGTACAGATAATATTAAATTATTTTTTTTTCCCGTTCTTTTAAGACAAAGCGTGGTGTTGAGTTCCTCTAATCATGGAATTTCTCTAATTCTAATGGAAAGCTTTTCAAAACAGTAAGTTCTGTGTGACTACCCTGCAGCGGGGGGGAAAACGTGAAACTAATTATATCTGTTTAGTTACAATTTTTTTGAGAAAATTAAATCTACGGAAGAAATATATGATTTGTTTGTATTTAATTTTCATTATCCTGGTAGTTTGACAAAGCTGGTACAAGTAACGTCTTAAAAAAAGTGATGTTTTAAATGAATGAATAAGGACACGGAGGAGTGTCTTAGCACTCCGGGTGTCTACTACCCTGCTATGCAGAAAACAGCCTGAAGTTTCGTTTTAAATAGTTATTCACACACTTAGAGAATTGAAAAAAACATATTTTTAGTAGTAATGAAGTTTGAATGAATGAATTAATTTTTATACTTAGTTTTTCTAGTATCATTTTAGTAAACATACGTCCTGCACAATCATTGCAAAAAGTTTTTTACCCTGAACTAGATACAATCTTTTTTTTTAAGCTTCACGCCTTTTCCCGCATAGCAAGGTAAAAGAGAAAAACTAACGTCAAGACACTCCACTTTCCACCTGAATTAGATAAATAATGTGGTGGAACTTAATGCGGTGCTTTGTCTTATTCAACAAAGCGGTGAAATGAAAATAATTTAAATATAATCATTTATCTGAGTATAAATCGAGCCAATAACCAATCGTGATTACAGTCAGACGATTGACGATGTAATAAGAAAAATATCTTGTTATATATCATTCCACATTTCATTCTTATTAAGTGTAATTGGCGTTCAGTGACAAATTTCAATTTACAACTTTAACTAATAAGTAATTCGAAGCGAGCCATTTGTACAATTTATAACCTAAATTCCACTATCTTAGTTTTGTAACAGGCGAGGGCTTGTCATTTGGAACATCTGGTAAATCCCTTTGAAATAATTTGGTACAGTCTCAGAAACGCAATCATTACAAAACGACCATCTCCGTCACCGAAACCCAAATCTAATTAGTAGTAAATGTTTAAAGAATTGTCTTTTAGATATATTTAAGAGTAGCAAAAGGAAATTTAGAGAGAGCATTTTTAGCTAATCATGGTGCAATGACACAGTCTTTGAATATAAGCTGGGTAGCTGCGGGTTCTTTTCATTATCGAAGAAATGCCCACCGGTACTCATCACGTGAAAAACTCTATTCTTGACAATAGGCTCTCTCTGCCTATCTCTGCTATATACAGCAGGTTTAAAATATATATATATACATATTGAATGTTAATAGATACGGGTAAGATATTTTTAACATTTTTCAAAGTGTTAATCACACACTTCGGAAATTGAATCACATGTTTTTAGAAAACGTTTAAAAATTAGAACGCAGCGGGATTCAAATTCGGTTTTTTGGACGGTTGGAGAAAAATAAGGTGTCTTTATATTATATCCATAGACATAATTTCAACATTTTGAGACATTACGTAAAATGGCAGCTTATTTCACGCATTTTACCGTATAGCTGGGTAGTTAGGGAGAATCTTGTATCAAGGCACATCGTCCTCCACTTTTCGTCTAAATTCGAGACATTGTGTTTGGGATGACGGACCTTACCTCTTACCAGAAAATTATTTCTCCAAGTGGAGACGAACGCACAACTAGTCTGGTGTTGTCCTACTGGGCAATGATGAAGATAAAAGGAATGGTTGGCTGTATCAATAGATAGTACATCCGTTCCACACTTTGAGTAATTACGTAAAAGGGGAGGTATAATTTAAATTACTGTAATTAAGAATATTATTTAGCTTTACAACCGTCTGGATCTCTCCAAAGGCTTAATTGCTTCAGATCAATAAGCCTTCAAATATTCATACGAATATTGTAAGAGATTTGTGAATAAATAAAAATAATAATCCATTGTGGCAAGTGGTAGAGCGTAGTTAAAGCTATTAGTTGTCAGTTTGACTCCAAATGGGGAAAATGATTATCTTAAAAATGAAAAACATATTTCCTCTTGGAAACCGTCCAATCCCTCTAACTGCTAAGCCATGCGTTCTACATCTAGCTACGTCGAGATTCTTATACGTTTTCCAAATATATTTTTCAATTTGGTAAGTGTGTGAATAACACTTTAAAATGTTAAAAATATATCTAAATTATTTTTATTTTTCTAAAGACAGACACGTTAAATTACGCCACTTGAATTCCAGTGGAGGAAGGTGGTAAACGAATGTCTTGACTTTTGATATAAAGAAAGGCACTAACTTAATTAGTTGAATCATATTTTTAAATTCAACTGTTACAACTGGATTAATCGCGTATATTGTGGCATTTGAATTCTTTTATATAAGTATTTTAAATGTGGAACTTTCTTTAATATTTTTTTTTATATTCAAATATACGTGATTAGTCCGGTTGAGACATTATCGTAGTGCAACAACTTACAGCTTCTGACTGCCAACGCGATTGGTTATGGGTTCGATCCCCTCTCAGAGATACTCTGGTTATGTATAAATTATTTCCATTTCTTCGCTTTGGTACAAGACAAAGTGCTGCGTTGAGTTCCACCACTTAACACGCAATATCTTAAATTCAGGCGACATATGGAGACACTAGGTTCTCTCTGACTACCCTGATATGCGGGAAAAAGCGTGAAGAGGGAAAAAGGTTAAGATATTTTTTTTAATGTGTAGAAAAAGGCAAAAACGAAATCTCGAAATCTTTTTGAACAAAATAATATTATTGTAACAAATGTTCAACAAAAATCTTAAACGAATTTTGATTACTGAATCTAAATCTTCCTAAATACTATGGCGTTGAAAGCACTCATTATACAAATTGCTTTAATTGGCTTATCTGTTGCTTGGATAGTATCAGCCATCTTGAATTCTATTGATTATATTTGATTACCCGTAATACTCACATTCGATGATAGAAATAGAAAAACAACCTCTATGTACAGGAGAATTAAATAATTTCTTTTACATATACATACATATATTTCTAATTTCTAACATCTTTTTTTATTACAATTTAATTGATTACTTAAATATATTTCCTAGTTATATAACTTTCATTTATCCATTCGGGAGCGCTTGGATGGTTTCCAAGAGGTGCGGTTTCGATTCTCGTTGCGTTTAAAACTTTTATACCATTTCTAAAAATGTTTTCAACTTTAACTGTTCCAAATTTCATACTCCTTCGTCCGCATAATTTTCCTAACGAAGGATTGAAATATATTTATAGGCATTTTATTTCTCAAAAAAATATAATACAGTCACTTACATGATAATTATAACTAAAGTTGACTAATAATTATAAATTAAAGTCAGTGTTAATACTCGCGCAATGTACTTATAACAATGTAACTCATTTATAAGAAACTATAGTACTGAAGTTAGAAAAAAGTGAATTGTTTAAACAGTAGTAAAAATAAAGAACAAATTATCAATAACAAATCATCTTTACGTGGTAAGGATATGTTCTATAATGGTAAAGTTGTAGTTACAGTCAGTGATTATTTTTATTTAGAATAATTTATGATAATATATATTTAAATAATTTAAATTTAAAAACATTGAGCGAGTTTCCATTTCTTATGTCGGTTGGTAATTTATTACAGTGCTCCGTCGTATGTTATATTTTTCTTCGTAAATTTAGTTCCTTCGGTATAACAAGCAAGCTACCTTGGTGAGTAATTTTTGATGAAAATTAGATCTGTATGTATATATGTATTTGTCTATAACTTTTATAATAAAGATTTCATTATTTCTAACTTAGTGTAAATTGTTTTTGTAGAAGTGAGGTAGTGATAGTGGAATAACATTTTTACTAATTCATTTTATTTAATTTGTAATTCGTGTTGTATAGTTTTCGGCGCGTTTCCTTGTATTTAAATTAAGTAGTTTAATTATGATATTACTAAGGATTTTTAGATATTATATCTAAGTTTTCTAGGGAAATACCGGAAGATGTAACGCAGCGAGACTAAAAGGGATGAAAGTATATTTTTTAGGTAGTCAATTTGGTAAGGTGATTGTCTAACCTCAGACCCATATATTTTTCGCATCATTTTTATTCAATAGTTACACCATTGGCTACTAATTTACTATGAAATGGAATAATTCTATTTTTTGACGGAATATGAAATAGCATGTTTTAGTGGTTTTAATTGTCAGTAAAATAAATTTAAACCACTCTGTTAGGATATCCAACTTCTTTATATTGGTTCCAAAATAATAAGCCACGTATTATCTGCATATAATGTAAGATGACCCTTTAGTCTCATAAGCGCTATACCACTTACGTAGAGTAAGAACAGTAGGCCTAGTATAAATCCATGCAGGACGCCACAGGTGATAGGTAGCATTTTACTCTGAATTTATTCTATTTGGACTGACTGAGACCTGTTACTTAAGTAAGACTATAATAGACTTAGAACCTTATCTTGGATCCCATAATGACTTAGTTCTTATTAACAATTGGTGACAAACAGTATTGATAATAGGCTTATCATTCATCAAGATACTAGTAGCTGTCTGTAACTTCGTTTGCCTGAACTTAAAGACGCTTTAAACTAAAATTCTCATCACAGCGAACAACATTTGTTAGACGAGCATAATCAAACTAGTTCTCTTATACGGCAGCGAATATTGGAAAGCACTGTCCCGGCAAACTCAGAAGGTTCACGTCACGGAAATCAAGGTGCTGAGGTGGACGTGTGGCATTACGCGGGCTGACTGCACACGTTACATATTCACACGAGATTGTCTTGGAGTCCAAACATTGTGGACAAGCCTTAAGAGCGTTGCCTCAGATAGTAAGGCCACGTTTCGTGCCGGCCTGGGAACTATGTAACAAGGATATATCTGTTCCTGTAGTTGGACTTCTCAGACGCCCAAGGAAGCGATGGCTGGACGTTGTGAAGCAGGATATAAGAGCCAATGGACTAACCACTCAGGATGTCAAGGATCGTGCAAAGCGAAGGTCTAAGCTGGAAGGCAGATCTCGGTTAAGCGCCGGAATTAAAGCCAGGAAGAAGAAGATGAACCACATTTATTAAGGCACAATTCCTTATATCGTATAGTGCCTATCCTTTCGTCCTTATATCTTCTAGTGTATATCTTAGAGCTGATCTTTTATGGTTATATATCAAGTGTTCCTATTTTCATAATAAATTAAAACCGAAGTCTTGCCTAACTTAAATCGAGCAGGTCCGTTAAAGTGCATTCACATTAGCAACATTCTATTTTTATTGTTTTTTATAGCAAATAGTTTACCGGGAAAATAAAATAATTTGAGTCCTGGAAAGAATTAATGAAGATGAAATCAACTTACACAGACGTTTATCATATATATATATTTTAATTATTCTTAAAGTTTTATTCACAAATTTAAGTAAAATTTATAAAAAAATTAAAAAGGAACGGTTCCTTTTTTTTCGAACTTTTTTATTTTAGGTGAAATAAGCATCAACAGTAAATCTGCAAACGTTTTTGTTATGTCCATGTGCACCCTGGATTTCCTCATCGCGAGATTCGAAGCAACACGTATTAGTTCCTTGAGAGCGATTACCTGTATTATTTGAAGATATTATATGCATTTCCTCAAAACAATTGCCCTTGTGACATTTCAAAGGATACAATTTCAAAACATTTTTAGTATTTTCAGTACAATGACATACCTGGAATCAAATATTTTTCTTATAAAGTAATTAATTAATTAATTATTATTAAATTTAATAAAACAATTTTTGTTTGTGCGCATTTCCTTTAATTTTAAGGTGACAGAAAATACAAGTATAGCTCTATTCTTAAGATATACAATTGTCTATTTTATAATATAACATACATTTAAACTTATGCACGATATACATAAAGCCCTAAGTACATTCATTCAAGGCAAATTAATAAGCCAGTTAATAAGAAAGTAGGGTATTTCAGTTAAATTTAAATCACATTCACCCGTTTTCGAGCTTTACGTCGTAGCCTTAGAAACTTTGGCCTTCTTTTGACACATGTGCAGCCCCTTCTCATTAGCTTTCTGTTTTCTGCTGAATTTTGTAATCTTAATATAAGTGAACACCATTTGTCATTACAAGAGTGAGAGGCACCTGAAATGTATTGGTATGCTTGTATATATATGTATGAATGTATATGAAATACAATAGAATCCATCCAGGATGGATATTTTCATAGTACTTATTATATAAACTTGATTTTTAAACTAGTAAAGCCAAATTCTACAATTTTTATAAGTAAATCAGAATCAAATATAGTTATTTTTATCAGCTTCACGCTATTCAAGACGCTGCATTGTCCACTTCCCGCCCGAATTCGATTCGTTACGTATTGAGTGGCGGAATTGAACGCCGCGCTTTGTCTAATATATTGTAATGAAAATACACTACTACTACATTGGAAACTAACTCATTAATTCTCTTATGTACAATCAGTGATTTTAAAACAGTGCAACTATAGCGTCGGGTAATGTATTACTATTTGTACAATCGCTTACCCATGTCCCTAAAATTAGGTTAAATACTTTCAATCGAAGAATTTTAAAGCAAAACGAAAGC
The DNA here is from genome assembly GCA_038994665.1 of Podotricha telesiphe. NCBI lineage: Eukaryota > Metazoa > Arthropoda > Insecta > Lepidoptera > Nymphalidae > Podotricha > Podotricha telesiphe. Next base: position 745,171 of record JAOYRR010000375.1, on the reverse strand, counting down.
CAACGCGATTACCATTGACACTTTATTTTTAAATATATTTAGCTACTAGTAGTTCAATATAGTTTCATATTACCTAAATTAATTAAAATCAAAATTGATATGACATGACATGACGATAACAAGCTTGATGTATAATTTTGGATATCAAATGTTTTTTAATTTGCACACATCTCCATTCTCACATAAAGAGAAACTTTTAGAGCGACACTCTTCGCCCTCCACAAGACAGATATTCCCAACGGAACAAGTAAGTTTAAAATGTCTCAAGCTTATCAGAACTAATGTATAGTAATCACAAAGTCAACTAAAGGAGACTTACTTCCGTCGAACCGTCACCATTGCGATATAAACTCAAAGCAAGCAATTAAACAACCGACTACAGATTAATTATTTGTTTAACCAACAAACTTCGTAAGCTTTCGTATTGATTGTCGTCTGAATGTTACATTATGAATGTTACAAAGTTGGTATGAGTCAGGGTTCAATTTTGTGACCGTATAGTTTTCTGTTATGTATTTGGATTGTTTTATATAACTAGTATGATATAGATTATAGAAGATTCAGCACGTTTGAAAATAAAGATAGTCGTAAGTGGAGGGAAAAATATTATTTAAGGTAGGGGGAGGGAACCTGGTGTAACACTCCGTTCCTCGCCTTCCCCCCAAATTCTAGACAATGCGTGTTGAGTGACTGAACTCAACCCAACGTCACCCTTTGTCTTACCAGAGTAGAGAATATAATTTCCCTGCGTGAGAATAGAACGACCACCCATCGAGTTTACAGGCGCCTTCCCTCTTTGCTAAGATAGCCGTCTAGGATAGATATAGTTCTTTAAATTAGTAAACCATTATGTGATAATTAGAATCGCTGCTTTCTGCTATTATTTCTCTTTAAATTATGTAAAGCAATTTATATCGCTTACAAATGTGGTATTACTGTAGCCTAAATTAGATCGTGTCAATTATGCGCATTACTAATAATGTATTCACTAGATTTATAATGCTATGTAATGAATATATTATTATACAATCACAAACAATCAAAATATTATTTATTTTTAAGCTGTATGTTCAGCTTTAGCAGCTGCCTGTTCAGCAGGCAATTATGAACCTGCCTATTTTTTTTAAGTTTCAATATATTGAACAATCTTCTAGCTATTAAAACTATAATTTCATTAGTTACTTCCCTCCTTCATTCCATTATTTATTATGCCGTTACCTTGACTTATTACAAGAATATCTAGATAAGCTAGAGCGTCCAACCTTAAGGAACACTTTGCTTTGCTTGGCTTCAAATGTTCGAAGCACCGAACATCCGTTATTTAAAATCGATCAGTATTAAAAAAAAACGCTGAAACATTACTATTTGGCTATAAAAAACAATAATTACACTGTATGTTTGTATATATATATTAAATACATTATACAAAATATTTGCATGTATTATGGTTTTATATGTATATATGTAGTTTTATGTTTTATATGTAGTATGTAACATAATATGTACCTATTTTAATATAATCAAAATAATTTAGATATAATCATTTATATCTCTGCTCCTTTTATTACTCTTTAGTTTTGTTGTTTGCAATAAACATTTTTATATATCTATTTTTTTTAAGTATTTTATTTCTATTTATCTTTTCTATCTATTGTCTAACAAAGGCGAGAGAAGAAAACAAATAATCAATAATGTTAATATCTTATCAAGATCTAACTTAACCACTATTACGAGTTATCGAACTGTAGCGGCTTACCAATAAACTATGCATGGAGCTGAACGATCAACGTCCATCAGTCCTGTTTCATGAAATGTTATATGTATTTTGTAATTATATGTATATATACGCATACACGTTTTATAGCTAGGCAGATATAGGCAGAGATATCCCCAGTGTCCAGACACTCCGTTCTCCTCTTTTAGCCCGAATTAGAGAGATTCAGTGGTGATTGGCTCATATGAAATGTTTTATATACATACGTACGTATATATATTTTCGATTTGATATATAAATATATTTTTATATATATATATATATATATATATATATATATATATATATATATATATAAACTCTTTAGTATATATATACTAAAGAGTTTATTACAAAACATGTCTATGTACAAAATCGCGACAGCAATAAAGCCTTATTAACAACAATTTTATAGGCAATTTTAATGAAAAAGAATTCTCATTGGAAAGGGATATTTTTAAAACGCCTGAGATGAAAAGCTGAAACCCACTCGCGTAGAAAATTGGATGCTTCAGATCGCTTAAATCGATGCCCTAATTTAGAAGGTTCGTGTTTCCTTATGTTTCCTTCTGCTCTTTTGAACGTATGTTTTATTCATAATGAAGACTTTCTTCAATCTATCAATATGTTGTGTATTGATAGACTAAAGTGATCAAGAATGTGTAAAATTTGTTTGTTTATTGTGTGTTTCGTGTATTATGGGTACAAATACGAAGCGGCGAAAGCTATTTACTCTATTTGTGGAGGTTTAAATATAATAGAAGGCAACTGTGGCGCAGCGCGACAGCGTCTGACTGCAAACGCGATTGGTTGTTAGTTCGATCCACACTCGAAGGAATGAATAAATTTAAATAATTATATTTTAACATTTATAAAGTGTCATTCGCATACGTAGGCAATGAAAAACATTTTTGCGCCCCTTACAAACCGCCCAAGAAGCGCAGGTTCGAATCCCGGTACGTTTAAATTTTTATACTTGTTCTAAAAGTGTTTTTTATTTAAATTATTTTAATTTCTTCGCTTTGGTACAAGACAAAGCGCGGCATTAAGTCCCACCACCCAACGCGCAATGTCTTGAATTCAGGGCGGAAAGTGGAGAAAGGCATTGCAGTGAGACGGCGTTGGTTGAGTTCGATCCTTATTCAGAAAGAAGTAAAAGCTAATGGTAGTGCGTTCGATTCTCTTTTGGGGGCATCATTATATTTAAATTGTTTTAATTTCTCCACTATAGTGACAAGATAAAGCGCAGCTTTTAGTTTTGCCACTCAACCCGCAATGTCTCGAATTCGGGTGGTGCGTGGAGAACCTAGTGTAGGTTGTCTCAAACTATCCTGATATGTGGGAAAAAACGTGAAGCTGTATTTGCATATTAAGCTTTGAAAACAAACTTTTTAACAGTGACTTTCCACATAGATAGCTTTCCACATGGCCTTACTAATATGAAACTTGGCTATATAAAAGAAAATAGATACTATTATCTGACCATCTTAGACGGGTTTTAGCAATTTCCCGCACCAATGCGTTTACGAAGAAAACGGTAGTTTGAAACTGATTTTATATGAAAACTTTGTGGAGGTGAGAGATAAATGGAGTTAAGTTTGAAAGTTTTTTGGATTTCGCCGATTCTCTGATCCAGCTTCTTTCAGTTAGTTTTTTTTATTTAATTTTAATGATTTATGTAAGTAACTTGACTTTTCGTTGTTGATTGTCTTAAGAGAGAATTAATTACAGAATTTGCTGCGTCTTTATTTTTAGCTTCACATATAATTAAAATATAACTGATCGCTGTCTGTACATGGAAGATATATGAAAAAATATATTATTTGGGACATTTATCAATGTAATGGAACCCAAAACTATGATTTTTATTCTTTTCTGTGTGTCTATGTGACTATGTGTCTGTTTGTCTGTTTGTTTTAGCACACTTATCTCAGAAACGGCTTGACTGATTTTGATGCAATTTTATATATTGTATTGTGGGAAGCTTTCCTTAAAAATTAATGTTTATTTCATTTCAATCGGTTCATAATTGAAAAAAGGTATCAAACATTTAAATTATAAATTTAAGCGAAGTTTGTGATTTAAGTCAGAACGCGAAGCCGCGAGCGGGTCACTAGTACATAATACATTGAAGCCATTGTGGCGCAGTGGGACAGCGATGTGACTATTTCGCGATTGCTTGTGGGTACGAATCCCATATGGAATTGTCATAGCTTAATTATTTTCTGTCCTCTTCTCTGGAGAACAAGAAAGAGCGTGGCGTTGAGTTCCGCATTTACCACGCATTGTCTGAAATGTTCAATAATTGTCAATATTGTTAGAATAATAATAGATCTACATAGTTAAATACAATAAAAAAAAATTATGCATTCTACACGGAATTTAAGTATGTTCCGTTCCGTAGGCAATGTTTATTTTTAAATATTTGTTTGGCGTAGTAATTTTTTATATATATTCAATTTTTTTGGGCATAACTTTTAACAAATGATACATACTAATTAATCAATCGTAGCCGTAACACTACTGTAATAACTGTTGAAATATATCACCCTTATTCACGCTTTTCTTGTATAGCAGGGTCAGGACAATCAGACACAATTTAGTGTCACAACACTCCTACCTTCCGAGATGGAAACATTGCCTATTGAGTGGTGAATCTTTAGCCGTGGTTTGTGCTACGAGAGTGGAAAAATGAAACTAATTTAACAATAATTATTTAACCGAGGGGGAATCGAACCCACAGCCAATCACGTAAACAGTCAGACGCTGGCTTACTGCGCTACGAATGGCTTAACCTGCACATGTTTATTACGAAAATAATGATTGGCAGGAATAATGAAAATAGCTTTTATTAAACTTGCCTTATTAGTTAGTATGGGTCAAATCTTGCAGCTTAATTTTAAGGCTCTGGTACTCACAATGACAATATATTTTTATGATAAGAGTGACCTGGCGCTGCTACCAAGATTGGCTCCAGACCATGGATACCCTCAACGGTGAATAGTATGGCATAAAATTTTGTATACCGATTCAGATATGGACCATAATTAGTGGGTTCATTGAGAATTTTTGGAGCTCATTTTCGTATAACTTGGTTTTTTAAACAAGTTCATTTTTAGTCGCCGAATAATTTTCAAAAAACTAAGGATCAATAAAACGCTAATGGATATATATTCTAACATTTATATTTTCGAAATTTAATTTCCAGTAAATCGAAGATTTACATGTTGACAATAATAAATAAACATTAAACAATCAGTCTTTTTGAAGATAAAAGTTTTATTCACTACAAAATTGTCTATAGAAGAGTTATTACATCTAAATTATTTGTATGACGCTATAGCTCTTATGTATATGCTATTTATATACTTATATAAAACTCCTCCATTACTGAGTGACTGACAGACAAAGCAGAGCCGGAACTGTTGGGCATAGAAAGCTGGAATTCGGCATTTAGTTTCCTTGGAGATTGTAGGGAAGAGAGAATTCCTCCCCTAAGAGAGAATTTCCATAAATTCCAACAGAAACGGCAAAAAATTACATTTTTAGCTTATAATTGTTAGTTATGAAAATGTATGAGATCAAAATATTAACATAATTATTATACACAACTAGAAATTACACGACTTTTATAATAAAACACTTGTTATTAACAAGAAAGAATTCAAAATAATTCCACTATAATTAATAGATATCGTTTTAATAATTAAAATACATATTAAAATCAATTATACACAAAATTTTTCCAAAAAAGAAAACCTTAGAAAATACGGCAGTGGAAGCGTTTGCTATATGCTAAAAATAAACAAACTGACAAATAGTATGACATATAAAAAGCTCAAAAGATAAGTCCCTCTTTTGTTTTTACCGGCTTGGGCTGGGTAGCGTGTAACTAAGCGCCATTCCCTTTTTAATCGAATCCAAATCATCAGAACCGGCAACGCTAATATTAAAATAGAGCTCTAAAGCAGACCTTGACTCGACTGGGTGGCGTAACTGAACGCTGTGGTCTTACTTACCAGACTGCAGCAACATCTGTATTATGAATAAAGCCCCGAAATAGATTTAAAAATACTAACATCATTTAGTCTAATTACCTTACCATTACTGACGTTTAATATATTATAATAAATATAAATAAAATTGTATATTTTTATATATATATTAATTCAAATTATTTCATACATTTACAAAGGAATATAAACAGAAGTTGGATAGCATTTCATGGGTCCACCATGCGAGCACGCATGCAGCGTTGCAGAAATAGGAGCTCAAAGCAGTGCCTGGAACTTGCGACGCAAGTGTAGCCTTAAAGGGCCTTTTGTAGCCCTTTCTAATGCATTGACTTCACCTTCACTATCCAAGCTCCTCTCTCTACTTAAACATTCACCTTTGTAAAGTAAAAATAATTTAACAGTATATTACTAATACATATAAATAGGTAACTTTAATATTTTTTTTATATTTTCGCTTTGCCCTTATGTAAGGATAAGCAGAGAACCTAGTGTCAAAACACTCCGTTTTTCTCATTTCACGATATTGTGTGTTGGCTGGCGGTACTAAACACTGTGTGGTGTGGTCCAACACTATCGTGTTTACAGTTGTGCCACGATGGTCTCAATCATGTGTAGCTTAAAAATAAAAAATATTATTTTCATACTTAAATTAATTAAATTACTTAGTGACTCGACACTCTGATCTATGATGATTTTTGATGCTCATTGACAATGAAAAGCGTAGCTAAAAGCCGCAATTTATTAAACCACAAACACAAACTGCTGAAATGTTTATATTGGCAATCACACTTAAGTGAAAGATTTGAACCATTTTGAAACTAATTAATAAGTAGTATAGTACAATTTTTAAATCCTTAATATTAAAATTACAAATAATACAAATACGTGGAAGAAATTAAAAAAAACTTAATATTAGATTAAAATTTAAAAATTCCTTAACGTCTAACAGTAACTTACGAATATATAAATGAACACAACCTTTAAAATGATACTTAATATTACTCATTTCCAAAGTCCGATGGCTACCTGTGGTGTGGTACTCTGCACGCCTCTAAAAGAAAAAAGAAAAATATGATATATACATATATTTCTAATCATATCATTTACAAACGGTGCATGCAACTTTGTTCGCGTTTGTTTCTAAAATAAAAGTAAGTTAAGCCTAAGTTATAGGACTTTCACAGGCAGATAGCTCACGGAATCAGGAATCACATGAACTATCTCCCTGTGAAAGTCCCGTCAAAATCGGTCCGGCTGTTCTAGAGATTAGCCGGAACAAACCGACAGACTAACATAAATTGTTATTTTTTTATGTGTACCTACCGTGTATACATACATATGCATTTAGTAAAAAGTGGTTATTTTGATATTACAAACAGACACTCCAATTTTTTTACTTATATTTATATTGACGCTATCGTGGCGCAGTGTGACAGCGTCTAACTGTAAGCGCTATTGGTTATGGGTTCGATTCCCGCTCGAGGAAATGATTATATATATAAATTATTTTCATATCTTCGATCCTGATAAATAATACAAATCGCAGAGTTGAGTTCTGCCACTTAACATTTCAATCTCGACTTCCGGCGGAAAGTGGAGAATGGAGTGTCTTGACACTAGGTTCTCTCTGAGTATGCTATGCGGAAAAAACATGAAACTATAAAAAATAATTTTAACAAATTATATATCAGGACTTGAAATTATGACTCTTGAAACAGCAATAAATTTAACATGCTATAAAAAAACATCCACATTACAATTATTAAAGTATAATTTTGATTAATATTTTTAATAGAATTTTTGTTAGATTTTTCTTATTAGGGCGATGAAAATAATTGCTTAGAGTTCTTAGGCACGATGAAAGAATGTTAAATTCGAATCATTAAATTCAACACATTCTTTTGAATATTGAAAGAATTTTAAACATTATTTTGTTAATTTTGTTTGAATTGTACTTTACGTAAGAAACTTAAGTCAAGTTTTTATAATAATATTCATTCTGTTAGAGCTGTGTTTTTGTAAGAATATTAATTTATATATAAGTTTTTATAAGAATGTTAATTTTGTTATAATGTTGTGCATTCAACTGTGTAAATGTACTACTGTGTGTAAACTAAATAATTACAAAAAATCATTATAATTATATACAGTTTAATTAAAGTACAGGCCCTGTAAAGTTCCAAGTGGGTCCATTGAACATTAAAGGCTTATTTCACATTTATTTGCAAATATGTCATACTTACTTCTTGGAGCGCTCTTTAAAGTAGTTGTTCGTGAAACACAGTCGCTTTCCTCTGACTCAGATCTCATTTGAAAGCTTGTTTCTAAAATAAAAACCCACAATATTTGTAAAAAATAAGGAAAAGTCTATTATAGCATCTTTTTGTTTTATGTTATATCTACCTGGGCTACCAGAAAAGTATTATTTGCTATGTGCTTACGTCCATCGTCTCAATACAATCAGATACACATATTTATAATCAATTTAAATATACCGGAAATCAGAAATATCGCGTTCTGAATTGATATATTATCATTCTCCCGAGTGTGAATGCAGGCGTCACGAGAGCCTTCTAATAATAATAATAATAAACCATAAGCATACCACTATCATATCTTTTGCTGTTGCCAGGTAACATCCTTGCGGGAGCTTCTTGGTTATCCACGTGGCCAAATGTACGGAATCCAATTGCAAATTGTGCGTATGGACTTATCTCATATAATTCTGAAAAATAGATAGGTATAGGAAGAAGATATTGGTAACTAATTAAATTAAAATATATAATAATACAAATTGCCAGGCTTAGAGGCCATAGTGGCCCAGGGTGTCAACGCCTGACTGTAAGAGCGAACAGTTGTGGGTTCGATTCCCACTCGTAGGAATGATTACATTTAAATTATTTTAATCTGGCCACTAAGACAAAGCGCGGTTTGTAATGCCGCCACTCAATACGATAACAACAAAATAAGTAACTTTTTAGGTGCAAGCATTATGCACAGGATTTTTTTTAAAGAGTTGCAAATTTCATTTATTTCATATTTATAAAACTTAACGGCATCTTTATTTGTGGTTATATAATCACCATCCACTCGTATATATATACGAGTACGTGTTATGACCTCGATCTCTATTTTCATTTCGCTGATCCGTTGCGGCGAAAGAAAAGGCGATAAAGTGAGTGCCCCTAAACTCGTCATGTTTCGAAATTTCGCGAAACATGGAGAGCGGAGAGACTTTTTTTTTTATTTCACGTTTCACATTATTTAGGTTAGAGAGAGCCTATCCTAAATCACGTGAAACGCGGCGTTGTATTCCGCTAACTAACCCGTAATACCTTAGAGTATGGCAGAAATTTGTAAAAAGAGTGTCTCAACTGGTGCTCAAGTGTGTTTTTTTCTGCCCACCATGTAATGCGAGAAACATAAAAAATATACGAATAATTTCTTCACATACCATGCTTAGCATCAGCAGTAAGGTGTACTGGAGTACTATACACTCTGTTATTGTCTGGCGCAGTTTGGGGATTGCTCGGAACATTTCGTTCAGACTTACATTCTCCTGTTAGCGAATTTCTATATTCCGTTAGCCTTTGATGACTGAAATTTAAGTATGATGTTAAAAATGTATTTATAATAACGGAAATATTTACTCCCGAAGCATGCATCTTCTGCATATTGAAGAGTGTACAAAGAGATCCAATGAAAATATCAATAGTTAAGTTAACACAGACATTATATCTTGAATGTTGGAATTTACCGACACATTGTATTCAACCAGACAAGAGATACAAAACCTTCAATTTAGTACTAATATATATTCAAACTTGTTATCACCGCGTCTCAGTCAAATATGATCCAACCGCTACGGCAATATTTCCGTAAGGTTGAACCAATTTTACTCAACACTTAACATGCAATGTTCTTGATTTTGGGTGGAAAGTGGCAAACGTTAATATTTTACATCAGCTTCTCTTTGTGACCCTGTTATCTCTGAATAGGCGTTAATCTGTTAACAATTTTACATAAATGGGAATATAACTTACTTATGTCGTTTCACAAGAATATAGAGGCATGTGCATAAGCAAATTATCAACAAAATCGAACTGCACACGATGACTAGCATGTTGATGTCGTAATAATCAGTCGGTGGTCCAATAGATTCTGAAATACGAAAAGGTAAACAAAGGTAAAAGTAATAAAAATTAAGAAGAAATTTAAATCTGATTTTGTGATCTTTAAACATTGACATCTTTTAGCGTTTGACTTTTGAAGATATAGTGTAACTCAGTGACGCATCTTGCCTTTCCAGAACGAAGGAAAAAAAATATTAAATATAAACTTTCTTCACAATGGAGGGATGATGCCAGATATGTTTCACCAGCACCACCTTAATTAATAAAATTAATTGTTAGACGCGATAGTTCACTCTACACGAAATATCTAAAAACACTTGACGTGCAAAAATGAATTTTGGCAGTTTACAGCTGGTAGACGTCCGCTTAGAAAGAATTTCGCGATACCTACGGATCCAGGTGGTTTATGGGATTTCACAAGTACTCAAGCGTAGTAATGAGCACTAAGTGGACAAAGTTACGGACAACAGGTTACATATAGACTAACTATGAAATATAGCGTAGTTAAAATTCATCAAACAAACCCTGACAATATCAGGTTCAAATGCCACTTTTTTTGGACAGAATTCATACTGTGATGACATATATATATATATAAAAGATCCATCAAATAATGTTTTACCTCCTTGTACTGTAGTAGTAGCATACATATACATAGCCGCGTCTACGCCCGCTGCATTTTCAGCGAGTACTCGAACTTGATACCAATTGGCAGGCGTTAGAGATGATATGACGAATGAATTTGGAGTCGCCAGGGGACTGTTCCAGACTGGATCTATTGGCTGAAATTTAAATTTTTAATTAAGTAAGAACAAATATAATTTTCAAATAAATATTTAAGAGTAGCAACACTCCATCCCACAACATCCCCTCACTAAAAGCTACTGTTGTCTGAACTACTTATTATAGTAGAAAACTACTTATAGTTTGATATTTATTCTTATTTTGAATTTAGATTATATATCTCTACGTTTAATTTACTATTTTGTTTACTGTCTAAATATTTAAAGTCTAAAATAATTTTTCACTTTGCCTCTACATTAAATGGATACACAACTGTGTGAGATTTCAATCCATGACAAAATCACCAACGCAATGACTTCGGAGGTTATGTACCAGGTGTTGACTGTGTCAAAAACCTCTGATTTCTTACCAAACGATTCTCCGCCCTCCTCCATAGTTTCCCTCCGTACTCTCTATAATCAACTTCCCATCGCGTAATTTCACATCCGTTATCTTCCCACCCGCTCAGTTGTATGTATATGTGTGTCGCGTTACTCCAGAACCATTCTGTTGTAGTTGGTGATATTGGTACTGAAATTAAAAACAGTAAATTTGTTGTGATTAATTGATGTTATATAAATAGGGAATATTTTAATTAAATAACTTTTTTAAGTTCAGCCAAGTCGCTTTAGCATAGCCATACGTAATTTATATCATTTCAAAAAATAATGTTTTTTTAAATTTTAAAGTATTACACCACACACTTAGAAAGCTGAAATTTTATAAATACATCATAAATAGCATTCTCTCTTACGAAACTATCGTTCGTAGAATAATCTTTGGGTAGCAGAAATCGAAGCGGGGGTTCGAATCCCACTGCGTTCGAATTTTTATCCGTTGTCTAAAAATATTTTCCAAATGCATAATTTATTCGAATAATCTCTAAATTTTTAGTTTATTCTATTTTCTGCACCAAAATTGATACCTCATTAGTTTAGGACGTATGTCATTGCGTTTGTCCATTCAGTACATAATATCTCTAAATTAATGAAGTACAGAGCAAATAGGCATTCGTACTTGTTAAAAAATACATTGTAAATAGATTTGTCTGCGTATAGCCGTATATTAAATTATACTTAGTTTAGCCAACAAACACAGTGGGTTATTTCTTAATAAGTTCCATCATCAGAAGTGGGATATTGTTTTATTACTTGTAGTTATTAATACATATGATGAAGAAAATATAAATGTTTGCTAAATTAATTAAATAAAAAATTTTAAGTATTATTCACACACTTAGGAAACTGTGAAATACGCTTAATTAATTAAAAAATCATAAACAACAAAACATTATATTACAAAAAAGAAATAGAAGTATTAAATGACAATGAACAAATACCTCCTCCCAAAGTTGTAGCATCCACATAAGCTGGTTGTGAATTTCCAACACTGTTAGCTGCTGTCATTCTTAAGGAGTATTTTGTACCACATTTCAAGCCTTCTAGTGTATATTCTTGAACACTCTGTACTGTGACACCTTTGTCCGACCAGGTGTCTTGCCATGCTACATTTGCCTCTTTCCAGGTTAATTCGTATACTGCAAAAACAGTATACAATATATTAGATAATTGGGACCATAATAATAAACCAAGATGATACAGTTACAACATGGGTGAATAGTCGTGATGATTGTGAGTTCAATATTAAATCCAAAAATTGTATCTTTAGATAAAGTTTCGTTTTCAATTAACTGAAAATAAGCTTATATAAATATAGAGAAATTCAATGTCAGATTTTTTAAACCTTCAAAATATTTTATTATGAGATAAGAAATAAATCTTGATTTTGCATTACAAATGTCACTGTCTATATATTTGAACATAATTTGGTGTTATTTTCTTGTAAATAATGCATATAGCAGATATGGATACAGACTTAAAATGGCCGTAAAAGGCAGGAACAAAACCTGTACCAAGTCCCTCGCACCTAATCCTTAGAAATATTAAAATGGATGTGTGTATTTTTATTTTATATATATATATAAATAATATTATATGTGAAATATACAGCTTCTCTTACTCATGTACAGCTTCTCTTACTCATGTACAAATATTAGATAGTGCTTGCTGGCTAATAACGTTTAACTATAACTAACCTATTTTCTGAATTTTTCCGATTTTTCGCGGCTGGTCCCATTGCAAATGCAAACCGTTTTTATGCGAAGTCACTCTCAACATAGGCGGCTCAGGCGTCGGTAGTACAGACACTTCGTATGATACTGAATCTGATCCGTATAAGTTCTTCGCTAGACAAGTGTAGTTACCACTGAGTGATTGATCTATGTCTGAAAAAAGATGCCAAGTTCTATTAATATTGTAAATCTGAAAATCTTTGCATCTATACAAATTTATAAAATTGGAGTGTCTGTTTGTAATGTACAAATAACCTTTTTATGAAATGCATATGTATGTCACCACGGTACATATACTAAAATAATATTTTTCAAAATGTTTGTCTCTCAGTCTTTTTGTTCCGAATATTCTCTGGAACTGGTGGACTGATTTTGATCGGACTTTTACTGGCAGATATCTGATGTAATATGGAGAAATTAAGGCTACTTTTAATTCAGAATTTCACGCGGACGAAGTCGCAGGCACAGCTGGTTCAAGTACACAAACTTCTTCGAATAGTTTGAAGAACCTTACATTTAAGGTTTATGTAAAATATAATCTGGGAGCATTAGCATCTATTCATTAATGAAATATGGCAGTATCAGTACTAGGAGTTATTTAAATTTCATGTAATTTTCAAATTATTTACATATATTTGAACCTCATATGGATAGCTCGTTCAAGTTCTAGCCAGCTAAGCTATACGGTTATTTAACAGAAATCAAACTTACTGTTAATAAGCAAGCTGTCATCATGGTTCCTCGTAAATCTGGGGTGGTGGGTAATAATATTATGTTTATGGTACCACACGGTGCGTGGCGGTGGCGATCCCACACATTGACACACTAACAGAAGTGACGAACCAACTCCTACAGATATTGCGCCACCTAAAGACGCTACACCTGCTACCACTGGAATAATAAAACAAAAATAAATATATGTATATAGAATAATATAATAAATAAATATATAAATATTAGTATATGTTTTCTAAAAATGTTTTTCAATTTTCTAAGTGTGCAACTAACATTTTAAAATGTATATAATTTATATGTTTATCTGCGTTTTAAAGATACTTATAGTGTATAAGGCCATACTCATATAGGATATACTAGAATTATTAAATTGGTAAAATATAATAAAATACAAATATGTATGCTAGGAAGCGAGGTCCAATACAATGAAAAAACTAACCAAATGAAACGATATTATTTCTAATAACCATCTTCTGTAAGTTACATTTGATCACACGATTATTGCATTCACCACGTCCTAGTTTTTCTTTGAGGACTTTAAATGTAAAAATCCATAAAAAAATAATAAAATTATACAATTTTTTGTAAAAAAAAATGTAATCCTAAATGTCCAACTTATGCTCCTTCATTCAAATCCAAAACAACTCTAGCCCTGACATTACCGGTTAATTAAAAAATCCTGCCATATATAGAAATTAAAGTATCTTAACACAGCAATTTTTCCACAATAACTAATAGAAAATATAAATTGTTATCACTAAATAATATAAAAAAACCTACCTCGCCCATTTACTTCAACATGCACCCGGCCACTCGGCGCACCCTCTCCCGCCCCTGTATGTGCACGCACGAATACTTCATACATGCCCGTACTAAGGCCAGATAGGGGGAACGTTATCTGACGTGACAGGTTCGATTCCTGAGTCGATTCCACTCTATAACTTTGAGGGGCGCTGGTACTGAAATTAATAGTATGCTTGGTATAAGAGTATGCATGGTATAAAAAAAAAGTCGGTTCCAAACAAAATTTGTAAAGCAAAAAGTATATAATAAAAGTAAGTCTCCAATCTACTACTACTATATTTTTGAACGTTTGTATATGTATGTGTAAGATACATTTATGGTATATAATGATATGTTTATTTGTATGTATAATTTTTATACGTATTATATTTATTATATGATATCAACAATATATATAGTTTACACCCTCAACCCATTTCCTTCCAATGCCTTAAGGTTGCCTGGAAGAGATAGCTAAGGCCCTTGTACCATTGAAATAAGATATGATAATAATTAGTTATTGCACACTATGAAAAATGTACAATAAAAGTAAATTAAATCATAAAAATGCACAAAGGCGGCCTTATATCTGAAAGTAATCTCTGCCAGGCTACCAAATTGTAAAGATCGACCAGAAAGAGCGGGCATAATGTGGTGCAAAAATAAATATAAAATAGTAATGAAACAAAATAATACATTAAATAAATTCTTTTACACATATACATATGTATGTAAATTATATTTAAATATATGAACTACTTTCTGGATTAAATAAAAAAAAACTCAGTTCCCTATTATTAAAATATATTTGTCCCATTATTATAATTTCACAATGAGAATTTTGTAATACAAACCTAAACCAAGATTATTGAAAAAATCATTAAATATCAACCTTCATTTCACGGTTTATTCAAGACTCGCAGATTTAAATCTAGTTATTATGTAATCGTTTTTTACTATTTTAGTAATATAATTTTTCTTATATTTTAAATATACGATTGGGTCAAAATAACAATAAGTCTTAATTACCTTGGGCGGTCTCCTAACGGCGCGGGTTCAAATCCAGCTGCGTTTAAAATATTATACGTTTCCTAAAAATATGTTTTTACCTTGTAACCGGTTTAACGTATACAGTATAGTGCGTTATATCTCCATTGGGCTGATCAGGTTTCTTCCAACTGACGATTACAGATGTAGGGGACGACACTAACGCCTTTATAGCTGAAGGCTGTCCTGGGACTGAAAAAAAAATTACTTTTATTATTGCCTAATAGCATCAATATTAATTAACAAATATTGAGGGTATATCAGTACAATTGTAAGTTCTTAGCACTTTTTTATCATTATTCAAGGTGTTATCAACACACTTTGGTAGTTGAATAATATTTTTAGAAAACGTATGAAAACTTGAACGCAGTGGGATCCAAACTCGCGCTTCTAGGAAACCGTCTCGCTCTGACCGCTCAGCCATGCGTTCTGCATCCGGCTACGTCGAAATTCTTATACGCTTATTACAATTTATTTTTGCTGTTAGCATTTCTGTAGAGAGATTTTGACAAATTTTTACCACCCAAAGATCGTTCTACGAACAATCGTTTGGCGAGAGAGAATATTATTTATTAAATACTTTTAATATTTTTTAAAGTATTATTCACACACTTCGGAAAAAGAAAATCACATAGAAAACGATTAAAAAGGTTTTTCAGCTCTTAGCACTGCAAGGCGCACCAGAATTAGTGCACACACACAGAACCCTTAAAGATGCACCAGTACTTACTAATAAATACACACATGACACAACACGGTGTTACTCCGGACAACCTGCTTGTATGATTCAAGTAAAATTACAAATAATATATTTGTACCAAGCAAAACATAAAATACACAAACAAAGCCAAAGACAAAGCACTGTCTTGAATTCGAACCGAGCGTGGAGTACGGAGAGTCTTGACACTAGCTGAATCTGAAACAATAAACTTACCGTCTTGCAAAGTAGTACATACAACTGGATACGAGAAAGGGCCAACCCCGTAGTTAGAAAATCCCGCAACTTTTATAGTATAATTTGTGTATTTAAGAAGACCTTGAAGATATAATTCTGTATGCGGTGTTGTTATATTGGACCACGCCCCGTCTGGAAATCGAAAATTAATAATTTAATGTCTCTTGAAATTAAGTATTTTAGTTAGTAGGTGGTTATAAGTTCGATTATTTAAACATAATAGTAGATAAAACAAGCAACATCTAGCACCATGTCTAAGAAAAATATAATAAAATTCCCACTCAAATGGATTATTATATTTAAATAATTTTTTATTTCTCCGCTCTGGTAAGTCCAAAACGCAATGTACTGAAATATTCAGGTGGAAAATGCAAGAGGAGAGTGTCCTGACACTAGGTTCTCTTTACCTACACTAATATGCGGAGAATAGCGTGAAACTGAAATAATATATGAGAAGTCTTGTGATAAACAGTGAATTATTCAGAGAAGTGTTAAATCTTAACCTTTTCTATAAATTTTATCATTTAATACTTTACTTATTAATTATTTTAAAATAATTTCTTACCATCAGTAGAATAATGAACGGTGTACCCCAATAGCGAATTACGCGACAACTGACGCCACGCCGCCCGCACTGAGGTAGACGATGCTCCTACACACTCCACACTAGATGGCGCTTCTTCTGGGGCTAGAAAATATTTGAAAAAAATTAAATAGTAAACTTTTGTATGCATGGAGAACCTTATACTAAGATATCCATATACTAATATTGTAAATGTAAAAGTAAATGTAATACTAATATTGTAAATGTAAAAGTAAACCACAGCTGAGCCACTGAACCGATTATGATAAAATTTTATATAGTTTTTTTCTCTTTTTATTTGATTTGTCACTTCTGTACCATTACCATTCTAAAGGGTAGATTGAAGTCATTCAATACTGCTCATTTAGATACATTAACAGAAACAATATGTAATATTTATATACACATGTTAGTGTGCGTTATATTAATAAAATGTATTCTTATTTTGAAGCTTCACGCTTTTCCCCGCATAGTGAGATAGGACCTAGTGTCAAAATACTCCGTTACCCACATCCCAGCCGAAAATCAATACTTTTTGTTTAGTGGTGTAACTCAACGCCACGTTTTGTCGCACCTAAGTACGAGAGTTCGTACCTAAGTACGAGAGAGGCAAAATTTAAACTATTAAATATTACATAATACTTACCCAAGTGGGAATCGAACCCATAACCAATCGCTTTAACAGTCAGACGCAGTCCCACTTCCTACATATTATATACTTAAACGTATTCTTAATGTATTAAATTATAAGACCCTTACATGTCAGTAAAACATATTTTTAGAAAATATATAAAAATTAGAACGCAGCGGGATTCGAACCCGCGCCTCTTGTAACGTGGAACGCATGACTTAGCAGTCAAAACGCTTGGACGGTGCTCAAAAGGCGAAGGTTCGAAACCCGCTGCGTTTTCTAAAAAATATGTTTTTCAATTTAACATTTTAAAAATACAATTAATATTTTCTCCATATCTCCATATCTCAATACAAAATATATATTTTAAATAAAAAACATACGTACCACCTTCTCTAGTAGTTTGGTATACGGGCAGCGAAAAAGGACCGTTTCCCGCTGAGTTAAATGCACTCACGGATACCGCATACCTAAAAGATAAGATTTATTAAGTTAAGCCATTTTTATTAACACGCATACTTTTGAATTTTTGTAGAAAATTGTAGTCAGTAAATTAAGAAAAGTTATGCAGATTGCTAGTGTCAAGTCACTCCGCTCAACACTTTTCGCTCGAATTCGAGACATCATGTGTTGAGTGGTGGAACGACGTTGAGCGTCGTGCTATATTTCACTGGAGCAGGAAAATGAAAGCTTTTTGGCGTAAGTAAGCTAAATGTTTAGGATGGGTACAGTTTTTTATAGTAGTTTATGTATTTTTTTTAACACGACTTATATATTATATGATATAATAATTTACCTAGTATTCTTTAAAAGTCCGCTTAATATTGTCTCTTGCTTTCCTTTTCTTGATATCACTTTTACCATTTTTGTTTGCGAGTCGTTGTTGCCTGCGATATAAACTAAATATTAGTATCGTTAATTTTATTATATAAAGATGTATTTACTTTAAAATGTTTTGTTATATTCGTTCTTTATTGAAATATGAATAACTTATGTTTAACAGTGGCATATAATACAATACGTAACTATTAAAGAATATTTTGTATAAAATAGAACGCCAATCGAGGTAATAGAAAAATATAGTATTATTAAAATAAATTTAAACTATAGAACAATAACAATACGTACTTCTTCTAAGCACTTCACTAGTTAGTGAAGTAACTAACCTTCTCCATTTATTCTAGGAACAGCTCTCACATGATACCCTTGCAAAGCTCCATTATGCGTTTCCCTTGCTGGTGGTATCCAGGATATAAAAAGTTCTCCAGGGTTATCAGTCTGCTGGACTTGAACCCCTAAGGGACTTGAGGATGGTGCTGTAATATACACATGTGTTGGATTTGGATTTCCTCACGATAAAAAAGGGAGTGATGTGGGGGGGAAAGGGAGTCAGCGTCTGACTGTAAGCGTGATTATATTCAAACCCACTTGGGGGAATGATTATGTTTAAATTATTTTCCTTTGTGCGTTCTAATCAGTCAAAGTACGGCGTTGAATTGAAATGAAAATTTGTCAGTACATTGGTAAATAAATTTACCTTCTTGCAAAGTAGTGAAATGTACAGCTTGAGTATAAGGGCTGAGGTCTACTTGATTCCCGGCCGCAATTCGCACTCGATAGTCCACAGCTGGTGTCAAATCTCGAAGCTCGATATTCTGACGAATGTCGCTTTCTTGTCTGGAAATTTGCATTAATTTGTTAGTTTAGTTATAATTATCACGCATCGTCAGCATATTCATTTTAAACGAAAAAATATGACGATAAATTAGCCTGTCTTAATGACCGCGTATTGTGAGATTCCATATCGTCATAGGAGCAGAAATAACGGGCAAAATTAGTGGACTGGTCAGACGGAAAAAAGGAAAGAATTTAATGTAGAGATATTTTCGCACTAAGATATTCCTTGGTTGGGTCACTTGTCTGGCGTATCTGGAGAACTAATTTAGGTAATGCTAGTTTCAGATATTTTTCAAATTGACTTAATATTCTGGCATCGGTGTACCAACTGAGGTTATGGTAGGTGCTAAGGTATTTTTTTAATTTAATCAGTTTTCTGGCATTTTCTACTTAGTCACTACTGGAGAACCGGTAGTTTTAGGTTTGATTTTTAGGAAATTATGCAGATTTTAAAACCTTAACCTTAACCTTTGAGGTATTTCAATATTACCTTGTTATATTCATAGTTTTAGCAGAATCCCATAATGTATAATGATTTGTTGAATACTGTAAGCTATAGTACTGTACATGAGATGTGATTGTGTCGCGCCATGACAGTTTCACTGTGGAACTCGTTATAGAATCTATTTGGAGGTCCATTGGGGGTGTTGGAGGTTCTGTAAGAAAATAAATATTATTTTTTTTTTACATTTTTTAAAGTATTAATTGTCATTTTTTAAGTTACTCGCGTAGGAAATGCGTTCATACACGTTCTATATTTGATATACGCTTATTACAAGTTCCACCTTTGATAACAACAAAAATAAACTGTAATAAGCGTATAAGAACGACTCACGCGACTCACGAGGCGCGGCTTCGACACCCACTGCGGTGTCTAGTATGTAAAAAATGTCGTTTTTAATATTCCCAATTACTTACCAAGTATATTTAAACGGATGTTAAAGTTAGCAACTCCATAAGGATTGCTTGCTCTACAGTCGTAAGTTCCGCCGTCTCTACCTTCCACGTAGTTTATGTTTATAGTGCTCTTTATTCCGTTAGAAGTTACACTTTCTGATATAGTTGTTCTGAAAACCAAATCGAAATGAAAATCAAAATCAAATTAATGTTTGATCTATATAATACGTGACAGACAGATTTTCGATCTTTTTCGATAATTATCCAGATAGAAGAGTGTGAAATGTGGCAGTGGCATAATTAAAGTTAAAAAGAAAAAGTACCAATACGTTTTTGATATTTAATGTATTAGAAATTAATTAAATAAGTGGAAAAAATATTTAACACACAATTATGTGTCTGAGAAACATTTGTAAAAAGTGGCGTATGCGTCAACAGGACTTCTCATTTAATGACAATGTCAAGTAAAAATTCAATTCTACGGGAACTTACAATACTAACCTACTCCACTAAAAACCCAGAGGTTGCAGGAATCTAATAGCATATTTTATGAATGTAATGTCTGAAGCAACATTTATACCACTTATATCTTATATCGTAGGACAGCGCCATCTTTAGGATGATAATGTAGAGATTTATGTAGAGAAGCTAGCTAGTTACAGGAGGCTTTCAAATAGAAAAATAAGTTTTACGTAGATATACTATATATACTTTAATAGATGTCGCTAGCTCTGTCCTTTATTGAGAAAAATCTAATTATTAATAGGTAATTAAAATTTATAGTCGTGCACAAAAATTTGCATTAAAGTTTATCAGTTTATTTATATAGGGCTATGGGACAGTGGCGCTGTGGGACAGTGTCGTATTGGTTGTAAGTTCAGTTACCATTCGGGAGAATGATTATATCTAAATAATATGTATTTTTACTAACACGCGGTTTGTTTAGTGAGTCATTGTTTACTCTAATATTGGAGTATCTTGACACTAAAATCTCTAAATACCTGATTTTTTACTAAAATAGCTTACCGTGAAGAAGAAAATTCAATAGGCTTTCCGTCAACACTCCACTTAATTCGGATGGGACTATCGCCTAGTGGTTGACAAGTTAGGGAAATAGGCAGTCCCATTTTAGTCGTAAGGTTCATTCCCATCGACTCAAAATGCACTGGCTCTAAAAATAACTTTTACATTAATATATAGCAATATATTGAACAATTAAAAACAATAAATACCTTATTGTTTTAGTAAACGGAGTGTTTCGACGTAACATTCTTTTAACACACTTTTATTAGCTTTTCCTTTATATATCTGTCTATCATATTCTTGTATATATTGAGGCCATCGTGACGCAGTGGAACAGCGTCTGATTGTAAAGACGAATGGTTGTGGGTTCGATAGCCAGTCGGGGAAATGATAATATTTAAAATTTTAATTTTTTCGCTCTGGTACCTAAGACGAAGGGAGTTCGGCCACTCAACACACAATGTTTCGATTTCGGGCGGAAAGTGGAGAATGACACTTGATATGGCTATTTACACTTGTTATCCTATTTGCTTGTGAATTTGTACACGTGACGCAAATTTTACAGAAGAAAAGTGAATATATAATGTTAAATTCTTTTTAAATGAAGTAAATGTATGGAAAAGAAACATAATTTACTCATTAAAGTTTGAATTATTTAATTTGATTTATATTGACTTAAAAAGCTACAACAAAATTTTCCACATCTCATTTATAAATAGAACCTGCTATTCTTTATATCAAAGTGTTATTTCGTCCCACCCAGATCTTCGACTATCGAGGCATTGTGACAGTACATCAGACAGAAATTGGAAAACATAGTGTCTTGACACTAAATTCTCTCTGACAACCCTGCTGTGCATGCAAGTAAAAAGCTGTACATAAGAAACTTACTATTAACACTAATCCACAAATTTCTATGTAAAGGTTCGCCAACACCGTTGTCAACATGACAAGCATATTCTCCTTCATCAGCCAGTGATACCACTTCTAGGGATAATGAACCATTGGGGTAACTTGATACTCCTCCTCCTGCTAGATCTAGGATAGGTCTCCATATGCCTAATGCAGCTGGAAAAATTAAATAAACTTGTGGTATAGAAGATGCTAGCAACTCAAATAAGTTGTATAAGAATTTCGACGCAGCCGGATGTACAACGCATGGCTTCGCGGTCAGAGCGCTTGGTAAAGTGTGTAAATACCTTAAGAAATGTTTTTATAAAATGCCTTAAGATGCCATAGTAGAAGAGGTATATGCTTGTGGAACGCAAAGTCAAAGATTTGAATAAAAAGCGATAAAAAAGCAGTTAGCTTGTACTTAAATAAACTCAATTGTAATCTGTTCGATTGAATTCATTTTAAAGTATATAATTATAGGTATTTTAAGATATTGATAGTGTTATTAACGTTTTTGGAAAAAGTATAATAAAATTAACGTAGTGAGACTTGAACCCGTTCCTTTTGGAAACTGTCCAAGCATTGTGACCGCTAAGCCAAACGTTCTATACCGCTACGTCAAAATGCATATACGCTCGTTACAACTGATTGATTGATGTTGATTTGTTTACAAAATTGAATTAGTACTAAGCGGTTAGGAGTTTCTTAGGAGACCCTGACCTAAATATCAGTAAAATACCTTTCCTATCCTATCCTACCAAGGATTCAGTCCACGCAGGATTAAAAAAAATCATACCATCTCTCTTCATCCAGTGTATTTGAGGCGAGGGATATCCATTTGCATTACAATCTACAATACCACGTTGTCCTAAAAGAAGAGAGGTGTTCGACGGCTCCTCCACCCATTTCGGAGCAACTGAAAATTGTATTATAAATTATTTAATTTGTCTCTTAGTACGTGGAGAATTAAGTTTTTTAATATTATCTTTTGGCCTTCTTGTATGAAGCTGATAAAAAAAATAGATTATAATCATTATGCCTATTTCAAAATTAAAATATTCTTTATTAAAATAGGCTATTACAAGCACTTTCGAATCGTCAATTAAAATAAAATGTCATTGCTTCAGAACAGTATTCCATAGACTATGAAAGTAACTAAAATAAACAAGTCAGGCCGTATTAACGTCTGTAAGCTGTCTAACTTTCCTAACAGCGTAGGCAGCCGAGTTCAGTCTACGCGCAAGAGAAGGCCGGTAGGTGTTCATTGAAGTTTCAAAGCGAGAATAATTCCTAAAAATACTGCGGAGTCACTAAAATTGATAATTTCATTAAAGAGACTTGAGTTAAGCTTTTAACTCTTCATATTATCATTGTACCTATTATGATATATCTATAATATTGATACCATCCACAAAGATGGATTTATGATATGACTAATAGTTTTTTTAGGTCCACCTTTTTTCCCACATAGTAGGGTAGCAGAGAGAACATAGTGTCAAGACATTTCATTCTCAGCTTTCTCCCCGAATATAAGATATTATATATTAAGTGGCAGATGTTAACGCCGCGTTTTGTCTTGTCAACAAAAATAATTTCAACATCATCATTTCCCCAAGTGGGAATCGATCCCCCAACGATCACTTATACATTCCAGCGATGTCACACTGAGCCGTGATGGCCTGGAAAAATATAGTACACTCGGTATTGAAAGAAAAATTCTATTGAACATTATTTCCTCTTTCTAGTAAGAACATCAGTCAGCATGACGCTAGGTTCGGCCACTCAATTGTAATCGTCTCATAACTAAGCAAACTTCATTCATTCTTAATACTAAGTTAAAAAATAATATTTAAATACTAAAATTAATATGAATACATACCATTTATATATAAATCAGTAGTCTGATTGACTTTTCCAACATGGTTTGTTGCTATACAAGTGTATCTTCCACAATGCTCCAAGGACACACGCTTTATGATCAACACACTGAATAGTTCGGAACTGCGGTCAGTTATCTAATAAAAAGTAGAAGACTGTTTAATGTTTAAATCAGATATTTACTATAATATAGTATACTAAATAGAACTAAACTTAGTTCAATTAGTAATTCAAGCTCTGCACAATTTTAAGATAACAAGTCTGATGGAGTCTTCTTCTTTATAACATTAATTATATTGAAGTCATCGTGTCGCAGTGGGATAGCGTCTGAATGTAAACGCGATTAGTTGTTGGTTCGATTCCCATTCAGTTTATTTAAACACAGCCATATATTTACATTATTTTAATATGTCAGCTCTAGGTAATTTTGCCACTCAAATCGCAATGTCTAGATTTCGAGCGGAAAGTGGTAAACAGAACGTCTTGACACGATGTCTTCTTGTCTCTGACTACCCTATGCGTGAAATAAGGTGAAGCTATACATATAATTCTTATTATTCGTTGTCTAACTCTTTTTCGTTCTTATATTGTTAAAGAAGACTGATTGATACGAAGATCAATAAGAAAAAATAAGAATTTAATCAAAATAGAAGCATTATAATTTATTGAAATTATATTTTACTAATTAATATAAATATTATTAACTTTATAAGTTACTTATAAGTATCACATTTTGTTGCATTCTCATCCAGTTCACCTAAACGCCATTTTTTTAGAGTTTAAAATAATATTTACATACCTTTAAGCTGGGTGGAATTTTCATACCATCTTTAAGCCAAGAGAAGAAAATAGGTGGATCTCCACTAATAATATTACACGTAATTTGAACTATCTGGCCTTCTTTGAGTCCAGAACCGACACGAAGCTCATCTAGCTCTGGCGCTTCAACAACTTGGATTTCAAATGATCTGAATATTTTAAAATATTTTCTTATCAGTTTAATACTTTTAATATCTTTTCCAGCAGAGAACACTTAGTGTTAATGAAGTGTGTGGTAGTGAGTGAATGACTTTGTCTTCCGAGACCAGTGAAATGAAAATATGCCTCTTGGAAACCGTCAAAGCGCTTTGACTGCTAATTCATGCGTTCTTTATCCAACTACGTCGAAGTTCGCATACGCTTGTACCAACTTTTTTTTTTTAGCTCTGATTTTTACAAATTTCTACTACCCAAAAATATTTCTAACTTAAATCGTTTTGTAAGATATAATGATATTATTCACGCACTTAGGATATGAAAGACATTTTTAGAACACTTATAAAAATATAAGTGAATAACACTTAAACAAATATTAAAAACACTGCAACTGGTATGGATGCAAATTATGCATCTGTTCTGGCAACATATCGAACGAAGTCACAGTCATAAAAAGAGGAGAATCACTATCTTCGCAATAAAGATGGATTCGATCTCACTGCTCTCAATTTTTTTAATGTTTTCTAAAAATATTTAATAAAAAGCATTCTCTTTTGCCACACGAGTGTTCGTAGAATAATCTTTGGGTAGCGGAAATTTGTAAAAATCTCTCTACCGAAATGCTAACAGCAAAAATAAGTTGTAATAAGCGTATAAGAGTTTCGATGTATCCGGATGTAGAACGCATTGCTTCTAAGCCATGACTGTCAGAAAATTTGAACGCAGCCTTCAAATTTTAATAACTTTCTAAAAATGTTTTTCAATTTCGTAAATAACATTTTAAAGATATTAAAAATATTCAATAAATACCTTCTAGCCATTTCTCCGGAAGGACTGTACACTATGCAAGTGTACATTTCTCCATTCTCTTCTTTTACCACTCTCTCTATACTGAGCACCCCTTCCTCACTAGACTCCAGTACTTGTCGTTTCCTGCGTCTCTTTCTTGTATTTTTACGTATATTGCTCAAGTTGGTACGTTTGTACCTAGCGTGCTGAGGCAGCATGGAGCTGATGATTTTCTTGCCTTTGTGCTCCCATTCTAATTTACTGTGAGTGTAAAAAAGTATGTAGTAAAATTTGCTTAGTTTTCTTTGATTTGTTATATTGAAAAAAAAAATTTACATTTTTCTAACGTCTTGCCCATATTTCACAGGAATTATATTTATAGGATTTTTACACTCTGGTTTGTTTAATGGAAATGAAAATTATTTAAATATCAGTCGCCCTTGCGATTGTGTCACGATAGTGAATATTTTTTATATGAAAATGTTATTGAAGGAAAAAATTCTTTAAGCGGATTGAGCACTTTTTTGGGAAAATCTTATGGGTTTGCTTCATCGACATGCTAATGTTAGACGATTTTTGGATTAGTGAAGTCTTGTGAGTTCACACTAATGGTGTGCGTAATAATAGTATTATATCTGGAGTTATTCAAATATACTGCTACTACATATGATATTATAAAAACATGTGTATAGTCGGTGATCGGAATGTCCATAAACAAGAAAGCCATATTGAAGTAAATAAATTTTAATTTAAACTTTATGAAATTTTAAATTTTAATACAAAAAAAATAATTTACAAATTTTCACTTGTGATACGTCCCTATACTGTCAGTTTAATTTGTTTTATTATTTAATCTATTATATTTACTAATCTTTTAGTTCTGCAGAGTACGCTGTGTATATATTTGGAAACAGTTAATACTGTAGAATAAACAGGAATTAGGATTGAAATGCTCACTCCAAAGGTATCATTGTCACTAATATATATGTAAATAATTGATTTGAAAAAAGAAAGTAGTGCCGCTGAGTTCCTTGCGCCAGTTTTTATCAGGTCTGAGGCATTAACTTTAGTTAACCGGTGGTAAATTATTTGACATTCATAAAATGAAGCATGTATCTTCATATTTTGAATAAAATTACTTGACTTTGACATTGACTTTTTAAAAGATGAACGTAGCAGGACTCGAACCCGCGTCTCTTGGACAGCTTCCAATAGGTTTTAAGTTTTTTTAAGTTTATTAGTTTATTTAGATAGTTAACTTTCGAAATGTTTTCGCTGAAGAAAATATGACGCTTATTTTGAATTAAATTATTTGCCGTATATAATACCGTAAAATCCCTCTATTCGATTTCCTGTACAATTTCTAGAAACGCTCTCTTAGTTAGCTCCTAAAGCTCCCAAAGAACGCACATGACTAGTTCCAGGCGTCACAACACGTCAGTGTTCTACGTGCAGTAGTTTAGTTGTTGTTAGTAAAAGAAGATAAATGTATGAACTATATATTATTTTATGTAATCAAAGGTTGCAGTTATAAGAAAATTCGATTAACTTAGCTATTTAAAATTCAATTCAAGGGTAAACAAGAATTGATTTGATACAGAAAAAACATTATTTACATAATGATTATTTTGCAATGACAAATCACGCTTAGCTTCAATCTTATTAAAGTACTAGAGGTGCCCGCCAGTTAATCCACGTGGAATTCTAAACTAAACGTACAAGTTCTTCCAACAAAATCCTAAGTTACTCCTTATTACATAAGTTATTTGCTAGTGAAAGTTCCATCAAAATCGGTCCAGCCGCTCTAGAGATTACCCAACACAAATAGACAGACAGCCGAAAATTGTTATTTTAGTATATGTATTCTGTACAGAAACATAGTGTAAGTTTAGAAAAACAGGTTATTTTTATATTAGAAACAGACACACTCTTATTATATTTATTTGAAAATTTGTATAGATTGGTAAGGGAACTATAGTATTATTTCAATAAATATGAAATCGCGAACTTATTTCCTTTCCATTCTGCCACCAAGATCATCCTCAAATTACGGAAGTATTCGCAGTATGCTTCTGTCCATACAGAATCTGCATCTGCACTACAAAGCCGAAATAGGTCACATAACCGATGTAATCAATATTTGTCGACCCCCACTCATAGCCATTTGGTCCTTATAATGTAAATATAATTTGATATTTACGTAATTTCTATGAATTTATCAATTTAACGTAAAGTTTATTTAAATGGAACATACATGTTTCTTAAGTTTGTATTGTCTAGGCTTTTCTTTATATTTAAAATGTTATTTTCTACAAATGTTGTAAAACTTCAAATAATGTTTCTTAATATTTTTCTTAAAAGGGTATTCGTATATACAATTTGTACGCATTCACACGTTGAACGAATGCGCTCAGCTGTCAGAGCGCTAGGACGGTTTCTAAGACGCGCGGGTTCGAATCAGACTTCTTTCAAAACTTCAAATCTTTTATACATATACCAAAATATTTCAATTTATGTCTATCTGTTTGTTCCGGAATCTGGAACGACTGAACCGATTTTGACGGGATTTTGACGGGACTGATAGATAGCTGATAAAGTAAAGACGAGTAACAGAGGCTACTTTTAATTTAGAATTCCAAGCGAATGAAGTCAATACTTACACGACATAACTGAAAAATATGCAATTTGTGAATAGGCTTTTTATTATACGTTTTTAGATATAAGTGTAAGATTACTATAAGAAACTATAGTCTTTTTATTATTACGTCACTTTCATTCTATATAAAAGAACATATCACATAACTTGCGTAATATCCAAATAACTGAATCCACGTCCTATCTAGCTTCCTTCATAAATAAAAGCTAGTTACATCCTACCCACTAAATAACATAGTCTTAGTGATTTAAAATTTAAATACACTGACTTAAGCGATCATTGTTAATTATTTCAGTGTATGCGTCGTCACGATTCAGCCCTTGAATAAGTAAACGAAGCAGTTCATATTTAGGATAGGGCTTGCTTAGTGAGATTAAAGTTAGGAAATTATTATCTAGTGCTATAAAAGTTATTTCTTTTTTCTCAGCTTAAGGCTTAGCATTGCATTGCATCCGCATAGCATCCGACTACCCCGTCATATATAATGTAGTGTCCCGACTCTCCGTTCTCCACTTTTTGTCCTCACCAGAAATTGCGTGTTGAGTGGCGAACCTCAATGCCGTTTTTCTTCGCGCACAAGACCGGTGAAATGAAAACAATAAAATAATAATCATACCTATAATCAGTCGCGATTACAACCAGATGCTTTTTTACTAAGCCACGACGGTCTCAATCCATACTAACCCATATTAATATATGTTTGCCTGTGACGTAATTATGAAATTGTATATAGAGATACTTGACGGTCTGGGGATGAACACATTCTACTTTTTTCTCCCATTTTTTTAAAGTTTTTCCAGGAATTTCATTGTCCTAAGAAAAGACCGCTAAAAATACGTTAAAGCTACACTAGACGCGCGTGAACACGAGCGGGTCACTAGTAGTTATATAAGTATGTATATAATGTAAATGTAAATCTCGCAAAGCACAGAGAATTTAGTGATAAAATATTCCTTTCTGCACAATCTGCTCGAATTGAAAGCATTGCAGATTGAGTGGTGAGACTTACAAGCCGCGATATCATCCCAATTGTACACTTAGTAAAGAGATAGTAGACTTGTAACTCGGTTTCATCAAACAGCAAAATGTGAATGATACAGAAATATAAAATTATAATTACCTGATAGGAAAACCGTAGTAAGGGCATCTCAGCTTCAAAGAATCGCCGCTTTGCACTTTAATGGGTGGTAAAGTACGTATGTACGGAGGACCTGGAAACATATATGTAAATAGTTTTTTAAACTTTTTACAATCGTTCAAGTTGTTTGTAGTTGTTGTCTAGAGCCTTGTAATAATTTTGTAATTATACTATTTTTAACCGGATTCATCGGGTATATATATATATATATATATTTAATTAAAGGGCCTAATAATCTTCCAGTGTCACGTATAGTAGAAAAAACGTAAAAGAGATAAAACTGTAAATTTTGTAGGATTATGTGAATTTATGAAATATGAACGAATGATAGACTGGTGTGGTTCAAACCTAAAACAAATAAAAATCTATATTAGTAAATGGCGTATATTATTGGTATTCGAAAATACATTTTAGACAGCTAAGAAAGGCAACTAAAAAATCGTTGGCGGTAGTTGGATATAGTGATTGTATCAACTGACAGACGAATGCCACCTCAGTCTACCTGTGATCACGGACTACTGAAAAGTATACGAAACGTCTGGTTTCTAAAATGTATTTTCGAATACCAATAATGTACGCGATTATTCCGGTTAAAATGGTGTAATTTCAAAATGTGTACAAATCGTGAAAATCTTATTAGCCTTGTTAATTAAGCTTGTAATAATTATTTTCATCTTTCACTTTGACAGAGACTGTTTTTTGGTTTTGTCTTCAAAATAGATTAGAGAGGCCATCGCGGTAGTGTGACAGCGACTGTATAGGTGGTTTATTTATGAATTATTTTCTCCATTCTAGTGATAAAACAAAGCGCGGAGTTGAGTTTTGCCACTTAATACACAATGTCTTGTATTCAGTTATACCCTGATATGCTAGAAAAGGGGAAAGCCAAAAGAAAAGAAAATTAAGAAGACCTCCCTCGATGAAATAAGAACTCCAAAATATCACAGAGAATTCTCTAAGGGAGCATTCTCTAATTGTACTATAACATACTTGACGAGCTTTAGTGTTTATTTAAAAATGTTTATGAAATTTCAAATAATAGCTTCTACATTAAAAGTTGGGGTTCTAACGTCGAACCTTGGGAATTTCCAAGTCAATTATTAAACTTTGAGACAACCAGTAATGATATTCGAAGATCGGGAAGGCTTTTGAAATTTAATTTAGATATTGCCTTTGAAATATAATTATTTTGTATAGATAAAAGGTTTTTTTGATGTGAACAGTAACGTGCTTGTTATGGCTTTGTTCGGATTAATTAATTGTTAACTTCATGTAGGCGGTGAAAATTTAATGATAAGACAATATTCTTTACTTTCTCCTCGTTTAGGATGGTGCGCAAATACATACCTTTTTTGTTAC
Source organism: Podotricha telesiphe (assembly GCA_038994665.1). Lineage (NCBI taxonomy): Eukaryota > Metazoa > Arthropoda > Insecta > Lepidoptera > Nymphalidae > Podotricha > Podotricha telesiphe. The sequence continues at coordinate 714,335 of JAOYRR010000375.1, read as the reverse complement.
CAACACGGCAAAGCAGTTACCGCCACAGTACACAATTACAGGAAAAATTATTGCTATGTGCAGCGGCGGGGTATCTCAATACAATTGTAAAAAAAATACTAATCAGTTAATCATAGTTAGTCATACACATACACTTAGGGAATTGAACAACATATTTTTTTTTAAACGTATAATAAATTTAACCCAGCGGGATTCGAACTTGCAGTTTCCAAGACGCTGCGGACGGTTTCCAAGAGGTGCGAGGTTCGAATCCCGCTGCGTTCAAATTTTTATACGTTTTCTAAAAATATATTTTCAAATACTAAAGTTGCTTGTATACAAGAGCTTCACCGGGTACATTTTGATCGTCTACGAGTATGTGTTAAGCGGAAGTAATTGGACACGAAAAGTATCCACAGAGAAGGTGAGAAGATTTCATATTCACCGGTAGCTCATATTCTACACAACACACAAAAGCACCTACATTGTATGTTGGATGACTAAATATTACGACACGTTTTGCTTCACTAGTTAACAATTATACATATTTTTTACATCGCATTTATTAGCTTCATTTCTCTATCAAACAATAAATTTATCAAAATTATGCAACGTTATATCGCTTGAAGCTAATATCCTCTTCAGATGACCAGAATATAGTGATAAATCCTTTTGTTTCTTTTTAAAACTCAGTTTTACGCATCCTAATTTCAAGACAGCCTTAATTCGAGACATTCTATTAGTGGTGGTACTCAACGCTGTGCTTTGTCTTAGATACCAGAAAGTGGAGAAATTAAAATATATTAAATATTACCATACCCCCGAGTGGGATCAAGCACACAACCAATCACGATAGCCTTTTAAATTATATTTTTTTTCCTGAATCGGTATCGAACTCATAGCCACCGTACAGTCGAGTACAGTACAACTACAATCACAGTAAAATCAATAAATTTTTAATTATTGTTATTATAGTTGAACTATTTGTAATAACCCGACCGCAAGCAATACTGTAAGTTTATTTTGATTACAGTTTATTAAAATCCATTTCCATAACTAATATTGCAAAGTATTACCGCAAAATTATATTATTTACTCATTTATTGGTTATATTAATTGCTCATTATCATTTGTGTTCATTATTATAAACTTAGCTTGACTCACGCGGGCATCGTGATTATCCAATCCAATCCAATCCAATAGGTTAATTTCAGGGAAATGGTTATATATATGTATATATATATTGAATTCCTTAATGAATGAATATATAATGCTTTTAATTCGACAGAAAATGGAGAAAGGAAGGTCCTGCCACTATATATTTACCATATACATCAATCCTCGCACTGTTCTTCGTAGTGACATCCCCTTCGTAGGCTATGCACGCATACAAGCCGCCGTCTTCAACCCTCGCTCTTGATATATTGAGATGTGATACTACTCCAATACCAGATGGTGACATCATTTGTCCTAAAATATACCTGAAATATTTGTAGAAGGTAATTTTTCTTCATTCTTATGCAATTTTAAACTTTATAATAAGTTATGGTGCTTTTTGACATTTGTAATTTAAAAAAATTGCGTAATAATTTATTGATTTTTTTAAGTAATTAAATAATTATATTTATTAATTATTAATAAGTTAAAAAAACCACTGCAAAAGTCACTTTAATTGGTACAAGATAATTTCAATCGTCCACATCCTTGATTTTTTATATTCATTTTTAACTTTACAAAAAATTCACTGACCAGTAATGTTAGATAGTAATGAAATGTCTAATTTTCACTCATTTCGTTGACATGATTTGTTATGAGACAGAATTTGCTGCCACAACCATTTTAACCATAAAACATCTGTAAGGTATTTTTTAATCCCTCTTACATTAATTGAGAAAACGTTTGAAAAATTTTAAATCAGAATATACCTTGAATCTGTATTCGATGATATTACAACACCGTCTCTCTCCCATATAAACCGCGGCGGTCGATCTGATGCAGCTATACATTGTAGAGTTACCTGCAAAAATTAAAGCAAATATAATATTAAAATCCGTATATTAGATATACTCAATAAGTACACAGAATTGAAATACGCAACGTCTCAATTTCGGGCGCAATGTATAAAATGGAGTATCTTGACTGTAGTTTATCTTTGCCTCTTACGTGGGTGCAAACTTGCTGTTGTATAGAATTGGCTTACAGCTAGTCGCTATCGTGGAACACTTGTATGGTGTTATTATATTTATACTGCAAGTATTCGTGATGGGTGCAGGTTCGATCTCTAATTGAAAGAATTATTATATGAAATTTCTATATTCCTAGTTCTATTACATAGTCAAAACGCGACGTTAGGTTCCGCCAATTAACATACCATGTTTTAAAATATTGATATGTACCATACAAGTTAAATAGAAAAGGGTATTATTATTAGTCAAATGGTATTCACTACTTTTAGTGAAGCGTCTCGTGATATTAAACTTACGTATCCAATTACTAGTCTTAAAAAAACTTATTTGGAACACGTATAAAAATTTGAACGCAGCGGGATTCGAACCCGCGCCTCGTTATCTTAATATATTTTTCAGTTTCCTAGTATGTACACTTCAAAATGTTAAAAATATTTAATAAGTACCATTCTCTCTTGGCAAACGATTGTTCGTAGAATAATCATTGTGTAGCAGAAATTTGTAAAAATCTTTCTACAGACACAAATAATTTGTAACAAGCGTATAAGAATTTTGACGCAGCTACATTCTACATGCATGGTTTAGCGGTCAGAGCACTTGGACAGTTTCCAAGAGGCGCGGGTTCGAATCCGTTCGCTGCGTTCATTTTTATACGTTTTCAAAATATGTTTTTCAAATCCCTAAATGTGTGATTAACACTTTAAAATGTTAAAAATACCAGTATTAAAACCAAACTGCATAAGTATTAATATAGATTAAATACTGATGCACTAGAGCAACGATGTCGTCATATTTTTATTTTATATCCAATATGCTTTTCGTTTTGTGGGTTATTCAGAGACAATCTAGTAACCTATATGTTTTATATTTATCCAGTTTCCGCCTATTTTTTAACCATTTCTAACCAGACCAGAAGACGATGTATTATTTTAAATATAAATTATTTCTCAACTGAAATTCGAATCCACTACGATATATGATACAAGTTGTTGCAAGTAACTTTGTTAGCGGGGACGATAAAATGTAAAGGGGTTTTATATCCCTTAGAAATTTCAAAATATACTCAGTGCTCCACTACAGTCTCTAAGGGACTACACGTTAAATTTTAACTTTATACGTCCAGTAGTCATGGCTGTGCGTTGTCTGTTAGTCAACGTATTGGAAGATTTTTATATAAAGGATATATTTTATATATTTTTATATATTTTTATATTTTATATAACTGTAGCTATTTCGTATTTTCGGCGGCGTTTTCTTACAACTATGCTCTAGAATTCCAGTACAAAACTGCAAAAAATGAGACATAAAACTATCCTCTGTTTATACCAAGTATCTCTATATAAAATTTTATTACTTTTAATTAGGTTCAGTGGTTTAGGTGGGATGACGTCACAGACACTTACTTTCCCATTTATAATATTAGTAATGGATATATATAAAACATGTCAAATAAATGTTTCTAAATAAAAATCTTCCGTGACACAGTTGTTGGAGATCGTGCAAAGTGAAAAAGGTTAAGCAAACCCTGGGATTGATACCAAAAAAAAGATAGAACAAGTCGAAAATTAAACTTACATCTTCCCCAGGTGATACGATTTTGTCGTTGAAATGTTGCGTTATCATAATATTGCCGGAAGTCAAATCTCTTTTAAACCTTCCGCTCGTAACTGTAAACAAATATATTACTTTGACTAAAATGTATTTCGACTGAAATTTTAATTCGAAAAAGATTAAAAAATATTTATATAAAGTTCGATTGAATATTGGATTAAAAGATTTTAATTTATAATTATATAATATTTAGTACCTATATAACTACTTGCACTCAGAGATCTAATTTAGTGTTTAACTCACATCTAATATACAAATGTAAACAACTAAATTTAATTAATTTCTGTTTTTCTTGAAATGTTTAAAAGTAAAAAAATATAAAAGAAACCATATTTACAAAAGTAAGTAAGGCTTTTAGTCAAGTTAAGGCCAACAACATATTATTGAGCAAATTATATTATTCTATACAAGTATAATATACTAATGTTAATATGTAGAATTAAACGCTATTGATGTACGCTCGAGAAGCTACAGTTGGTAGCTTCCGGTAGGACTGACAGACACTTGTTATATTATTTGACTAGAAATTTCGAAAATAAATAGCCGGGTAATAGTCGAGTACAATAACTACCAGTTTTTGTATAAATAAAATTGAATTAAATTTAAACTTTTCTATGAAACACTGATAAAATTTTAATGGCAAGTCAAAATATCTTTCTTAAAACAACTTACCAAAACTGACACGTTCGAACGGTTCATCTTTGTTTTTTCTTTTGCCGCTCTTATGTTCTTTGGACCTGCGTTAAATATTAGAAATTATTTTGGTAATTAAAAAAGAGTCATTCACAAACTTAAAAACATTTACGTTAAAACGGTTATTACCGAATTAACAATTTTATAAATGATAACACACCTTGGGCATGAAATGCTCGCTCCAGCCTATTTCAAAGGTATCATTCTCACTAATAGATATGTAAATAATAGTCCTTATAAGTTTTTTACGCCGGTTCTTTTCAGGTCTGAGGCATCAACTATGGTGAACCGGTGGTAAATTATTTGACGTTCAAAAAATCAAGCATGTATCTTCTTATTTTCAATAAAATTCTTTGACTTTGAGATATAACTTTTTGAACGTAGCGGACTCAAACCCGCGTCCCTTGGACAATTGGTTTAATATATTTTTTAAGTTTCTTAGTTTAATTAAATAGATAACTTTTTTTTAGTTTTTTCTGGTGAAAGAATGGATGGAATGGATAGGATGGAAATACGACGGAAAAGTGAGACCGCCGTTGACCTTTGGAAGTCAATATCGATGATACTGGAGGAAGGTCACGTAAAAAGCACGAAGACCCCTCAGAGGGCTTGTATTAAGCGGTCGATGACAGAGGAAGAGGTGAAAAAAGTATTCGCTTCGTTCTCTCTGACTACCTTGTCACTAATTACGCTAAAAGATAATAATATATCTATTGACTAAAAAAAAGTTATTAATAAAATAGTAAAATATATTTTACTTTGCCTTTTATTTAACTAAATTACTACACCATAGTTATAAGACAGTTAGCTTATAAGTTAATTTATATCTTTTATTTTTTGAAACGAGAAATTCAGAGGAACAAAAATATGGAAAAATTTGTTTGTAATTATATTGAAATAATATTTATTCAATTAGACGTATTTACTTTGAGCAGTCTATTAAAGTAATTCTAAATATGTACATTTGGAGTAATATAGGTTCACATTTATACTTTATATAAAACTTCAAACGTTATATCGTTTTTATTTCATATATGTATATAACGGAATTAATTTCAGTTAATTATGTTAGCTTCTTCTTATAGTTGTTGGATGCAATAGTCCCATAGTTCAGACATGACTGGGTTACTTCAAATTCTTAGTAATTTTTTTTCAAATTTTTATATATTTCAGGTCCACGCTTTTTCCTGCACAGGATAGGCAGAGAGAACCTAGTGTCAAGACACTCCGTTCTCCACTTTCTGTCCGAATTTGAGATATTACGTGTTGATGGTGGAACCAGAGCGGAACATGAAAATAATTTAAATATTATCATTTCTCCGAGTAGGAGTCGAATCCACTACCAATTGCGATCAAATCAGACATTGCCCTACTGCACCACGATGGTGAAATGTTCTTTATTTTTTGTATTTGAATATGATACTACAGATACGACAATAGATAGGTTATTTGTAAAAGGAAGGTATGTATAAAACAAAATTAAAATATTAGGTTTTATTAACTTTATTGTATCTATCTATCATACATCTGCCCTGTTCGATATTTTGGACATGTGTCCGGATCCGATGAAAATGAATATAGTTTTAAAGCTAAGTTAAGTATTTTGTGATTGTAATGAAATTTCACACACAGATACTTGAGGTTATTGGGATAAGAATAAGCTACTGTCTCTTACTTTTCACAGAAATTTCGTTGATTTACGAACAGGCAACCGAAAATACGAAACAACAGTTACTTCAAAATTCACGGGCGAAGCCGGAGCTGGTCGGAGTTTTAATAATAAAGTGAATATAAACACTCTACCAAAAATCAAACCCACAACCATCGTGTGCGCAAATATAAATTTTCCTAATACAAATATAAATTGCTAATTGCAAGTTGCAATATTCTACAAAACTATACTTTATCAATTCAGTGCTTTTTACTTACAACTGCCAATCTTTTGACTTAAAGTGACTTCCGCATACAAATCATACCATCGATACATAAACTGGGACGCGACCTCGTGAAATCATGAATACTTAAAATAAAATAAAGCCTGTATTACAGCTTTTAGTATGAATGTCGATATAATGGCAGTGCGATTATCGTTCATTGTGGTTCAGATTGTTTTTAAGTGAGTAGTTGGGGGTTCATTTTAGTTAATTTTTGTTACAACATTTACCTCCATACACCATAATAAACTTACAGACAATATATACATATATATTTTTTTAACATTTTTTAAAGTGTTATACACTAAGGAAATTGAAAAAAAATATATACCTACATTATAATTATTATTAGTGTCAAGACACTATCCGCCGGAAAATCTAGATTGTCTAATGCGTGCTTGGTGGCGGAACTCAACGCCGCGCTTTTCCCCGCGTCTTAAGTACCAGAGCGGAGAAATGAAAATAATTTAAATATAATCATTCCCCTGAGTGGGAATCGAACCCATAACCAATCGCATTCTCAGTCAGACGCTGTCCCTCTGCGCCACGCTGTACACAATATATTTTTAACAACACAATATTTTTGATTAAAATACAATAAATTCAAGAAATTAAAATATCTGGTATTTTTTAGCTCCCCTTTTATGTATTTATCAATATAAGTAAGAAAACCTTGCAACATAAATTTGACCCACTTCTTACTTTCTGACTTGCTTGAAAGTATAAAAATTACAATACATTATTTTCATAGTATAAAATGGACTTTCTTGAAACAATATGTAAAACCAAGATAACGATAGAATAATTTAAAGTTTCTGTTTGTTTATTTTGCAATATTAGTTGTTATTCGTAAGAATAATGCCTACAAAATGAATACTTTTTGCATATTATTCGTATTAAAAAAAACAACACTCGAGATTTACATAGATAGTATAGAATAAATACACTATAGAGTATAGACATAAGTCTTTTAATTGTCGGAGAAAATTATAAATCTAGATAATTTCTTTGACGTCACATTGTCGGTTGAGAAAATCAAACTCTTTTAATTAACGGTGATGATATTATACTTCCATAAAATATTCCCTTTCCTTTACAATGTAGGTTAAGAAGAACCTAGAAGTTTTCTAGAAAATTTCTATTTCTGTTTTCATTTCTAGAATACTTCAATTCAAATAGTCGTCAAACAAGTCTATTTACGAAGACAAAGCCACAATATTTATCCGTGGCTTGTTTTCAGAACGTTAGAATTCAATTCAGTTTATTTATTTGCAAAATGGAAATATTGTGAAAATAAAGCAACGTGCTAGTTTAGTTTCAATGAAATGATAAAATAAATAATAATAACTAACGACCTGTTTTGCGGCTTCACACGCGTGAGCTACTTGCTTTTGCAATGCGTATTTTCGGCTGTCTTTACATAAAACAATGAAGTTCCTTTAAAAACTAAAAGCAAAAAACTAAAAGAAAAAAGTATCCTTTGTCCATCCCAAAACCCTCAAGTGTATCTATATAAATTTTCATCCCAATCGGTTCAGCGTTTTGACCGTGATGACATCACAAACAGACAGACAAAGTTACTTTCGCATTTTATAATATTAGTATGGATCTTCAATATCGAGGTAAAAAGTGTTCTAACCCATGATGCAGGATTTCAAATTTCTCGGGCTTTTAAAAACTTTTAGGACCATTTCATTTTTAATTTACTTCACATCTAAATATCTTGCAATACTATCAACGCTTGTCGTACAATTTGTTTACAAATTTATCTATGTGTCTTGATCGGTGAATACCAAAGCATTGAAATACAAGGACTATGATAAAAAAGAAATAAGTTTAAACGTATTATATTTTTGTTAATAAATATGTTAGTTTTCTAGATAAAACTTATAATAAATGATGAGAGCTAACCAAGACCGAAGACCTCCGCTTTCTGCCGAGTGTTCAATTAGACAAACCTGACTATTAATATTAGAAAAATCATTTTTCAATTTGACTTGTAATTTATAATTTTCAATACAGATCATTATATTTATGTTGGTTATTTTGTACTGTACATATGCCCCGTTCACCAGTCTATAAGCATCGTGCTTATCTTGCGTTTTCAGTTGTTATCCTACCGTACGCTCTACAGATTTATTCATGCAACGTGCTCATATTAGTCTACTATAAAACACTTTGCTGTGACCGAAATTTTAAACTCTATGTAAATTTTGTTTTAGGGTAAAAAAAGTTTATAATCTATACATAATATAATAAAAATGTTACTGATCGCTGTCTGTACATGAAAGATATGTAAAAATATTATTAGAGGCATTTATCAATGTAATAGAACCCCAAAACAATTATTATTAATTTTCTTTTCTATCTATCTACTCTATCTGTTTAGTCTGTTTATTTGTGCGTTTGTGAACGCTAAACTCAGAAACGGCTTAACTAATTTTAATGCAGTTTTAACTATTTTATTTTGGTAAACTTCTCTTAATAATATTTAGGCTTTATTTTATTTCAATCGATTCATAAATAAGAAAGGAGCAACTATTTAAATTATAAATTTAAGCCATGTTTGTGATTCAAGTGAGAACGCAGGCGGACGATAAAACGAAACAGAGCGGGTCGCTAGTATTCCAATATATATTTATATAGTATAGATGCTGAGTTTTCGTGATGGTAGCGAGTTCGATTTCCACTGAATTAATGTTTATATTTAAACCATTTGATGATACAAACTGTTGCGTTCGGTAGCGCAAGTCAATGCACAATGTGTTTAAAGATGTATTTGGTCCAAGAGTGAAGGACAGTATTTTGATAATATATATGGCGTGGTTGGGCAGCGTTAGACTGTACAAGTGTACAGGCAATAGTTCGTGTTTGTACTCAATCTCATCTCAACGAACTAGTGTCAAGACACTCCACTCTGCACTTTCAATCCGAATCGGATACATTGCGTGTGGAACGATTCCCACAAGTGGGGATCGAATCCATAACCATTGTGTTTGAAATTAAAATTGATTTCTTTGCTTTAGTAACAATGGGGGGAAAGTAGAATTGGGTGGAATAAGGGGAATGGTATGTCAAAATGGCATTTTAATCAGTTAATCAGCTTCTGAGATTATCGTGCACAAACAAACAGACAAATAGAAATCAAAATTAAAAATAATTATTTTGGTCTCTATTATATTCATAAATGACAGAATTTTGCAACATTGCAAAATTGCATGTACAGACAGTGATCAGTTACATTTTTATTATATGTATACATATATATATACATAGATACACACATATATACACAAGTAAATACACACAGTATAGGTTTTGCGTACATCGTAAATTCAAATTGAGCTCGCATTAATGCGCTGCCACGACTACCCAGCGGTAATTTCATTAATCTTAGTTTAATTTATGTATAGTTAACCGTTAACTGCGCTGTGTTTACTAAACTCTAATTAGATTGCAGATGCTATCTCTGAAATATAGCGCTTAATTTTTGGTTCTGGTTTATTGGTTCTCGAGATTTTTATTGGCGGAATAATTTGACTCTAAGTTCGTTCATGCCACTTTGGTCTAAGCTTGTAACACCAAGTTATCACCTCCAAAAATCTAAATAAGTATATGCATTTATAATTCTATTACACAACTTATGTTAGTATTCCACTACAAAAAATTTAAAGCCACTTTAAAAACAATATTAATAAGTAAAGCTTGTTACTGGGTAGAAGAAAATTTAAAAGGTAAAAATGTCTATAAGTAATATGATTTGAGTTTAGTGTAGGTTAGCTACCACTGTATTAAATGACAAAATTGTAACTTTTATATTTAAAAAGAGAAACTGTTAAGTTTCTCACCGGCTTTACTCAGCAGAACTGCCTTCTAAGCCGATCGTAGGTTTATGTTCATTCGACGATTTAAAAGTGTTTGCAAAAGTCTATTTGAATAAATAATATTTTAAATTGGTAATGCATTTGAATTTATACCAAAAATTATGAAATATTTATCTTGTAATTTTTCTCAGAGTATTTATTATATTTAAATTATTTTTATTTTCCTTCTTTGATTAAACAGCTCCGTCGCTATACACGCCATGTCCCGATTTCGGGTGGACAACTACTGAGAAGCGTAAAGCTGTAATTTGGATATAGGTATACAATTTTTTATCATATGTATAGTTTAGTGTCTGACTAACACCCGAAGGTTGTGAATTCGATTTTTATTTTAATATGTTAAAATTTTTAATATTTTAGTGTATTTTGTTCCAAAAAAGGCAGAGAGTAATCGATTAAGTGAAATTTTTCAAAACGTTACATTTTTTACTGACTTAATAAGTTATTTAAGAACGGAGTGATATTACTGGAATTCTCCACTATTCTTTATTAGTATTGGTAGTCTAGTGACAAAATATCAGAACAGAACTCAACGCCGTGCTTTGTTTTGTTCACCAGAGCTTAAAAAAATATATAATTATTAACATTCCACTGAGTGGGAATTGAACCCACAACTAATCACGACTACAGTTAAGCTTAGACTGTCTCACTATGCCATAATGGCCTCAGGTCTGTATATTTTGTATGTACTAATAATGTCTCAGAATATAAGCTTCTACTCTTAACTGCTTTATTGTAAATGTAAATTAAAGGAGTTTGCCTGATTAAATGCAAATAGACTTTGGACAGACGCCAGAGTGGACGTATTTGTTCAAAATGCGCGCCACAAATATATGCAACGTATTCTCTCATAATTGTTTAATATGCACGTTTATAATTGCATCTACGCATTTGTAGCATTTTACAAGTGGGTAAAATTTACATATTAATATATCTTTTATATAGTTTTTTATGCTAAAAAGCATTATTTACCAACCTTGTCATGCGTGCCATGCAAGTGTGGGCGCAAAAATGTCAACTATACATAAAAACTTTAATAAATGTATATCATCTTAAATGTATATCGTTTAAATTACACCCTAACTGACAACCTAACTAACCTAACCAAAGTTGGGCTGAATCTTTCGGTCTTTCAATAAATTCAAACAAGTCACAATCTCTTATAGTCTGCAGTAGCAGAATTAGGACTTAGTGCCTGGAATTCAGTACTCAAGAATTCAAATTACAAATTATGAGAAAGTAAAAAGTTTGGGCCTAACTATCGACAGGAACATGACCTGGATATCCCATATTAACGAACTCAGTAAACGCATGCATTTCTCTTTTCATTCTTTTAGAACTGACTATGCCGATGTCTGCTATTTAAATGTGACTGAGAAGCAGCTTAACATATTAGAGCGTTTTCAACCTCGCTTTACGCTTTGTTCTACAGTCTACATATGTATGATCACATTAATTGGCTATCTATCCATTTCTACATGACATGCATATTCTGACTTTTCTTTTGAGGATACTCAACCACTCAAACTTCCCTTCATACCACCGGTCCCGTTTTAATATCCGTCCTCCTCCCATACGTTTTCCGTCCTATAAGTCTTGTATCATGCCAATGTTTGACATTCCAAAAAGCAACACAAATTTCTTGCAAAAGTCCTTTTCCATACATGCTGCAGTACTTCGCAACAAACATCCCAAATCCATCCAGAAAAGCTCCTCAATTTTGTCCAATTCATTCCTCATTAAAAACACATTTAATTTCGAAATCAGACTTAGCACTTATCATTAAAATTAATGTATTATTCTTATTTATATTTATTTTTATATATACAGTTATATTATATATGTATTCGAATAAGTATGTATGTATTTATGTATATGTTTAAAAATGATAAAAATATTTACGTACTACTGTCCTTCAAACGATCTATCCATCCAAGTCCATATTATGTACAATTATTCTGTTTCTAGTAAGTTTTGATGAAGAAATAATATTAACAAATAAAAGGAAAATCCATACAAAATTATTACATTATATTGCCATATTACATTATGTAAAAATATAAATATTACTTTTTTAGATGTTTTTCTGTTCTCAACTCCAAAAGGTATCAAGACAAAATAATCTAAAGTGAAAGGATTTATTTTCTCTCACTTTTTTAAATCATTTCTTACCTTGGTACCGATTTATGTACACTTCTATGGATGACATGTTTACCTGAAACAAAAATATAAACAATATTTTAACATTTTTAAAGTGTTATTCACACACTTAGGAAATTAAATAAGATTTTCCTAACAACAAAACAAAGTTGTAATAACCGTATAAGAATTTCGACGTAGCCGGATGTAGAATGTCTGACCACCAGGTCAGAGCGTTAAGGCGGTTTACGAGAGGCGCGTATTCAAATCCCGCTGAGTTCAAATTTTGACGTTTTAGTAAAAAATATTTTAAGTAAGTTATAACATACAAAAATACCAATTATCAATATATACATATATATGGTATATATTAAACTGTTTCGTTTCTCATTAAGTTAGTGACTGCCATCTTATGATCAAAACTTTTTAACTTACACAACTGAGATATCGCTAAGAGACTTTCCATTTTCTATGAAAAAAAAACGACTTGAACGTTTTACACACAATGTCGACCAAAGCAAATGTCTTATGAATTCGCCAACAATAACTAGTAATACATAAATATATATCTATATAATAAGTAAATATTCTAAGCTACATTGGGGAAGTTGGTAATAAATTATTATTTATAGCTTTATTGGTCAGGCATGTTGCCGATGCACCATGTGGTTTTATATTGCAATATATTATGTACACACAAGCGGATTACTATCTAGAATTATTATGAATTTACATTTCTAGTGGCACATTACTCCGTTTTCTGCTCTCCGCCAATTGATTTCATTATTAATAGTGAAATGAAAATTGCCTGAGATCTCTTAAATTTCTCAATCCAGGAACAAAAAACTAATATTATGATACTGCATTCTTCACTTTGCTCGATAAGAGCGGAGAAATGAAAACAGTTAAACATCATTACTCTACCTTATAGATACCGTTCACAGTCAAATACTGTTTCACATGCAACATGGCGTCTTTTCACACAATATATTTTATTTCAGATTCACACTTTTTCCTGCGATATACACACATACTACCTAGTGTCCAGGCATTCCGTTTAAAAACTGATTCCTTGTGTGTTGAGTGGCGGAACTCAACGCTACTCTTTGTCTTGGGTTAGATACCAAAGCGGAGAAATGAAAATTTAATCGGAAGTCAATAGATCTTAGATTAATTATATTATATCATAGATCTGAAATAATAGCTTGTAGTACAAAAGCAAATATTTTTATTTATTTTCAGATCTAATTTTACAATCTACACAGACAAAGGTACTTTATATATATAAATCAAATGACGTTTGTTAGCCTCGCTAAAACTCGAGGACTGGCCCGATTTGGCTATTTTTGTTTTCAAAACATTTATAGAAGTCCAAGGAAAGTTTAAAAATTCGGTAAACAAAGTAGCAGGAAAGTACCTAAAAATTCTATTATATTTTTCCATACACGCTGTGCGTATCTGTTAAACAGGATGCGTTCGGAAATTAAATATTAAGCAAAGAACATAGAATTGACTATGAAATATTAAAAGACGTAGCACAAGTAAAATTCGGCCGTATAATTTAACGGTATATAATTTATGAATTCAATAGTTTGGTCGGTTATTCGATTTCAGATCTAGATAAATATTATTTAAAGTATTATTTATTATTGATCTAAAAAAAATATTTCTGATCGCTACATAAATATTTGACAACAAATATGTTATTTATTTTTAAGCAATTCTTCAACGACTTTCTATTAAATCTTGACACATTATTTAATTCTGAGGCGGTACGAAGTTCGCCGGGAGAAGTACTTTATATATTCTATGTGGATGTAGTAAGATCTAAGAACACGATTTCGACTTATAGCTGTAGTTCACCAAGTGTTTGGACTTCTGCAGCGCAGTGTTAAGAAAATTGTGAAATATGTTTATCTAAGAAGGAGAATACTAAAGACAAGTTATATTAAATATATTTTTATTGAACTTACTAATAATAAAAATAACACTGTGTGAAAGTGGACTGTGCTAAAGTTCCTTCTCTAATACGTTTTTTATATATATTTTTTTTGTATGTGAGCAAATCCGTTACTGATACCCTCCTAATTTTTCCCGATAGTAAAGGTTATGTGGAACCTCTAGACTGATAGATGTAGGCTGAACATATACCATTTAAACCTGGTGCTCGTCGACCAATACTAGCCGAGGCCACGGGAACTGCTTAAATCTTCTATGAAATATTTTTTTTTCTTGTACTAAGTTAATTCGTCCTATTTATGATGATAGTCTTCAAAAAGTTCCCCGCCCCCATCAATGTACAATGCTTGTTAATGTTTGTATTTAGTCCTTTATGAAATTTCATTACTTATAACAAGATCAAATCCTAAACTAACGCCTTATTAAAATATTATTCATTATTAACCTTTTGCCTTGTCACATCTATTGTAAATATTGGTTTTATTACAGGTGTAGGTCGCTGTATTATTACTGGCTCTCTTTCAACATTCAATCTTTCATAGTGTAACTGTAACTGGTTTCTACGTATTAATCTCCTTCGTGTATTCTCTATACAATATAACATTGGCAAAGAGACGTGTGCTTTGTTGAAATATTCGAGCGCCATAGTCAAAGATCTGATCTGAACTGAAGTGAAATAATATAAACAAAATGTATATGCTTATATGTGAAGCCAACATTTTCAACAAATTATTACGAAAATATTGTGGACGAAAAAAGAAAACAGGTTCAAGCTTTTACCTGCATAGAATATTTAAAAAAAAATTTTAAAATGTTAATCACACACTTAGGAAATTATTTTTTTATTACCTTATTATATAGTCATTATAAAAACTGTATTATAGATTCCGTTACAAAAAATAAATGAGGTTCACAGGAAAATATATTAAACATTTTTAAATTGTTAATCACACTTAGGAAATTGGAGAACATAGTTAGGAAACGTTTGAAAATTTGAACGCATCGGGATTGGAACCTGCGCCTCTTGAAAACCTTTTTAAATCATATTAGTTACCTTCCAAAGTAAAATTTTTAAGCTTATATGATTTAAAAAAACATATCCATGTACAGCTTTAATATTACGGTAAGTGCGTTCAGCTAGTCAAGCCAATGAAAATACAACATCGGTCGGCTTCACATAAAAAGTCACATTAAAATTACCCACCACGCGCGAAAATACGATAAAATCAATAATGAATAAACTTTATGAAACGTATGAAAATGACGAGGGTAGTTCGAAGTTTAAAGTAAATTAAAAAATGTTATCAAACGGTTCCGTATAATTTCCACGCGGTTTACTTCTATAGGGGAACTAACTCCACTTGAAAACTTGTATAGTCCACAAAGTTGTACCAGTAATCTATATGAGTTTATAGCAATTTATACTTTATTGCTCGCGTTTAAAGTGTAATTTCGATTGGAATTTAAAACTTTTATTTTTCAATCCGAAGAGCCGTCGTGTTTCGTTCTCAAGATAAAGTTCTAAACTACACCGCAGTGTTCGAAATTTATTAACATGGACGCCGGTTGTAATTATTTTTTTATATAACTTCTTAGGCTTTTTTATTCTAAAATTGTTTATGAACCTATATAAATATTTAGAAGACGAATACACTTCAGTGCAGTAGTAGTAGGTACGTCTGAATGCCCATGATAGTTGTGGATTTAAATGTCACAGGTTATATTTAAATAATGGGCCATCGTGGCGTGGTAGTGGGTTCAAATAACACTCGTGGAAATAATTATATTTAAATTATTTTCATTTCTCCGCTCTGATAAGACAACGCGTGGCTTTGAGTTCTGCCACTCAACATGCAATGCCTCGATTTCGGGCGTAAAGTAGGGAACGGAGTGTCTTGACAATAAGTTCTCTCTGACTACCCTGCTATGCGGGAAATTTTGATATTAATTATTTTTAAGTAAATAAAGCAATACTTAAAATATTTATTTTGTCATTTTATTTCTTACGTTAAGATCTTCAAAGTATATAACGTTAGTACTTTCATTGTTTAAATAAAATTTAAAATTACATAATAGTAGAATAATTATGCAACTACCCGTTTTTCACTGCTTTTTATTTAGAAACACTAACTATTGATAAACTGACACCAATGTCACAAAAACGATATCTCGTTTTTATCGAAATATTTCAAATTTTTTTTCGAAAAGATATCGTACCTATAACCAATGCATACTTTGAAACAATTCCTCACTTCGATTAGATGATAATGATTCGTTGATGGTGAGATGTCTCACGCATGAAGACCTTTTTTGTCTTAATATTTTTTAATCTATTTCTTTTTTATAACATATGAATATACCTAAATATAAATATAGCTTTATGTATACATATAAGCTTATATTTCGCTCTCTTTACCGTTCTTCTAACATTTAAATACCACTGCACTCATTAATTAAGAGAATGGCAGTTTTAATGAAAATACAGACGTACATTGTACTGGAAAACCAATTTCCGAACATTTTGCTAGGATCTCTTCATTGAGGCGGGAAAAGTTTTGTACACCGACCGACAAATAAAAGGTACACCTTATTATTCGTCATAAATTATTAAAAATAATATATTTAAGCCTTATAATTATACATTAAATAGAATCAACAATAAGATAACTTCGGAAAAAAAGATAGATCACTAGTATTTAAATAATTCTATTAATTTTATGTATGATTAATTATTGCGTGCCTCTTTAAGTGTCGCTTCGCTCTTCACAGCAGGGTGACGTTTTGCCTGTCCAAGGCGTCCGCCCAAACAGGGGCACTATTGAGGGCCAACGACCTGAACACTCCGGTGTGCAGCCGACGGTTCAAGGCGCTCAGCCCACTCACATTGGGCAAGAGGCACGCCATGGCCACCGCTGTCTTCAACAGTTTCGTGGCCAAGGTGGCATGAATTGTCTCGGACTTGATGAGGGCAACCTCTGCTGCGCCAATACTAACGTATCAAAGGTGTAGCAGAGTACTACTACCCATTCTAGGGTGCTGCCCCGCAACACCCAGTCGTATGCGATGGGCCACAGGTGCAGACCCAGCACCGAACCCTGTGGTACACTACAAGACAACTTCCAAACGCCCCAGCCGGCGCTTTCTGGAACACAGACCTACCAGAGAGGTAATCCCCGATAACGCGGCGTAGATATGGAGGCACACTTGGTATGTAAAAACACATAAAACATCTTTTTTACTGTCACATACTTTCCGCCAATACATTTTCAGCCGTTTCAGAGAAATTGTCTTAGAAACATAAATATTTTTAGTAGAAATCATACCGACAACCTGCACGCACGTGTCCAACAACAGTTGGACACCCTCCATCCAAATATTTAATTGTAATACAAAAAACTGCTATTTTTTTTATTAATTTTACGTATATATATAGTAGGCATAGCAAGATATTTATAGAAACACAGTAAAAACATCAGTTTATAAATAATATTCAATTCAGTTATCAATTTTTACTTGTTTATTATCGGCTTACAATTGAATGCCCGTTTGAATGTGCTTTCATTGATATACATCTAAATTACTGACCGTAATCGCGAAGGTTTAAAGTATTTTCCCCTCTCGGGGGAATGATTTAACTATACTAAATAATTTTACATTTTCCTTCTCTAGCAAGACAAAGGGGCGGTGTTCAGTTTCGCCACTCAACTCACATGTCTTGATTTCGGGCGGAAAGTGAAGAACGAAGTGTCTCGACACTAGGTTCTCTCTGACTACTCTTCTATGCAGGCAAAGGCGTGAAGCCTGCATATTTTTATGCGTATTAAATGTATTAAGAACATCATAATAATATTTGGCCATTTATTTTTGCACTCAAGTACATTAATACCACAAAATGTTAGGAACTAAACCTCGAGTTTCACTTTGAGCGACAAAGTTGTTGCCGAGTTTAAAAACGCTTTTATCTTGAGACTTTTTTCTTTTCGATTACGATACAGAAAGTAGTTTACCGTCAATGTATATTTCTTGTATGGATTGTATATAGTATATTATTTCATTTGCCTACTGTCTAAATAACCATTACAACCTATATAAATATATAGGTTGAAAGAATATAAATGTTGTGAATTGAATGTGTAAGTTATCGTGGCATAGTGTGAGAGAGTGTGACTGTATAAGCGATGTTTGTGGGTTCGATTCCCTCTCGGGGAAATGGTTATATTTAAGTTATTTTATTTCCTCCGCTCTGGTGACAAGACAAAGCCCGGCGTAGAGATGCACCATTCAAAACTCAATATCTGGATTCCAGAAAATGGAAACCGGAGTGGAGTGGAAAACGGAGTCTACACACTAGGTTCTTTTTACGTACACTGCTATGGTAGAAAAAGCGTTTTTGGTAGAGCATTACATATTGTAGTCGTAAAAGGATGGGTGTTCATTATTTTTGTGCTTTGGATAACAAGTTGATTGATCGATATTATTTTAATTAATATATAACAGATGTTATGAGTATATTTTAATACAATATCTGTAGAAATGTTTATGATTCTCGATCTGATATTATAATAGCACCAAAAGTGCGTTTAAGCAATTGACATAATATTGCCTTATTATTTTTTATTATTGCCAATTGAGTATATTTGAAAAGATCAATTGTTGAGCTTTTCTCAGCAGAACTGCCTTTCGAGTCGAAAGCTTTCCTTGCGGAAGCTCAAAGCTTCCGCAAGGACTGACAATACTGACATTTTATTTTAATTGACGATTCGAAAGTCTGTTTGAATAAAGAATATGTTGATTTTGAATTTGATAGTCGACCATTCAACTGTAGTCAATGTTTATTATGGTTATCAAACAACTGATAAAAAAACATACATTTTTAAAAACTTGTGTTAGAAATACATAAAATTAATAAAATACTATCTACTAGTGGTGAAGTGCCCATATGACACGATCATCACCTTTTGTAAATTACATTATTTGTATTGATGTTTTATAAGAGTTGGCATTTTATCATATCTAGCTATATAGCATATCTATAGCTGCTGCGTTCAAATTTCTATACGTTTTCTTAAAATGTTTTTATTAAACGTAGTAGTAGTAAGTTCTCGGGGAGTTGCAGGGGGACACTTAATGAGGATTTTCAGACTTTATAATGGGAAAAATAGATACAACGTTTGTAGTAGAAACTACAGAGGATAGAAATTAAATTATTATTGCAACGGTCACGAAATTCACTTTGAGACTCATTAAATATAAAATGCTTAAGTAAATTCGCAACGTAATAAATGAATTCTATTTTGTTCTAAATGTATTCCTGCATTTACTTCATGTTGTATTTTAATTTGATATTTCTTTTTTGAAGGAATACAAGCATTTTTATATTTGTTCTTCCTAGCTATAAGTGTAAGTAAAATTTACCCTTATATACATTATAATGTGAACAATATATGGGCAGCTTCACGCATTTTCTTGCATACATTAGTAGTCACAGAGTCAGTCAGAGTTAGTGTCAATACATTCCGTTCTTCGCTTTCCGCCAACATTCGATACATCGGATGTTGAATAGCGAAACTTAAGCCCCACATACGAGTAATATTACCAGAGCAAGTAAATTAGATTAATTTAAATACAATTTCTCCCAAGTGAGAATTAAACTCACAACCATCGTGTTTACGCGTCAATAAGCATATAAGCCGTCTAAGACATAGACGTCCACTGAGACATCATGGTGCTTGTCCTCGACCGCCTTTAGCTGAGGCCACGGAAACGCCAATCTTCCGTGAAACCCGGTGGCGGGAGCCAGTAACGTTTGTCGCGGAGTCAAGGGTGGTGGGCACCCTCGCCGGCCTGCTAAGAGTAGCGCGTGCTAGAGACCAGCGCGCACTTACTCGGGCCAGGTGACGAGGCGATCAGCTGCTGAACGCCGACCACCTCTAGCTGAATTAGGGCGCTATTCACTACAAGTGCCTCTAATGTACATATTTCACATACATGGCATTGTTTTAAAACGCCATCGTTAAAGTCATCGCGGCGTTTTTTTATTATTGCCAGAAATGTTCTTAGACAAAACAACAACATGGATATTCTGTCATTTAATATGTAATTTCTATAAAATAGGGGGGGTCAATATTAAAAAAAAATTAAATGTGTATAAAAATATTATATTGAGTCGTACTCTCAGGACGTTAGTGTATTGATTTGGGATCTATTGAGGCCGTCGTAGATCTGTGGGTAAGTGTCTGCCTGTAAACGTTAATTTGGTTTTGGTTGTAGCTTATATCCCTATTCGTCCATCCCCATTCAAGATTACATTTACAGCTTCACGCTTTTCTCCGCATAGCAGGATAGTCAAGATAGAGTCTAGTGTCTAGATAGTTTGCTCTTATCTGTCCGCCTGAATTCATGTTGCATGTAGTGGTGGACCTCAATACCGCGGTTTGTCTTGTTAATTGAGCAAAAAAATGAGCAAAAAAATGAAAATAACTAAATTATGATCATATACCGAGTGGGAATTGAACCTACAAGCTATCGCGATTACAGTGAGACACTGTCCCACTGCGCCACAATGTCTTCGATTATATTAAAACTATTTCATTTCGTTCCTCTGGTAAGATAAAATATGATGTTGACTTCCACTCAATAATATTTTGAATTCGAGCAAAACGTGGAGAACGGACATTAAGGTCACTCTGAATACTCTATTATTTACACGCTTAGGAAATTCAAAAACATTTTAAGAAAACGTATAAAAATGCTTCATGGCTTAGCTGTCAAAGCGTTTGGACGGTTTCCAAGAGGCACGGCTTCGAATACTGCTGCGTTAAATTTTTTATACATTTTCTAAATATGTTTCTGAATACAGAGTGTTATGCGTGAAAAAGAGTAAAGCTGAAAGAAATATTGCTTGCTCAATCTCTTAAGGCAAAGCCTGACACAAAACTAATACATAACACAAAATTACACTAAACTCACGAAATAAGGGGAAGATATATAGAAAGCCTCAGAAGAGATAAATATTTGAATTATATTCCAGTAATAACAAATAACAATAAAGATATTTAGTCGCTGTACCAACACTACATTGTAAATTTAACCGAAAACAAGCAAGAAACTAACTAATCATGCTAATAGTATATATGTGTGAAAGTTTGCTTGTTACTTTACTGAAGTACTCCGGAACTAATGGATTATGGTGGAATAAATTTTACAGATATGGAAGTTATATTTGAATTATAATATTTTTACAGCTTCGCGCTTTATTCTGTATAGCAGAAAGGCATAACGAACCTAGTGTCATGTCATTCCGTTCTCCACTTTTCGCATGAATTTAGGAGATTGCGTGTTGAGACGTGAAAGTCAACGCCGGAAAATTCCACGGCTGGAAAATGAATATATTAAATACATAATATAAAATAAAATTTATATTATAAAATAAAATACATCATACAAAATAAAATACATAATATAAAATAAAATCATTCCCCCGAGTGGAGATCAAACTTGCGACCATCTTGCGCCACAATGGCCCGCGATATGTGGACTTTTCACTTTATTCTACTATTCAAGGCTAACCTAGAAAAAAAATCGCTCTGGTCCAACTCGTACACTCCGAGAACCACTAATAGTGTCTTTGTAGAAAAACTGAGTAAAGAACCACAAAGTACATAATAATAATTAAATAAATAAAAGTTTATTTTACACAGTAACAATGAACAAAAAATTACATGAAGGTTTGTAAAAGTAATACATTAATAAATTTGTTTCTAGCTTGAAACATAATATTAAATATTTCTTAAAAACCTAAGTTTTGACCTAGCTTTGGTCAAAAATGTCAAGAACATACAAAAATTATGACTTTAAAATTATTCAGAACTTTAAAACATTGTCCCTGGGAAAAGAATGGAGTGATTTGTTCTATTTGATCATGAACGGTGCGGTGACTAAGGGTCAAAAAGAAATCAAAATAGTCAGTTAAAAGATAATAAATCTTTTATGATACGTTATCTGTCATATTTTTGTCAATTTTCAAGACATTGTACTTTTCTTTGTCTGAGCCAAAAAAAAGAAAAAATAATAGTATCGATAGCTACATCGAAATATTCCAGTATAAAAAATAATGTTTCAATAAGCGATTATATAAACGATTTTAAATAAAAAAGTAGATTTTTTGACAGCGGTGGGATTCGAACCCACGCCCTTTCGGACTGGTGCCTAAAACCAGCGCCTTAGACCGCTCGGCCACGCTGCCTGATAACTTTTGCTGTAATAAATGCAGATAGTGAAACTGACTGTAATATATATAAAAATACAAAATTGTCTAAGGCATTATTACTGTGTCATATCTTCAAACTTTAGAGTAAGGCTATTAACCCGGGGGTACGATCGGATCGGGCTCGATCGGGACTTGAGGAAATTAGATTTATTTTAATTATTATCATTTCCGCTCTGATCAGACAGCGGCGCTTAGTTCCTCCACTCAATCGAAACATCGTTTTCGGGTGGCGTTCAGATATAAATATATATATATATATATATATATGTATATAGGCGAACTTCATACGACATTAGAACTAAATAAATAACTAAATTGTGTGTTGAAGTCCAAGAATTCTACTAAATTCAAAAACTCCGTGGTATAGCTGACTAAGTTATCCTGGAGTACTTGTGTCAACTGATAATGATAAGAGCTATCCCGCAACCTGATTCAATTTCCTAATCGTTGCAGATTTGTTGAATATGGACGGCATATTTGTAGTCATATATTTATAGCGCATTCAGAAAGAAAATTAAAAATGAAATTAATATTCATTTAAATATTAATCTAAAGATCAAATAACGGGCCAAACTATTGAATGCATAAATTATATATCGGCGGAATTTTACTTATGCTAGGTTTGTATATTCTATAATCTAAGGTTAATATTAAATTCCGAATGCATCCTGTTTGACAGATACGCACAGCTTGCATGGAAAAATAAAGCTTGAAATCGACCTAGCCGTTCTCGAGTTTTAGCGAGACTAACAAACGTAATTCCATATATATATATATATATATATGTATATATATGGAATTACGTTATATATATATTACACTTAGATAACTATCACTTACTGTAATCCTGTCCGTCAAGTGAAATCTTCCTACTAATCCCGGCCTCGGGATGGGATGCGGGAAGCCTGCGAACAAATGAAAATATTGATAGGAGAGCAATTTGTTTTCTTTTTGCCTTTCCTTTTACGCGTCTATGCCTCAGGAAATAGCTTAGTTGTGACGTTTGAAATTATTTATGTCAGTAGGTATTAAAAAGAAAAATTCCTTTGAACATAGATAGGTCTTTAAAATTCTAAGTCCAGTTATTTGCTACTTAACTTGTTGAATAAGAAATATGTAGGTTTAATTAAAATATTGAGGCTTTCGTGGCGCAGTGTGACAGCGTCTGAGTGAGCGCGATGGTTGTATCAGTATACCTATATAACAGAGTAGTGAAAGAGAAAATAGTGTCAAAACACTCCATTTTCCAATTTCCACCCGAAATCAAGATATTGTACACTGAGATGCGTTACTAAACGCCGTGTTTTATCTTGCCTCTATAGAGGGGAAATGGCATAACAGTAATCATTCACCCGAGTAGGGATTGAATCTAAAATCAAAGGCGATTAAAGTAAGACGTTCAGTGGAACAGCGTCTTCGCCATCGTGACGCAGTGGCGTCACGATGGGTCCTAGTTCAAATTCAAATTTCAAAAGTTTATCACTGTCTTTCAAACAAACAATACAATTAGAATAAAATAAGTATAAACAAAAAATGGAAATGGCTAATATATAAGAAGGAAACGGTAAAAGGAATGAGACTTAGCGTATGCTATGACTTGTCGTCTTCATCGCTGGTTTTCGGCATCATTCTTATCCTTATAGTGTTAATATAATACAGGGGTGGATGTGACCATTTGCATCAAGATTCTAAATAAAATAAACTTATAAAAACATAAATAAAAATGAAGAGAAAACAAAATAAATATTATATATAAACTAATTAACATTAAAAGTTGTGAACTAATCTATAATGTATATTAACACATGTGAAGTGAAACAAAATTGTATATAATCGTTTAAAGAGAGGAAAAAATTTAAAAATTTCACTGATATATAAATATATTGCTATCGAAATAAGAGGTAATCGTAGCGCAGTGGATCAGTCTTTCAGCAGCTTTCAGGTTGTAAGTTCAATTCCCACTTGGACAAATGGTCATAATTTAATTGTTTTCATTTTCTCAAAATCGGTGAACAAGCCAAAGCCCGGCGTTGAGGTTCGTAACTCAACACGCAATCATTTGAATTCGGGTAGAAATGGGATGGGATATTGGAAAGTGGGATGGGATTATATAGGATAGTTTTAACTCTTACTACGCTCTTATACGAGTAAAAACATGAAGCTGGCAATTATAATGATGTTATTAAGAGGCTACAATGTGCGGAACTCTATCTTTAATTCCCAGAAGACAATAGAACATCCCTTTACTTCTGTTGTTATTCTGGCACAGTTAAGTAGTAAAATTTAAAGGGTTCTGTCACAATGACATTCGTGGCTATGGATATTGGGTTAGAATCGGGGATATGTTTTTTTTGCAGATTCACGCTTTTTCCCGCATAGCAGGGTGCCAAAGAGAACCTTGTGTCAAGACACTCCGTTTTCCACTGTCTGCCCGAAATCGAGACATTGCATACTGAGTGGCGGAACTCAACGCCGCGCTTTGTACCAGAGTGGAGCAATGAAAATCATTTGAATGTAAGCATTTCCTCAAATGTGAATCGAACCCACAGCTAATCTCGTTTACAGTCAGACGCTGTCACATGGCACCTTGATGGCACGGTGGTCTATATATGTTTATAATATGTTAATTTTGTAAGTAGACTAAATTAAGTATTCGGTTCAAAGGCTAGTTACGAGTGAAAGTGAGCAAGTTAGTGAAACGCATCAACGGTACCGCTAGTACTACTATTATTATTTTTTAAGTACTAGTGTTACACAAATGTCACGGGTACCACTTCGCTATTTGAATGTAAAGCGGAATGATTTGAATTATATCACTAAATTCGTTTTATTTAGTACTAAAATTATACACCCAAAGCTTTATATAAAACAGTTAGTGACATAAAAGTTTAAAGCCAATAAAAATACGAGCATCCACTGAAACAGCTGATAAGCGCCTTTTTATGTCACTGTCCGACGTTACTGCGACTCTCTCGCTTTGATTGTCCTTTTTTATTTGTTTAAAATTAAAAATGTACTAAAAGGTTCTTAATATTAGTATTTAAAATTATAAAACTGCAAACGCGATTGGTTGTGGGTTCGATCTCAAATCAGAGAAACATGCATATTTAAATTATTATTATTTCTCTGCCTTGGTGTCACTCAAAACCTAATGTCTTGAATTTGGGCGGAAAGTGAAGAACAGACTGTCTTGACACTAGGTTCTCGCTGACTAGGAAAGTAGGCTTTGCAGAAAAAGTATGAAGCTGCAAAATAAAAGTGTAAATAAATGCCATAAAACGTAAATAAACCTTCTTTCGGGCAATAAAGCTGGTATAATTAAAACATGTTTGATGATAATTAGTGTTATTCAGACGAATATGCTGTCGGGTCGGGTATGCTTATAATTTAGTTGAGACCATAGGAGAGAGGGACTGCGTCTGACTGTAAACCAGATTGATTGTGGTTTCGATTCCCACTCGGGGAATTATATTTAAATTATTTTCATAACTCTGCTCTGACTAGAGTTTCGCCATTCAACATTACATATCTCAATTTTAGGCGAAAATGGAGAACGGAATTTCCTGAAAATACTGAAAACGGAGTGTAGAGGAAAAAATAAAGGTGTCATTTTAGTCTGGCTGTTTAAGGAGCGCAAAGTTGGAAAGTATTTTATATTATATTATATACAAATATTCCTCTAACTTAAATTAAACTAGCATATGGCATATATATATATATATATATATATATATATATATATATATATATGTGTTATACGCTAGTATATATTACCTATATCTCTAGCATTCAATTAGACACACTGTAATTGCTTCTCTACGACTAAGCTACACTATATGGATAATTTATTTGAAACTTTCGTCCAACATCTCTCAAATCTGAATATCTCTCAAAATATCTGAATACCTCTCAAAATAGGCTAACAAATAACTTACCTTTGAAACTGCTTGAAAATGTAGTTATGGTCAATCCGGTCTTCTGACGGTATGTACATGTAACCGCCGTATACTGAAACAAAATGTTTATAAATTATTTTTTTAATCAAAGTTATTCAGTTTCAGAGCAGTTTTAACACTAGTATCACTCTGACCTAGTCATGCAAGAGAAAATTTTAAAAATTACAAATATAAATAATGTTTCATTTATTTTAGGAATTTATTTTTCTCATTCTGAGAGATGCACAATTCACTCCATTATCTACATTAGGTGGTATGAATAGCACGCTTTTAGCCAATTATATAAATATATATATACTGATGCTATAAAACGTAAATTAACTTTATTTATTTGTATATTTATATATTGCTGTGGAAAAATAAGAATTGTGTTCGGTCACTCATCACGGTCTCAATTTCGTTCAGAAAATGGAGGGTTGTCGGAGAAAATCTTGAACCTAGATTCTCTTTGACTACCCTGTATGCGGCAAAAAGCGTGAAGCATAAAGTACATCCCACTAAACCGTAATTATACATATTGTAATAAACATTAAAATAAAACATTTCACGCTTTTTACCGCATCGCAGGGTAGTCAAGGAGAACCCAGTTCCAGTTCCAGACCGTTCTCCACTTTCCATCACCACCACAATTCCACATTAATCAAGACAAAGTGTGTTGAGTGGCGGATGTCAACGCCGCTCTTTGTATAGATTAAATATAATCATTTCCACGAGTGGGAATCGAACCCACAACCAAACGTGTTTACAATCAGACCCTGCCCCACTGTGTTACTATGGTCCATAGTAAACATATTTTTTTTATATATCTAAAATTAATTCAAAAAGAATTAAATAAAACGGTTATTTCATTCAATTTATATACGGAAAGTCATAATCGTATTATAGAGTGCAGTATGAAAAAAATAATTAGCATTCGTTATACTCGTATAATCTGTAGAGCCGTCCTCAAACAAAGCTGTAGAAAAACTGAATGCGGTCGCTTCTTATCCATTAGCTAATGACGCGTTGCCATTAGTACGTTCGATCATGTTCATACATATACATACATACATACAATTTTTTGTATATAAGTATTATATGAATGCATATCATATTTTTTTGTTTGTATAACACATTGGATATTTATTTTGTTAACATTTTTTTAAAGTGTTATTCCCACACTAAGGAAATTGTAAAAGACATATTTAAAAAAACGTATAAACTTTTTTTTAACGCAGCGGGATTTGAACCTGCGCCTCTTGAAAACCGTTCAAACGCTCTGACCGCTAAGCCATGCGTCCTACATCCAGCTACGTTGAAATTCTTATACGCTTATTACAACTTATATTTGTTGAACAAATATTTAAAATTTTTATACGTTTACTAAATATGTCTTTTTCAACATTGGATATTACATTGATAGGTTTTTATTTTTAAAACAAAGAATGCATCGAAAAAAAGGTTAAGTTACTGTAAATTTATAGTTAATTAAATTTTACGGTATAAGTAATTATTTGTAGAAGAATATTAAAAGATAAAAATGTGTGGAAGTAATGTGATTTGAGTTTGGTGCAGGTTGGCTACCACTGTATTAAATGAGCAACTGTTGAGTGTCTCTGTGGCTTTTCTCAACAGATCTGCTTTACGAGCCGGTGGTAGCTTTATGTTCATTTGAAAGTTAATTTGAATAAACAATATTTCAAAATTTGAATCGACTAGAGCAAAAGCGTTTTTTTTTTACATTTATTGCATGTTATTAAGGTTATTGTAAAATATATATAAAAAAAACAGAGCAGGTTCTCAATACGACATATATATTTTTGAAAATAGAAGACCAAAGGATAGGCTATACCCTAAAGTTAGTCTCGTAACAAAAATCTAATTTCTAGGTAAAAAAATAAGGGATGATTTTAATACAAAATTACATACTGTACAATAAATTACTGATTGCACTGAGGTTTATTCTTTTTGTTAAAAAATATTTTTTTATATTGCAGTCTTTGAACTTACATACTTACTTTACATTTTGCTTATTCAATATTTAAATGTTTAAAAAAAGGCCAGTTGTGACTAAAGGAACGACTTTAAGTCCTTAGGTTTTCCAACGAAGTCATTAGTAGTACAGTTTTTGTGAAAGTAAATTAACCTATTTCTTTTTTGTACAAATATTGTAATGCTAGTTGTTAATGATAGTTGTAATGCTGTAATTAGAAATATATGAAATTACTAGCGACAAGCTCGTGGCTTCGCCTGCGTAAACTACACGAATAATCTATTTAGCTTTTTTACCCGCCCGCGTTTTTGCTTAAATCACAAAATTTTATTAAATTTATAATTTAAATGGTTCTGACGTTTTTATTTATGAACAGATTGAAATGAAATAAACTAATGTTTATTGTTAATTATTATATAAAGAAAAGTTGACCACAATACAATGGTCAAAACTGCATTTAAATCGGTTATGTCGTTTCATAGATTAGCGGGCACAAACGCACTGACAAACAGACAAACAGAAAAGAAAATTAAAACTCATTGTTTTGGGTTCTATTACATTGATAATTGATCCCAATAATATTTTTCATGTATCTCCATGTACAGACAGCGATCAGTTACATTTTATCATATGTATAAATAAACGTATACATTATAGTAAATATTGCACATTTTTTTTATTTATTAATTTTAGAAATTTAACGCGTCAATGACGCCTCTGGGAGTTTATAATTACGAGTTTATTATATTATATTTAATTTATTTACGGGCATCTCGCGATATACAGTATTGGCAAAAATAACTGGTGCAAGGATAGAAAGGGCAGATGTATTATCGATCCACTAGCAATTGTATCCAGTAAGAAGTGCGTTTTATATGTGTGTAAAGAAGAAAGATTTAGCTAGATTTGTTATAGCTATTTGTATGTTAGAGGTAAATAAATAAAAAATAATGTTGTGTTAGGTACAGGTTCGATTTTTCTGTTCATTTTAAATTCATAATTTATTTGACTATTGTGTCAATTTCTTTTTGCTTACTTCGGTTGACACTAAAAATGTATATACGCTTATTACAAGTACTAGCTAACAACAAATATAAGTTGTAATTTGATATATAAGTGAATTTTGACGTAGCCGGATGCAGAACGCATGGCTTAGCGGTCAGAGCGCTTCGACGGTTTCTAAAAGGCGCGGGTTCAAATCTCTCTGCGTTCATTTTTCCATACGTTTTTTAAAAACATATAAGCACAAGGTTCATGCTATTAAAAGATCGAGTGAAAGGTGGAGAACGGACTGTCTTGCCACTAGGTTTTTCTCTGCTTATCCTGCTATACATCGTGTAGCTGATTTAAACTAAAAAAAATACTTTAATTTTATGAAACGCAGCTATAATTATTTTAAAACATGAGACAAAAGTCATTATAACATTATAATGTAAAATGTTAAAATAACGTTTCCAACGCGACACTTTCGACGGTAAATTGCAATTTGCGACACCAACGTTTAATGAGGCTTCATTCAGCGCGGTTGAAACACGACACAGTACATTTCAATTTTAGCTCTACCCCTACAAGTTATTTTGGAAAGTTCAGCTTCTTGAATTGCCAGTATAGAAGTATAGTTGAAAGTTCTTGTGACAAATCAAATTATTCTTAATTTTTAGAGGCTTTTTGCCATTCGATTTTACTTTCTATAGCGCGGCTGAAATGGCGTAGCTGTTTTTTAGTTTTAGATTCTTGAGTAGCCAATATAGTTAAAATTTGTTCTGAAATATTTACCTTATCTTACCTTACCTCCATTTTACATATTTTATACTTGACATTTATACTTACGCTTTTACCCGAATAAGATTAGGCAAAGAGAATCTAGTGTTAAGGCATTCTATCCGCTCTCCACATTCCGTCCGAAATCAAGACGCCGCACTCTCTTTCATTTATTACAGAGGGGGTTTAATAATTTTAAAATATTAATTTCCTCGAGTGTATATTGAACCCACATCCCTCGCATATACAGTCTCGCTGCGCCATGATGGTGATAATATATATATATATAATTTTACCAGTGTCTAATACAAGCGTGGCCCACGTTTCACCCTTAGCCTCGTAACTATAACAAAATGCACATTAAACAAACACCAACACTTTGCTTTTAGCATTTAAACTTTAAGAACCATTAAGCATAATTATAATCCATCCGTAAGCGGATTTCCGTAGGATTTGTATTTTGTGATCTCAGACTTTTTAAAAATAAATGAATCACAAATGATGACGTATTTTCTCTTATTTTGAGGTAGTAAAATAGGAAATCCTTTGTTAATAATATCTTTATCTTGTCACCAGAGGGAAGAAATAGACATATTTTCAATATAATAATTTTCCCCGGGTGGGAATCGAACTCACGACCAATGCATATACAGTAAGACGTTGTCACACTGCGCCACAATGGCCTCAATGGAAAAGTGTGGTGTCGAGTTAGAAGAGGTGTGTATTTAAAATTTAAACGTAGCTGTGACTTTGAGATGATGACTATGGCTTAAATAATTCGACTTTGATACTGCGTTTTATTTAACTAAATAGAGCAAATTTCCATTTATCATTATATTTAACTATAAATCAATGTAAAAAACTATTCGATTATTTTCTTTAGCTGTCAATATATATGATGGTTGTGGGTTCAATTCTCACTCGGGATAATTGATGGTTTCTCCAAGACAAAGCCCGGCATTGAGTTCCGCCATTCAATACGCAATGTCTCGTATTCGGTTAGAAACTAGATAATGGAATGCAATAAAAGCGTGAAGCTGAAAAAATATATACAAAATCTTATCTAATCCTAAGTTCGAGTGTGAAATATAATAAAATATTAACTGTCAGTCTCTAGATAAACTTTTAAACAGAATGGGATGAAACATTCCATAATTCTACCCCTGTATATATTTGAATTTAAATCATTCGAAGCACTATCAGTTAAATACAATGAAGTTGTACAATCTCACCCAGGTCAGTATATTTGGGAGAATGAAATAAACATTTTCAACAATAAATTGTAATTTGCGACGCCTACATTTAATGAGGCTTCATTTAAACGGTTAAAAATCAAGAATCGGGTTCATTTTTACCTATGATTTTGAAAATTATTTATTAGTTTGACTCTCATTCAGGGAAATGGTTACTGATTTTTTAATACAACCAGTCAGTTAATTGACCATAAAGTGTGATCTGGGAACCCTTTCGTCGTTTTAGTACAAAATGTCACTAAGCATAGAAAAAGCGGGGTGTTTTACCACTATCACTGTAGGAGTGTCTATCTCTATGTAGAGAGATTACGTATCGAGATATATATACGCTTGGTCGAGATATATTTAAGCCTTTTACGAGCCAGGATCTAAGCGCTTTAAATAAAAAAAAGATTAAACTATCTGCAGTTTATTTTCAGAATAAAGTAATTTAAAGAATATTATTAATATTTAATTAAGAAAATTCGATAAGAGTAGTGTCGTGGGTGGGCGTTGGATCTGAACTGAACTAACTTGGTGGTCTCCCTCTGTGGGGTCTTTAGAAGATTGACATGTCATAGGGTATCGAGTTATAAAATATGGCTATAAAATTATATTGTTTATTAAGAACTTGAGTAATCAAACAGTTCAATCTGGTTATATGATGAATAATATAGAGCTTTGAGTAACTTCACCTGGCACTTAAATTCCATTAAAAAAACTGAAATGAATAAAACAAAAATCCAACATAATCCCACTCAATATCTTACATAAATTGCGTGTAAATTACGCCCAACATTAAAAATAAATTAGCAATAGGTACTTACAAATCGTGTAACGCTTACTTTCGAGATCACGGCCAGGTCTAATTGCACTTTGATACCGGAACGACCCTCGCAACATTTGCCGCTAACGACCCTACCATTAGTAGCTATTATATTGAGCTTTCTTAGCGCCGGACGTAAACTACTTGCTTGGTTTATTACTTTGTTTATTGTATACTGAAGTTCTACTATGAAGTTAGAGAAAAGCTTTTTTACATCATTAGTATTACCCAGTTCAGTAAAGTTCAGTTCAGTTAAATTCAGTTCTACAGTTATGACCTTTTGAGTAGTATTTCTAGTAAAGAACATCTGATGTTTTTATAATTTTGAAGTGAACGCAGAAGTAATCTGACTTGTAAAGGTCTATGTTTCACTTCTGGCCAAAAAACGAGCTTTTTCCTGTTAAAATTACTATAATTGTGCTCTGTTAGGGGTATAAATAAGAAGTATGAGGCAAATACTACCCATTAAATAATAACTCATATTATTGACATCAACAAGAAGAAAGGTATGTAAATGTCAAAATGTGAAACAGGATTTTGTGACCCAGTACGTGAAATCGCTATTAAACTCTCTTTTCTCTTTTTCTTATACGAAATGCGAAACAAACACTCAATACACATTGAAAAGGTGTAGTTACAAAACAAATAAGGCTTAAATTTATTGAGCCTTCATATTTTTACTGTAAGAAGCATTTAGCTAAACAGTTTTACATTTACAAACACAACATGTAAGAAATTTTCTCGAGTTTTCGCATACTCGTGCATACGTAATTTACGTAATAACGAAATTCTAACGACGAGCTCAGATTGCGGCGAGTAGTAACGGCTATGCCTTACACCTTGGCTTTTGTTCATTTTATTGTGATTATGTGATATTATAGAAATGGTATGAGTATATATACATACAATAAATAAAAATATGTAAGGCACTATGTAAAAATGTTCGGGATATTCGGGGATAGTGGAGAGTCTTGATACTAGGTTTCACCGACTACTAGGCAGGAAAAGGCGTAAAGCTAATAAAAAACTGGAGATAAATATAAAAAGTGTTTGTCGTTCAGTATAAAAATATACGTTTAATAAACTATTTAAGATAATATAATAAGTACCCAATGCGGTCTTATCGTTTCCAGTCATCTACAAAAAGAGCGTATATAATGCGATGCAAACCTCCAAAAAGCAATTTAAATAAATTCAATTATCTGTGGCATATTTAAATTACATATTTAGTAGACCCTTAGCTGTGTTGGATGTAAACTCAGGGAAGCAACATATTTCAAATTAATTCCCATCTTTTATCTGCTATGGTACCTACGACTACCTACGCGTGGCGTTAGGTTCCGCCACCTCAACACACACAATGTCTCGATTTTAGAAGGAAAGTGGAGAAACTGAGTGACTTGACACTAGGGTTCTCTGACTACCCTGCGTAAAGCTGCCGAAAAATAAATGACTTGATGGCATTTGTATTCGAATACAACCTCTATGTTTCTATCACACGATTGTACAAAATGAATTGTAACCAACCCTCCCTCTTAAAGCTCACGATTTGCAGAACAACTATGTTCAAGCCAATGCTAAGCTATGTTTCTACTTTATATGTTATTCTCTGCAGATCACATTAATTTATTTGAAATATATATACATAATAGCGAACCGCTCGCGGCCTCGTCCGCGTTATCTATATATTTTTCGTGTTTTCGTCACTTACGGCCTTTACGTAAAACAATGAAATTTCCAAAAACCTTAAAAATGTGAGAAAAAGGTAGATTTTAAGAAGAAGTATTGCTATACAAAATTTCATCACAATCGGATTTGCTGTTTGGCCATGATGACGTCACAGACAGACAGGCAGACAGATTTACTTTATAATTTATAATATTATAGTATTGATTTTGGCATGCATACGAGTATATTATATATTATTTTGTTTCGATATAGCTTACTATATGTCAAAGCATTATTTGGTCATAGATTGTAAAAGTTATGGGTTCCACTTCTGCTTGGGGAATTTTCTACATTATAATCTTAAAATATATTCATTTCTACGGTCAAGAACAACTGCGGTGTTACATTATACTCGACTAGCAATGTTTGTAAAAGAGGCGAAGAGAAAGTCAGAGATTATTTTTTTACATTTTTAAATGGTATTTACACACTTAGGATACAAAACTAACATCAAAAATAAGTTTGTAACAAGCGGATAAGAATTGCAACGTAGCTGGATTATAACGTATCGCTTAGCAGTCTGTCAGAGGGCTTGGCTATTATCAAAGGGGGCGAGTTAAGTCCCGCTACATTCAAATTTGTATACGTTAGTTTGGTTTTCCCTATTTATTATTTGCCTTACTTTTTAAATTGAGAACGTAGCTGAGCTGAGTTTGGCTGCAAGTGCTTCAAGGTGGGTATTCCACTGAAGCTTACGATCAATGGGTATACTATGAAACTATGGCGTCTGTCATGTGAAGAGCTTTTCCTTTTCTCCTTTGCCACCTCAGTCCACCGATGACCACGGACTATTGTAAAGTGTTAAAAACGTCGGGTTTCCAAAAATGTATTTTCGAATACTAATAATATACGCGATGAATCCGGTTAAAAATAGTTTCATTACAAATTTTTGTACATTTTCTACAAAGAAGATTATTTGTCTCTCTTGTCTTGCAAAAAGCTGTCAAGAAAATGATGTCAACATTTTAAAATATAACTAAGTAAACTATATACAGTTTTAACAACTACTGGCATTACTTTAAGTACTGTAAGATCGTAAAATCACTTAATGTACTTGAGATAAGGTGAGAAAACGTGAAGTTTTCTTCACATAGGCAAAACAAACAGTCTAATTTGAGCTCTATTACTTTAGCATAAGGTCGCAATAACTTTAACAATACTAAATTAGGTTACACTATAATAATGGTATAATTAAGATCAGTTTTAATTTAAAACACTGTACATTTAATTGGAAAATACATAGTTGTGAGAGTGTAGTTGCATTGTGTCAAATACGATTGTTAGAGGTTCAAGCCGCATATGGGGAATTTTGAAATATATGAAATTTTAAGTGTATGAAAAAAAATATTCATAGTAAAAAAATGTTTCCGGTCAAATACGAGCAAGTGCTCTCGTATAAGTGGAAAAAAATATTTTGGTGAAAAGCGCAGGCAGCGTTTGTTAAATTTGACAAATTAATGCCAATACAAAAAGGAGCAATCACATGTTAATATATTTATTACACGACCTCCATTATACCATTTCTTATACAACTTTTTGTTTGTAACTCATCAAAAAAATTTAAATTACTGCATAAAATAAAATATCTATAACCTTTACAAAAACTTATTATGGGCAAAAAATACGGTATATATTTAATAAAAAGGGTAAATGAGCGTAAAGTAAATTTCGCATTACTATTCATATTTGAAATGCAATTTGCATTAAAATTAAATTTTCAAATAGGCCCTTGAAGGCAGAAAACCACCATTCATTAGAGCTTTACTCATTTTTCCGGTCAAATTTGCGATTTAAGTACGAATGGCTTCTACAGGATGTTATTGCCTTTTTCATTCAGAGGTTTTTTATTGTCTTCATTGATATTGGTTTAATTGATGTAGAAATGTAAGTAATTCAATATTTCATTATAAATCGTGACACTAGATAGTGATACGTCACTACATATTATTAGTGCTGTTTTAATCTTACATGGATTAATATATAGTTTTAATTAATGATAGCTTAGTAATGAATAGCTTACGATTGTTGTATTATTTTTGTTAATAATATGATCTAATCTTATTCGCAATGGTTGCGGATTCGATTCCCGGTTAATTAAGAATGTTTAAATTAAAAATAATGTAATTATCCTGATCTCAATACACAGAACGCGATGAATTTTTTTTTTTATACAATACGCATATAAGCGGACGAAGATGGAGTGAATTGTGTGTAGTGGCATGACTAAAATACATTGTAGCGCAGTAGGACCGGCTCTGGCTGTAAAAGCGATGGATTTGAGTTCAATCCCCACTTCGGAGAATGATAGTATTTAAATGTTCTATATTTTAAGCTCTGGCAGTGGTGCGGCGTTGATTTCCACCCAACATCACGTAATCTACCGATTTGAGGCGGATAGTAGAAAACTGTGTTCCACACTTTGCAAAAGGCTCTTGGAGATAATTTGAAACAAAATGTACGTATAAACTGTGGAAAATAATAAAATTTCAGTAGTTTGAATACAGTTGCGTCTATTCACTCGTAGTTTTGTGTAGAGCCATTCAAAAGCAGTTCGAAACTCTATGTTGTCTGCAATTTTACTTTTTCATAAAAATGCTGTCAAATGCCACGCGTATGAGTTAACACTGCATACTGTATACAATATATCCTTTTTTGTGTTTTTTTTCTTGATATATAATGTACGGAGAAATGTTTTTTTGATTTTCTAAATACATAAAAGTTTTATTATTGTATACGTTACTGTTTTTATTTTACTTAACGACCGCTGTATATATTTACAAATTATTGAATTGATGTATCAAGACTATAACTTTATTACATTTTAAAGTGTTAATCACTCGCTTAGGAAATTGAATCATATTTATAAAACATCTTTCTAAGGGTATTCAATTTTGCTGGTTCGAACCCGATAAATAAATATGCTTTTCAAATACCTGCTTTGAATTATAGCTACCCTCTGCAAGACACGAAACGAAAGACCTGACTGGAGCCGTTGGAGCCACCGTAGTTTGACCATTTGTCAGGGCCTAAGTCGATAGTTCATCCGTCCTTTTCTGAAGAT
This sequence comes from Podotricha telesiphe, assembly GCA_038994665.1. Classification (NCBI taxonomy): domain Eukaryota; kingdom Metazoa; phylum Arthropoda; class Insecta; order Lepidoptera; family Nymphalidae; genus Podotricha; species Podotricha telesiphe. The sequence continues at coordinate 677,145 of JAOYRR010000375.1, read as the reverse complement.
CGTGGTCATGATAGGTTGGGGACCTATCATGACCACGATCTTCAGAAAAGGACCGATCAAGAGAGAGATCCTCAAACACCAATCAAGATTGTGTTGTCTCTCCTACTTACATTCAATGTGGATGAAATGATATATATAACATTTTCGGACTTTAGCAGTTCTATATATAATAGGTGTCCCGTTGACGTGTGTACAATGCGTTGCCTTAGCATTTGCCACTTTTATAAACGTATATCTAGACAGCATTTAAGGATTATTAAAAAACAATCATCTCCTCTATTATAAACTATAACTATAATTAACGTTCCAAAGAAGGAGTTCATTTATTTTTGTTTCAAACATTAATATAATTATATTAATCTAAATGCTGACACATTAAACTTTTGTCTAAAATACATTTCCAAATTTCAAAACTCGAAGGTTAAATCAAGGCATATCCGTATAAATATTCACCATAGAATCTATTCACCATATCCAAAGAGAACCCGCCCCATCCCACATAACCAATCTTTATAAAGCCTTTGTGAATTTGAAAGAAGAAAATTCGAAGTCTTCATACTTTTTTCTCATTTACGTCTGAGTTAGAACAATACGTATTATTCACACGTTTCACACAAAATATACAGTAATGTGCATTAATTTTTATATCTATGAAGGGTAGTTCCTACTTGAGGCCTTTGTGGCGCAGTGGGAGCGCGTCTCGCTGTGAACGAGATGATTGTAGGTTCAATCAGACACTTGGAATGATTACTTTTAAATTATTTTTACTTCCTTGTTCGGGTAGGAAAAAGCGCGGTGTTAAATTACGCGCAAATCGCAATATCTCAAGTTTGAGTGGAAAATTGAGCAAAAAGCTGCTTTATTGATTTGACGGTTTCTCCATTACGGTGCATATGGTCTGATTCAAGACAATAGTTATATATTTAAATCGTATAGAGAGATATAGTAGAATAGAATCGAATAGTTTAATTTCATTAAAAAAGTAGATTCAAAATATGATATTTGAGTGTTATTAAAAAAAATGTGGTGTGATGGTGTAAATAAGATTCGTATACTTAGATTTATTTATTAATCATGATAATATATAATATTGAGACTTTGCTTATATTTAAAACAATATAATTATAGCAAAGTTGTTAATTACTGATAGTTTCAAGGTTCCTATCTCACCAGAAGTTTTATATTTCACCCGTTATACAGCTAAAGCAGCAGTAAACTTAATATAAAAAAAATATATAATAATTATTTTTAGGGGAGCTTCTACTATCAAAACGCAAAGTAGAATAGGACTTACATTTTTTTGTTGTTGTGATATTCGCCTATTTATAATGATTACTAGTAGCAGCTTCATGCTCTTTCCCTCGTAGCAGTGAAGTCAGATAGAACCTAGTGTCAAGACACTCCGTTCTCCACTTTTCGGCCGAGCTCAAGACTTTGCGTGTTGAATGGCGGAGCCCAACACCGCACCTTGTTTAGTACGACAGCGAAAATAATTTGAATATATTCATTCCTCCGAATGGCAATCGAACTCACAACCAATCACCTTTATAGTCTAATGTTGTGCGCACAAGTTATGAAGTAAAATAATATTTTCTTGCAATTTCTTAATAAGAAATAACAGCTATAAATCGTTGAAGCTTAGTTAGCATCTGCGAACACTCATTATTCTTAGTTATTAGGACAAGGTAATGTTATAGAACTATTAATAAATTTTAACTTTCATAATATAGTGAGGACATCGTGGCGGAGTGGGATAACGTCTGGGTGTAATCGCGATTGCTTGTAGATTCGATTCCCATTTGGGGGAAAGATTATTTTGAAATCACTTTTATTTTCGACTCACGGGTGACATTTATTTAAGTGTGGTATTTTGGGTTATTCTGGATAATTTAACTCTTTAAATTTACTATTAAATAAGTTATGTGATATGATTTCAAGGATCTGCCACGGTCTAACAATAACAATACTGATAACTTTGAAGTCTCAAGCCTACCACATCAGAGAGCAAGATATAGTCACCTAATTCTGCAAGTATCCAGGGCAGTACGCGGGGCAACTAAGAACGATTTGTTGGCGGTAGTTAGATATAATAATTGTATCAACTGACAGACGGTTGTCACCTCAGTCTACCTGTGAACACGGACTACTGTAAAGTGTTCGAAACGTCGGGTTCCTAAAATGTATTTTCGAATATCAAAAATATACGCGATTAATCCGGTTAAAAATAGTTTCATTTCACAAAAGTTTGATTGACTTGACTGACGATGCAAGAAAATCAAAAAGAAAACCTTGAGCGAGGATCGATCTTCTTAGGTGAATAATTTTGTATTGAAATTATTTTCAATTTCTGGTTTTGGAAATAATAAATGGGTCTCCAACACCCAATCCAACACCCAAAACACATCGCTCCAAAAAAATTGTAACGATATATCTTAATACAAGGTTCCATCTGCTTACAGAAAAACGTGAAATGTCAGCAAAATCTTCAAGCTGCCAACATCTGGGTAAGTAAATTTTGTGGAATATATAAAAAATAACGTAAGTTTTATTATGTACTGAAAATATAATGTATAAAACCAATACTTTATATGAAAACAGTCCAAAATATTTAGTAATACAGAACAAAAACCCTTATTTTACAAGTAAACTGTTTACAAAAATAAAAAAATCGACCATTTCCTTCCAAACAAAGCGCTATCTAAGAAAATATACATTAGAAACAAAAGGAAAGCGTTAGTGAAACGAAATGGGTTGAAACTAACATTGTGGTGTAACCATTCGAATGCTTTAAGGGTTCTTTTGGTTGAGTGTTTTTTGTGCTATTATACTTTACGCTACTCTAAATTATACTGCAGAGGGTGTAGGTTTAAATACTTGAAATTCTAGTATATAATTAAAGTAATATTATTAAAAATGATTGACATTTATCAAGATCATGTGAGACGACTAAAAAGGACGTAACTTTTTGAGTTAGTGTAGTGTCCGCGCCTCTTGAAAACCGTTCAAGAGGCGCGGGTTCAAATCCTGCTACGTTAAAATTTTTATACGGTTTCTAAAACTTTAAAAAATTAAAAAGAATAGTCTACTAACTAATTAAGTTTACCTAATAAATCAACGACTTCTAAATTTTAAGAACTCTAGAAAATAAGACTATTGGGTTCTTACAATTTAGTACCCAATTGTAAAACAATTACTTGGCACGATAATTGTGCAAGAGAGTAGAAATATGTTTTGACGTGAAGGTGTAATTATAACAAAAACACAGTAAAATTTATTCATAAGAAAGGTTTTTCCTTCATTAGCCTCAATTTTAAAAGAGCACCTTTAGGTTCCACTATATATGTATGTATAAATAAATAACTTTCGATGGCATCGTGGCACAGTGGGATACCGTCTGAATGTACATGTGATGAGTTGTGGGCTCGACTCCCATTCGGAGGAATAACTAACTATATATTTTTAAAATACATATTTTTAGAGAACGTATAAAAAATTTAACACAGCGGGATTCCAACCCGCGCCTATTGGAAACCTTCCAAGCGCTCTGACCGCTAAGCCATGCGTTCTACATTCAGCTGCGTCGAAATTCTTATACGCTTATTACAACTTATTTTTGTTGTTAGCACCTCTGTATTTTTCCAAATTTCAAATTGCTACAAATTCATATTTACAAATTTCTGCTACATAAAGATTATTCTACGAACAATCGTTTGCCAAGAAAGAATGCTTATTTATAAAATTTGAACGCAAAGTTTGAAAAATAAATTATACGTTTTCTAAAAGTGTGACACTTAAAAAATGATAAAAATTTATATTTTCAATTATTTTCATTTAAGAAAAGAGCGGCGTTATATTTCACCACTAAAAATGCAGTTTCCAGTTCAGGTGGAAAGTGGAGTACGACGAGTCTTGATACTAGATTCCCTCGATGCGAGAAAAGGTGCTACTGGAACTTACACTAAAAAGTTAAAAAGTGGACTTGTAATTTCATACATAAGTCCAAAACATGCTGAAATATAAAAATTTATTCTGTTTGAAATTTCTTCTTATGTAGTCCAAATTTGGAGTCATCGTATCGTGCTGGGACAGCGTCTGATTTCATTAATTTCTCCGCTCTGGTACCTAAGGCAAATCGCAGCGTTTCATTTCGCCACTCATCACGCAATTTCTCTGATTCGGGTAGAGAGTGTAAAACGGAGTGTTTTTACACTAGGTTCTCTCTAACTATCCTGCTATGCGGGGAAAAGCGTAAAGCTAGTTATTTTAATACAAAATGGTATTATGAAAAAGCTTTTTAATTATGCACTTTAATAACATAGAATAAATATACAAGTGAAATTGAAGTAAAACAAACTTGGTAGCATCTTATTTTATATGCAAAATTTTACAGCAAATACGTAACCGTTTCTGAACCTACTCATGTTGATTACATACAAAAAAACGAAGAGATATTTAGAAAAGCTCGGTTAGTTGAGCTTTGACAAATTTTGATATGTATACACAATTTTATATGTGTTTTTAGTACTAAAAAGAAAATTCCTATATAATTGTTGAAATTTGCAGTTCATATCGATCATATTCATTTGTAATAAAAATATTTTTACTTTTAAAAATAGTTCTGTGATTCCATGATGTTTAATACGAGTTAAATGTTAATTGGCATATATAGGTGTAAATGTAATGTCAAAATAAGTATAGCTGCATACGTTTTCGCCGGATAGCATTGTAGGCAGAAAGAACCAATAACCGCGTCCTTCCGTTATCCATTTTCCTCCCGAATCCCGGGACATAACTTATTGAGCAGCTGAACTCATCGCCGCGCTTTGGTTTACGGAGATATGAAAATAATTAAATATTAATAATTTCTCTGAGTGAGAATTGAACCCACAACCAAACGCGTTTAGTCAGATCCTATCCCACTACGCTACGATGGTCAAAATAACTAATTTATTTAGTTCTATTTTTAACAGAATATATAACTGTTCTAGAAATGCTGTTCCATTTAAATACGGCTTAATAATGAAGTCCGAATGTAACTGCGGGCTCCGGCGACTCATTAGCAACCTTCCATTAGAGACGGAACGAAGATTTTAACATTTGGCAGTACTAACTACAATTTTAAATAAAAATAGACTAAAAAAATAAAAACAACTTTCTTATTACTACCTATTTCAAAGGTATCATTGTCACTAATACTCATTTGTAAATAATTTATTTGAAAAAAAAAAAGAAGTCCTGCTGAGTTTTTTGCGCCGGTTCTTCTCAGGTCTGAGGCGTTAACTTTACTAACGGTGGTAAGTTATTCGACGTTCAAAAAATGAAGCATGTATCTTCTTTTTTTAGTTAATGGCCTGATTTTGCGATGACAGGCGCAAAATAATCTGCCAGTGTCACGTATAGTAGAGAAAACAGGAAAGAGATGTATCAGTAAATTTTGTAGGATTATATGAATTTATGAAATATAAACGAATGATAGACTGGTCTGGTTGAACTAAAACAAATAAAAATCTATATTAGTAATATACATATTTCCATACATGATAAAATAAAAAAAAAACTAAGGAAAAATAACTTATATGACTAAATATAACAAAACAACTATAAATTAATGTCATTATTTGCAATGTATCTTCTTATTTTGAATAAAATCATTTGACTTTGACATTTAGAATTGATTAGTATCACTTTTATCCAGCATATAATAAAAAGGTCAGGGAGAACCTAGTGTAAAGACACTACGATCTCCATTTTCGACCTAACTTAAGTATAGGTAGGTGGAGCTACTAATTGTATACACGAGTTAGTAATCAGGCCGGGGAAGCGAAAATACAAATATTAAAGGACTGTGGCTGTAAATGTGATAGCTGTGATTTCAATCCCACGCGGGGCTAACTATATTTCAATTATTATTATTTTCCGCTCAGGTAAGAAAACGAGCGGTGTTAAGTTCTGCCATACAACACGCAATGTGTTATAAACTCGGTGCTTTATAAAATATGTTTATATATAATGTCAAAGATTCCGTATTTCACTATCCGTCCGAATCCAACTTATTGCGTGGCGAGTAGTGACGCAAACAAAAATAAAAATGGCCGCATAATAAAAACATTAATACTGATTAAATTATAAATCTAAATTAAATGTAAAAAAAATAACTGGATATTACTACTCTGTTTAATTATAATACCTCAAAAGAAATAATTAAACGCGTCCGTGGCAAATGGAAGAAAGTTATGATTTTAATAAAAATTCTACACGTTCTTAGTAATATTACGCTTTGGTTGGTTTGTGTTTTTATATTTGTTTGGTAAAACAAACCTATGCTTTAATTAAATTTAGAAAAAAAAAGAATTATTTTTGTCAGTGACACAACACTTTGCTTGTCATCTACTGCTCATTTTAGAGATCTACCATGTCAAGTGGTGGAGCACAATGCCGGTCTGCGTCTAACTAGCTATAAACAATCTTTGAGATGAGAAGTCTGGAAAGTGAATCACGTAGTGAATTATCACTTAAGTATTTCTGTAAATCACACGAAGTACAGCATGTGCGTGAAAGTCAAGGTAAAAATAAAACGAAAATTGGGCTTGAAGCTAAAGGTACACTAGAAGACCCCAAATCCAAATCGTAGTGCTCATGATCCTTAGGGGGAGGATCGTTCCACAATTCGCATGTATATGGGATAAATTACCTCAACGCGCGCTCGTTAGATGCCATGCGTTTAAAAGTTGTATGGATGATATCTAGTCCTATGGTGGGGATGTGTGATGGTAAATAGAAAATGGTGACACCAAATTAAATAATTCCTTAGAGCATAAACAATACCGACAAAGAAACAACGGCCCTCCGTAAGCTTAATTGTTCTAAGCCATCTGTGTGATCCATCCATCCATCGAATCATCGACAATGCGGACTGCCCGGCATTAAATAGAATCAGGTGGCTGTAATTAATACTCTGGGGTGCCTGTCCATAAATGAGATTAGTAGGCATTCCGCATGGGGACGGGCCTCACCTTTATAATGCAGAAATTTGTGTCATGATGTGGAGTATTGCTTCACCCTGTTCAGTACCCCGAGGGTTTTAAAGCCAATTTGGCTTTGCTCTCCAAATGACCCAAACTAAGGTCCCATATCTATTATATAGACAAAAAGAAATTCACATATTTATTATAAAAATCCGTATTATGATTTCATACTAAAACTATTATATTCAACCAGACAGATTTCCCATTGAGAAACAAACCCCATTCTTTTAAATTATACACATTCTATGTATAACTAATCACTGATCCACATGTGACATCATAAAAGTACATTTTTAACCAACATTTATGACATTCACAAAAATCATTTTCTCATATCAACTAAAATGAGATGAAAATGATAAGGTTTTATTACATCTAGATGTGGCATATTTAAAGCTACTTTCAGGGAAGAAACGACTTATATACTTTTTACGAGTAATGTGCTTTTTTTTTATTTTCATGCATTTCCTAACAGAGGGAATATTGTGAAAGGACCCTCCGTTCTCCAGTTTTTGCTTGTGAAGTCTGACTATACAGCCAGCAATAATGCCTCTAAAGGGAATAAAAATCAAACGGAGTGTCTGAACACTAGCTTATCTCTGCCTATCTAGCTATACGGACGATATCTGAAACTAAAAATGGCGAATGTTTAGTATATAGTTTTTTTAGTATCACAATTTTTCACAGAGAAAATCTAGTGTCAAGACCCTCCGTTCTTCACTTTCAGTACGAGTCCTAGACTTACATGTTGAGTGGTCGGCTCAATCCGTTCAAATCTTGTTACCAGAATAGTAATATATTTCTAACTAAATTTCTCAAAATAACAAGAAATGCAAAGTAAATTTGCCCTGAAAATCATTTAAAATACTTAACATATTCCAACGTTCCAGTTCTACCGTTATTTGCAAATGACAAGGCGTACGGTTAACTGAAATTCAATTATCGAAAACTAATTACTTCATTCGTTTTACTGTTGATGTGTGGTCAATTGGTGTGAAAGATTTCAAGAAATTACTATAATATCATGTTGTAAACTAGTACAAGAATATTGCTTTGCCTACATAAAATATGATTTTAAATTTAACTAGCTTTTCTATAAGTATAGATTTATTTTTATTTTTATATAAACATTTTTTTATATATATAACTTTTGAGCTCTTATGGCCAATATAATCAAACTTTAAACGCTATCTCCTTATAGACTGTTAGCGCTACAGACATGAAACGTTATATGCTTACAGATATTGGTCTGGACAGTTTTTAATTTGTTTTAATGTTTTTTGTCAGTTAGTCACATATTTAAAATAAGAAAAATGATTAAAAATGCTTAAAGAAAGTTTAGAACCACGAGTTTGGCTGCGTCCAAGTTCTAGTAGTTTAAAAATATATATATATATATATATTACAATTTATTTCTGTTGTTAGCATGGCTTAGTGGTCAGAGCGCTTGGGCGGTTGCCAAGAGGCGCGGGTTCGAATTCCGCTGCGTTAATTTTTATACATTTTCTAAAAATGTTTATCAATTTCCTAAGTGTGTGATTAACACTTTAAAAGTGCTACAAATAGATGTACGAAACGTACTTCTTTCTCTGTTACAAATATATTCATTTAAAAAATAATTAAATACTGACCTCGGCTTCGCTTTTTTTTCTTAGTGAGGATCTAGGTTATACGACTAGGAAATAGCATTTTTTAAATTATCATATTTTTCGTTACATTGTACAGAAAACCTTTATGTGAGATTTTTAAAGTCTGTATCTTCAAATTATACGAACTTATATATAAACTTTCAACTCTTATATGGCTATCCTTAGAATGTTTTTAGACACTTACGTCATAAAAGTAACTATTACGTATTAGCCGTCAGTAAAATCGACTATATATATATGTAGAATAATAAGGGAACATGCTGGATATTAGGTCTTCAGGACATGCATACAACACATACATTAGTTTTTTTTTATGTATCTATTTCAGTGAAATTTATACTTCAGGATATGCGAAGCTTCCCTATAAATCGATTATACATTGCACCACACCATTTATAAAGCAAACGTTATTAGCTAAAGGTTTCATACTGCTTTTATTAAAAGACCGTAGATAGGCTTAAATATTTAATATCCACCGGCTCCGAACAAAGTCATCAATATATTAACACGTTTAAAATTTCAGTGGATATCAATACCGATATTAAAGCCTACCTGTAATGCTTGCCTTATAAATTGGAAGGATTTCACCAATGTAGCTTCGGAACCATAGCTGCGCAGTGTTGTGAGTTCGGTGCTCACTCGCTGAAATGGCAGAATTTACTTATTTTTCATTCCTCCGCTATAAAATTTATAAATAATTTTACAAAAGTGAGATTGTTATAAGAGATAAATCTTGAGTCAAGATAAAACCGAGACATTGCGTTTTGAGTGGCGGTACGCAACGCCGCTCTTTGGTCTAGGTACCAAAGCGGAGAAATGAAAATATTACCATTCCCCCGAGTAGGAATCGAACCCACAACCAATCGCGTTTACAGTCAGACGCCGTCCCACTCCGCCACAATGGCATCTACTCCTCTACTATACTAAAATTATAAATAATTGCTGAATAGCTATTTGCTTTAAATTTTGCTAGTGGAATATAAATCCCATTTAAGGTAAAACTCATACTTAAAGTTTTTTTTTTTTTTTTAGCTTCTCCTGCATGTGGTATGTAATATTAGATTAAATAAATTACATTGTTTAGACTAGGTTACTCACAAAGTGTACGGAAATAAAGTATGTAGAGTTGAATAAATAAAAAGTGCTAATAAAAGCTTCATCGGTCAATCAATCAATCAACCAACTTATGCCAGAAGATCTTACAACACTATTGTGACAAACTTTTTCCGCCCGATTCGATTGAAAATTTGCCCCCGTGTCCGGGTCCGTTAATATTTCGATATTACCAAATCAAAACAACGAGAAAACATTAACTTTAAATTGATTCTCATTCGGGGGAATTGATATATTAAGAAAATTTACATTTGTTGATAGCAGTATGAAAAGTTTTATATGCAACAATAATGTACACGTCCCAATTCTAGTTATGGCATTATTAGGTACTAAGTAGTGAGTTTAGGATCAGACAAGAAATAGTTTGAGTTTAATTAGTTTTTTTATTGTTTTTATATTTGTTGAATTGCTGGAATTATAGTTTATTCAAAATTTGTATTTATTAATACATTTTAATGTAACTGTTAAGAATTGTTATGATGGATGTCCCTTTTTCCCTTTAATAAGACACGTTACTTCTGACAAGTTATTTAATAAAGATTTTAAAAAAGTAGATAGAAATAAAAAAAACAGGTATTGATTTATTGCAACACATTGTATAATGCCAATGCATACAAACGAAGTCACAGCATAATCTGAAGATATTAATTCTGGTTCAGGGACAGTTCGCTAGCATAAATTCTCATGCGCTCTGAAGTATAATCCAGAAATGCAAATGCGATATGGACGGATGAAGCTACTTTTGTATTATTTATTCAATAATCTATGTCAGGCAGTTCTATGAAGTAAGTAGATTATTATTTAGTATGTAAATTGAGAATGTAGCTGTTTTTAGAATCTTGCAATCTAAATTGCAATCTCAATTCTAAATAGAAAACTTGCTATAAAAATATTGTTCTCCTTTTAGCATTTTAAAGTATCATTCACACACTTAGGAAAATGAAATACATATTTTTATAAATCGTATAAAAAATTGAACGCAGCGGGATTTGAACCCGCGCCTCTTGGAAACCGTCCAAGTTAGACGGTTTGGAGGAAAATATCATGTTTTATGCTTATGTATGTGCAAATTTTCAAGAAAATGCAACTACAAGTAGTGTCCAAATAAAAGGTTTTGCACGACTTTTTACATTAATAAAGTATTTTTCAAACACTTAAGATATGAAAAACTATTTTCAGATGACGTATAAATATTTTATTATTAGCAGGACTCGAATCCGCGCGTCCCACCTCTTACTTACATATGGCTTAATGCTCAGATCACTTGAATTGTTTAAAAGAAGCGCGGGTTTGACTCCAGCTACGTTAACAAATACAAAAATATTTTTAAAATCACATCACAATTGTAGTAAAAATTATTTCCTCTAAAATGTAACAAGCACTTTTCATAATTTAAAAGTTATAAATATATAAAAATTAGTTAATATACAGTAGTTCAGTCAACTAAACTTTCATACGATTGTGGGTTTGATCTCCACTCAGGGAGTCTAGATTACATTTCAGGCCACTTAAATTAGAAAATCGTCAAACCGGACGGAAAGCGAGACATGGAATGTCTTCAGATGTAGGCAATTTATTTAATCAAATATCTGTTTTCTTTTTTGAAGTCTTGGGTCGACATGTGACGCTACCACTGGTATTATTAAAAAGTATTAGTTTTGTATTGAGCGCGTCGCGTCGCATAAATGAAGTACCTATATTAATTAAATAAGATTTCCCTTCTATTCAGTTCTATTGCGAAGTAAGCTAACAAAGTACAGATACCAAAGTTTCATTTTGCATTGGTAACGCTAAAGATCACACTTGTGCAACTCTCCGCTTTTCCCCGTTACCTCTTATATTTTCACTTTGAATTCCACCCGAATTTGAATCATTACGAGTTGAGTGGTAACTTAACGCTGGGCTTAGTTTTATTAGAGCTGGAAAATTAAATATTTTAAATATTATACTCCGAATGGGTATTCAACCACCTACCATCACATTAACAGTCAAATGATGTGCCACTGCGCCACAATGGTTTCATAAACATCGCACTTAATCTGAGCAAATCTATTAAAACAAAACTTACTTTAATACATTTGTGATATTAATATTCCTTTGTATCAGTTAAATTAATTTGTGGTCATATAATATGAATTTCTAATACATTATAGATGAATATAGCAGACACAAACAGAAGTATATTATATAAATATATTATAAGTAAGACAGCAAATGTGTTCAAAAGCGACAGTTTTGACAGTGAAGTCAAAGTCAAAGTCTAATATATATTTTGTTAACTTTTTTTTTAAAGTATTATTCCCACACTAAGGAAATTGAAATTCTAAATATGTCTTATTCAAAGTCTAATATTTTCAAAATAAGAAGTTACATACTTCATTATTTGAACGTCAAACAATTTACCACCGGTTCACTAAAGTTGGCCTCAAGCCTGAGAAGAACCAAGAGGCGCAAGAAACTCAGCGAGACTTTTTTTTTTTAATACAATAATTTACAGATTTATTATTGACAATGATACCTTTGAAATAGACTGGAGCGAGCATTTCATTCCCTTTAACACACAAACGTCTTTTCACAACTTTTTTAAATTGTGATATAAAGCATTTTTGGATGTTCGCTGGAATCCTATTGTAAAAGCGTACCCATTGTCCCATAAAATAATAACGGGTTCGATGCAATTGAGATAATACTATGAAAGTAGCTGAAGTAAACAAGGCGAGCCGTTTCCACGTCAGTTAATAATCTATTTTTTTAACTGCGAAGGCTGCTGAGCTAAGTCTATTCGCCAATCCATCAATATGAGGTCCCCACCGTAATTTGGAGTCAATAGTGATACCGAAAAATACCGTAGAATAATTTTCGTATTTGGTGTTCTAAAAATTATATATTAAGTTTTTTTACTATTCAATAGTAGATCATTAGCACTAAACCAATGTGCTATTTTCGAAAGAGCACGACGAAGATGAACGAAAAAAACGACGGTATCAGGTTCAAATCCCACTACAATAACAAAATAGACACATAATAATTATTTTTAACAAACTTTTATTAGTTTCAATCTATTATTAGTAACTTTTGCTTGAAAATTTCCATATATGTCAGAATCCGGTGACAATATTTTAATTAACCTGGAGTATTTGCCAGGATGATGAAGATGACGAGGAAATAATCAAAATGTACTTCTTATCGTTTTTAAAGGAATTTGTCTGTTCATATTGATAACAGGGTTGACACAGCAACTTAGTTTTTCACTTTCCACCTACAGGTTTCCATCCATTCAAAGATATAAAGATATTGACATATTTAGTGGCGGGTCTCAACATCGCGTTTGGTCTTAAAAGATCAAGATGCAATGCTTCACATTTCTCCCGTTATGTTAAGACATTCCGTCATACACTTTGAGATCAATTTCGAGACATTATTCGAGGCAGAATTTCTCGTGCCAAAGTTTGTTTGTGACGTCATAACGACCAAACCGCTAAACAGATTGTGATGAAATTTCATATAGTGATACTTGAGGGTCTTTAGATGAGCATATGCAGACAACACATGACCAAAACTATCGGACGTAAGACTTGGCATGATCTTTGGAAAATGTAGAGTGGCAGTGTTTCTAAACCCTTATTGACTCACTGCTGGGTGTAGGTGTCCATATAGAACTTACAATCTATGCGGTTGTCGGTCTTATACTCTATTTTACAACTAAAATGGGGTAAAATTGAATTTTACCTTTTATTCTACGTTAAATAGCAAAATTTCGGGTAAAAGTGCTAAATTCACTATTAAATAATATCATATAAAACTATTCTAAGCCTCTATTTAGAAACTTGACTCTGAATCGAGTCTAGATCTTGTATTCTCATTTTAATTACAGAATTTTAATTACACCGCAGACGAGAATGAAACATTAATTATGAACAATACTCGGGGCAATTGTTTCGACGTACGCCTTCGTTTTCAATTAAATCATATTATATAAGCTATGGGTTATTGCTGTTTTTAGTGGTTTTAATGAGATATCTAGTATATTATATATTATGTACATATATCCATACATATGTATATACAGATATTTTTTTAGCTTTGCGCTTTTTTCAATTCTCTACTTTTCATACGAATTCAAGCGATGTGCAAATAAGATATATTAGTTACCAGCTTTTCTCTATACAAAGCTCGAGCTCCTCTCTCTACCTACCTTTAAAAAGTACAGCCTTCCAGGCAGCCTTCGTTCGCAAGAACGTGCCAGAAATAAACTTATGACTTTTATAGACAGGCTGAGATATTACACATTGCTTCTATTTTTATATTTGCTAGTATATTACGTTGATTTTATTTAACATATGTAACTATAGTATTTTTTTTTATTTTTAAAAAACGTATAAGTATATAGAACTCCAACCAGCATCTCTAATCACTTTGCAATTTTTTATAGCCTAAGTGTGTGAATAATACTATAGAAATGTTCAAATAGTAAATAATTTCACAAAAGTAATTTTAACTAAAAAAAGTACACAGAATCTATAATTTTTTACACAGTTGGTATATATTTTTAAACCTCACATCAGTGTCGTTACAGACCGGTTGCGATGCCTGTCGTAACGCCACAAACATTCGTCCCGTCATTAAATGAAATTCCCAGCTTGAATCATTTTAAAGTTAAATGTAAGGATTTATAGTGCGAAAAATAAAGTATTTTAGTATTTTGACGTATTTTCCTCTTTATTTGGTCGAGAGAGAGATAACTCAGTAGGAAAATTTTCCGTTCTCCACTTTTCGCATATTTCAACATGCTTTTATTATCATTCTTATATATATTTATAAATCTATATCAAAAAATCTTGCAAGCTATTTCCCATTTCATGTCACTAAAATAGGTGAAATGAAGAGAGATTAATTTTTTAACACTTGATTTGTAACTTAATATTTGCTTTATACTCGTCAATTTTAAAATAATATAAATTTCAATATCGTTATCAATTTATTATTAGTCAGAGAGAAATAACGCTACACGCTGCGGTCCATGCATACTTCTTCCGCCTCGTCCAATGTCGTCAACTTGTTAATGCACACCCTCCGAGAGGTCCCTATGCTTTTCACATTCCCGTCCTTCTACTCGTATGTGATGATAAACTGATAAAATGAGACTTTATAAATTTCTAATATTTCGTATCTATCAAATATTTAAATAAGCATCGGGCGGTAAGTGCAGCACATAGTGTCCTAGGCTATCTCTGATTAACCCAGCTATGCGGGAGAAGCGAGAAGCTGGAAATATAATTAAATGCAATTTAATTCACGCAACTAAAGCTACAGTTATACCAAGCTTACTTATTTATAATTTAGGTATTTTCTACAGGCGTCGTAGCAGGAAATTAACATTTGAGTTGACCTGATTTTAGAGCACGCTGTATTTAAAATAAATTTATATTGGAGCTTGCTTTTTTTCTCTCAAATATATTTTTTCATTGCAGGTTAGATAAAAGGCAGGCAATGTAGGAATTTGACACCGCACTTGGACTTATTGGAAGGTAGAAATAAAAATATTTAATTATAATCTTTAATGAGAATCGAACCCAAAACCAATCGCATTTACAGTGCGCTGTGCCACTGCGCCACAATGAAATATTTTTTTTTATTCAATGATCACTATTCAATCGATATTGATCGATATTCAATGTCACTTAAATTTTCATTAGGAAAAATATTTGGCCTAAAAATAAGTTTTAAATCTTAAGTGAGTCTTGTCACTCAGTTCTTTTTATGGTTTAATATGATTAAATTTGAGAAATAAAGTGTTATTCCCACACTAAGTAATTGAAAAATACATATTTAGAAAACGTATAAAAATTTGAACGCAGCGGGCTTTGAACCCGCGTTTCTTGAAAGCCGTTCAAGCGCTCAGACCGCTAAGCCCTGCGTTCTACATCCAGCTACGTTAAAATTCTTATACCCTTATTACAACTTATATTTGTTGTTAGCATCTCTGTAGAGAGATTTTTACAAATTTCTGCTGGTTTAATGAATTCATTACACCCGCTGCGTTCAACGTTATATGTTTTCTAAATATGTCTTTGACTATTAATATTTAGTAGTAATAGTAATATTTTAGGCGACGCGATACGTTTAAAAATCTCAACAGTTTTCGCCTTACTTCACCTTGCAGCGCATTCCAGAGTTTTACTCTTTCTTGATTATCATTTACTTTACTTAAGTTAGCGCGCAATGCCTTTAGAAAAGGCAGAAACTAGCGAATGGAGAGATCGAACACTAGGTTTACTTATTTTTATATGAGAAATAAGTGTGAAGGTACTACAAATATTTATGTAAAGATAATAATATTTTTAAAAGTGTTAATCACACAGGGAATTGAAAAACATTTTTATAAAAATTTGAACGCAGCGTGATTCAAACCCGCGCCTCTTGGAATCCGCCCAAGATTTGGACTCTTTCTATTAATGTTTTTCAAGACAGTTTTATGTTAAATTTTCAAAGTAAATACTACATGTACATACTGCACCATTTTCAATATATTATGTACCACGTATATATTTACCGCACGAACACTGAAAGTGACGTATTTGAATAACTGCAATTCAGTTTCATTATAATGGTAGATTAATATATTATATTTTACAGTATTATTGCAGTATCAAAAATATTAGCGTAGACTTATTATTCCTATATACATATAGGATAAATGTAACTGGTCGATGTCTGTACATGGTAGAATGAATATAATAAACAAAATGAAAAAAAAGTATTGGATACTAAGGGATATTTATTAATGTAATAAAATTTTCTCAAATGTTTGTCTGTGCGTTTATGCACGTTGGTAAACTTCCCTTAACATTTAGTGTATCATAAATAAAAAAAATACAACAATTAAAATAACAAATTTAAGGTAAGTTTGTGATTTAAGTGAAAAAGCTGGCAAGCAAAACTTAATAGTTTAGTCGTGTAGTATACGGCAAAACCACGCTAGATAACTTTTTTTTTTAGCTTCTCACCTCATCTCAGTCAAAGAAAACATATTGTCCAGATACTCCGTTCTCCATTTTGCACACGAATGAATTCATAACATTGTGCCAAGTGTCAGTGACAGAGTTCAACGTCGCATTTTATTTTGACCAGAGCGGAGATATGAAAATAATTTAAATATTCCCCGGAATGTGTTCAAACCCGCAACCCATCGTCAACTATATATTTTACCAACGTTGTCCCACTGCGCCATGATCGCCTCAAAGTCAAGGATGTTATCGAGCTCCATAACCAAAACTATCTGATATCCGAAATATTTGCATACGTATTCGAATCCAATATTAATATTTCGGACAACTTCGTACATGTGATTAGTCTAAATGAGAGCTATTAAAAAGTAAACACGTTTAGAAGTCATATAAAACAAAAAGAAATTACCAAATTAGTTTCCGAAATTCATTTACATTCATTAGAAATGTAACACATTTCTAAACACGTTTCCGAAACCGAAATTATTCTAAGGTAACGTATATCAATTATCATGATATAATGACAATAGTTATATGATGATGATGAAGTAGATCTAATATTAAGCAAAATTATTAAAAGAATAGAAAACAATACGAGAACTCTGTTATAATAAGATATTTAGCGGTTTTTCGCAAACTTAGTTCATTTCCATATATCTTTAGACAGCGGAGCTTGATAATGCCTGTCCTTGGGGAAATAAGCTCATCTTCATAGTTTTCCCAACAATGCCGCAAAAGAGATTATTTCCAGCAATAATTAAATTCTCCACGTTGCCGCGTTGGAAATTAAATATCATAGAACTCAAGGGTGCTAGATTCAAATTCAGCATCTAGTTATTTATTTATTACAGAAAACAACAGCATTACATAATTAAAATACATAAGAAAACTTTTAGGAAAACAAAGCCAATAACAGTTTTCCTTTACATACTAATTTTAGGTACATAGCTTAGGTTATTCATAATAATTTTTATTTTACCTTCTAGTTCTTGTAAATAACCAATTAGATATAGAAAACCTAGTAAAAAGACCCTTTTCTTTAATTTCAGTACATTTTTAGAAATACTGCGATTTAGTTGGCGTATCTTAAAGCCTCATTGTACTGCTTTCTAATGTTAATAAAACAACTGGCGGACGTCGCCTACTGTGCTTATTTATTATAATTATAAAACGAGATTATTATTTGAGCAGAACTGTCTTCCGAGTCGGCAGTGGGTTTATATTTATTAGATGACACAAAAGAGTTTCGCTCTTTTTGAATAAAGAATATTTTAAATTTCAATTTACTTCACGCTAGATGCAGTTACGTAGACGTGACACACTAGAAATAAAATTGAGAACGAAGTATTATATCACAAAATATATAATAAAATATATTCTCTTTAAATGAAAAATAATACTTGATAATAAAATACTGCATTTTTCTATTCAATGAATATGCATTTTCAATAAGCAATCATTTCAATATGCATGGAATTCTAGAAACTTATACTACAAACTTCTACAATTTGTACGAATGTATGGAATGGAGTGGAAGAAAATACGCAGTTGGAAGCTCTTAGATGTCTCTGTGGGGTGATATTTGTTATTGCATATAGCGTTCATAGGCAGTTAGTGCTGGTAATACAATAAAAATAAACAAGTTGATAAAGCCATCGTGGCGCAGTGGTACAAAATCTAAATACACGGGGTCGTGAGTTGAGTATATTTAAATTATTTAAATTTTTCTGCACTGAAAGGGTGGCGTTGAAGACAGAAAGAGTTTCTTTCGTATTTAATTATAAATGTTATATTAATAAGTATGAATAAGATTTTGGTTTTTGCAAAATAAATTTTGAAATGAAATCGGATTAATCTATATATTTTCTTATTTGAAACTACATTTTAGTAAACTCTAGACTGAGCACACTACCCTACAGGAGTCTACCATTGTCCATGGATTACTGCAAAATGTTCGAAGCGTCGGGTTTTCTAAAATCTACTTTCGAATACCAAAATATACGCGATTAATCCGGTTACAATAGTTATTTTTAATAGTGTATCTTTTTGAAATGAAGAACGTTGCGGGATAGTTTTGCTATGAAACGTTAAATATCAAAAGTAAAGAATAGTAACCTATTATTATAAGTTAAATTTCGTAATATTTAATAGATTTTAGCTTCATATAAATTAATTATTATTTTATTTATCTATTCAAATAAATAAAATTAGAGTATCTGTTTGTAATGTTAAAATAACTTTTTTTTTATTAAATGCATATGTACCAAAATAACATTTTTTTACAATTTCATATCCGTCTGTCTGTCTGTTTCTTTCAGCTAATGGAACAGAACTGGAACGGCTAGAGCGATCTTGACGGGACTTCTACTCTCAGGTAGCTAATATTCTAAATACAATGTGCACGAAGCTCCAAAAACTAAAGACCTGAACTGATTGAATATTTCTATAAGAATTATAATTAACAAATGTATTTAACTTTCAAACAAAGCAGGTAATCATAGCAGGGTAGGCAGTGAGCATTCAGCATTAGGACCAGCACCGCTCTTCAATATACGCTTAATTTTTTGTTAAGTATTGTGTTGAGTGGTGAGTCCATAGAGTGCTATGGACGTTTTGTCCAACGTCTATACTATTAAAAAATGTAATAAAAACACCTTTGTCTGTTATGATTTTAATACATTTACCTGTAGCCATGAGTCTACATGTAAAAACGAAATACTGTACAAAATTCAAAACTAATAGCGCCATACCACCAACATAGTGTCCAGATACTCCGTTCTCCACTTTCCGCTTGAATTCGAGACATTGTTGGGCTCAAAATCATTATACTATGATCATTTCACCGTGTGGTATTCGAACCAACAACCAATCACCTTTGCAAGCAGACGTTGTTCCACTACGCCACGATGGCCTCATATAGGCATTGTTATTGTATTAATTTATGCTCTCTATAATAATAAGTACATATAATGAATTGCAAAACGGGTGGGAAGTGAAATTTAGACTGATAAATTGATAAATGAAGTCTATACTATTGTAATAAAATCTATTCATTTCATTTGCTTTTATAAGTACTAGTGGCTCCGTAGACAAATTGAATACACATGGCTCTAATAACCTGTATGCCATTTTATACAAAATAGTAGTATATATAATATTTATTTATGTAACCAATTTATTATAGTTTACAATAAAAGGTATCGACATTAAGCGTCTTGTCCACATAAACTTTACCTATGTCAAATACGAAAATTATAATATAGTATTAAAAGAAATGAAAATATACCCGCGTCTTCATAGGTTAGATTCAAGCGAGCTTATAATTGAACTTATTCGTCTTACTAAACTTAGCAACGCTCACGCTTAGCAATGTTTGATTAGCCTAGAAAGAAAAGAAAGAAATAAAATAATATTAAGAGAAATGCTTTTCTAGTATCTGCTAGTCAACGCGTTTATATCAGAGCGGGGATAGAATTCAAATATATTCTTTTCCCCAAGTAGGTCGGACCCACTTTATATATATTTTAAAAGCTGTCTATAAAAATTATAAACAAGCGTTCAGCAGCTGACCTGTATTTCACTAAAGACCGACTAAAGAGGATGAATTGTTTTCACCAACCCTCACACATGATCGTTACAAAGCTTAAAGAGGCTGTTATTTACCACTTGTCATTAAAAGCTCCGTTTCCGAAATAAGCTTCAAAGTCATATTATAGTAGGAGTAAAAGTTCTTGTAGGGACATAAAGGGTGTAAACATGTGTTGGTACATGTTCGATTTCCGTTTGAAGTAATTTCGTGTGGGGTGCATTGTATTTTTGTGCGTTTGAAGTATATTTTTCATAAAACGTAAAGCTGTAATATATTTTCGTGATTTCAAAATATACATTTTGATATATATGTTATGTTAACTTAAGTTGTTTTATCCGTTTGAAAATCGCGTATATTTTGAAATTCCAAAGTATATTTTGGGTATATTTCGACGTTTTGAATTTTGTACAGTACTTCATTTTTACATATAGACTCATGGCTACAGGTAAATGTATTAAAATCATAACAGACAAAGGTGTCACTACTTACTACTAAAAGCGTGACGATACAAAAAACATAAAACAAAAACACACAAACACTCAAACAACACAACAATTCCTACATTACACATACGTGTACAGGTAAATTACAAAACACACCTTTTGAAATTATAGTCATATACTCGTACCAAGAATAAATTTAACAAGAAAATTTATTAATTAAAAGGCAATGAAACGAAAACATACACACTTATGTACGCATATATATTCGTTAATTCATAATATAAGACCGTTTTAATTTTTAAGAAAGCCAAACCTCGGTAATGAACTCGTGGCGAAATAATAATTGATGTTATTAGGCCGGCCTTTTTAATGAAGGTTTCGTGGATTATACGGTATATGGTTTCTTCGTCTCTTTTGAGGCGGAAATAAATGTGGATATTTTGTTTTGGGATAATTATGTATATATAAATAAATATGTAGGCCCTAATGTTTGAGGTTGTGGAAAGCTCAAGTTGAAAGCAACCCTGGGATAATCATAATTACGAATGATATGAAGACGAAAAAGATATACGAGTATGTACCTCCTGGCACAATGGGACATTGAGTAGTCACTCAAGTTAAGTTAAGTCAGTTTACAGTCGTAAATGTGATGATTGTGGGTTCGATTTCTACTCGGAGGAATGATATATATTATTTTATTTTAGTGAAGGTATACAAATGTAGGTATGTCCAAACTAATAGTTATGGCGTAAATAAAATGGATTCAAAATGGTCGAAATTATTATACAAAGATTGTACCCCTTTTTTACGAGTGCCTGTTAGGTAAGAAGTTTCTGATGTGTTTTTTCTAAAATTGCTTTCGTTTTGCTCATTTACTGTGCTAGAAAATAATTATCGATCTTTCAACACTGATTAAAAAAAGAAAGTTGTATATACATTTTCATTCCTTATTTTACTCCTTTGAAGGATAAATTTTTAAAATTCCTTTATTATTGCTTATTTATAATACGTAGAAATATATTAAGCTTAGTTTTAAAACAATTTTTGAAACTGATGAAGTCTCAAACAAACTCTGTGCGAACTTTGTCTGAAAAATTGGCACTAATCCTACGTAACCTCAGCAATAAAAATTCAAAAATATTTTCTTTGTAAATGTAAATAAGTACGTTGTAAACGGTACTTGTTTGCCATATTTCAGCATCATCGATCCAATACTTTCGGCTGTGCGTTGATAGATTAGTCAGTCAGTCGGTCAGTCAGTCACTTTACTGTAATATATATAGAGATTTAATCTTTTATTCTCATAAATCACTGTTAACAACATTCATTATATTATACATTAAAAGTTTATTGGGACCATATAAGTTCAATGAATCGTAACTATATTAAAAAATTGGCAAAGTAAGCCAATGGCGATTATAAATTTGTTTCGAAATAATTTTATTGCACGCTAGTAAATAATATGTTTTTTCGACTTCTCATAGTGTCTAGCCAACTGATTTCCACTCTCCTCCCGAAATCAAGATACGTGTTGAGTGGCTGTTTTCTTACCTGAGCGAAGAAATGAAAATAGCGCAAATATCATTTCATTCTACGATCAAAAATCGAACCTACTACAACTGCGCTTATATTCAAACGCACATGCCACAATGGCCTCACTAATATATTTAACAATTATATTTTTATGACTTACCGCATGTCTTCTGCTATCCCAAATAAGTCACTTAATTAAAATATTAAATAATATAATTTTAAACTTTCCTAAATAAATCTCCTTTTATATTCACTAAAGCCAAAATTGCAACATTTACGGGGTTTAGTTGCAGCTGATAAAAAAATAAACCAGATTTTAGCTTGAATATTATTTCTTAGGTACTCTTTTTAAATAAACTTCTAAGAACAAAAGCCGCTCGAATAAGCCCACAAAGATAGAGCCACGAATACCATTGACAAAGAGATACCGGTTGTTTGCGCTATTACACGAACCGCCCCTATGTAGAGTTGCCATAAATCATTAATGATTTTTATATAGGGTTCGATCTCCACTCGGTGGAATGGTTATATTTACAAGCATATTACTGTTATTTCTACGCTTTGATAAGACAAAGTTGATTTTGGGCCAAAGTGGAGAATGCAGTGTCTTGACACTAGATTCTCTCTGACAACCTACCTATGCGGAAAAAGCGTTTCCAGACCGTCATTAAAACTACCAGCTCAAGAATAGTGTAATGAGAATGCAATAATGTTTTAACAGTTGTATCACTCAGTTAAGTACCGTGGAAATTTTATTTCAATACAAAAGCGAGTCGAGTCGATTTACAAAGTACTTAAAATAGAAACTTTTATTAAAAACACGTTTACATTACAAAACGGTACGGTAACTATCTTTAACTATCTTTAGTCATAGAGCCTCGGTCTCGTTTAAGCCATTATGTCACAGTATGGTGGTTGTGGTGTTATGGGGTCAAGTCCCATTTTGCATGAGATACAGGGCCTGATTATAAACGAGATGGTTACAGGTTCGATTTCCACATAGCTGCAACTCTTGCTAGTTTCTTTCGCTCTAGTAAAACAAAACTTGCTTTTTCAAGTGAAAACTTGTTTAGGGTGAATAAAAATCATGGAATTCGCATCATCGTCACCGAACGCCTGATGTTGAATTTAGTTTTATGTCAATAAATGTAAAACCAGATTGGTGATGATAGTTGTAATTTAAACATTTGAAGTTTCAATACTAAAGTTCTAAGATATAAGTTTTCACTTCTATCAACATTGGAACGTTCTTGGTACTGATAAATAAAGTTCATTTTATAATATCTCTATATTAGTGGAAAGTGAATAGTCGAGTCATTTGTCATTATATCCAGAAAATTGGGTGGATTTGACCCCCTGGGTCCCCATGGGAAATGGGATCGAACCAAAACTGATCACATATACTATCAAACACTGTGTCCCTTTGCCACAATGGCTTCTAATAAAAGATAATAGCATCTTGCATAATAACAACTACGTTTCTATTGTAGCTCAATACAAATATTTACAGATCGTTTACAAATAAATTTAAAAATAAAATGCCATTTGCAACTTCATCGTTTGCTACAATATTGACTTCCTACTCTTTTCTATATCTTTGTTCAAGTATCTTAAGGTTTAATAATGGACGGAAGCTCCTTCTTCCTATATTTATGTATTTTGATATATAGTTGCTTATTAATTTATACCATTATAATACTCATTTCTTTACTGGAACAGATCCTATCCTGCCACAGATTTAACTTTTTAAAATTATATCTGATTGAACATTCTAGAAGCGGTATGACTCTTCGGCCTCTATTGCGTAGAGTAAGTCTTTTACAAATAACCAGTGGTATGGAAAATGAAAATACACAATAGTTCTTATGTATAAATCTTTTTTATATATAAAACTCACGCGTTAGTGTATAAAACGTAACGCAAAGCAATTTACATTTTACTAATAATTATTATTTATTTGTGACTTAGGTGTTTTATTTGTTTTATACAATTAATAATATATATTACTTTTAAAAATTGAACCTTGGACAGACGTACATACATACATACATTTATCCCTTTGGTTTTGTAGCTATTACATCTTGAAAATAACGTTTTGACATATGTTTTATATTTTTGTGTGCTATTATGTTCCTCACTGATATTGGAAAATGATTGACAAGTTATGGTATAATATATTTTTATGAAAAAAAATTTCCATAATTTCAACGGAAACTGGAATCATTGAGATTTGACATATTATCAACGCAAACAAAGTTGCGGGTGACAACAAGTATATAATAAAATATTTTCCGATTGTTAAGGCCATTTTTTCGCCAACCACTGGAAAATTGTAACGAAAAAAATATTCATGAAATATGATCTTTAAAAGGAACTACCAATCTTCGCATTCAAATAAAAAGTGATAGTACAAAGACGGCGGTGCCCACGAATTACTGTCGACAAAGGATTTGCTGTCGGCTATTTGCTCCATTACCCCGATAGTGCGGGCTCGGTAGGGTGAATATGATAGAAATGTATTAGAAAACTTACTTTATCTCCTTCTTTTTATACTATAATAACACAGTAAAAATTCATACGTGGTACATATTGATCAAAATAATTCTAAGTGATAAGAATTAGTAATAGGTGCTTGCGCAATTTATGATGGTTTTTGTATGTCTGTCTGTTTGAAAACGCTAATCTCCGGAACTATATAAGGGACTCAAGTAAAACTTTATTATTGTATACCTAAAAGGTACATGTAAATAACTAAAAGATACCAACAAATGTATAATTTATTTCAAAATTTGGAAGCAAATGTAACGTTCTGGGTGATGATAATTTTTCCTGAACCAGTTCATTTTGATATTGATACCTTAGTTAGCTTGACTAGTATATATATATCAAAAGAACATATGATGTGGAACTCTAACAGGCTAAATATACTGTATCGTATATAGCAATCAATACTACTAGGCAGCTTACATTGCTAACAAAAGAGAAGCCTAATATATATATACTTAAATTTAGAAACTAAATTAAATTTACATTTACCAGTAGAAAAAATAATATGGCCATATCCAGCTAATCAGATGTGAATGATGTTCTTACACAACTCGCCTTACCCTCATTGAACGTCAGTCACCGTTTATCGCAACGCCGCGAGTCAAACTGTGCCTTTGTTAAGTCTTCAAGGGCCAATAAGATAAATTTACTATAATTTCTACCCCTATGTATACTGAATATCGATTTAGAACAATTTGGTAGCTTCATATGTCCTTGAAAGCGTGATATGCCTATATTTGATAGTTGTAAATTCAAATGTTGTTTTAAAGAATATTTGTCTTATACATCGTGGCAGAGTAGAACAGCGTGTAGCTGTAAGCGTGGTTGGGCATAGGCTTTATTTTCATTTCTAGGCTCTAGAACCAACTTACTAGGAGGATTAAGTGTAGCGTTCACTTCAGCCACTCAATCTCTTGATGTCACGTGGAAAATGGAGAGCAGAGTGTCTTGACCCTAGGTTCTCTCTGACTAAGCTGCTAAGCTGCAGGAAAAAGCGTAAGTGGCGCTGATTTTTTTTTGCCTTTAATCTATACATATAAAAAAACCGGATAGTCCTGATTTACTAACTGATTGAGTCATGATTGTAGTTAGATCCATTATCTTTGGTCAGTAGAGTTATTTTATAGAATAAGCACATTAAGAAAGGATTTTTAGAAATTCAGTCATTAAGGGGTGAAATTGATGTTGAAAATTTGTAAAAAATCCCTCAGTATTATCAGCTAGTAAAAAAAAACTTTGATTTTCAGTTGCTAATTAAAAATAAATAAATATTAATTTCAGCGATTGTAATGCTACCCCTAAGGGGACGAAATAAGCAACGCTTTTTATTATTCAATTGTACTAATACAATAAATGCTAAGAAATAAATGTTAAATTATATAGAAGTATCAATGACATTGTAAGACCGTCTCGCACAATGTGGAAAGATATCCCAAAGGTCATGTCAGAAAAGGTTAAATGTACCTAAGAAGAGTCATGTCGTGACCGTGTAGCGTTCGGAATCTTGATCTCCTACCTAGGCAAGACATCAGGGGTAGTTGTCTAATAAAAAAAGAACACTGCAAACAATTTACAAACCAACTAATTAAAAACGTAACAATATCAGAACTATAATAATTAGCTAACAGATTGTAATCAAAATATATATATATATATATATATATATATATATATATTTATTTATTTTTTTTTTTTTTTTTTTTTTTTTTTTTTTTTTTTTTTTTTTTTTTTTTTTTTTTTTTTTTTTTTTTTTTTTTTTTTTTTTTTTTTTTTTTTTTTTTTTTTTTTTTTATATATATATATATATATATATATATATATATATATACATTTATTTATATTTATTTTATTAATTATAGGCTAACTCTACAGTGCTTAAGTATTTGCACCTTAGTGGCCACTAAATTACCTCCAGCTGGACAGCTATAGAATTTATATTATGAGACCAAGATGTTAGCTATAAGATACAAAATAAGGTAAAAAACAAAAGAAAAAGTCCGGTAGAGTTTCTTTTACCAGTTTTTCTTACGACTGATGATTTGTCAAAACGATGACGAGGTAACTTTCAAGTTAATAAGTTTGCGCTTTTATAGTAAGTTAAAAATTCAAAATTGTTGCTTGCTACTGCTTTTAGGAAATAGGTGTCTGTAGGTTCAATTCATGTTCAGGGATATGTCTATATTTTTTTTATTTTTTTTTATTTAGGAAGCCAAATTTACATATGTTACATAGGATATCTCAATTACAGGCTAACTGTACATGTAAATAAAAATGTTGAAAACATCTTGTTTCTATACAAAATACAAAAAATATATTTTTTACTATTTTATTTTTTTCATTTTACTTGGTTCAAAAAATAATAAAAAAAAACAATAAAACAAAACTAGTTCTTAACAATAAAAGCTATACATTTTTAATACGAATCGAACCTTCTGATAGTCTGAATAAAAAATGGCAGTGTTAGGTCCCTCCACCTACCACACACTATTATTTACAGGCGAAAACCTCATAACAAATTGTCTAAACAAAAGTTATAATCCGTTAGTATAAAATTCAAAGCTATACACACCCAGAAAATACACTTCACCGCATTTAAGACCAGTCCAATAGACTAGTAGAGTTCTTGACATAAACTATATAGATTTTATATTTCAATATCTTTAAAGTGTTATTGGATATACTTAGGATTTGAACATAGCAGCGTAACTGCATTCCGCGCCTCTTGGAAATCCTCTAAACCCTCTGACCGCTAAGTCATACGTTGAATGTATGGTTATTATAAACATTTTAATTCGGTTAACCCAAAAATGCTGTACCCAAAAGGATGACAAAAGCAATTAAATCATATGTACCTAAAGCCTGGCTCCTTCATAAGTATCAAAACCTGGTTAAAGAATTATTTTATTTATTTTATTGACTGCAACTAAACATAATTCATGATAAAAGTATTTAGTCCTTCAATGATCTATTTTTTATTTGAAGGTCAAGTAGAAATGGTAATGTAACTTAATTAATTTGTTTTGCAAGGGGTTTCAAAATATTGAGATTTAAGTATAATATACATATAAGTAGATAGGCTAGGTCTTTTCTAATAAATAGTAAAAACTAAAAATAAATATTAATTTTGAGTTTCTCCGCAAAACAACGTTTAATAACTTCATTAAATCGTTTTTAGTACCCGCCGGCACTAGTTTCAAGTTTTTTTTTGAAAAAGATGCAAATTCTTAGTTTACGGCACTCGAGACAGTAGTGTCGAATATTTATGAACTTGAATTGAAACTGAAATATCGTTAGCAGTCAACAAAGATCGCTTAAAATAAAAAAAAAATATTATTTTCTAACTTATCGCTTTTTTCCTCGCACATAGCAAGGGCAGAGGGACAAAGAACCTAGTGTAAAAATTCCTTTCTCCACTTTATGCCCCAATTCGAAACATTGCATGTTGATTAGCGAAACTCAACGTAGTCGCATCGTTATAGCGCAAGACAATAAAATCATAATTTTTTTTTAATTCCCTGAGTGAGAATCGAATCTACAACAAATCACGTGTAAAGTCAGACGCTGTCCCACTGAGTCACGATGACCTCTATTTAAACATTGGTTGTAAAATTTTTGACAATTTTTTGTCAATATCAAAAGTTTCGTAACTATGACTTTTTTAATTTATTTTTTAATTCAAATTGACGTATTTATTCCGTATTTATACCCCAGCAGGTGAGATAAATGAAAGTTTTATAGATATTTTTTGAAAATATTAAAAAATAAAAATCATAATTTTTGTTAGTAATGAAAACCTTTGAGCAAAAGAAGTCTTTTCAAATATTTCCTACAATAAGACCGACTTTTTATAAATAATTAGAGCGAATAAGAAGAAAATAATCGTTTTGCTTTACTTGGAATAAATTGTATATGTTTTGTAAAATGGAGAAAATTTTATATTAATCCCACATATACTGATGATTCCAACGGGTGTACCACATGTTTTTAAGCTTCTACAATTTCCCCTGCATTTGCGATGACGAAACAAATCGCAAGGCCAATTGTTAGAAGTTTGTGGAATTAAGTTTCTCTGTCCCGTCCTAATCAATTACTACAAAAATTATGTTTTTTGTAATTTTTCGAAGAGAATGTCCCAGCGTATTTTAAATTGGGGTTTTGCTGTAAATTTTTATTAAATGTTGATACATTATTTAATTCTTAAGCGGTACGAAGTTCACTGGCTCAGCTAATTTAATAAATCTTGTAAATTATATACATATATGTAGGTGTTTCATTATTGACTAGTGAATTATTCAGTTAATTTCATATTAAATTGGATCAATATTTACAATTGGTTTCCATTTTTTCCATAAGACATAAACAACGGACTGATAATACAATTAATTCGCTTTTAAATTAAGTTCATTTTTAGAAACTACCTATTGAACTACTGATTACAATATACATATGAAACAAAAAAAATCGAACCCACGACCTTAGCAAAACATATCTCCAGCACAAAACATAATAACTCATTTTCAATACATTATTCAGTCTCTAGACTGGACTCTACGTAAAATTCGATAACGTTTCTGAATACATATTTATGAGAGATACAGAAATGAAAACTATCCGCTTATTTCCGTTATTGTTTTTCTTTACGTAATATTTTTGGTAATTGTAGTTGTATTGCATTGTGATTAAATGTCGATTGTAGCGGATACGTCCAGTATGATAGCATGTGTCTGTATACGCAATGGTTATCACTCGATATAATATAATTTTATTTAAATTTTCATTTCTCCGCTCTGGTGATAAAAAAAGCATGGTGTTGCAAGCAAGTTCCGCCCACACACACACACATACGCACGCACGAACATACGCACGCACACATGCACGCACGCACGCACGCACGCACCACGCGCGTGTGCCTGGACGCACACACAAAAAACACAATGTATCCTATTCGGGCGAAAAGTCAAGAACTTAGTACTTTGACACTAGGTTCTGTCTGTCTACGTAGTTGTATTACTTTGCATAGTTTGCCTTTAACATTTACTTTTCGTAGCGCTGTGTGTGTAATATCTGTTTTTCAATGCGATAATTCTGCGTTCAGTCTAAGAGTATCTACAAATCAAGTGTTGAACAAATCGCAGCACTCAAATACGAAAACGGTTCTTTCTTGCGGTCTGAAATAAATAAGCGGCAGACGAGTAGTAATTAATAAGAAAAATAATAATTATACCGCTATAACTATAATTATGTTTCGCCGCAATCCAAGTAGCAATCAAGTTTCAGAATATTCAATTATCCACTTACATAACAACTGCGAGCAAAACTTTATCGCGTAATTGAATGAGTGAGTCAGGGCTGGCAGTAATATACTGCTTATTATGAGAAAGTAGCAAAAGTTTCCACTTTGTTACTAATATTCTAGCTGTAGCCCTGCAACTCAGTTTGCGTGGATTATCATCTTATTTTTTCCGTTCTTATAGGAATTTATAGATATCCTCTTTCAATGTGTTCTGTAAACTTCCCAAATAACTTACATGCCGTTAACTACATATTTAGAAAACGTATAATTTTTTTAACGCAGCGGGTGTTTGTACCCGCGCCTCTTGAAAACCGTTCAAGCGCTCTGACCGCTAAGCCATGCATTCTACATCCAGCTGCGTCTAAATTCTTATACGCTGATTACAACTTATATTTGTTGTTAGCTTCATTATTCATAGAGATTTTTACAAATTTCTGCTACCCAAAGATTATGCTACGAACAATCGCTTGGCAAGAGAGAATGCTACGCTTTTAGTAGGATCGGCTGTACATTATCTGTCACTCAGTAGCCACAGACATAGGAATTATATATATATAAAACTCTTGTGGAATTGTATATGTAGGTAATTTTATTACTATATCTATTTATTAATGATTAATAGTTCAAGGTGAAACTTTTTGGATTAGGAAATTATGCTATGAGTGTGATGGTGTAATTGAACTTTGTATAGAAAATAAATTTATGAAACGAATGTTTTGCATTAGAAATAGAATAAATTAATCGAATAAATATTACTTCGCTATACAAACATGTTGCTAAAGCAAATCTTATCTTTCGCGTCAACGGAACTATATTACATATACCAAAGAACAACAAATCTATCTATCATGCGACAGAGCAAAGTTCAAGAAGCTAGCGGCCTTCCTCGACTTCAGGATTAAAGAGGCACTTAGAGAAGAAGCAGTTACCGGCACTTTGTCTAAACTCTCACTCCGTCTAAGATTAATGTAACACATATTTATACAAATATATAAATTTGGAGTGTATGTTTGTAATATTAAGTTAACAGCTCTTTACTAAATGCATACATACTCAGTATATATACCAAAATATGTATATTTTTATATATAAATATTTATTTTTAATTTTGAACGTTTGTTTATTTCAGTTCAATCCAACCTCTGGAACGCGTGGACCGATTTTAAAGAAGTTTATTTTCAGATAGCTAATGTAATAAGGAGTAACTTAGGCTACTTTTATTTTATAATTCCACGCGTAGGAAGTCGTGGGCACAGTAGTTTTGTACATAATAAATATAAAAAATAACCTACAATTGTCTTGTATTCCATATGAGATGTCTACGTGTAATTTTGTAAAGAAATCTTCTAAGTAAATTTTTACTCACTTTCAAGAACTTAGTTATGTGTATTACTTGCTCTATTCACATCCTACATACATACATTCCATCGAAATGAAATTGAACTCGCAATCAAATAGCGTTCCAAAAACATCCTAAAGAAACAAAGAAGTGTATGATATGTAATATTAATTTATATCTAGTATAATATGGTTTGCAGCTTCATGCTTTTACTTCATCAAGATACTCCGTTCTCCACTTTCCGCCCGAAATCGAGACAGCTTTCTATTAGGTACCACAACGGAGAAATGAAAATATTTTGAATCATTGTCCAATTTTTTAAAAGTTAAAACATTAGACGAAATAGCTAACTCTAACTCAAGTCTGTCTGTGACGTCATAACGGCCAATGAATTTCTATGATGAAGTTCAGTGAGTTTTTTATTTTTCAAGGTATTTTATTATTTTACGAACAAGTGGGCGAAGCCGCGAGCGGGTCGATAGTTAATATATATAGTAATATTTCAAAGTGCAGACATCCTTGTTAAATATATCAAGCGATCTTCCAGAAGCCAAACCGTAACTTTCAACTTGGATATTAATCGTGATTATTCTAGAGATAACTGAGTGGATTATGATTAATTAATTGTGGAGAGCACTTGTCATAATAAATCGTCCTTTGGAAGCCACTTTACACGTAATCTAAATTTTTTTTTTCTATGTTTACGCGAAACACAAGTGTGTTCTAGAATTTTGGTCCATTGATCTAGCGTATAAGTATTTATCGTAGCACGAATTGTTCTCATATTCCTTTTTTGCAGCTAGATATACCATAACTGTACATCGAAATAGTTAAAAGCATATTATTTGTAGTATATTTTGGGGTCATCGTGGCAGAGTGAAACAACATTCAACTGCAAACGGGATGATAATATTTAAATTATTTTGTTTCGCAATGCAAATGCAATACAAGGCATATATCAAATAATACATAAACATTACAAAAAAAAACTCTGACTATAAGAGACAAAGCGTGAAGCTATAAAAAAAAGTTTTAACATACGTCCTTAGTGTAGAAAGAAGAAAAAATATCTTTGCCTAAAGTTTTATAAATTTTAGGCAAAGCTGATTTTATTGATTTTTATATATAAAATTTTATGTGTCTAGAAATCAAATCACAACGAAGTGTTATGAACACAATATATTAATATTAGTTAAGATATTAACGTATACACATTTTATGTGTTTGCTATAAAAATTACACACTGAAAATCTACCTAAGTATTGTATTTTTTTTAAGCTTATTCCGAAATGGAGATATTACATGATAAGTGGTGGAGCTCACCTCTGCATTGTAGTTTATCAGAATGGAGAGGTGAAAATACTGTATAACAAAAGGTAAGCAAAGGTAAGGTTCTCTACAAACTAAAATTTGCATGTTAAATTTGAACTCGCTACCGTAGTAGCGTTATTATACTAATAGCAATATTTGTAATGGTTTCTGTAATAAAATAATGGTACATTGTGGTACCGATTCGTTTCCTTTTCCCGCTTCATTTTTCTGATAAGACAAAACGTGGCGTTCAGTTCCGCCACCCAATAAAATAAAAACCCAATAAAACCCAATTCACAAATTGCAGAACTTGACTTGTGTCTTGACTCTATGTTCCTTATTTTTGATTATAAAGCTGAAAAAAAGGAAAACTAAATATTATTTTATTTTATTTTATTTTATTTTTTTTTAATAATTTAGAACACTTGCCATAATACATTTATTTACGTTCAGTATATTCAAAGAATTTGTTCATTAATTTTAAGAGAAAGTGTTTCGTTAATCACACTCAAAGAAGCCATTTATCTTTTAAGTCGCATAAAGTTGGTTCATATTGTCACATACATATTTTGAAATTTTTATGTATGTAATATGTATTTATAACCCCTTTGAAATAAAATAAACCCTTAATGTTACGGAAGTTTATCACAGGACCGTTACTGTTTCTGAAATTAGCGTGCACAAACAAACAGACAAAGAAATAAATTTTTATTATATGTATAGATTTACAAACATATATCATTATAGCCTAAATACAAATTAATACATAGTTTCCGGTATCGCCTTATAATTAAATCAAAATTAACATGCCTTAATGACGTGTGATTAATATTAGAATGTTATTAATTATATTACTTAATTGGTATACGATAGCAATGTTCTATGTAATAACAATATGCAATCTGAGGCAAAATTTATATTAATTTTGTTCGCTTTTTATAAATAAATATATTTGAAATTTTTTCTTAAATATTTTTAAGTGATATTACATTTATAAAATATAACCTCAGCGGAATTCAGACCAGCACCTCGATTCAAAAATCAATATATCAACAATACAGTATTTGGGAAAAAGGGTAGCCAGAGAGAGCCTAATGTCTAGAGACTCCATTCTCCATTTTCCGCCTGACATTGAGACATTCCGTGTTGAGTGGCGGAACTCAACGCCGCACTTTGTTTTAGGTACCAGAGCAGGAAAATGAAAATATATATAATTTAAATATAATCATTCCTTTGAGTGAGAATCGAACCCACAACGCGTTTTCAAATAGAAGCCACCGCGCCACGATGGCCTACACATAACCTGTCTTAAAATGTCATTGAAATTTATAAAATGTCTTAAAATTCATAAAATGTCTTAAATACTATTGATATAATCATTTCCTCGAGTAGGAAACGAACTTACAACCATCACGTTTGCAACAAACGCTGTCACACTACACTAGCACTACACTAACTCAAAAGGTATCGAGATTTTTATAAATTTCTACTACCCAAAGATTATTCTACGAACTATCGTTTGGCAAGATAGAATGCGAATGAGTATTTTTTTTAGGGTTTTATTAACACTATTATGAAATTCTCTCTACAGAGATGCTAACTACAAAAATAAATTGCAGTAAGCGTATATGAATTTCTACGTAGCTGCGTAGAACGCATGGCTTAGCGTTCAGAGCGCTTAGACAGTTCCCAAAAGGCGCGAGTTTATATCCCGCTGCTTTCAAATTTTTATACGTTTTCTAAAAATACCTTTCAAGGATCATAAAGTTTGACCAAACGAAACAAAAGTTGCGGGCTACAACTAGTTAATTACAATGAGCAATTTCCAATTCGACATCGATTCAATAAGTACATGGAGCGTGAAAACGATATCCCAATATTATCTTTTGTTCAAAGTAAAATGAAAATTAATTAGTCTTGAATTGAAATAAAATAATTTTAATATAACCGCCGTATAATTTTACAAAGTTATTGCGGTTAGAACAACATTTGTCGATGAATTAGTTTTAAGAGGAGTTTTTATTTTAACTTTTTTTATATTTTAATTTAAAAAATTTAAGGATACTATTATATATGTAAGAGATGTTTTCCTGATTATTTATTTTTAAATTTTTCACGTATCTTTGTTATATGTGAAGAAAAATGTTAGAATCCCTATTTACGTAACTTGTCTAAGGGTCCCTAGCGGGGTAGTCAGAGAGAACCCTCCTCATCCACTGTCATCAAAACCTTCATACACTCCCTTCGGAGGTCTTCATACTTTTAACGTGACCCTCCTCCAGTGCCATCGATACCGTCTTCTCGAAGGTCAACCGAGGTCTCCCCCTACTTCTTTTACAACTCACCCTTGCTGAGGGTCAATCAACTTTTAAGGTTGACTTGAGTGTAAACGAAGAAAATGATTTGTTAAGATGTATATAAATATTTTTATAAATCGCTGTATAACTTGAAAAATAATTGTATTTTACACTTTTAATAGAGGCTGCTGTTTTCATTCAACATAATTTTAGAGCTATGTTGAAAACTTTGCATTGTAATTCTCTTGCGTTACAGTCCTTAGTAAAAACATTATTTTGTTTTTGTATGAAAATCAACATTGCTCCACTGCGTTACTACAAAAATAGTATAAAGTATTTTAAAAGTCGTCAATATAATAATGATAATGTAAAAACTAAGGATCTTCGTTTTGACATTACCATTACGATATGATCGATATATTAATACGAGTATGTACGAAATTTAAAAAATATTGGTTATTATTGTTTTTATTTGCTAGTAAGCTAGCTTTGCCTGCGACTACATCCGCGTGAAATTGTAAAATCAAAATAGTCTAAGTTACTCCTTATTACATCAGCTTTTTGCCAGTGAAAGAGCAAAAAGACAGACAGTAAAGTTGTACAAAAAATATTTTGCTATACATACGCGTTTAGTAAAAAGCGGGACACTTAAAATTTATTTATTTGTAAAGATTTCATGGGGACACGATAGGAGAACTTTAATAATTGACTGTCACCTAAACATTTATATGAAAACGGAGCTTTATAATATAATACTTGTCATAAAAATTCATTACAAACAATAAAAATATTTAAATTAAATATTACACCTACGACCGTTTGCCATTGCCATACACATTCATACAAAGCAACATACATATTACTAAGGCAAATTACCTGTAATTTACGTATGAAAGCAGTTGCTAGTATGTTA
Organism: Podotricha telesiphe; assembly: GCA_038994665.1. Taxonomy (NCBI): domain Eukaryota; kingdom Metazoa; phylum Arthropoda; class Insecta; order Lepidoptera; family Nymphalidae; genus Podotricha; species Podotricha telesiphe. The sequence goes on along the minus strand of JAOYRR010000375.1, from coordinate 641,086 downwards.
TTATTAGTCAATATCAATTTTCAGCCAAGTTTAGGAATACCTATTGCGATTTAAACGTGAAACTGAATACCGCATTGAGATGCGGTATTCAGTTTCACGTACACGTATAAGATGAGTCTTATAACACCGGGGAAACATTTAAATTATATAAATAAAGTATTGTAATATAATAATAGTATGGCTATATAAATACATAAATACTTTTTTTGCGACTTCACCCTTTTTCCCACATTGCAGGGAAGTCAAAGGAAACCTAGTGTCAACACACCCCGTTCTCCACTTTCCGCCTTAAATCAATACATTGTGTGTTGCAGGGCGGTACTCAACACCGCGCCTTGCCTTTGGTGGCAGAGCAAATAAAATATAAATACTTTAAGTATAATTACTCGTTCGTGGGCATTGAACCCACAACGAATCGCGTTTACAGTCAAACGCAGTTCCACTTAGCCACGATGGTTTCTTATATACTTACATATATACATAGAGTTTTTAGCCTGAACTCGAGACATTTTGTATTGAGTGCCGAAACTCAACGCTGCACCTCTTTTTACTAGAGTGGAGAAATGAAAACAAAATACAATAAATATAGCTCCAAGTGGACTAAGACTACGAACGATGGTGCTTACAGACATACGCTTTTCCACTGCGCTACTTTGGCCTCATTATCCTACTAATATTATAAACGTGAAAGTTTGTGAGGATGTTTGTTACTCTTTCACGTAAAAACTACTGTATGGATTTTAATGAAACTTTACAATAATATAGCTTATACATCAGAATAACACATAAGCTACAAGTTATAAAGACATTGTGTGAATTGACCAAAATATCAAGTAAGTATCTTATGTTCAAGCCATTTAAGCCAAAATAGTAAACCATTGTAGTCAATAAATTAATATTATGGTATATATATGCTTAATGCATATGTATACACGCTACATATACCAGAATATTGTTTTTTGCTATTTTTGTGTCTGTCAGTCTGTTTGTTCCGGCTAATTTCTAGAACGGCTACAACGATGTTGACGGGGCTTTCACTGGCAAATAGCTGACGTAAGATCTCCACACTGACAAAGTCGCGGGCACAGCTAGTATATTATATTTATATATATATATATATGTACATACTGAATACATATCAATACAAGTATACACGTTTTTGCATAAAAACAACACGTTTTCAAACTACAACGTATAATAAAACGTGAATGTTGACTTTTTTAAAAGCTGAAATTTTTTAAAAACCGTCCTGAAATGGCAGAAAACGATTTCATTTCATTCAGCGTGTACTGTAAGGCGTCACAATACGGTATAACGAAGCGAGACCGCGCCTAACTAACTCTATTCAACTGATGTGTTACGAGTGTATCAGTGCACGTGAGGTTGGAGTAGAAGATATGTATGTATATGTATGTATGTGTATACATGAGTATATCAGAGTGTATATTAAGACCATAGATGCACAGTAAAACAGCGTCTGATTGAGAAGATGGTTATGCGTTCAATTCTTACTCTTGGATATGATTATATAACACTAATAGCTGTGTCCGCGACTTTGTACGTGTGTAATTCTAAAATAAAAGTAGTTATGTGCCAGTGAAAGGCCCGTCCAAATCGGTCCAGCCGTTACAGAGATTAGCTGTAACAAACAAACAGATGGACAGACAGATAAAAAAATATATTTTATTATATTGTATTGTATACACATAATTATTATGCATTTATTAAATAAATATTATTTTAATATTTTTATCATTGTCAACATATTTTTAGAAAATGTATAAAAAAAAAAGGAAATTTGAAAAAAATTGTAAATACAAATCCACTTTAAATAACTTCCAAAAAGTAAATAAAACAAACTCACTGCCCCGCCACGGAGTCAGAATAATAATCTTAATGAAAATCAAAAAGCTAAGTTAATTTAAGTTTAAGCTAAAGTATTGGAAACTTGAAGATGTGTAGTTTGCAATTTCACATTCATTAGAACTTGAAGAGTTCGACATTCTCAAATTCTTGCTCCACACTAGTTAAATCGATAACTCTGTTCTCGAAATTCAATATAGATATATAGTAATGTTACAGTTCAATTCAAATTTAAAATTGACCACATCTTGGTAATTCGTCTTTATGGTGTATTTTATATTTTTAAAACCATTGCCAATCATATTCAGTGTCTAGAATTCGGACGGAAAGTGGAGAATCGAGTGTCTAAGCACTAACTTCTCTCAGACTAACTTGCTATGCGGGAATAAGCGTAAGCTGTTTTTTTTAATATAATTTTATTTATAATTAATTGAGACCATTTATTTTTTTTATTTATCACTGTTTCAGTTTTTTTCGGAGAGAACCTAGTGTCAAGACACTCCTTTCTCCACTTTCCCATCTTAGTGCTCAGTCTCCAAGGAGCCAAAATGCCAATTTTCTACGCCCTCAGCACTCAGTGAGTGATGGAAACGTTTTATATGATATGTATATGTTAATTGATAGTCACCATTTTATTTTAAATGATATGTTTTTAGGTACGTAGAATTGTATATTATAATTTGTAATAAGCGTATAAGAATTTCGATGTAACTGGATTTGGAACCTATGGCTTAGTAGTCCGAGCGTTTGGAAGTTTTACAACGGCCGCGGGTTCGAGTCTCTTTACGTTAAAAATTTTATACGTTTTCTAAAAATGTGTTCCTAATTCAAAGTAACGCGTTAAAAATGTTAAAACAGTTATTACGCCTCTAGTTGCTATTATACCTATATATGCGTATAATTTGTTTTTCATAAAAATTACAATGTTTATGTAAATACGTTCAAGGCTATCATTATGCGGCTGAATAACTTTGTTAAATTCTTTTGATAAATATGACAAGTATTTGAGAATAATTGTATGATATAATAATATTTAGGACAAGTGAAGAAGAATAAACATAAATACGGCTTCGTTTTCTGATATAGGCAAATAATTATTATAATCTAAATCTAAATCTAAATATTGTTTTATCGAATCGTCTATTAACATAAAATGTATATCGACGGGTCCTACGTATACTGGTACTACTGTTACTGGTACTGGTAAGTGCAAAAACACCATTAACAAATGAGTGATTTAAAAGTTCCTACTGTAGTACTTTGGTCATTATACCCGTCGAATTTATACAAAATTTTTGTTACAAAAATTTGCATCTACCGCACTTAACGGTAGATATTGTTCAATAATAAACTTCAATCTATATCTATACATATAATAAAAATGTACCTGATCGCTGTATGTACATGGAAGATATTAGGGGAATATTAGATCAATTTAATAGATCCCAAAACAATAATTTTTAATTTTCTTCTGTTTGTCTGTTTGTTTTTACTCACGCTAATCTGAGAAACGCCTTAACCGCTTTAATTACAATTTTGACTATTCTATTGTGGTAAATTTCACTGAACGTTTAGTGTTTATTTTATTTAAATCGGTTTATAACCAAAAAAATTACAACCATTTAAATTACAAATTAATCAAAGTTGCCGAAAAAACTGAAAGGCTTAGTCGTGTAGTTTACACAGGCGAGGCCGCAAGCAAGCGATAGTAGTTAATAATTTCATACAAACCGAGTCAATATTGCAAATTGGAAGTTATGTTATTTCTAAAGGAAGCCGTTACTCCCAAGTTCGTTAGTGCCTTTTGTTGGAGCAATCGAGTCCCTTTCATGTTGGACTATGAAAGTATAATGTAGAGCGAAAATATATAAGAAATAATTATTTGTACGTGTTTTGTTATATTCCTAAAGAGCCTTGCGTTTTGAGTTGCGGAAGTCAACGCCGTGCTTTGTCTTACCAAAGAAAAAAAAAGATTATATACAACTTCCCTGAAAGGGAATTGAACCCAAAACCAAGTGTGTTTTCATTCAGGCATTGCCTCACTGCTCCCTGCTTTAGTGGGGACTTATTTAAATAAATTTTTATATTCCTAACATTTCAAAGAGTTATTCACACACTTTTGAATTTAAAAAAACCTATTTAGAAAACGAATAAAAATTTCAATTTTTAAATATAAGCTCGCAATCGTTTTAAATATAAGCGTATATTTAAAAAAACTCTACTACTACTCTACAGAAATGCTAACAACAAAAATAAGGTGTAATAAGCGTATAAGGATTTCGATGTAGGCGGATGTACGCTCTCTGACCGCTAAGCCATGCGTAGGCGCATGGCGTAGTGTTCACAGTGCTTGGTTTCTAAGAGGCGCCTCTGAGGTTCAAATCCCACTGCGTTCAATTTTTTATTCGTTTTCTAACTATTTTGTTTTTTATATATTTCATAGTCTGCCAATGTGGAGAACGTAATATCTGGACACTAAATTTACTTTATTTACCATACTATTCGCGGGAAATACGTAAAAAAAAGAAATAAATGAACATAAAAAGCAGCTTCACGTTTTTTTCCGCATAGCAGAGTAGTCAGAGAAAACCTAGTGTCAAGACACTCCGTTCTCCACTTCTCTTCAGAAACGTTGCGTGTTGAATAGCGGAACTCAACGCCACGCATTCGTTATTAAAACAATTATCATAACAATCGTTTTTAATATATGCCTATATTTATAAAAAAGTATTTGTTTATTTAATTTTTCCTTATTTCATACAAAATTAATATTCTTCGGAGTTCTCTACTAATTTAGTGTCATTGACGTAAGTTACTAGTTGCGAAGTTCATTAATGTTCTGAACAAGCTCTTTGATAGTGTTTTATTAGATTTAAACAGCTTTCATACAGTTATACGTAGACTTTACTGTTTTATAATATGATAGTTTGTTATGAAATATAGAAGCCTTTGTGGCGCTGGGGTTCAACGTGTGATTGTCAACGAGATATTTATGGGTTCGATTCCCACTTGAGGCAATGATTAAATTTAAATATTTTAAATTTAATCTTAATATAATGTATAAAATCAGATAGAAAGTGAAAAACAGAGTGACACTATGTTATCTTTGCCAATACTAGAATGCGGGATAATTTTATTGCGATAGCCTTATAGTTTTAGAGTTTTTTTAAGAAATTTCTAGAAGGTCATAAGTTCTAATTTTAAGTTCAAGAACTTGGTTGAAAATGTACTCGTAGATAGGCTTTATATAAAACTAGCGACACGCTAGCGGATTCGCGTGTGTAAACGACTACGAAATTAATTATTTCGTTTTCTCGCCTTTCGCGTTCTTACTTAAATTTTTGTTTTTTACTTATGAATCAAATACAATAAAATAAACATTACACTATACTAATGAAAGTATAGTATAATGAAAACAACCTTTACAAGCATTTTAAACGAGATTATGTTCTCATATAAATATAATGTAATACTAATTCATATGACATGTAAATATAATGATTCCATCGTGGCGCAGTTTGATAGCATCTAAGTGTAAGTGCGATTGAATGCGGGTTCGATTGCCACTCGGGAGAATGAATACATTTAAATTATTTTAATTTCTCCGTTCTGTTATCTGAACCCAAGCGCGGTATTTAGTTTTACCACTCAAAACGAAATGTCTCAATTTCAGGTGGAAAGTGGAGAATGGAGTATGTTGACACTAGGTTTTCTTTGACGACCCCGCTATGATTAAAAAAGCCTGAAGCTAATTTACATCTCAATATTTTTAGTAGAAATTCAGTCACGTGTACTCGATGCCTTCAAACTTAGATACTAAAATGTATTTCGCTACAAATTGCTCACTAACTTTGTTAACTGCCTTTAATTGAATGAAGCCTACAATAATAGCATCAAAGAGGCATCAACCACTGGAAACTAATTCAATTATTAAAGTAATTATATAAGGAGATTAAATTATTACAAAATAACTTGTCGTTGATGTCGTCATCGTGTTGATGCGATTGGTCGTGGGTTCGATTTCCACTAAGGGAAATATATACATACTATTTTTAGAAAACTTAAAAAATATTAAAACAGCGGGGTTCAAACCCGCGCCTCTTGCTAACCGTCCAAACGCTCTGACTGCTAAGCCATGCGTTCTACATCCAGCTATGTCGAAATACGATTATTACAGCTTATTTTTGTTTTCTAATGTTTTTCAATTTCCAAGAGTGTGACATTTTAAAAATGTAACAAGTATTATTTTCTTTTCTATATTCTGTATTTTCGACTGTAAAATGTAAAATAGAAGATTCATATTTAAAATGCCGTGAGTGCCCATAGTGCAGTGTGAGAGCGTCTTATTCTGTATACGCGATGGTTTTTGGTTCAGTTCATACTTGGGGGAATTATAATATTTTAATTATTTTAATTTCTGCCTATGGTGACAAGACAAAGCGTGACGTTTAGTTACGCCACACAACAAACAATGTGTCTCAGATACGGGTGGAAAATGGAGAACGAAATCACTGGGCACGAAGTTATCTTTTAATAACTGTAACACAGTTTTTTACTAAAGTAGTTATTATAATTACAAGCTGTTATAATTATGTTCAACAGTTTGAAATGAATAAAATATTATTAATATTATAAGTATCTGTGTAGTGTAAGAAATCGTCTAACAAACAATATCTATAAAGTTGTCGGAAAGTAGAGAATGGTTTTACACTAAGTTTTTTAGCTAACAAAAACTAGAGGTACGTCTTACCATATTTATATATGAAAAGCATATTTAGAAAACGTATAAAAATTTGAAAGCAACGGGATCCGAACCCGCGCTTCTTGGAAACTGTTTAAGAGGCGCGAGTTCGGATCGTTCAAAAGCGTTCAAATTTTTATAGGTTTTCTAAATATCTTTTTCAATTTCCTAAATGAAAAAGGATATTTCAATTTCCTTAATTAAAAGATAATCATTACTTCGAAAGGTCATCGAACCAACAACCAATCGCGTTTACAATCAAATGCTTAACCACTGCGCCAGAATGGTCTCTACCTTTACTTAAATACATAAAAGGTATTTTATAACACAAGCTCGGGGTAGATTCATTGAAAACACCACTATTATAATCCCCATAGAAAATGCGTATGTATTTAAAAATATACACGTACTAGAACAATGTAATATTGCGGTCCCACTCAACTTATTTGCTATTGTTTTTTAAACCACGCATTATGTCCGCGCAACAGCTACGCTCTAACATTAAATTGCTTTTGCTTAACGCTTTCTATGTATATTATAAAAATAGCTGTAGTTTTATGAATATTATATCGTTCTACTAGCGTCCTGCTCGCGGATTCGTCTGCGTTTACACGACTATAGCTGACTATTTAGTTTTTTCGCCACGTTCCCACTTATATCGCAAGCTTTACTCAAATTTATGATTTAATTTGTTGTAACTTCTTTTTATTTAGAAACTGCTTGAAATAAAATAAATAATGAATGTTAACCGAAGTTTACCAAAACACAAAAGACAAAACTATATTTAAATAGGTTCAACCATTTCTGTGATAAGCGTACACAAGCACACAGACAAACAGAAAAAAAAATACATTATTTTGAGTTCTATTACATTGATAAATGCCCCCAATAATAAATGTTTATATGTATTCCATGTACAGACAGCGATCGATAACATTTCTATTATATGTATACATTATTCATATATAAAAACAGATTCACGATTTTTCTCGCATAGCATATTTGTCAGAGTTCTCCACTTGTCAAACGAAAACGAGACATTGTTTATTGAGTGGCGGAGCTCAAAGCCGCGCTTTATCTTTGAGAGCGGAGAAATTTAAATAATATGTATTTAATCATTCCCCCGAGTGGAAATCGAAACCGTAATCAGTAACATTTACAGGCAGCTGTCCCACTGACCCACGTAAGCCTTCACATAAATTAAAAAGTTGTTCTATATTGCAGCTTCAGGTATCTCGCACTTAGCGCACTTTCCGTCATTTTTAGAGATATTGCATATTGAGTGGCGATTAAAACATTTTTTAATATAAAAGCATGCTGCAAGCTGCGTTTGAAATTTAAGTTTCAGCTTTGCGTTTCGTTCCAGTAGCTTCTAATGTGCCCTGATATGTCAGTTAGTATATGATACGTCAGGCATCTCACTGCTTTTTTTTTTATTCTCATTTAAACAGGTGATTCACTTAGGTTAGACTATGTTGCTCTGGTTAGAATAACAAATTATCTTAAAATAACTTCTTAAAAATACTTTCATACTTATATACACACTATATACGTTTGCTTATGTAAAGTTTAACCATACTATACACTATTTTAGCTAGATCTGCTGCAGGGTTTGTAAGATATAAATTACAAGTACCAATGCATTTTTCTCTCTTACTGTTTTGTTTCATAAAATAATATTTAATTTATTTTACTCTTTTAATAATAGTTGTTATTGTTTTTTTTTTAATCTAAGATCTTATTGCACGACTCGAAAAGACGCCATTATAGATTAAAATGCGACTGTCATTGTATCAATAGTCGTTTCGTAACGTAACTTAATAGCTAAAAGCCTCGTCCAACATTTCAAGAGGCTTCACTTAGCTGTTGGATGAAGAACCGGATACCAGAGGCCATATTACATAGAATGGAGAGTATCGTAAGAAAATTTCTCACTTTGGAAATTCAGTCACCAGTCGGCTAGGCACTTGTTCTGGTATCGGTTTTCAAAAGAAAATTATTCTTCACTTTAATAAAGCAGCACTTTTGATTGTATATATAATAATAATTAACATAAAAATAGTGCCGGGCCAGATACTAGCATGCAAGGTAATTCTGCTTAGGAGAGCAGGCGAGGAACTCATCAGTAGCTCTTTTAAAATATGATTTTAGAATAAGCTTGTAACAAATCGTTATTCCAAAGTGTTGAATTTTTTTTTAGGTTTAAGCTGTATGGTCATATGTGAAGAAATAAATATATATATTCATTTCTCCGAGTGGGAATTGAATTCGCAACCAATGGCGTTTGCAGTGCCGTACTGTACCACAGTGCTATGATGGCCTCGTAATGTATAGAATACTAGTGATCACCCACAACTTATTTTATTTATTACCTTTTTTTTTGCCGTGGAACTTCGTTAAATATTTATAGCAAATAACTTTTTAAAGTGTTATTTATACACTTAAAAAATTTAACAACATATGTTTAGAAAATGTATTTTTTTTTGGAGCGCAGCCGGATTCGAACCCTCTCCTCTTGAAAGCCGTTCAATGTCCCAAGTCCATACGTTCTACATGCGGCTGCGCCGAAATTCTTCAACGCTTAAATAAGTCGAGAAGTCCTCTTTAATTAAGGCTTTCTTACATCCCCCAAAAAACCATTAGAATCTTAGTTATTTATGTATATAAAAGAAATATGTAGATATAAATTATTTATTAATATATTATAAAAATCATATAACAGTATAATAAAAACAAACTCACTGAATCCTCAAATTCACTTCACCATTTCAGGTTTACAAAAAAGAAAATATTTAAATAACCAAGCAAAGCCGTACAATTTACCTAGTTGAAAACACATTTATTGTAGCCACGGTAATGAGCTCGCATTTTACTACGAACAATACATTCACATTTTTGTATTTTTATACATATACCTTCGTTGGCAATCGCAATAATAACGCATGAGAAATAGTATAATTCTTTGCAAACTCCACCATATCTTGTATTTCCTTGATACATTAATGGCATGTAATGTAGAGCGCCTTTTATTTTGTTTATATGTATTCCAAGTTTTGGCATTCAAGTTTTAGGTCACATTGGCTTGAAAATATATAAAAGAGGTTGTCTATTTGTATTTTAATGTTACTTTTTAATATTTGGCAGTGTGTTGTTAGTATTGAATCTGTAACTAATAATAACCAAAAGCCGGATATTTTTTCTATGGAGCTACTTCTTAAATATTTTGTATATACATACGTACGATCCGCTCGCGGCTTCACCCTCGTGAACTGTCGCTATAAACTGTAGCTATTAACCCCGCGAATTTCGTATTATCGGCAGATTTTTCGTAAAACAATGAATTTATGGAAAAAGTAAAACTTGAATGAAAAAAATTAGTAAAATGTATAAAACTCGGCGGGACTTGAACGCTGCGGGATTCAATCCCGCGCATCTTAAAAACCGTCCAAGTGACCGCTAAGCTTTGCGTTCTACGTCAGCCAACGTCGCACTTCTTATACGCTTAATAAAACGCTTAATAATTTTTTTTTGTTATTTACATGTCTATAAAGAGATTTTAACAAATTTATGGCACCCATAGATTATTCTACAAATTGCTATTCATTAAACATATTTAACTTTTTTTAAAGTATTAGTCACAAACTTAGTAAATAAAAAAATCATTTTTCAGTTTTATATCTTTTCTAAAAATGTATTCAACTTTACACCCACACTCACGAAAGTTTGAATCACACTAACGTCACGGTAAGTTAAATAAAAACTGGTTTAAATATTACCTAGGTTACCAAATAATTATTATTTGAGACCATATCATCGAGCAGTGTGACAGCGTCTGAAATTATACACGATGGTTGTGGGGTTCGATTCCCACTGTTTTCTACTCTGCTGATAAAATAAAAGGCAGTGCTGAATTCCGCCACTTAACATGCAATGTCTCGAATTCGGGCGGAAAATGGAGAACGGATAGTCTTGACACAAATTTCTCTCAGCCTACCTAGGAAATACGTGAAGCTGGAAAAAATACCAAATACACTCACAAAAATTTACTAAACAATTATTTTATAACGAAGCGCCTGTAGTTTCTGCAAATTAAAACTTAATGGTCTAAATAAAATTTATTTTCGACGTAAGCCCTCTCGAAACTTTTCCTGTAAATGCCCAACAGTTAACTACAAGTAGGTACAATATTTTTGAAAATAATTAAAGTAAAGCTCCAGCATTCATTTAAACGAGAGAAATTTAAAACTCAACGGCAAAATAGAGCAGCAAGCGTACCGGTAGATAATAAAAAATAAACAACTAGAACTGACAAAGTTATTTCAGAGGTTTTGAATGGTTTTTGACAGAATCTGTTGGAGAGTTAGAAAAAATTAACATCTAGTTTCGTTTGAAAATTATTCAAACGTGCATTTCATACACTCAATCCAAATAATAATAAAAGTTAGTAATGTCACACTCACGTCGTTGTTAAAAACCTTTTTTGTTTTCAACTATAGTTTTCAACGTAAAAAAATTATAGAATACTAGAATAGAATGTGTACAATGTTTCCAAAAATATTTCAGTATAAATTAATTACTATTCATGTATGTCAATATATAATAATTTACTTTGTAATGAAATAAAATATTAGTTTTATTATTACTTTTATATTTGAATACTTTATAATTTTACCAATATTTACTCGGGAGAAATTTAATATAGAATAATATATAAATAATTTGATATGTAATGAATTTTTAACATTTTTTTAAAGTGTTTATCACACACGTAGGAAATTCAAAAATATATTTTTTTGAAAACGTATAAACGCCGAAATGAACGCCGAATTGAACACCGCTGCGTTTCGCGTTTGAACCCAAAAAACAAAAATAAGTTGTAATAAAGCGTATAAGAATTTCGACGCAGCTGAATGTAGAACGCATGGCTTAGCGGTCAGAGCGCTTGGGCGGTTTTCAAGATTATTTTAGTTTCTTTTAGCTTCTCCCTTTTTCCCACATAGCAGGATGGTAAGAGAAACCTGTTGTCAAGACACTCCGTACTTCACTTTCTGCCCAAAATTGAGACATTGCATGTTGAGTGGTTTATGTAACTAAACTCCACGCTTTGTCTTGCTAAAGCGGTAAAACGAAAAAAATCCATTATTGTTTTAGTCTGTACTCTGTATAAATGCTTGATCGACCATTCATGCGATGATAGCACTTTAGAGAATATTAAGGAGTTGTATGGTACTTAGATCAGTTGGTCAGCATTGTAATCAGTTTAAGTATGATTTATAACTGTTTGGAATTTAATCTATCTAATAATATTAACAAGCTGCGTTGAGTTCCGCTACTTAAAACGCAATGGCTCGATTTCGGGCGGAAAGTGGAGAACGGAGCATCTTGACACTAGGTTTTCTCTGACTACCCTGCTATGCGGGACAAAGTGTGAAGCTGTGAAAACAATATTAATAAAATAATATAATACAAGTGAAAGAAAAACTTTGAAACACTTCTTAAGGAAATTATTTGAACTGATAAGTATGTAACCTGGCACAAATCAAGGTTGTATTCACAAAAAAATGCTATAACTAAGTACTATATTATCTTCGTATATTACAAAGTAGGTTAATTTTACTTTACTTATTGAATATTTTATCCACCGCAATAATTCAGTCAACAATTTGTCAGACAAAGTACGATGACAAATTAATCGATATCCATTCGAAGCTTGCCTTAATATTTCAAGCGTGTAAACGTTCATTTATCATGACATATGTCAAAGTGGTAACCCCTTCAAATTCGATTTAGTGTTTCTTTACTGTGTACTACTCTGTGTAATTACTCAAGTACTTAGTAGATGTTTTAAATGGTTTTACATAATAATCGATTTTTTGTGTTGAGACACCCTTACATTGTTAAAACATTTTGTTCTCCACTTTCCACCTAAATTTAAGGAACTGTTGTATGGAGGAACTTAAAGTTATGCTTTCTCGCACTAGTGTAAGGTAAATATAAAAAAGACTACATAATGATTAATCACTCCCTCAGTTGGAGATTGACCCCGCTAATGTCACGCTTATACTCATATGCTGTCCCACTGCGCCACAATGGCAATATATTATGTTTTTTTATTGTTTCTCTTTTTTTAAATTTAAAACACTAGGCAGACAGAACCTGAAGTAGTGGTTCATTTTTCTCCTTTCCATTTTTCACCTCATTTAGGTACTTTGCCCTGCCTTCAATTCTTACAAAACCTAAACACCTCACTTTGTCAATTTGGGAAGCATCTGATTTCATATACATACATTTACAAACCCATCACTACGAGTATAATACAACCAAAAACAAACGAACAACGCTTTTTCCCACTTTTCTCTTGATAAAAATATTTTTTTCTTTAAAATATGAAAATCTTAAAGCAAATTAATTAATCAGAATATTTATTATTCAGAGTTAAAAAGGCTATTAACATTTTTTTATTACATGTAAAAAATTTGACGGTTACTCCATGCACCGCCCGAAATCCAGACTTTGCGTGTTAAGTATATCTCTATTTTTTTATTTTAGAATTTTGGTCATTGAACATTGGTCAGCGTCGGACTGTAAACGCTATTTGTTGTGGATTTGTTCATTCGGGAAAAGCGTTTAAGATAAGCTTGAATTTTCGTCATTATTTTCAATAGTTTCAACGAATAAATTTCATGTAAAAAAAATGAGCTTGAAAGACAAAACTGTAAATTTAATTGTATTTCGTAATAAGTAGAGCGGCATCCAAAATCTACTTCCTCAATTTAGGCAGTGGCAGATATTATTGTAATTACTACTTATAGAAGGTATATTTATACCCACTGCGCCACGATAGGTTGTTAGTATATGATTTTTGAGCTTTATTTTGAAGAAGAAGGTTTTAAGCCCACAACCATCTCATCATCGAAACACATCTCGTAGACATATCTCAACTATTTAATTTGTCAACGGAATTATAGATAATATTAAAATTAATAAATAACATATTATTTTTTTATTAAAATTAACAAACAATATCAAATAACGTATTAATTAATAAATATTTCAAATAAATTTCGTAAAATATTAGGTATTTCATATTGGGAACTTACCTACGTGGCACAATACTGTGGCGACACAGATGCAGACGAAGTTCATGTCTGTTTTGTTCCTATAACAAAATAAGTAAATTTATTATTAATATTTATACTATTCTAAAATAGTGCAAATTACTTTCTTTTTCTCATTTTGTGAACATTCTCTATATTCTCCATATTATACATATTATCTTTACGCTTTTTCCCACAAAGCAGGGGGGAGTCGGGAGGACCAAGTGTCAAGGCATTTTAAATTTTCCCCCCAAAGTCGATATATTGTGTATTGAGTGACAGAACTCAACGCCGTACTTTTTACTCTCCAGCTTAATAAAATCGTTCCTCTCCTTGGAGTCGAATCTACAACCATCCTATCAGACGCTATCTCACTCACTGCGCCAAACGATCGTACCGATTACCCGGATTTACTCGTAATTTATATTAAATGCTCAAACCAATGCGTATTCTGAGTAACATGTAATACACAAAGTCTTATCGTCAGAATTTACCGACATGATTAGATCATTTAAATGGTTTCTGTTATAGTGACATTTAAACTCGTCTTAGTTAAAAAAGTGCCGGTAAGTCTTGTAAGTCGGTAAGTCTTGTACGCAAATTTATTAATATTAATTTAAATGGACGGAAGCCTCGATCTGTTTGGAATGTGAAAGTCTGAAAGTAAATTTTTATATGGATTTGATCTTTTCTTTTGATATGCAGTTAAGACAAAGAATAGGGCACATTTTTTTACGCCGATTTGTTAAGTTACTGTTATTTATTTATGAAACTGACACCTTTAAAAGAGACGAGAGCTAACATTTCGTCCTCAAGGCGTGCTATCGTTAGTAAAGTAACCTTTTATTATTAACACTGCTTTTAAAGTGTTATTCACACACTTAGGAAATTGAAAAACATATATTTAGAAAACGTATAAGAATTAGAACTCAGCGGGGTTTGAACCCGTGTTTCTTTAAAGCCGTTGAAGCGCTCTGACTTTCAAGAGGCGCGTGTTAAATCCCGCTGCGTTAAAATTTTTATACGTTTTCTAAATATATGTTTTTCAATTTCCAAAGTAATTTTTACCATATGATCTTAATTACCATCCTTTTTTTTAATTACAAGCATATGCTTGTACAGTTGAAATCGAAACCGTCCAAGCGCTGTAGCCGAGAAGTGCAGGTTGGCGTCACGATACGTTAAATCTTAAATCTAAGTGTGTGATAGCAATTTAAAAATATAAAAAACATATACATACATATATAATTTACTTTTTAACAACACTTAAAACGTGTGCTTATTAAAAATGTCATTTCACTACATAATACTAGAAAATCATGAATAAATGTAGTGCAAATCAGATTTCCTGCAGTCTAAAAATAGGGCGGTATACTAGGTCGGTGTAGTGGAAAATTCCATTTACGAGGTTACTTCAGTAATTAGACCGAAATGTACGTTAGATTCACACTCGCACCTACAATTTTATCACAGCGAAGCTGTTTTTTCTTGCTATTTTGCCTAATATTTTCCGATATGGATCGATAACGGCATCGCGGCACAGTTGGATGGAATAAATGTATAAGTCATGATTATGGGTTCGATCCCCGTTTGAGATGATGTTTATTGTATCTTCTACGTATATCAACACTAGCGACCCGCTCGCGGCTTCGCCCGCGTGAATTATAGCTGTTTCGTATTATCGGTGGTCTTTTCATAGAACAAACAAATTCCTGTAAAAGAAAACAAATAAATGAGAGCCTATGTTCATCCCAAAACCTCAAGTATCTTTATATAAAATTTAACGACATTCAGTTCAGCTGTTTGGCCGTGATGACGTCACAGACAGACAGACAGTTACTTTCACATTTATAATATTATTAACTCAGTGTTAAGGAACTTCGTTGAGTTTCGGTTCCAATTTCAAACATTGCGTGTTGGGTGATGAAATCAAAGCCACGCTCTATCTTAAAAGTAGGGAGAAATATTTATTTATTTAGAAAACGTATAAACGGTTTTCAAGAGGCACGGCTTTAAATCCCATTGCGTCCAAACGTTCTAAGTATATGCTTTTCACTTTCCTAATTGTGTAAATAACTCTTTAAAGGCCAGTGTCATAATACTTCGTTCATCGCTTTCCGCCTGAATTCGAGACATCTTATATTAAGTGGCGTAACTCAACGTCGCATTTTGTTAGAAACCAGTGATCTAACTCTTCAGTATAGTATAAAGATTTAATAATAAATTAGGATGGGTTAGAAAAAAAAAAGTAATAGTAAGATAGTACAGTAGAAAAATATATATATTTTCTTTTGATTTAGTCTTTCAGAGTATAATTGTAATGATACCAAGCGTGATAACACTTAGCTATTTATAAACGTACATATATAGTTCAAAGGGTACTTTCACTTGACATGGAAATAATAACTTAAGTCAACCGTAAATGTTTTATTTTGTATATTTCTTTCATCATGAAGGAGGCAAGAATAACTTAGTCAAGTAGGTAAATTTTCTATCACACTTTGAATTTATGTATTTCAGTTTCAAATTCATAATTTTACGCATCCAATGCTTGTTTGTTAAGATAAATTTTTGTTATTTTAACTTCAATCACATGAATTTCCTTTTTAAAATCGGCGAATTTCAAATTCTTAAATTGAAGCGGGAAGTGGAGGAGAGAATATCACTACGTAAAGTTCTATCTGACAATAAAACGAGCATATGACAAATAAGCATGTAGCTGTAAGTGAAGAGGTCATGTTGTGACCGAGAGGGTTCCTCTCTTTCAATACATACAAACGGTTACTTTACTCCCTGAGTGTCTGACAGACGACCCAAAGCGCATGTGACTGGGCGTAGAAGACATACATTTTGCTTGTTGTTTTCTTAGAAAATGTAGGGGACTACTTGTAGAGAATTTCCCCATATTCCCTAGCAAATGGGAAAAAATAGAACTGTAACTGTAACTGCCTATGTGAAGGAACTTACGAGCGATAGCTATATCGACAAAATGGAAAAAGTAATAAAGTGGAACAGAGAAACACAAAATTCCTGCAACAGTCTTTTTATGTATATGATGCAGTACTTTGGAACAAACTCCTCAAATCAATCTAGGAAAGCCCCTCAATTCTGTCTTTTAGGTCCTCCTTAAAAACACATTCAATTTCGAAAGCTGACAGTACTTATCATTAAAATGACTATAATATTACTGTTATATTATATTTATTATTGTATATATTGAGTTATATTATTTATATATAAATATATATTCGAATAAGTTTGTATGTATTTATGTGTATGTTAATATATATTTTATATCAGTAATATGTTTGAAATAAAACTTAATTATGTTCATTTATTGTAAAGAGTATCCCGCTATGTATTGCCTTCACCCCCTTGCACAGGTTGGCTGGAAGAAATCTCTTCTAGAGACAAGTCCACCGTTGCTAACTTTATTTCTGTAATGGAAATTGTTTTGTAATTTCTTAAGTGCAATAAAGAATATGTATAAAAATTTAAACTTATTTGGACACAAACTCGCGCCTCTTGGAAAGCGTCTAGATGCTCTGACCGCTAAACCATACGTTTCCAAGAGGTGCGGGTTCGAGTCCTACTACGTACAAATCTCTGAAGTGTATCAATAACACTTTAATTAATAAAAGTTATACTTACATATAAAAAAAATTAAAACTATTGTCACAGTTCAATAAACTCAACTTTTCATTATTCATTCCATACAAAGTTGAACCGACATTTCATAACTGTTCAGCAACATCGGCATCGAAACAACATATTTTGTCGAAGTTTCGACCTAAATACGTCAATTCGCCATCGGCAACTACTAAACGCTTCGAGGGGAATTTGGAAAAGAATTTTTCAATAAATGCTTATTGATTGAATGATTTTAAAGCTTTTTATTAAAATCTCATGGTGGACTGGCGGTGATCAATGGACAATTGAATTTCAAAGAATAGAAAAATTAGGTGCCATTCATTAGTAGTTTATTCTTTAGCAAATTTATAGTGAAATATATTCATAGAGGTCATCGTGTCGCAGTGGGATAGCATCTCACTGTAAACCCGATTTAGGGTATCGATTCCTGCTCGAGGTAATTATATATAATGTTTAATTTTATATGTATGATGTTTAATTTTATGTGCATAATGTTTAATTTTATGTGTATAATGTTTAATTTTATGTGTATACTGCGTAGCACTGTACCACGAGTGACAGTGAAGCTTGCTTCGTTTCACGCGGACATGGCTTGACGGTGACATTTCTAGAATCAAGTTCTTCAATTTTGAGGCAATATGTGGCAAGTGGCAGAATTCAATGCCACACTTTATCGAAACAAAGTCGAAAACTTCGATTTCTTTTTAAATACTTGACGCAGTGGGTACAATGTCTTCCTTTGCTCGCAGTGGTTGTAGGTTCTATCTCCACTCGAAGGAATGACTATACATATGTATATTACTATCAGTTCCTCTGCGCTTTGGTGAGCCAAAGTACATTGTTGGCTTGTGGCATTCAACATATAATGTATTTTAAGTGGATGTAAAAATAAATAAGCTAATCAAATAAATGAAATTGGAGTGTCTGTTTGTAATATTAAAGTCTGTCCGTCTGTCTGTCTGTAAGCGGTTGTCTGTCTGATTCTGAAATCTGATTTTGATGGGGCTTTCACTGACCTATAGCTGATAAAATAAGGAGTAACTAGGGCTACTTCTATTTTAGATTTCCACTCAGACAAAACCCGCGGGCACAGCTAGTATGTAATTAAGCTAATAATATGCGTATTAGAATTTCGATGTAGTCGGATGTAGATCGTAAGGCTTATCAGAACACTTGGGAGGCGCAGGTTTATATTCCTCTATGTTAAACTTTTTATACGTTTTCAAAAAATGACTTTTTTGTTATTCTTGGCAATAAAATAATCTTTCGTATTAAAGATTCACAAGATTTCGTGTCAAGATAATCCATTATACCTTTCTCTTTATTAAGAAATAATATCTCATGGGTAGCGAATCCTGCTTCGTTGGGATTTTGACTTTCCACAGCAGGCTAGTAACAAGTAATCACGTATAGACGCTCACCTAAATGGGAATCGAACCGAAAACTACCTTATTTACAGTCACTGTGCCTCAACAATAGATTTATAATGGAATAATTATGTAAATATATCGAAAACACATTTAATACGTTACCAAACATTTCTAACATAAAATTACATACATGAAACATCAAAGCGCTATTCATCAAAAGCTCTATAAAAACAAAGCTTAAACAGATATTCAGTTGGGCGTAAACATGATAATAAAACTGAGGGTCGTATCACCGAATGCGATCAACACCTCATGAATAAATTTGCAAGAGTTTTCCGACTGATATAACATAGTAATGTCTTGGGTTACAACAAATTTGTATGAAATTGGACTTGCTGAATTTTAGGCCTTAATTTTACAAAATAGATTTTTGTTACTATTTCGTCTATTTGGTGAGATTGTATGGAAATTTGTACGATTGCAACTTGAAATTAGAGTTATCGTGGCACAGTGGTAGCACAGTGGGTGCGAGTACGATCCCAACTCGGAGAAATATTGTATTAAAGTTTTTGTTTTTTACTCATTGATATTTAGTTTATTAAGTTACATCAAAACAATTATATGATACACATACAATTATATTATTTGTACAATTTTTGTGATTTCGGTCTTTATTTATTTGTTTTGATATTATTTATTTTGTGCACGAATAAATAAAAAAAGTAATGCTCTGCTCTGGTAAGAGAAAACGTTGCGTTGAGTTCCACATTCATGATTTTGGGCGGAAATATAGAACAGAGTGACTAATCTCTAGATTATCTTTGATTTTCCTGCTATACAGGAATATGCTGGTTTTTTATTGCTTTTTTCTATATACAAGGCAAACGAGCGTTCGGGTCACCTGATGGTAAGTGATCACCGCCTCCCACGACCCCGTGTAACAATAGAAGAGCTACAGAAATGTTGCCGGACTTTAAGGTGGAAATAGACGCGCTTTTTGAGACACCCATATCGAATCTACTTGGAAACACTGCCGCTGGTAGGCTATTCCACAGTTGAGTGGCACGGGAAAGAAAGTTCCTACAAAACCGCACATTAGCAGAGTGCCACATATCCAGATGGTGAGGATAGTATTTGAGACGTACTTTGCGTTTAAAAAAAATCAGCGGCAGGACTAGTGTACCCACCTATGGGGAGACGTCCCACAATATCGATTACAATCACTTTACTCCATTTAACGCCGGGTAGTCTAAATTATCGACAATCTCCAACTCACAGACGAATTAGAATCCTTAAGCATACTAAAAGACACTGTTGGTTTTCTGTCTGTATTCTACGGTCTACACCCTTGTATATCGGGTTGCATCTAACGCACGTGGTTAAGGTAATTTTTCCCACATTCATATAAATCGTAAAACAATCTTCATCCTAAGGTTCTCGGTATGCTACGATTTGAGAACTTTCAAGCGTTAAGTATACAAATACCTAGAAGCCAACAGAATTCCTTTGACATTTCCTGTTGTAGATGCCCATAGGCAAAAGTAAGCAATTAGTATCAGATGGTTCTTCTGATCATTTGTCTAGTTTTTCAATAAAAAAATATATACTATATCAATACATAACTGTTATATCTTATTACCAGGTATTAAATCACGCTTTCTTTATAAAAATCCATTCATTTCACTTAACAACAACAACAAACCGCTGACGTTCTTTCTCTTATAATATTAAAAATATACAAAAGATCTGAAGATTGCTATCTCTAATACTTTGCAATGCGATACGAAAACGAATACAATCGATACAAAATAGATTGATTTATTCTTCAAGTTAAATATAAATGAAATAATATTTTTAATTTCTTGTTTTCGTATTACATGAATAAATTAAAATAATTATTGATAAAAAACAATTAATTATTCAACAGTTAACTAGTTTCTTAATAGTTATATGAGATTTGTAATTCAATTTGCAATTCCTCCTTAAGTGAAACTTTTTGTATTGTGATTTATTAATTGTAAATTGAAAAATTTATATATTCAAAGTTACATATTTTAAATCGTCCACGCACTCATTTGATTAATCACTATATATTTAGCAAAGAAGCCCAAGACTACTAAAGTTTACAGTCTTTTTATAGATTTGAACACACGACCAATCGTATTTACAGTCAGAAGCTGTCCTACTGTGCCATTATAGCCTTATAAATCATAATAAACCACCAAAATTATAATTAAAGTATAATAAATATGATACAATACATACATACAAATAATGTACTAATATACAAAATACAAGTTGTCTAATTAGCGAACTCAAGAATCCGATGGAGTTTTCACGTTGGGCATTAATTAATTATTACCTCGAAGGGGAACCCCATTTTCATTACAACGAACTTGTTACCAGTATCACGAAATTTTGTTGCGTCAATGACGATGTAAATTTTACAATATGTAGATATGAACTTCAAATTCATGTTTTTGAATTTCAAACATTATTCATAAAAAATATTTTTATCTAACAACAAATAAATTATAATAAGCGTACAAGAGTTTCGACGTATCCTGATGGAGACGTATGGCTTAGCGGTCAGAGCGCGTGTACGGTTTCTGGTTTTAAAGAGGTGCGGGTTCGAATCCCGCGTTCAAATATTTCAGAATCATTATTCCTATGGGAAGATAATGATTGAATAGGCAAAATTTGAAATACGATATAATATTTAAAAAAACATTAATTTGTTTTGTGTATGATTAGGAAACATAAGATATGTAAGTAAATTTTTTTTGTGCTAATCTATGAGAAATACATTAAATCTATTGAGCAAAACTATTGAGCAAACGTGATGGCTGTGGGTTCATTCCCTACCTGGAGTAATAATTCTTTGGTAATTATACCAGATCTTACCACTAGACCTATGTATTAACAATGCGCGGTGTTGAGTTCCTCCACTCAACATACAATGCCTCAAATACTACTAGGTTTTCTTGCTATCTTGCTATGCAGGAAACATGAAGTTACAAAAAATTAAAATAATTTAATAAATTAAATTACACGCACTACTGTTGTACCTACACGTTTGTATAAAATGGGTACTTAACACGTCAACAGGTCTACTAGTATATTGAAATTGGTCATAAATTTAAACATTGTTCTAAATTGTATTCTAAACACAAGTAGACCTCGAATGTTTAGAATGAATTAAAGTTATTTAATTATCAAAGCAAAGTTTCTTGAACATTTATCTCATTGTTATAATAATTATAATTATATTAGCGAATAACACATTAAACATCTATTGGCGCTATACAAAGCCCAGTATTAGAAATTGTAAATTGTATGAAAAGTTGCAAAGCGTCTCAAAAGTCTCTCCATAACTTTACGTTTTATGGAAGATATTTTTTTCCTTCATACGTTTTTTCCCATATAGCAGAGCAGTCAGAGAGAAACTAGTGTCATGACACTACGTTCTCCATTTTCCGCCTGAAATCAAGACGCTGTGTTTTAAGTGTCGAAACTCAACGCTGCGTTTTATCTTAGGTACCACAGCGGAGAAATGAAAATAATTTGAATATAATAATTCCTTCGAGTGGGAAACGATTTGACAACCAATAGTGTTTACAGTCAGAAGATGTCTCACTGAGCCACGACGGCTTCAAAAAAAATAGTACAATTCAATATATTTATAAGTGTAAAGCTTACAAAACTCGACCCATGTCAGTATAGTTGACACATGACAATATTTGAAAGTCAAGAAGTTTAACATTGTCGTTTAAAGGTCTTTTACTATATAGTTTCCTTCTCAGTCGCGCACTCGTTGGCGCAGTGATACAGCGTCTTACTGTAAACGCTATTGGTCGCGGGTTCGAATCCCATTCGGGGTATGATAATATTATAAATATTTTATGTCTCCGCTGTGGTATTTAAGACAAGGCGCTTAACACGTAATATTTTTATCGCTTTTGCGGGCGGAAAGTGGAAAATAGAGTGTCTTGACACTATATTCTCTCTGACTGCTCTTCCCTTTTATTTTCGCGTCCGTTCCCGAATTGAAAAGCACATAGAATTGTCCCTGTCCTTTTTTAAAAAAACCCAGTAAAGAAGCTTAATTAGGGGTTTGGTTTTAGCAGATTAGAAAATATATTTTTAGGAAACCCCGGAAACAGCTATAGATATTCCATTTTTTCAATCATTCAATCTATTCAATCCTCGCTTCTGGTGCACGTTGGTTACCCTACGAATCTTTTTTAGATCTTGCGTACTTAAAAAAGAAGTTTATTATTTATTCATAATGGCACTTCGGACAAATATGGATGGTAATTTATATACGTTTATTATATTTCGCTTTTACCGCGACTTCGTTCGCGTGAATAAAGGATCTTAACAATGAGTCTTTTTTTTGGGTGAAGCACTGTAATAAATTAAACAATGTTAAAAACTTCAGATAAAATTGATTCATATTATTCAAATAAAGATTATATAAAACACACTATAAATATTTTATCAACAATTGAACTTAATTCAACAGTAAAAAGACATAGTTAGAAAACGCGGTTTAAAATCCGGCTGCGTTCAAAATTTTATACGTTTTTTAAATATGTCATTTTTAATTTCCTAAGTGTGCGATTAACACTTTAAAAAATGTAAAAAAAAGAATTCTATGATATCTCCTAAAATATTAATTGAAATTAAATGATGTAAAGGGAGATTTTGGTAGCAACTAAAGTTTTAAGCAGCGTAAGCAACTGAAGATGTCATAGGAGGAATATTTTCCCGGTCTTGCTATATTTTTACTGCTGTTCCGCTCCTATTGAATGCATCGTGATTTTATATAGCCTATAGCTTTCCTCGATAAATAGAGTATCTAACACAAAAATATTATGTGAATTCGAAACAGTAGTTTCTGAGATTAGTGCGTTCAACCAAACAAACAAACTCTTCAGCTTTATAATATAGGTATAGATTTCTTTTAATAAGGCTTTGAAGAATCAAGAAAGTGTCTCTAAGTGTTCTCTAAGAGAGTCCAGATTTTTTTATAATTAATATTAAATTCACTACGTTACGCTTTTTTTCGGAAAATACTTTGAATAAAATGATTTCATATTACTTTCCATTAAAACCACACATTTTGTTATTTTACATTCGAGTTTTTTACTGCATAGCATAGTAGCCAGCAAGAACCTATTGTCAAGACACTCCGTTTTTAGCTTTGCCACGATGGTCTCCACTACCAAATTGATATTTAAAATCAAGATTTTCAATCAAGAATCAAGAAGAAGAAGAACTATATTCAATAATATAGTTCTTATACTATTATATAACTTTCTATCTTATATCTATAACTTTCTATCTTTCTATCTTCTATCTTATATATATAACTTTCCTCAATAGGAAAGTACATTAGGAACTGTCCAGGAATACTATTCTGATGTTAATGTGTGGAATTAAATGCTGTTTATGCTTACTCGGGAAGCTAATGATAGATATGAAGTTATTCTAAAATCATATTTGAATAGAGCAATTGTTGAGCTTTTCGCCGTCTCTTCTCAGCAGAACTGCCTTAAGAGCCGGGGGTAGCTGCTGATAGGACTGATAATACTGGCATTTTATGTTAATTGACGATTTGAAAGTGCTTGTAATAGCCTATTTCAATAAAGAATATTTTGATTTTGAGTTCAAAATAAAATAATAATATATTGTAAGCAAAACTGTCAATTTTAGTATTTCTAAACACCACTTACACAGAACGATGAACGAACGAATGGAAGGAACTATTGCTTAAAACCTATAAAAAAGCTCTTGCAAGCTGTCATTCGGAGTGAATTGTGGAAGAAGTCACATCATAAGAAGAAATTCTGTCCGTTTCACTCCAAAATCCTGGCAATATAATATTTAAACTAAAAACAACTTTTCCCACCTACTAAAAGTCATAAAACTAACCATTTCACTGGACACCTGCTTAATAACGCATGGTTTCACACAAAAGCTCTTTTTAAACTGGCCACAATAGACACCCAGGGGAAATTATGTCGTGCTAAATACGTTGAGAATGATTTATGGTAACCTAAAGCTAGCTTTATATTGTAATTTACGCATGTAAAAACGTACAGTGTTATTTTTGTTATATCATATCTTTTTTCGATTATTGTATATATTGGTATTGGATTAGTGATACTGGTATATTTTTAATTTGTAGGTCTATGCTTAGTTTGCGTTCAGTAGTATAGGTGTATAACGATTAGTGTAAAAATACTCCGTTCTCTATTTTAAATTTAATTTTACGATATATATGACTAAATTGTTATAAACGATGGTTTTATTTGAAGATAAATGGTCAATAAGATTATCATGTCTACCTAATATGAAACAGAAGATGTACAAGAAATAAAAAACAAAATGAAACATGAAGTATTTGTGTATTTTATTAAATATACTTCAAATTAAAAATGGTACGAGATATGTTTATGCTTATAAGATTAAAATTAATATTTTTCTTATATTTTGTATCGCCACGTATTCCGCTTGAAATCTAAACATTGCGTGTTGAGTAATGGAACTCAACGCCGCGTTTTGTCTTTGGTACCAGAGCGAAGATGCAAAAATATTTATACATATAATAAAAACCAATGATGGAAAATATAATGAAAAAAAATATTACTGGGGCATTTATCAATGTATTAGAATCCGACGACGATAAACCCGTGTTTACAAGTAGTCCGTGGTTACAAGCGTGGTTTCTAAAATGTATTTTCGAATATACACGATTAATCTAGCTAAAAATTGTTTTATTTCATCAGTACAATATTCTTGGCCTAATAACTTTCCATATTAATATATTTTTAATATTAACTTTAAATTATTCAAGTAGCAGATCTGAAATCAATCGAGGACTTTTATCATACATACGTATATACCTTGTGTCATCAATGATTTATTTTATATTGACGATGAAAAACAAGAGCAATCGGCTTATTTTAATTTCTTATATATTTATTATATAGTATCTATGGCCGCGACTTCGGCCGCAAGAAATTTTAAAATAGTAGTGACTCCTTATTACGTCACCTATCTGCCAGTAATAACCGTCAACATCGTCCTGTTAAAATCGGTTCAGCCGTTCCACAGATTATTCAAAACAAACACACATACAGGCAGGAAGACAGACCGATGAAATTTGTAAAAATATTATTTTGTTATATGTACCGTGTAGATATACATAAATATTCAGTAAAAAACTGTTGTTTTAATATTACTTGTATAGATTATTTACCTGTATAGATTATATAAAAGCGAAAGGTCATTCATCACGCTATACCGAAAACCGCTTGACTCACTATGGTGAAATTTGGCAGGGAGGTAATTTATAGTTAGTAGACTTCCGTTTAAAACGGATTTTGCTACAGGACTGAGTTAAGGAGGTCTTAGGACTTTCACAAGTTTGTATGGACGTCCTTCATTTAATACTAAAATCTTGAAAATTTTCACAGAAATCTCCATTACTACGTTACCGAAGTCGCGAAGAACAGCTAGTTACGTATACTATGCTTATGGAGCTTTCCTTAAAACGCTTCATAAGCATTCCACTGTCTTAAATAACTTTATGTATTCAAGTAAGCAAAAACAAATGAGATATTGACTTTGTTTTTATCAATTTACATAGCTTACTCAGAAAAAGAGGACTGTAGGGGAGGGGGAAGTTTACATAGATTTTATATTCGGAGTACAAAAGGTCCCTATGTTTGTTCGAAAACAGGAAATGAAAATAAAGTACATACAGTTTATCATTTAATAATAGCTTCCACGGTATTTATGTTAAACAGTTTTCATGAAAATATAATATTTGTGGTACTTGATAAATTATAGCTTAGTTATTGAATTGTTTAGATTAAAGCTCTCCCGTGTAGTTAAAGCTGAGTGAACTTTCAGTGTTACGACACTTTATTTTCCTAATATCGTTTATTTTAGAGACATAACGCGTATTCACACAGTAGTAAAGTAGTTGCGGGGCACAAAGCTGTATTAACATAATCATATATTGTTAGTGGATTCTTTATTGGCATATTCTCTGTCTGTATTTTTCAAGTGTTTCAAGGGTCAAACTTATATACTATGTTTTCTAGTAATACACTGTTCTACTGCGCCCTAATGGCTATGTATATCCAAAGTAAAAGATTTAAATTTCACTCATATATATAAGTACCTATATAGATATGCTTCAAATAACTAACAATTTTTTTTATATTATTATGGTTTTTAATTAATCAAAGTTCTAGCTCAAATGCAGTAATTCAGCCGGCAGTATCTCTAAATTGGTGAAAAATAGTAAAAACAATACATTTTTGTTTTATTTTAACTAAAATTTATAATAAAATGTATAATAAGATGTATGCGTAGTGTGTAAAAAATTGCAAATTCAAAGGCTTTTGCGACTTTTTACACATTTCCAAAATGAAACTATGTTTATATGAATAAAAAATATTTTAAACTGGTGGCGTTGGTTTATCATTTGTTATAATTATTATATCTACTGACAAACGAATGCCACCTCACTCTACCAGCGACTACGGACTACTGTTTAGTGTACATGTGTCTAAAATGTATTTTCGAATACCAAAATATACGCGATGAATTCAAAATAGTACATTCAAGTAAAACCCTTTATATTTCTATTTCCATAGTGGATAAGGACAAATAAAAAGTTAGTTTCAAAAAATCTTAAGATATACATAAACAAAATCCGAAGCTTGGTCTCAAGACGCACGTAAATCTTGACAACTTTATTTTGCGACCCTCGTCACATAGACAGTATACTATGTGTGTGGGACAAGCTTGTTATTGAAATGTTACAGTTATTATGTGATAATAAGTTTTTTTATGATAAATAGTATATCTGTAACAATACTTTTTGTATCACCTTTTTATACGACTTTAGATACATGTACAAATATATATGTATCTAAGTTCTTATAACAATTTTGCCTAACAGGAATCGAGAACGCGCTTTTTAGCAACTAATCCGTTAGTTCGGCAATTTTTTTTAAACATGTTAAATCCTAATAAGTTCTTTGATTTTCGCGATTATAACACATTTTGAAATGAAATTATTCTAAACGGATTAGTCGCGTATAATTTTGGTATTCGAAAATACATTTTTAGAATCCGACGTTTCGAACATTTTACCGTAGTCCGTGGTCACAGGTAGACTGTAGTCTATTAATTGCGATTAATCCGTTTAAAATAGTTTCATTTCAAAATGTTAAATCCTGTGTACAAACACACACAAGTGGTCATCGTGGCGAAGTGTCTCAAAATACGTTGATTTACGATGATTTGGTGTCACATCTCTCCCTCTCTCCTCTCCACGACTAAGCGTGGCGATAGTTTGAATATTTAAGACGCAATAACTAAGCTTTACGTAAAAAATGGAAATCCATACAGAGGAAATGAATATAAAACCTTTTTATATTTTCTATCTGTATGACGACGTCAAGGCGCATTAGTATATGACAAAATATAATATGTTGCTGTTGACATTTATATGTACATATGTACTTAAATATATACATATGTATTCATTAATGTTGCAGTCGTAACTCTAAGCCAAACATTAATATATTTGGCTGAGTCTTTCAAAAGTAATCTTAAAATATCAAAAGAGCCTAGAAACTTTTACATAATTTTTCATTTTTATCATATGTTGATAATATGTGCTGTTTCGCCGGGTGATTGAATTCAAAATTTGCTCATACGTCCGATGACAGACATCATTTTCATAGAATTAACAACTTATTTACTTGCCTGAATAAACAACCAGAAAACTGGAAAAAGTTTTAGCTCGTACTTATTAGTTTTTTTTTATTTTTTTTATTGTCTTCACGCTTTTTCTCACAAAGTAGAGTAGTCAGAGCGAATTTCCGCCCGAAATCGAGACATTGTGTGTGTGTGTGGAAAAGCGAAACTCAATGCATATATATATATATATATATATAAATTACTTAATTTTTCTACTACACCTTTTCTCCCAAAAAGAGCTTATTTTAAAAAGTTTTAACTTGTAATAAATATGTCAGCTGGAAAAATATAGGATACGTTATACTTTTCATACTTTGGGCACTTTGACTATTCCCCACTTACTCTCCAGAGAAGTCAACTTTGTGTACGCTTTGAGATATCGCATCATTCTAGGATATGTTCGAGTACTGTAAATAGCCACCATATTTTTAACATACATTAATTATTACATAATATTAAATAAAACCGTAGCGCCTTAGTTGACCGGTATTTGACTGTAAGTATGATTGGTCGTGGATACGATATTCACTCGGTGGAATCTTTATATTAATACGTAAAAATAACTATTTCCACCTTTTAAACGAATCCATTAGAAATAAATAAAATGCCAGGCGACATTACCAAGCGTTTGACAATGACATATAGTTCTGTTTAAATTGACATGCACGTTGTTATGGCAACGCACAATTACGCGTCAACAGGGCTACTAGTTATTATTAAAAAAACTGTGTTAGCTTTCAATTACTCTAATTTTGTTAATGTCAATTAATCTATGAAAGAAAACTTTGCAATACTATTGTGAACGCCTGCTTTGCTTGACAGTCCAGTTTTGCGTCCTTAAGTCTTTCTAGTTTCTTAAGTTTCACGTTTTGCCCACATATAGGCATGGTCGGTCAATTTTAGAGAGATTGTCTTATTAATAAATTAAAATAAATAAAATATAAGTACACAAGTCAAAAAAATTTAAAGGACTAGAATTAATTATACAACAACTTTTTCGTTACTTTCGATTTCGAGCCAAATATATTAAGAGAAAAAGTAGCATCATCAATGGAAATACTGTAATATTCACGAATGTAAATTTTCAAGCAAATTAGTGAGTCAAAATAGAGTTTTCTCACATAACAATTAATCAAATTAAAATATTAGATCAATATTTATGATTTTGAGGCCATCGTGGCATAGTGAGACAGTGACTGACTCTAAGTGCGATGGGTGTGGGTTCAATCCCCACCCAGGGGAATGATATATTATATAAAAATACTTTTCAACACTATTCTACACGCAATGTTTTGAATTCAGACGGAAAGCGGAGAACGGAGTGTTATGCCACTAGCTGACACTAGGTCTCTACCTCATACTTTGCGGCGATACTATAATAGTTGTAAAATTATAACAAATTTTGAAAACATCACGTTGCCATAGTTACTAATATATATACATATATAAATATTTAAATATTTGTTATTATTTTTTAAAATTATACTTAATACTATTATAATCTATAGAACATAATGTATATAATACAGATACATTTATAACAATGACTATTTATGCACTATGATCATAACTGAATTAATATGTTAATTATATTTTAATTCTTTGTCTATTAATTCTTAATATTATCTTCAAACACTTCTATAACAATTTATATTGCTAATGCATTTATATTTGCATACTGATTTTGATGCTACTCTTTCATTGTACAATAAATCATTGAAAAAATATTTATTGTACATACACATAAACTTACCTTAGATATAACTTAAGCAAAATCCATCAATATTACACATTTAAAATAAAAAAATAGAAAGACACGTAAAAATAAATCGCAACATTTACGTTCCCGCCAAACACAGCGGTTTCAAAACAGCCGCCCTCTCCGAGAGCTAGGGCATCACTGATCTGGGGATGCTGGGGAAATATGATATATCATAGGGTCGTATCGTAGTAGTAATTAATACTTGCTTTTTTAATTCTTCTTTTAGATTTGTAGGCAGAGAAAATCTAGTTTGAAGACATCTAGGTCTCTACTTTAAAGGCATTTGAAAAACTTTGAATTTTAATCTGAAATTATATGAAAAATATTAAAAATCAAACTTAATAGAATAAAAGCAGTTAAATTTTAAATAAATATATTAATCGAATCCAAAGTAATCACGTGTACATTCAGAAATTCATTCAATTTAGGGTGTAAATAAAATTAATGACAAATCGAAATCCTCGTCTCGTATAGCTGAGGTGGTTTGCAAGAGGCGCGAGTTTGATTCCCACTGCGTTCCAATTTTTATACGTTTTCTATAATCGTGTTTCAATTTCCTAAGTATGTGAAACATTTACCATTTCCTCAGTATGTAAAAAAAACATCCTCGAAAATATCCTCGTATAAGCTTAAAAAAAAATATTATGTAATGATAAATGTTATCGTAGCGCTGTGAAACAGATGACTGTATGACCACGATAGTTGTGAGTTCGATATCCACGGAACGGATATTTTCATTTTTACTGCTTGCGCAAGACAATGCGTGACGTTGAGTTCTGTACTCGAGGGGTTACCATTTCCCTGGTCTAGTAAAACAGAGCGCGGCGTTTAATTTTGCCACTCTATACGCAACATAATGTGTCTTATTGTATAGAAAATATTGGAGATATTCGTTATTTTGATTAAATACTATGACTGTGGGTTAGAATTATATTCGAGGGAATTGTAAGACAAAGTCATGTAGCTGTAATACACATAGAGACATACACACTACAAAGTTTATCGTTGTAAAGGTTTTTTTATTAATTTTAATCAAACGTTGTTAGTTTAGTTGTATTGTAATTTTTATAATAAATTTAGGTAAATGAAATGTCATAACGTAAGCACGGCAAGTATTTTACAAAAAGCTGGACTCTTTGGACACAGCTTTTTATGGCTCTTAAAAGCCTAGCTGTAAGTACTAAAAATGTAACAAAAAATTGATATTTATAAAAAAGGAATGATGTTTAGAGGAAATTGTGGCGCAGTGGAATAGCGTCTGATTGTAAACACGATTCGATTCCCATTCAGGGGAATGATTTTAATTAAAATATTTTTATTACTCCGCTTTCGTACCTTAGACAAAGCGCGACATTGAACTCCGTCACTCTACACGCAATATCTAAATTTTAGGCGAAAAATGGAGAACGGAGAGTCTTAACAAAAGTGTGAAGCTGATAAAAAAAAATTAAATCAAAGGTACAAACAAAATATATGTAGTGTGTATTAAATATTTAAAATAACCAAAAATCCACTAATAGTAATAAGTTACAATGAAACATTAGCCGCATCTGTAACACTAAACAAAATGTCAAACACATTCAAATTTCAAATCATATTTTACCGTCTACAATTTACATGATATAGTAGTGTGTAGAGCCAAAACGCTGTCACGTGGCTTTGCACAATGCTAGTATTTTCATTTAAAGCGATAAATGGTGTGGAAACAATTATTCTTTGTTTTTTTTAAACTCTACTGTAGTGTAGGCTGATAAATAGAGTCTATCTACATACACCTCTACACAATCATTCTTCACTTTCGTTCCATTTTTGAAACACTGTGTGTGCGAAATGGCAAAGTTCAACACCGTGGTACTTTTAGCAGAGCGAAAAAAATAAAATAAGTTAAAAAGAATAATTCAAACGAGTGGAGTTTGAACACACGACCGTCGCTTTAGTAGCAGATTCTGTTGAACTGTGTCACAATGGTCCTAAATAGAATTTTGGTACTAAATATCATTTATCATAATGTGAATAAATTATGAGGAAAATGAGTATTTGTACGCTTTCAATTCTTTTGCAAGACAATTAGAGAGAACCTAGTGTTGATTCACTCCGTTCTCCATATTTCGTTTCTATAGAAACATAGAGCTGGGTGATATATTGATATATACACCGTGCTATATAGACAAGGAAATATAAAAAAAATGTAAGCACTTTCTCGACTAGGAATTGAATAATGTTCAAGCAGATACGTATTTACTAAATTCACTTCACTTTTGTCACTTTAGTTTTAATATTGTCTAAAACGAAGTGTTCGCCGTCGTAGCATCGTTTGACAACATTTGATTAGAAAAGTGACTGGTAGTGCGTTCGATTCCCGCTTGGAGGTATGATTATATTTAAAATATTTCCAAGTCCCCCGCTCTGGTAAGAGATAATGAGGCATTGAGTAAGGCCATTGAACATGTAATCTCTGGATTTAAGTTGGCGAGTGAAAAACGTAGTTTCTTGACTCTATGTTCTTTCTAAGTACCCTATTTAAAACGCGGGAAAAAGAGAAAAAAGGAGGAGAGTAAAGTGAAACAATATTATGAAATTATACGAAAAATCGTATAAAATTTCTTTAAAAACATACGTTTTGCCAAACTATTATAAGATAGACTAACATTCAGCACAAAACCTGTCAATATTGAATTAGGAAGAACATCTTTTATTTCAGCCTCCAATTACCCAACTCCTCAAATCCACATTTTTTCCCGCGAAATTATTAAGCGCTGTGAGCTACATCATTATGAAGAGCGACCAACTTTTGATTTGTAATTCATGAAACCATTAGTAACTCGGTGCAAACTTAAATCGACTTGCCTTGTACTGATATACAAACTTATATTGCTGCCAGAATATTTATTTTACTGCAAATTCATCCTTATTTCCATCGGTTATTATGATTTTGGATAATTCCCACCAGCAAATGAAAGTTGGTAATGAACTACAAAGTGACATTGACAGAGTCGAGGGTTAATCATTTGTTTAAAGTTCGATTTTAGATGACAGAAATTGATTTAGCAAATGATTATCTAGTTTTGGTTGTTTAAACGATTTAAGGAAAGGGAAATATTGTTAATAATAATAGTAATAAAAACTCTTTATTGTACATCCACAATTAGAAATAAAGACAAAATAAGTTAAATAAAAAACAACATGAGAAATGGGAAAAAAAACAAAAGAATATACAAAGTACAAGAATACTCGAATCTTGTAAAATAGGCGACTTTTTCGCAAAAGTAGCGATTTCTTCCAGGCAACCTTAAGGTATAGGAAATAGCAAATTAAGAACAGGATAATGTAAACAAACAGCAAAATCAATATATTATTCGTAATTGTTGTTTTTTACAAATAATAATTCCTAAATTACCATGATTCAGGGTTCATTCAGATCTACATGAAAACTACTGACTCCCATCTCCATGTTTCATATAATACAAGACTTAGTCTAATTATAAACATTCCCACTAAAAATGGGCTATTTATACCAACCCTGTTTTAAGGCAGTCCATTCTTTACTGTCCATCCAGTTTTTGAGACATTGCGTAGTAAGTTGTGGAACGCCAGCGTTAGTCTTGCTAAAGCAGGAAAATAAAATTATGTTAAAAATAACTTTCCCTAGATTTGAGATTGTATCCTAATAATCAGCCACTGTTCCACTAGGTTACAATAGTGTTTTATCAAATTTTAATAGTAATGATAGCGTTAATCGGTAGGCCAGAAAACATATTAATAAAAGCCAGTGACTTCGTTCTCCACATTTTAAGTGACACAATGCAGGACATAGTCAAATTATAATCAACTTCACGCTTTTTACCGCATAGCAGGGTAGTCGGGGGTAACCTAGTGTCAAGACACTTCGCTCTTCACTATCCACCTGAAATCGAGACATTGCTATATGTGTTAAGTGAAGGAACTCAACGCTTCACTTTGTTTTAGGTTTCAGTAGGAGTGGAAAAACAAAAATATTATCATTCTCCTGAGTGGAAATCGAACCCTCCAATCGCGTTTACATTCAGACGCTGTGCCACTGCGCCACGATGATCTGTAAAAATAAACAATCCCTCTCATCAAACCCTGTCAAATTATTAATCTTTAAAAATCACACTAATTTCTGAGAACTTTACCTAATTTCAGATCTTATAATACGGTCTCGAGTCTAGACGATTTAAATTCGTATCAAGATCACCTTTCCTAACTCAATTTCGTCTTCCACTGATGACTTCTTCATGAGATGATCAATAAATTATAACGTATAGAGTAGGAGTAGGAGTTATAGCATAATAGGAGTTATAGTAGGAGTTATAGCATAATATTTTTTAATATAAACACGATGGTTGAGGGTTCATTCCCGCTCTGGCAACATAAAGTTCGGCCATTTAATGCGGAATTACTCGAATTCCGACTGAAAGTGTAAAATGGAGTGTCTACACACTAGTTCCTTTCTACCTTGCTGTGAGGGAAAAAGCGTGAAGCTGTGGAAATATTCTTTTAAAACAAAAAAATTATTTACGTATACAGCAAATATCAGGGTGAGATCCTGATGTCGGGACATTCTGTGCTACCGCCAATTTTAAGCACATTGCATATTTGGTGTAATCCAACGTCGTACAATATTCCGGAGAATTGATAACAATTTAGTATGAATTTTGAAACAAAACTATTTTTAACCAGATTAATCGCATATATTGTTGGTATTTGAAAATATATTTTAGAAACTTGACGTTTTGAACACTGTACAGTAGTCCGTATTTACAGGTGCATCGGTTAAAAATAGTTTCATTTCAAAATGTGTCTATATCGCAAAAACCAAAGATCTTATTAATTTTGTATGAATTCTCAACAAAATCGTCTTTGTCTATAGCAATTTAATGACAGCTCTAGACAAAAATAGAACCTAGAATCAACCAACTATTATAGAACATGCAATCTCAAGTGTATCTACTTTTATTTTATTTATTATTTTCGATGAAAAAAAAACATTTAATTAGTGTGGAATGCAAAGTAAAAGAATATTTAAATTAAGTACGTGTTATTGTATATATTAAAAAAGTTCTCAAAATATTATTTATATTCCCAAGAGCCTCATTAAAAGAAAAATTAGGCAGCCCTGTCTTAAGGGATTAAACCACTAAACATCGTGTGTTGAGTCATGAACTACTCAATACACTTTTACTCTTTTTCCCTCCTAGCATGTTAGTCAGAGAGAATGAAGCGTCGGAACATTATGTTACAAAACGTGCAGTTAGATATATATATATATAAGTAACCAATAAACATGTATCTTAAAAAAAGATATTTAGAAAACGCATGACAATTAAATCGCATAATATAAAATAAAAAGTCTTAACTGAACAATTAATTAAATAATGTGATAAATGCACAAAGGCAGTCTTATAACTAAGATATGTTTTCTTCGAGGCAACCTAAATGTAAGAATCTACCGAAAATATCGGACTTGTTACATATATAAACTATCACACACAATATATAGCATATGTATATATATATATATATTAATGAAATATATATATAATAATATAAAAAATATATTAATGAATATGGCCATCGTGGCGCAGTGGATCAACGTCTGACTGTAAATGTACTGACTGGACTGCGTTCGATTCCCACTTCGGGAAATGATTTTATATAAAACATGCCCATTTATCCATTCTGGTATATAAGACAAATTGCGACGTTGACTTCCGCCACTTAACTGCCAACGGGATAGTCTGGACACTAGGTTCTCTCTGACTACCCCACTATGCGGGAAAAAACTTGAAACAAATACTATGAAACCAATAAATATAAATATCTTTAATATATTTTGTCAATGGACGGATAGTGGAAAGCGGAGTGACGTATCACTAAATTTAATAGTAAATATATAACAAATAAATTTATTTAAAAATATATTTTCTTAATCAACAATACCCACATTCAACAAATTTCTTGAATGACACGAAAACTCGATTTAAGTTCGCTCGGAAGTTGGCGATAAAGTCATGAATTACGAATTAAAGTTGTCTAACTTAGATGAGAAAACAGCTTCATCAAGATATTTTGCCTTATATTATACAAACAAGGTCACTGCAGAGTGACAGCGTCTCACTGTAAACGCAATTGGTTATGGGTTCGATTCCCACTCAGCGGAATGATTATATTTAAAATACTTTCATTTCTCCGCTCTGGTACCAGACTGGTAAAGACAAAGCGCCACATTGAGATGACCTGAGAGACCTCTCAACACGCAATGTCTCGAATTCAGGCGGGAAGTGGAGTCCAACTACATTCTCTCTTACTTCCCAGGTATGCAGAAAAGGCGTGAAGCTGAAAAAAAATACAAGAAATATATTTATCAAGCAATATATGTATACAAAACTATTCCATTACTTGCTGACAGACAGACAACGCACAGCCCAAACTACTGGGCGTAGAAAAGTTAAAGTTTTACATAGCTTTGGTTTTTTAAAGAAGTTAAGATATTTATAATTGATTTCTTAAAAATCATACAAAAACGGGAAATCAACAGGTGTTTACATTTTACTTTCAAAATACGAGAGACTGATATAGTATAGATAAGTTCTATCGAGGGTCATAGTCCTTCGCAAATAAAGAGTACGCAACGACCGATAATTGATTCGTAATATATCCATACTAATCCTTACTTAATAATATTATAAATGCAAAAGTAACTCTGTCTGTCTGTCATCAAGGCCAAACAGCTTAACAGCCGCGAGCGAATATATTACATACATACAGGCCACCCGTATGTACATACTACTATAACAATTTATTGCTAGCACAGAACGCATGAGCATCTGTATTCTCTAAATTTTAAGTAAATACAAAAATTCTGTATTTATATTTAGAAGTATATCTGTACTATAGTAAACAATTGTTTTACAACAAAAGTACAGATATTTCCTAACTTAAGATCAGAATTCAGTCGGCCTGTCGGCCTAACCAAAAAAGGATTGGAACCCACAAATGTTGCAGGCCGGATGTAACTGTATCACAATTAATTTATCAGAATTAATTTATCAGAATAATTTTAACAGAATCTAATAAACTGCCATAAATAAATAAATATATACTCAAAAAGATGATAAAGCTGTTTTTAAGTTATAAATAGCGGCCAGCAGCAGTCATTATAAACTTCGTTTCTAACTTTTATTTTCAAGCCACAATAACAGACTGAATCTAAAATAATTAAAAGAAATAATAATTCCTTGAAGTTCCAACATAATTATTAAAACTTTAAGCGAAAATTGTTTTTTTTTTAACGAAAATAATAATGAATACTTGAGATAAACTTAAATATTTACTCCAGTAAGCATAGAAATAAGTTCATTATTTAGGTTACCAACTAATAACCAGTATAAGACTAAGACCAAGTACGTATCTCCAAACCACCGTCAGCGATTTCTTATTTGCCTCGTCGACTGTATTTTGCTTTCTGGTGTGAAGGATTGAGACTTCAAGTTTTCAGTATTGATTTTAGATTTTATTACAATTGTAGTTGTGGTACAGTACATTCTTCTCGGGCATAGCTAGGGCGCGGAGAATAACATTATGTATACAATACACGCTCGTACACGTCCGTCACTACTCGAGTGACACTTAATACTGGGGGAGGAACTCTGAGACAGTTCCTGGGACTTGTAACCCATAAGAAATCACTTCCACTGCCCAAGCTCCTTTTTCTACCTAATACTTAATACAGTTGCGTTAGAAGTGACACAAGGACAAAGCGTTACGTCTTGTAACGAACACTACCTCAGCATGTTTATATGAATTCAGATAGATAAATAGTTTAAAATAAAAATAGCATTTGAAACTTCAATAAAATTTTCATATTTTATTATAAAAGGATAAAACGATATCGAGACTAAAAGTTTCGTTTTGGTATACGAATAATAAAATTTCCCAAGTACTCAAGCCGAGGTCTATTAAAGTGGAAGATTTTATAGCATCAACTCCACAAGTCCATTCAGAACGAAGTGAGCAGTAAAAATAAATTGGCGAATAAAAAATATATTTTTGAAGCGACGCTTGAGATTTTAAAAGTTTGACTATCATAGCGAAGTTTTTGGATCGCGATTCGTTCATTTTACTGGGTTTTTCTTACCATATTTGGTTAAGAATTATTATTTTTAAATAATGTTTATAAATATGTATATGTATTTAGATATACTGTGTATATTTTATATATTATTGGCTATAGCCAATATATAATAATGCACACACAGTATATAATAATACACAGTATTATGATATATCATAAGATATCTATTTTTCATAAATTATTTTGAAGCAGTCGTGGCGCAATGGGACGGCATCTGAGCGTAAGCACGATTTAGTGTGGATTAGATTCCCGTTCGAGGGTAAATCACTATATTAAAAAATATTTTCATTTCTCTGCTCTGATACCTAAGGCAAAGGCTAAAGCGTGGTGTTCATTTCCGCCATTCAACATGCAACGTCTCTATTTCCGGACGAAAAGTGGAGAATAGAGTAACTTGACACTAAATTCTCTCTGACTAGTCTGCTATGTGGACAAAGGCGTGAAGCTGCTATATTGTATAGATAGATAATATTATAATAAAGATAAAATAAAAGAAAAAAATATCTATAAAATAACTTAATGCGACTTAAAGGATAGTTAGTTTATTTGAGTGTGGTTAATTAAACGTTTTCTCTTGAATAGAATTAACAAATTTGTTTAATGTAAAGCTGTAATAACGATTAAGAAATTAAATAATGGTTTTTTGTACTACATAGATATATTTACATTAACAGAGAGAATTAACTAATCATTCCGATTCCGCACATTTACATATATTTTCCGATTCCGCCTAGATACATAAAGCAAAATGATTAATAGACCGTAGAAATTTTCTTTATATAATAATTATCATATTAACTATGAGTAGATCGGTTTTGTTTACTTTCTAAGTTAGGCTTTATATATGGATGTGACGAAGCTTACGCCACGATAGTAATGAATGGCATTGACACCCAAAGTCAAACAAACTTCAATGTAATATTGACGTACTAAAGTGAAGTTATATACAAACTGAAGTTTGGAACAGTTCAATTTTACTATTGAACGAACGAACAAAGAACTTCCAAATGCTTATACGAGTGTAATTAAAATAAGCATACCTGTTAGTAGGATCCGAACTGACAACCATTGCGTCCAAGCTTACTGCTGCTGACTGACTTGTAGCCAAGTCAATTGTAAATTAAAATGTTTTCTCAAATGGGGCTTGAGCTCAATGTCGTATGCATATAATGTATAATTTACTACATTTGTTATCTATATTCACACAAACACTCACACAATTGATTTCTAAAAATGTTTTTCACTTTCCTAAGTGTGTGAATAACACTTAATAAATAGCATCGCTTGGCAAGAGAGATGCCAAACGATTGTTCGTAAAATAATATTTGGGTAGCAGAAATTTGTAAAAATCTCTCTATAGAGATACTAACACGTTATACTTACGTTAAAATATTTTACATTATATTGACGCGAAAATGAGAAAACACAATGACCAATCATATAAAAATGGCAGATTCCAAATTCAAAAGTTATATTTTTGTTTATTTTTATTTATAACAGTATTCATGGCCAGACTAAGTAGTAGCCATTATCAAACTAATCTAAGTGTATTTTTTTAAGTTTCAATAATTTTTTTATATATATATAAGTGAATATACTATTACCCATGTCTATATAAGTGTCACAACAAAATAGATTATTTTTCTGGCCCTACCTTGTTTCACTTGTAATAAGCAATTAAATGTAAATATATCAATACAAATGTCTCAAACTAACCCACTGTTGTTGGTTCTGGAACTGTCAAACCGCTTAATCCCTGAGGAGTTATCACTTTGACTTTCAATGACTTGTATTGGGATAGTCTAATTTATTGGAACATTTGGGACAGGATTGACATAGCGTTAAATCTTATACGAACTTCTAGTATAGTGTACCGTAAAGGTTCTTTAAATAAAAAAGGTCAATTACTCTCACTAACTCCGTTCTTGATTTACCGCCTGAAAAATAATCATTGCTTTTTATATATGCAGAACTCAACGCCGCGCTTTGTCTTAGCAGAGCGGAAAAGATGAAATTAAAAAAAAGTTAGATTATTTAGAGCATTGCATATGAAAACATGTCAAATTTTAGAAATACATATTATTTAGTGATTTAAATAATTTTTCTATGAAAACAAATCAACAGTAACGCAACTTAGATTTGAAAATTGACATTATAGTGTTTTATTTAAATCTAAGATATTCACTTTGCTTACCGCAACTTTGCTTTTAACTTTTTTATGTACATACTTAAATTATTTATATTACAATTACTATAATTTTTCTTGTACGAAAAATTGCGATTTTGAGGTCTGTTAAAGTCGGGAATTGCGATGAGAACGAAGGGGCTTGGATACTACTCTCTTTGTTTGCTCTGTTATACAGGAAATAGTGGAAAATACAAAAACCAAGAATAAATTTTTTTTTTCATGAATTTTGATCAATTATCATTATACGTATGTAAAATATATTTACAAATTAAGAACATTTTTACAAAATTTAAGTACGATTTTTTATCTCTCTATTTTTACAAAATCCTACTAAGTTTTGCCATCTTCTTCACCTTGAATGTCACTTAGGTAAAAACAGTCATACAAACTTATACAAATTAAAAAAACTAATCACCTAAATTTCATGATGGAGTTCTCACTTTACGCAATATGTTCGTAATAAATAATTCAAAGTCAGGGAGTTTATTCCAAAAAATCTCAATAAACAATTAAAATTTCCAAGCATCATGCATGGTCTCGACACAAACAGCTAAATGTTGAAAATTTCTAGCAATTTGTAAATGACAATTTTAAGTAGAACAATAAAATACTCTATTGTTATCGCGAGAAATTGGAGCATCAACGAATGTGATTAATATTATCTCAGTGTTGGATGCCAGTTTCTTGAAACGGATCTTGGTGAACAATTTATCTTAGATATTAAAGTATTTTTTTAAATCGTGTAAATGTTCTTGAGTGATTTTTCTTTACTTCTTAATGTTACTGACATCCATTACGGATGATAATGAAATTTGTCGCTTTTTCTCTCATTTAAAACTAGGTAAGCTTCCACTGTCTGCATCTACAATTTTTTATGGAATAAATAACTTATGAAAAGTTATTTTTAAAGTATATACATATTTACACAATAAGAAAATTGGGACACATGGCTTCGCGGTCAGAGCGCTTGGTTTCCATGTGGCGCGGGTTCAAATCCTGCTGCGTTCAAATTTTTATACGTTTACTAAAAAAAATTGTGAATAGGGTGTTTATCGTTAAAAGGTGCTATTTTTATTTGCCGTAAAGACTGTGAAGCTTTTTACAGTATTCGCCTTTTATTCGGTGTCAGAAATTGATTCGTTATTCCGAAGAGTTCTTGGCAAAACTCTCGTACTTATAGTTCTACTTTTAGAGCGCTTGGCCGGACCAAAAGGCGCGGGGTCGAATCCCACTGAGTTAAATTTTTTATACATTTTCTAAAAATGTTTTTATACTAA
Organism: Podotricha telesiphe; assembly: GCA_038994665.1. Taxonomy (NCBI): domain Eukaryota; kingdom Metazoa; phylum Arthropoda; class Insecta; order Lepidoptera; family Nymphalidae; genus Podotricha; species Podotricha telesiphe. The sequence continues at coordinate 599,193 of JAOYRR010000375.1, read as the reverse complement.
AACATATTTGTAATACTAACAAAGCAAACAATGACGCTACTGAAAAACGGCAATGCATTTTAAAAGTACTAATTCAAAATTACAATAACCGTTATACTATAATCTCACTTGTAATTTACATAATGTGAATAGTACAATGAAATTTCGCAACATTAAATTCTGCTTTAACAGAAATAGGTATAATAATATTATTAATTATGGTTATAAATGTTCGACACCTCAATGGCGCTGTTGAAACGTGTAGCACAAGGCAGTAATAAGTTCGATTTCTGTTGATGCTGTTTTATTATTTCTTATTTCTTTTATTCAAAGATATAGGCACTACAGACAGATATTATTGTTATATTATGCAAATATTATAAATGTAACTGTAATGTAGCTGTAACTAAATTATACTTGTGGTGCGATCTAAAATGTATTTAATAATGATTGTTTTTATTTTTGAATTCTCTATGGACCGCCTTAAAAAATATGTTATAAAAACAAAAGGGTGCTTATAAAAAATTACAATCACTTATTTTCTTTAATAAAGTACTTCAATTATTTGATTTTTAACAGCTAATTACATTGATTATTATTCAGAAGTAAAGCAATATTTAAATTAAACTATGCATGTTATTTTTCTACTCTACTCATTTGTACAACCACATTAATACTATAATATGTGAATCCGGAGGATATTTAAAATTTCAACTTAGACATTTTATTCTTTCTAATGATTTTTTATGAAAAAAAATGTAATCCTTTTGCTAGCGTAGCAGGGTAGTCCGAGAGAACCTTGGTGAAAACACTCTGTTCTCCACTTTCCACCTGAATCCGAGATATAGCGTGTTGAGTGGCGGAACTCACCGCCATGCTGTGTTTTAGGTAATAAGGCAAAGAACTGAATATAATTTAAATTTAATTATTTCTCCAAGTGGGAATGGAACCCACAACAATTAAATGCTGTCCCACTGCGCCACAATGAGCACAACGTATTAATATATAATTTTATTTTGCTGTAAAAATTTAAACATTTGTGTTTTATCAATTGCCCTTATAATTGGTATAACTGGCTACAGACCAGTGTTTGCAGTAACTGCAGAAGTCTGTACAATGTAATATCATGATATATTGAAATGTTGAACATTTTCATGTTATACTCCTTTGAAGTCATAAGGAGAAAGGAGTGTCTTGACACTAGGTAACCTCTAACTTCTCTCTTATGCGGGAAACAGGGTGAAACTGCCGTTTAGGTTTGAGGAACTTTGTTATCGACAATGACAATGCCACTTCTGGGATGACTTAAAGTATCTAATACACAGTAGTAATAAAAAGAACTTACATCTATATCTATACATATAATAAAAATGTAACTGATCGCTGTCTGTACATGGAAGATATATAAAGAATATATTATTAGGGGCATTTATCAATGTAATATTTTTAATTTAACAATTTATCAATGTGATAGAACCCAAAACAATGATTTTTAATTTAATTTTTTGTTTGTCTGTGTGTTTGTGCACGCTAATCTCAGAAACGGCTTAACTGATTTCAATGCAATTTTAAACGCAACTATTATTGTATTGTGATAAGCGTCCCTTAACACTTAGCGTTTATTTAATTTTAATCGGTTCATACATAAAACAGTTACAGCCATATAAATTACAAATGTGGACAAAGTTTATGATTTAAGTGAGAACGCGGGCGTGCGAAAGAACGAAATAGCTTAATCATGTAGTTTACGCAGGCGAAGCCGCGAGCGAGTCGCTAGTATAAAATATAAGTAAGAATAAAATTAACATATAAGTTTGATTTATATCTAAGTCTACGTTTTGTTTTGTAAATATTCAGCTAACTGTTTGAAATGAAACGATATTTTTTATATGTGAGGTATTTTCTTGTACAGCCGCAAACCTTGCTTAGTTATCACAGTGCAAAACTATGATAACTATTAGCAATAAATAAAATATAAATGTTTGAATTTTTAGAGCAAAATAAAATTATATTATGACAAACTTAATTTGTTCTATGTTTGGATACTAAATGGGGAAAATAGAGATAGTGATTTATTTTTAGCTTTAAATATAACATAGTGTTGAGATGTTTATTGTCAATAACTTATATTGGAACCAGATATGTAATATATTGAGGTCGTGTTTAGCTTGCGATATTAACCCCTGAATTGATATTTCGATATAGAAAAGATAATTAACATCAGCGTACAAGGAGAAAAGACAGTGTAAACTTAGTATATAGGAGGGGGTACAAAATTGGGCCCTGCGGGACTCCACAAAAAATTGGTTATGTATTGTTTTAGTATTTTTTTCCAAACTTAACTGTCTGTGTTCTACCTGTGATATATGACTTAAGTATTTTTAATGCGTTCTCTATGGTATTAACTTCTTAAGAAGTAACCGATGACTAACCATGTCAAAAGCTCTTTTAAGATCAATAAAAGCACCTAAAGCTATATTCTTTTGGCCAATGTTTTGTTTTTATTTTGTGACTAGATCGATTATTGCCATGGTAGTATTACTTCTAGGTTAAGCCATACTGGCGGTTGGAAATAATTTTTAATTGAATGTAAGTAAATTAATTTCTGTTTTGTATCTGTTATGTATTTTTTTCTATCATGTAATTTTCTTCTATTATGTAATTTTTTTCTACATTTTTTACTATTACTGGTAACTAAACTAAACACTCAAATGAGAAATAGGCACCATTTATAAGTTCATATAGAAAATAGTAGAAGATGTTCATTAAAGTTTCAATACTGGTAGACTAAAAATTTGCATACCGTTATTTTTTTTTTGCTTTATGAATTTTAGTTGGATAGGTAAATATATACTCTAAATCCTTAGTATAACACACTGAGCTGCGTTTTCCGCCCATATTGGAGACATTACTGTATTAGCGAACGTTAGAAAATTTACAAAATTGCTAACTATACAAATAATACTAACTCCTCTGTAAATTGTTATTTCAGATCGACTTTACTATGTTATATATTTTACTTATTTAGAGGCCAGGCGCAGTGGAACAGGCCGTAAACGCAAGCTCTCAGGCGTTACTACCAAAAAAAGTATAAAATAAGTTGTTAATATAATAATGACAAATTAGCATCTGAAGTTTGTATTCCACAATATATGTACTAAATTTTAATTTTTTGTTTAAATTTTATGTCATGATTTTACAATTTAATATTTTTTTATTTCACAGGAATACGAAAAGGTTACTTTGAAAGTTGATTGTTCCATATTTCCATTATTATTCCTTAAAACAAGCCTGGTTTTAAAAATGTTATGAGACACATAGAGCTTAGTGTTACTGTACACTCACAAAAAAAGTCCTTGTAATTTTGCTTTTATATTCTGAATAAAAACTAAAATATATAAATTTTACACGTCAAAAGTTTCACGTACTCGTAGAAAACAGTCAACTTCACTCAATAGAATCCCGGCGGAGGCTTGTACCAACTTTTGACAGTTCAAAGTGAACCGATAAGCTTTAAATGACGGGTACTATCGAATCGAGCTTATCACTTGAAATATAAAACATTATACATTAATTTATATTAGTAACTTTGTATAATAGTTTTTATAAAAATATACTTTTCTAAATAATTTATTATTGCTAATGTAATAATGTACTGGAAGCTCAATAGGATGACACAGTCTCGGCACAATGTATATTGGCTTGACTGCATATAAGAGTTACAGGTTCAAATTTTACTAGGGGAAGTATTCATTTATTATATTTTTATTTTTTTTTTACATTTTTTAAAGTGTTATTCGCACACTAATTAAATTGAAAAAATACATATATAGAAAACGTTTAAAAATTTTAACACAGCGGGATTTGAACCCGCGCCTCTTGAAAACCGGTCAATTATTAGAACTATTCATTTTCATAATACAGATGTGTATGTAACCTCCCTCGTCAAAGCGGTATCATGAATTTCCTTACAATTAGTAAAAAGTCATCGTCTGACTGTAAACACGATGGTCGTGGGTTCGATTCCCATTCAGTGAAATGATCATTTATAAACTATTAACATTTCTCCACACTGGTAAGATAAAAAGTGGCTAGCCTTTGCCTAGCCCCAAATGGCCGCAACGAAAATGGAGAACGAAGTATCTTGACACTATCTCTGACAACCCTGGTATGCGGTAACAGTGGATAATTGAGTATTTTGTCGCTAAGTGTTATCTGCGTTCCGGTAAAGTAATATGGGAAAAAGGTTATATATAAAATTATATTTTCGTTTCCCAGGCCTGTTTAAACGAAGCGCTGCTTGGGTCGTATTGACTCCATATTGACTTATTGCTAGATTTCAATAAATTTTCACATACGTATTAGGTAACGAATATAATTAAAAAAATAAAAGTCATCAGTCATAAGTTATAATTACAAAACAATTGCTATTTTTCTTTCAAAGGTATAAAAAATAGTATTATTAAACAAATCACAAAAGATATTCCCAGCGCAAAGCCTCGATGATCAATACAGTCGTATAGCAATTTCAAAATGGCGTAGTTTTAAAATGAATGATCCAATATAACTCTTAATCGTAATGCGACCAACAATACTCCATTGTCTCATCTCTCTTGATATACAGGCGCGCCTTAAAATCTGTACGGTGAGAGAATATGCGAATAAATTATGTACAATTTTACCACGCTTTTGTCTACCTTTCAATATTGGAACATTTTAGCCCCCTTTTCGACGACTGCTTGCAAAAATCTATTTGAATAAAGAATATTTTAAATTTGAATTTATTTTGATGCACTTTTTCCTGTTTGTTTTTTGAAAGATTAATGAAATTTAATATTATTTATAAAGAAGATTAATAAAATGAATAAGACACACCCTTTTTTCTGTTTGATTTTTGCAAAAGATAACTTTGATTTAAGCTTGTTTGTTATTTTAGTTTACACTAGGCAAAAATAATTTAGTGTTGGGAAACTCCTTTCGCCAACTTTCGTCTATTTTAAAACTTGGTTAAATAGCTAGGCCAATAATTACGATTTGTTATGTTACTTCTATATTTATATATACTAATAGCCCCGTTGATACGTAAAGTATTTGTTGCCTTAACAGCGTGAAATTCACTTAATATAAAAGTCAAACAAGAAATAGTGTGTGTCTTATTTATTTTATTAATTTAATAAATCGATTATTAACAAAACTATAGATTTTCCGCGCTTAATCAATCTCAATATAAATTAAATGTATACAAAATTATATTGATTCCAACTGGAAGAAAGGGTTATATTACAATAATTATTGTTTTATTTTTTTCTCTGTGTCACTAAGTCTTCTTTAGCAGCTGAGAAAGAAAAATATTAAGCTATATAAATTACAATTATCTGATGTGAAAGTCTTAGAGACAAGAAAGTTACCACCTAAGCGATAGTTCTTATTATTATGGGAAATAGTATGTCATAAACTCCACGCAAACGGAGTTGCGAGTATCAACTAGTTTATAATATATTTCACTGGTCTGATACAATAAAATATTTATTAATAAGTTTAATTTTTCTTCAAAATAATAATATGTTCTAAAAAACAAGGTAAACATAAATTTGAAAATTGCACCCTTATCTAGCGAGCGTACTGCAATTATATTCGCTAAGGGAGCCGAATGAATGACGCAGTAAAACACAGAGTAATGTTGCACAGATACTTTATTTTTTAATTTAATATAATTATCATATTTTGTACTAACTAGGCATGAAAGTTTTCGTTACGAAGCTATAACGGTTACATATCCTATATGAAGATTTTATATCGATATCGAAAACCAGTTTCAGATATCAATATGGTAATCGAGAATTAAAACATAACTATAAGTTATTAATAACGTTTAATATTAAATATAGGCTTAGTACTTACAAAACAGTTTTAATTTACTACTCTAAATTTTTATACAATGATTAACTTTTTTTAGCATTTAAAAATAACCAATTAATTTGTCTGTGTCTGTGTTACTAGAGGCAGATCTAATACATAAGCTTTGTACTTCTAAAGTACGTATATAATGTTTGGGAGAAGTCACAGAATACAATCGCAGTTTTTTGTGATTTGTCTAAGGCTTTTAACGGCGTGGACCACGACACACTAATACTTAAACTTAGTAACTATGGAGTCCACGATAACACTTATGATTTTATTGTTTCGTAGCTTACTAACAGCATAAAGTCGTCAGGTTGCTATATAAGGATGGGTGTGCCAAAAGAATCGATTTTAGGGCCTTCCTTAATTTTAATGTACATAAACAATCTTCCATTTTATGCTAAGAATCCATGTGATATTATGTGGTTTGCTGTTAATACTTCTTTAATTTTTAAAGATAATTATATAAATACAGATAATTTTAGAAATTAGTGCACTTCCCAAAATACTTCCTGGTTGGCTGCTAACAATTTGGTATTGAAGGCGAAGAAAACGAAATGTATAGAATTTACTATGCCCAATGTAAAGAGACAAAAACTTAACTTTGAAATTCTCTCAAAAACTTAACTTTGAAAGTCTCAATTATGAAATTATCAATTTTCCTGACTCCACGGTATTTTTAGGAATAAATTTGGATTCGAAATTTCAATGGTGCACCAACCTGTCTTCCCTTATTAGTAGACTGAGCCCTGCTGCGTACGCTGTTAGAAAAGTTGGACAGCCTACAGACGCTAATACGGCCCGACTTGTTTATTTTAGTTACTTTCATAGTACCGTACTGAGCTTATGGAATACTACTCTGGGGCAATGCTTTAGATATTTCAATAATATTGGTTATTTAAAAAAGAGCAGTGTAGGCTATGTACAGCATGGGAGCTCGGGATTATTTTGCGTTATTTTTTTAATGAAACGGGTTTCTTAAGGTTGCATTACAATATATCTACAAAAATATTTTGTTTGTCCACAAAAATATACACGATTATTTAAAAAATATTGATAAGCCCGGTTTAAATACAAGACGCAAAAATAAACTGATTACTCTTTGTTTTTGCCTTTAAAAGGTGAATAAATTATTTATGTCAAAAGTCACAGACAATTTCAGACTTGCCACTTGAACAATTTATAATCCAGATTTAAAATATATTGTTGAGGAAAGACATCCAATACAATGACAGAATAATATATGTCCTAACGCACAATCAAGTTTTTATTTTAAAAAAGTAGTAAGCCTCTAGTCGCTTTACCTAGTTATTCTATGAAACAAGCAAGTCAGTCAGTATTGAAGAGAGTCAGGGCAACAAATAGCCATTGTTGGGGCGGTACCATCGCTTTGCTCTAATGTACAGTGATTCGCTTCAAGTGCGGCGTGAGTTCTTTACTAATATAAGTGTATGGCTAGGGCTTTTTTGCTGATTGATAAAGATAAAAGGGTTGGCATTTAATTGTTGTATATGAATTTAGTGTCAAAACACTATGTTAAATGCATTTTTTCACACCTTCCTCATATATTAGGATAGACAAATAGAAATTATTGTTAACATACTGTTCTTATGGAATTTTAATTTTTTTTTTATTTAGTTCTGGAAACGTTCCATTTAATATAAATATTAGATATGTAATATTAGAATTTTTTTAATATACATTTTTTATGATTTCTTAATTATACACTGTTTAGGTACACAGAGAAAATCTAGTGCTAGATACTCAAATTTCCACTTACCATTTGCCTCAGCGTATTGGGAAACAATAAAACTTCGCGATGTCTAACCAATTTTTTTTAATATTAGTAAATGACCACTTAAGCCTCAGCCTAAAATTATCTAAAGAGGGTTTAACAATAAATAAAAAAAATTATCATTGCATCATTAATTATAATTATTTAAAGGGCAAAAGCATAATAGAGAATCTTTTATACGTACGATATATTTATATAAAGTTTCAAGTACTCTTCAAATTTTGTATGGTTCGCTCTCGTCATCTGTTAAATTATCCTGATGTGAATGTTTATAGAATTAATATAATAGCACTCTAGATATTATTATTTTTACATTACATAGAATATAATTGTGCCATCGTGGCAAAATACTGCATTATTTACTTTCTTTCCGAATTCTAGATATTGTGCATTAAATGACAAAATTCAACGCCGTGTTTTGTTTAAACAGAACGGTGAAATATACATACCTATACAATTTATGTAATTTCTTAGTCTAAAATACATAGAGTGCTGACAGGAATTTCTAAGTAGTAAAAAACAAAGCATTGTTTCAAAACGCTTTCTCAGTCTAAGCCACAAAAATATGGAAAAGGATAGAAACCGTAGTCTTTCATACAAGCGTATACACTTTACTAACATCTCAACTTAGCTGAATAACTTTTGTATCCTAGAACTCCAGACATTACATCTTGATTGTAAGTTAGTATCTTAGAATAGAACAAAGCGCTCCTTCAAGTTGAAGAAACTCATGTGACAGAATGTTTACCAAACATTTATTGTTTTTGCGTTGTTAATAAAGATATAAAGTTAGCCATTTTTATTTACATTTAACACAGCCTCTGACTGTAAACGCAATTGGTTGTGGGTCCAATTACCACTCAGAGGAATGATTATATTTAAATTGTTTTTATTTTTCTAGTCTTGTTACTTAAGACGCAATGTCTCAATTTCGGCTGAAAGTTGAGAACGGAGTGTTTTGACACTAGCCGTTCTCTGACTACATTGGTATGTTTGGAAAAGCGAGTCTCTGAAAAAAGATTTTTATACAAAATCGTCAAATTCGAATTTTGTACTTTCCAACTATTAATCATATCGGTATTTATTACAAGAAGTACGGGTAAATAAATCGATGAATTAATCAATCACATTAATTTTCTTAAGCCTCATTGATAATTTGATGATTGTCGATTAAAACCTGTAATTTCGGGCGTAATAAAATGCTAAAATCATCAAAAAAGTTGTAAGATATTTTAATTATATTCATTTAATAAAAACATAGTCGACATAATGTTGGTGCTGTGGAAAATATCAGAATTTATGGCTTTTACAGCCAAGCCATAATAATTTAGACGATTATTATGGCTTGGCTGCATTCAGTAAAATTATTGAATTAAATAATTTTCATTTCATCACATGTCCGAAAATCGATAAGTCTTAACTCTCTGCTTTACCTAATATATGCGTGATGCTAAATAAACGCTTCTTGTTCTTCTTGGTCCCTCTTGGACACTGTCAGATTGGTCGTTGTCTACAACTCTGTATTTTAAGTTTCAAAGCGAGATAGCAAAATTTCCATCCATCCATCTTGTCGGTAATCGACCGTACGAGCGCTGTCTTTCTGCTCTTTCTTATATCAAGATTCCGTTCCGATGAGTTCTCACTTCGCGTAATGTGCCCGAACATAAAATACGCATTTGCGCAATCAACGAACGTCTTTGCTTGATGCCGCCCTTTTGAAGACTAAATCGTTAGTTAGGCGAGCTAAAATAAATAGTTACTAATAAGTATAATTAGGTACCAGTGAATAAGTTGATAATTTTAAAGTGTATACTATTTAGGGCAGGTATTTTAAGTTTCGGTTTTTAAAATCTGTAAATTCTATTTATCTGTTATTTAATTACTTTTTACCTGACAGTGCTTGATTTGTTTAAATTTTGTATATTTAGTTATTTTTTTATCCTCTAAATAAAACTAATCCTGATTGAAAAATTTTTACAATTTAAATTTTTTTACATGCAATTAGAGTTATCAACCTATTCACGCCTGGTATGGAATTATAAAAGATGCGGCATACTTAGGACCAGGTTCAGGTTCCGCCGCCAGGGCCATGGAAGATTGTAGTTCCCGTGGCCATGGCCAGTGGCGGTGGAGGAGGAGCACCGTGAGGTTTTAGTGGGTAAACGGCCGGCCTAACATCTGCCGGTCCTGAGTCCCACATAACCGCGTCCGAGTCCCCAATCGGGCGGGTGGGTATCCGTAACGGATTTCCTCACGTTAAAAAAAAAAAAAGAAAAAGGACAAGGTTCAGGTCATTCCAGCAGGTTCAATTTCTATTTGGATGAATGTATAAATATCGATGGGTCCTATGAATGAGGGCCAAAATAAAAGATCACAACTTTACAGTCGGTATCGGTATGGTACTTTTCATTTTAGTATGTTTTAGTATTTATTATATATTATAACAGTATATAATATTTATTATATTATATACTGTTTTGACCCTTATATGTATTTTTTTTCCTTAAGCAACCTTAAAGGCTAATGTGTCATTATGAATGTACTAATATAAGAAAACGTAATAATTTTTATAATCACGTTTCTTTTGCTTAAGGAACTATTATGAATATACCTTATTGCCAAAAAATGATTAAATCTGACTCATATGCCGTTTCACATATAAGTGAATAACCGGGTGATGGGACATGGAGAACTCCTGGCGTATAAATCTAAAATTACTATTTGGACCTTGTACTATTAAAGTCGTGCTACATAAGCCGTTATTATGTTTTAAAAATAGAACTTCCGTAAGGAGATTATTGTTAGATGCGTTTATTATAAATATCATAAGTTAATAAATTGTTAGTTTGGCTCATCGGCCCATCGATATACTAAGACTAGTGGCCCACTCAAAAACTCTGAGCATTTACGTACGGAGAGAACGGAGTAAAATTATGCTGGACGCAATAGTTCTATAGTTTAAAATTGGTGATGCTGAATCAGTCAGTCAGTAAATCAGGACAATCTATTTTATATATACTTAGTCTTGCCATAGATACTGTTACAAAGAAAAACAATTTTGTTCTATTCTACTTAAAATTTATTACTATTACAGTGTGTTAGTTTGATATAAAACCATTAAAAATATGTAATAGTTCTAAGTCATTGTTTAAAATACGCGACATGATTCTAGGTGATATATTCATCTCCAGAGATAAAATCTTCATAGGATTTCTTCAAATTCTTCTCCTTACTTCTTTGATCGCCTTTTTCGTATGAACACTACGTGGACGGACAGAACCTTTTCTGTCACAAACTGAGGAGGTTTCATTGTACCTATCAATAGCACACATTTGACTTTATTTTGCGCCAGTCATCATTAAATCAGGCCATTAATTAAAAAAACATTTGACTTATACGCATATGGATAATTTTTTAAATTGCATTTGGCACCATACCCATTTTATGTAATACAATCGCAGTGATTCAGTTCTCTTTATCACTCAGTTATTTCTCACCTTTTTTAAGGATATTCTTGTAATATCCTTTTCAAATTTTTCATTAATATAAAAATACCTGAATTGTCAAAACAGATATACTATGTATACTTAGTGAACAATAACTACTACATACACATACTGAACTAATATAGCATAGGAAAACAAGCTTGAAGACATTGCAGTTGCAATGAGTGACATTGCCAATAATTTCTGTATATATATAAATTTAGCTAAGCTTAGATAATTTTGCTTCTACAAGTCAAAAGATGTCATCGTGGCAATCATTTAAATGATTATATTTATATTATTTTCATTTCTCTGCTCTGTGACCGATAACAAAGTTCGGCGTTGAGTTCCGCCTAACACGCGGTTTCTAATACGGTCGGTAATTGTTTTTGACTAGCCTGCTAAATAAAAAAATAAACAATTGAAACTAGTACGAATCTAAAGAAAAACAATTGTAGTGATTCGAAATTGCTTCAGCGAACTCAAAGGATTGGATTTTAGATTGGTCTGTAACTAAAGTTTCTTAAGTCGGTTTACGCTAACTTTTAAATAGAATTGGTTTTCAATTTATTTGTAGAATCTGTAGCATAATGACATTTTTTAACCTAAAAAACTGAATAGATATAATGTCTTACACTATTATATAAATAAATATAACCGTTGATGAGTAAAATACGTGTTGTGTTAGAAACGTTTTTATCACTTCATACAAAAGGGACAATTCAAGCACATGATAGTGTATGTACCATAATAAAACCCTGAGAATATAATGTCGCTTATTACAATTTCTCGTATAATACGCTATTTAACATGAGGCTATAATTCGTTCCTACTTAATACGATTTGTCATCTCGTGTAATATATTTAATGTCAAACAAATGTAATAAAAAAAGCAAAATTAAGTCAATTGGAGAATTATTTAAATATGAGGTTAAATCACAAATAGAGAATACATGATGTTGAAAAAAAAATGCCGAATCTTGGAGCCGAGTCATCAGTATGCTACTAGCTGTAAGACCCAACCATTTCGCAGTAGGCATTCGATAACTTTAGTGTCTGTACTAGTAAAGATTCTAGATTTATTGAATACTAGTTTCTGGTAATCGGTGGTTTTCGTAAAACCCGTACTGAAACGCAATGCAAGCTATGCTGTACAAAGAAGATATGGGAGTAGAATATAATACCAACTTCACGCTTTTCAGCACGCAACTTTTTTCCCGCATAGCAGGGTACCGACAAAGATCCTAGTTCAAGAGAGTGGAGAACGGAGTGGTTGCACTCAACGCCGCACTTTGCGTCTTCAACGGAGCCGAAGAACAAAATAAAATTGAAATATAATCATTACAATTCCTCCGATTGGAAAATTAAATTCACAAAAACAATCACAAAAAAAATAATATACAAAAGGCGGTCTTATGGCCATCTTTTCCAGGCAACCTTTAGGCCGAAAAGCAGCTGTTATAATAATGATAATAGGTTAGGTGGTGGACAAATTAAACATACAATACCTACATAATTAATATGTGGATTTATAAATAGAAATTGCTATGTGTATAAAAAAAAGATTTGTTTATGCAAATTGTTGTTTCGTTTGCATAAATTTATAGATAGATAGAGTAAGAAAAATAGATAAGCTAAAAGTAGAAACTTGAAAATTGCACCAGTATTGATTATAATTATTTAAGAAAATGTTAATTTAAAAGTACTCGTTCTTAACTTAGATGTAGTCGAACGGAACTTTCGTAGGCTATGTAAGTATATAACTTAAAGTTTCCGTTGCAAGTGCACTTTTAAAGTTCGGTAACAGTTTAAGCAATATTTAGTATGGTCGAAAATTTACTTAAGGATTTTAAATAGAGCTTTTTTTATTTAAGCGACTTATTAGTTTGGAGTTGCCCTTTTTATCTTATTAGGGTATATTAGTTTTTGTATAAATACTTTTATTTATTTATTTATTTTATTAAAATTGGGAAAACAAACAGCATTTACAATAAGTACATACACATATTAATAATACATTAGCCAGTTAAGTTTCCACTTATACACAAAACAAGGAGTGAATAATAAAAATAAAGAGTATGTAATAATATTAATACTAGAACACTTTAAACTCTATTAATTAGCATTAATATATTATGTGTTTAAATATCAAAACCGCAACAATTTACAAGACTTAAACGCATTTTAATAAATATATATGAATGTTAGTATAGGTAAAAACGCCGTATAGGGAAACATTTACCTTTAATATTTATTTAAGGCCATCGTGGCGTAGTGGAACCGCGTTTTAGTGTAAACGCGATTGGTTGTTCTAAGCGACTTCATTTTAGAAACTTTTTGACATTTCTATTATATTCAATTTATATTAACTAGTAGAGCTGTTTGCTGGTAATTTACGCGATGCCTTAGCAACGAGTGCCATTTTATGGTAAAGTGTGTGCTTAAGATATGGCAAATTAAAACATACGTTTTAATAATTTAGAATATTAAAAAAATATATTCTTTATAAAACAAAGCGCGGTGTTCCACCACTTAACAAGCAATGTCTCGATTTCGGACCGAAAGTGGAGAACGAACTGTCTTTACACTAGAATTTCTCTGATTACATAGCTATGCGGGAAAAGCTTGTAGCTGCAAAAATAAATCAATAATTAAAAGTTCCACTAACATTTTAAACCCACAACCGTAGCCCTCTCACTTTTCTAATAAAAAAACGTAAAATCGCTACAGGATCAACTAAATAAAACCATATATATATAGTCCATAACATACCTACCAAAGTCAGCGAACTTTGAAAACAGTCTCTTCAATTCTTAAACAAATCTACTAATTAACGAGGTGCATTCACGAATCCAGCTCAGAGTACAATTAGAGTGCACTTGCAACATATTGCACACTACCTGTCCCTTTTACTCGTACTGTTATTGAGGTTAAAGACAAAGATAGCATAACACAATTAACGTGCTCGTATATAATGAGTGGCTGCGATTTACGAAATTGATTACTTATTTAGAGATTGTGTTGAAGACTTTAAGATAATGCACAGGTGAATTTACTGGGGTTAGAATACAGAAATTTGGTATGTAAACTAAGGTATTATATCCCAAAACTACAGGATTTTCTAAAATTCCTACGGCCATATAAAGATATAAAAGAGTAGCTTCATGCATTGTCCCGCATAACAGGTTAGCTGACTAACAGTATCTTGACACTAGGTTTTGTCTGAACAAAACCTAGTGTCAATACACTCTCTTCTCCACTTTCTGCCCGAAATCGGGACATTGTATGTTGAGTGGCAGAACTCAATACCGTGATATGTTATACATATACCAGAATGGAGATAATGAAAATATTTGAAATATGAATATATCCTATCCCCGCTGAGACCATGGTGGCGCAGTGGGACAAAACTTACAACAAACCGTGTTTACGAGCAGACGCTGTCTCACTGCGCCACAATGGTCTCATATAAGGATATTAAGGTATTTTATTATTTATAGTTGAACTACAGAAGGCAAGGTATAAAGTCCGCGGGAATTTAGTGACGGGCGAAAGATCATTATAAATAATGTATTACTATATTTTAGCCATTTTATATGTAACTTTCACACAGAGTTTATATTATAAGTAAATTTTTAATTATGGCAAGTTTTATTTATTTAAAAATTGCTATAGTAGCATGATAAGTTCATAAGTTTTATTTTAGCAGTGTTTTTCCCATATAGCAATGCAGTCACGGTACCAAGACACTCCGTTCTCCATTTGCCGCTCGAAATGGAGGCATTGTGTGTTGATTGGCGGAACTCAACACCGCACTTTGCCTTTTTCCCCAGAGCTTGTCTTTGCGTTGTCTCATTGCACCTCGTTAGAATATACCGTCTAGGTACATACTCCAAATTCTTTGGTTAGCATCACTTTGTTTTTAAATGGCCAAATTTTCATGTTTTACGCATGAATTTAAATTTCATATTATGTTCGACCGTTCTCGTTAAGGTTGTATCTAAAATTCAAAAACAGATTTTAACATTTTTTAAAGTGTTATTGACACACTTAGGAAATTGAATTTTTCTAAATATATAAATTTATTGATATAATAATTTTCTAAATATATGTTATTCAAAAAGAAAATTGAATTATAATTCTTCTATACTTTTCTATACTTACGTTTCACGAGATACAATATTAAATAACAGACTTTCTTATAAAATTTGTTATTACCAACAAGTAAAATTTGAAATGCTTAGAACACCGTAAAGCTAAAGAAAATCAATCAAAATGTACGTCAAGGGCGAGTCGGAACATCAAATATGTTCCGCGGGTACAGGTCTATAAATATAACATAAAGAATACTTTGTATTCCTTTTCACGAATATATTTTGTAAATAATGAATAACGTAAAAATATATTTAGAAGACGTATAAAAACTTGAGCTGCAGCAGCAGGATTTGAACCCGCGCCTATTAAAAATGGTTCAACCGTTCAACCTAAATAATAATTAAATATGTATAACATACTTAAAATTCATAAAAAATAAATGTGACAGACACTACCACTCGTGATGTCTTCACACTCCTCTGGGAGGAGTGGAGGAGTTGTTGCCAGGGCGGAGCCCTATGACCAAGAAAATCTTCTCCATCTGTTGATACAGGTGGGTCATTGGGGATTATGGCCATGACTGGCCTGGGGGGGGTGTCAGTCCGGGGTTAGTGGATGGGGGAGTATGGGGAGCTGGGGGGGATAAGCTGTTGCTATCCGGGTGATCAACCCAGCCGGGTAAGACCCACGATTCCTCGAAGGAGGCCCAGCTAGGCGATCAGTGACCGTGACAGTAGCTTACGAGTCCGGGGGGGGGAGATCCCTAGGGAAGTGATATCTATCCGGTGGACGGGAGTGCCACGGGGCGATGTTCTGGATGTGCGGCTGATCCGAGACATCAGCCCGGCGGTAGCAGTTGCTGGCGATTCTTTTGATGTGATCACCCAAGCTCTCGATCTTGAGATAGTGGCATTGCGCACGTATCTGGGACCTTGGGTGACACGGCGGAGGGCGATACTCTGGACGACCTGGCGTCTCTGCTGAGCTGGTTGGCTGGCTAGCGCGTACCAGGCCGGCGCTGCATACGTCAGGTGGGGCCTGACAGCGCGGCCTTGGTACGCAGTGTTAGTTGGGCTCTCAAGAGGGGCTGCAACCGGTGAAGTGCTGTCCTTGCGGCTTGTGCCACCTTCCTCACCTGGGGGTTCATACGCAGATTGCGATCGATTATGACCCCCAGGTAAGTAGCTTGCCTGCTCCAAGGGATAGCTTCGTCTTTAAGGGTGATCTGCGGGTAGCTCCTCGGCTCTCTCCCAACCAGAACCGCTTGGGTTTTGGAGACGTTGAGAGACAGACAGACACTACCATGAGTTTGACATACTATTTTATATAAAGTGACATGATGTTACAATGTGGCAAAGGGAGTCAATGGAGACACTAGTTTACTTTAAAAATATCAATAATTAGAATGATAAAGGAGGTATAATGAATGTTGTTTCTTTTTAGTCTTAACTGAATCAGAGTGGAGAAATGCAAATGAAAATGATTAAAACATAATCATTTCCCCGATTGAAAATCGAACCCACGACCAAACGCGCTTACAGTTAGATGCCGTCCCATACCAACGCCACTATAGATATAATTTTCATGCATATAAAATATATTCTACAAATCCACATAAATTCATTTTTGATTTATCGCCCATTTCTCAAGTCACCCCTTTATCAGCTTCACCTGTATCTTTCAATCAATCAATCAATGTAAAAAAGCTTGCAACACTAATTTGCTATTTCATTTTATTTTCTTGCAACTAATCTTACATACCTAAAACATTTTTAACATTTAAAAGTGTTATTGGACTTAGTAAATTTAAAAACATTTTTAGAAAACGTATAAAAAACTTAAAAGAGGCGCTGGTTCGAATCCCGCTGCGTTAAAAAGTTGATACGTTTTCTAAAAATGTTTTTACCTTAAATATTTGTTTGTCTTCGGACCCGGACACGTGTGCATATTTTGAAACAAATCTGACCTACTTGTTAGGACATTTTAAGTGTTTATCAACGTTATACAAATCAACAATAATTCATAAAAAGAACAAAATATTCTTTATAACAGGCTTTCGTTTGAAGCCTAAACACGGAGCCCTTAAAGCTAAGATAAGCTTACAAAGTCACCTTACACATTAATTTTAAGTAAAATGAGCTTTATTTTATATAATATAGAGTATTATTTTCAACCACTATCTCATAGCTTCTGCACGTGACTCAGTACATAAGTGAGTTGATCAAGATTTCATTTCAACACGTTTGCTTTAAATTTTCTTATTTCTTTTAAAAGTGTTCTTTTTGAACGTAGGTACTACAATATATGTATGTGTGAAAGTCCTCGTGGTGCAATGCAATTGTTGTAAGTTCGATTTCTAATATATTTATAAACAATTATATATTAAATGTATAGATAATATTTAATTACATTTCTTTCCCACTTTGGTAAGAAAAAGAGTGAAATGATAAAAATAATATTGAGTTTCTTGTAGAAATTCACTATTCTCACTCACTCACTCAACTCTCTTCTATCTCATACACACTGCACTACGCTAATTTGATAAATAAATAAATTTATATATATTTTATTTATTAAATTAATAAAATAAACAATATTTTATTGTTAAAATTATAAAAATAAATAATATTTTATTCAATAAATTATCAAGTTCACAAGATTGACTAAATGCTTTTTTCCAATTAAAGACAATCACAGTATGCAATATTAAAATAATTGTATTGATTAATAACATACAAACTACATTTTCATTGCAATATATAAATTACCTTGAGACATAATAAAACTAAAACTATTTAGATTTTTTTTACATTGAATATAAATCGGAGCGAATATGTTTTATATCACTTATGTCTATTCTACCTCGGTTATTCGCCAATAGGATTTTCTTAGAATACCAGATTATTTGATACAGAATTTCATGAATTCATTGTCAATCCAGGCACGTGTCTATTTGTAATATTACTAGATGTTTTCGTAACTGAAATGTTCTCTTATTAAAAAAACATATTTAGAAAACGTATAAAAATTTTAACGCAGCGGGATTTGAACCCGCGCCTCTTGAAAATGGTTCTATCAAAATATATGTTTTCCAATTTCCTAAGATGTGAAAAAACACTTTTAAAACTGTTCAAGCTAAGACATGTGTTCAACAACATGAACGGTTTTCAAGAGGTGCGGGTTCAATTACCGCTGCGTTCAAATTTTTATACGTTTTATAAATATGCCTTTTTTAAGTGTGCGAATAACACTTTACAATATGGTAAAAAACAATGTTTTCTTATTATTAACTTATACCTCATATTGATGGATTCCGAATTGTATTTCATTTATTACAGAGGCTTTTTCTTCAAAGGTTTTCCTGTAATATATATTTTTTTTCAACTTCTCGTCTGCTCCCGCATAGCAGCGGTAGCCAGAGAACTGTGTCGAGACACTACGTTATCCACTTGCCGCCCGAATTCTAGTCATTGTGTGCTTGTTGGCGGAACTCAAGGCCGAGCGGTGACATGAAACTCATATAAAAAATACTTTGAATGTAAATCGAACCCGATCGAACAATCAAGACGTTTAAGGTGAGACGTTGTCCCACTGCAAAACTACAGCGTAATATTAGTCGTATTGTAGAATAGTATAATATTTACGAGTATATATCATAGATTCACTGTGTAAGAAATACTTAGAAAAGTCTAATTTACATATCAAGTTAAAAAACAATATGCCATATTCGATATATTATAACTTTAATTGGACTAAAACTGCTATTATAGTACTAATAGTTGAGCTGTCAGTTCAAACGATTATAATAATATAGATGCTATAGATTCAATATTTTAAAATTGAAAAAAACTACTATGGACTTTCTCGTTCGGTCTTCTCAGCAGAACTTCCTTTCAAGTGGGCTTTATATTCATTCGAGATTTAAAAGTGCTTACGAATTCGTTGGCCTCTCGATGCCAAAAATATTTATAATTTTAATTTATATATACAAATGTGCTGCCGGTGTAATTAAACACAACACAGTGTTCAAAATGTTCAAAAGCTCAACCATCCAGCACAAGATGTCTGTAAAGTGAACTGAAAGTGGACAACTTTGTAAAATATTGAAAAAATATTTACTAGCTTTTCACTTTTGTTATTGCAGTGTAGGTAGAAATATTCTAGTGTCCATTCTCCACATTAGGTCCGAATTCAATACATTACGATTTTAGTGGCGGATCGCAATGCCACTCCTTGTTTTGCTTAGCGAAGAATTGGAAATATAATTTAAATAAAATAATTTCGACGAGTGGGAATCGAACACACAACCAATCGTGTTTACAGTTACAAAACTTTCCCACTACGCCAAGATGGCCTCTAAATGGTACTAGCTTTTTATGAACTTGCAATGATTGCTTGGGTGGAATTTTGTTACTCAATGTTGAAGCATATTACCTTAACCTATTGAACTGAAATTATATACACGTGTATATTATTTGTTTGACGTCACTCTAAAACTAAAATGGCAGACCACCCAAGATAACGGACTAGTTATTTTCAATGCACTCCCACAATATGGATATTTGCAAGCTGTATTTAAAAAATGTTTATTTAAACTTTAGTATAATCCTTTACAATTTGTAAAAAATCACTTAACTTTGTCGGTTTTGAAAATTTACGTCATTCACCTTTTAAGTCAGAAGACTTAGCGCTCCAGGCCACGTTTACTCGTAAAATATTAGTTTAATTTAATTTAATATAACGTACAGTTGTCTGAAATATGAAAGAGATGGAATTTTCATTAGTTCAAGACTTAAAATGATTTTGTAATAATACTATATGTGGTAGTTTTATATTTCATCTTTTATCATAGTCTTTACGCTGCTACCTGTATAGCAGTTTTCAAACAGAAACGGGTTTCAAGACAACCTGTTCTCTCTCCACTTTTCGAGCACTGGAACTCAACGCCGCGCTTTTTCCTAATAGAGCGAAGAAATGAAAATAAATATAACCATTTGTACTGGGAATCGAACCCACAACCATTGCATTTACAGTTGAATGATACACCCTTTTGAAAAAAAATATGCAGAGTATAAAATTCTGCGTAGTTAATATTAATATAGAGAAGAAGGACATAGCTAATACTTTTCATAATATAGCTTTAGATATACGAGCGATGTGTTTGACAAATCTATAGTATAATATTATATATGACAAATTAACTCTGTCTGTGTGTCTGTCTGTGACGTCATAACAGACAAATTTTATATAGATGCGAGTGTGATGAAATTTTATATAGAGATACTTGAGCTTAAAGAGTTAAGTTATATTTTAAACATTTGAAAGTGTTAATCACACACTTAGGAAATGAAAAAATTTAAGCGTATATAAATTTAAAGAGGCGCGGTTTCGAATCCAGCTACGTTCAAATTTATATACGCTTTGTAAAAATATGTTTATAAGTTACGAGAGTTTTAAGATAAACAAAGGCTATAGTTTTCTCCCATTTTTTAATCTTTTCCAGGAATTTCATTCTTTTACAAAAAGGCAGCCGAAAATACGAAACGCTAGTACTTTTATATAGGAACACACGTTGCTAAGGCAATGCGTTTTTGACTAGTTATATACAGACTTAAGTTATATATATATTTTTTATACCCTATGCTTTTCTATGATAATGAATTATAACCAGCGTTACCGAAATCCACTTGACGTTAATTCTTGAAAATTCTAACGTGTATGGCGGAACATACCGCTGTGTTTTATCTGAAACAGACTATTAAAAGAATTTAAATATAAATATTTCCCTAAGTTGGCATCGAATCTAGGACTATTACGAACGTAGTCAATCAGTTCTCCACTGCACCATAACGGCATAAATATTGTAAAATTAAAATAGATTTAACCCAAATTTACTTGAACGATGGTTTTTTCATCAGAACCAGTTTTAATATTTCGACGTCATGTCGGTATTATAAGATTCCCCGGTAATAAAGCCACGGGTTTTCTTCATAGTGAAATATATTAGATGGGGCGCGCTTAGGCGCAAAATTGTACACATACTTTTTAAGTTAATATTTTATGCAGAGCTTAATCAACGTCGATTTTAATACAAAAAACGTACGGAAATATTCTCTAAGTATCGTCCTTCATATTATCTATGTTGGTAAATAAATAGAATCTAAATATTTATTTATTTAGTTAATTTATTTATTTAAGTTTTATTTACACCAAAATAAATATATAAGTAACAATATAGAATAGTTACAATTTTGTTGTAAAAGCGGCCTTATCACCACAGGTGATCTCTTCCAGGCAAACTCTTACTGAGAAAAGACCAGAAGACAAAGAATTAGGTCCGTATACATTATGTGTTGATATATTGAGCCCATGTTACTAATTTTTAGAAATGGCGGTAAATATTGTTATTTCAGCTTCACACTGTTTCCCGCATAGTAGGGTAGTGAAAGAGTGTCATGACACTTCGTTTTCAGCTTTCCTCCCGAATTGGAGATATGTATTGTGTGGTGAGTGGCGGAACTCAAAGCCGCGTTTTGTCTTCGGTACCAGAGCGGAGAAGTAAATTAATATAATTTTTTTCGAATAGGAATCGAACCCACAACCACACAATGTTTACAATACGCCACGATGGTTAATTATCTAACTAAACCATTACTTAAGTTACCAAAATTATATTACAAAATTATATATTATACGCTGAGTACAAAAGTGGATTCATATGAGCTCAGTAAAAAAACGTATAGCTAGAGATCTTCTATTCAAAGAAGCGAGCTCGATTCCTGATATGTTAAAATATTTTTCGAAATATCAATATTGTTAATGTAAATCATTCAGTTCGTCGTAAAGCGCAGTGGGAGCAAAGGTCGGACCGTTGTGGTTCGATCCCCACTGAGAGAATAATTATATTTAAATTATCCGCTTTACCCGCTACTCTTGGTAAAAACGCAAATGTATCTAAATCGGAAGGAAAAAGGATAACGCAGTGTCTTGACTCTAAGTTCTCTCTGTCAACCATACTGGGCGGAAAAAAGAAAAATATTTCAAAATATTATACGTGAATAAAAATTAGTGGATAATGGAGTGATATATCACTAGATTCACTTTCACTGAGTCTTGCCAGAATTTTTTGTGAAAATAAAACATATATAAAACACACAGTGTATAATTTGTACCAAGAGTACTCTAATTGCATTGCGCGTCGAGCTTTATGAATGAATCACGTTAATTAGTCGGTATGTTGAGAAGTCAAGACTCTGTTTACAGAAATCTATGCAGTTTATTAAATATTTATGGTAGCTTTAAAGCGCTAAGTACGCTCTGTCTAAATGAATTTAGTACGATTTTTAACGTTTTAAAAGTGTTATTCACACACTAAGGAAACTGAAAACGTATAAAAATATGAACGCAGCGGGATTCGTATCCACACCTCTTAAACTCGGCGCTGTACAACCAACCGCTAAGCCACATGCGTTCTACATTCGTCTGCGTCGAAGTTCTTATACGCTTATTACAACTTATATTTGTTGTTAGCATCTCTATAGAAAGTTTTTACAAATTTCTGCTATCCAAAGATCATTCTACGAACAATTGTGGACAGTTTTTAAGAAGCGCGGTTTCAGATACCGCTGCGTTTAAGTTTTTATACTATTCTAAATATATTTTTGTATTACGAGTATTTAAAGTAGTTGATGCCCGCGATTCTTTGGCGTGGTAATGGTGAAATCTCTCGTCCTATTTTCAAATATAAAAAACTTAGTAATTCATAATAAACTTGCAAGGGCCCTTAGTTCAGCCGTGTCACAAAATCCTTTCTGAGCTAATTATCCTACTCATAAGCCCTAAACCAGTGAAAGCCTTAAGGCCCTTTTAATTCAGCCCTGTCGCAAAATACATGTTGGAGTCAACTAATTATAAACCACCTCCTGCCACATTTCATCTTTGTACGTCCTGTGATTTTTGATATTTCGTTTTTTATACGTAGGTAGAACAATGAAATTTTAAAGACGTAAAGTTGTTTTATATGGCATTTTTTCATTTACCTAAAAAGCTAAAACTGTCAGCGTCCAAAAATACCCATAAAATTAGAAAAAAATATCTTCATCGCTATAACACTATTGTTCCAACCAACATCCATCTCACATCTCGAAGTTACCTAAAAAGATGATGATGATGAAAGGGTGATGTGTAAGGTATGTCGTGTGTTAAGAATATATTAAATTAGATTTATTGAAACTCAAATTATTTCTTACATATTATGTTAATAAGAATATTTGATAATTCGTTTAATTTTAAAATACCATTTTTGAATCGTCACCCTTAGAATGTTATCACAGAAAAATGGATTAATTAGACAATTAGAGCCAATACGATGAAAAATGAGAACGCAAGAAAATAAAAAGAAGCTTTAAATTTTTAAAAATCACTCGCGTCCTTTTCGAACGAAATTCGCCATCGGAACGAAATAAATATAAAAACCTCGCAGTAACCTTGTATTTTAAAGTGCTTCATAAGATTTTCACTGAAATAGAATAAATTGTAAGATATTTCCGATACATTACCGCGTTTCTAAAAGACATCTGCATTGGAAACCTTTTATCTGGATTGAATTGGTTCCGTGCGTTTTATTTCTCAGCCCTTTTTACGCTTCTAGTTTTATATAACTGATTTTCAGTCTGATTACTGTTAAATTTACTTTGAAATGAAGGATATTGAAAAAGCTATAAATATGAAAGATTCTTTATCGCTGGTAATAAATATTTAATATAATAAAACAGTAAAAAATTGTGTCTGTACATTGAATATATTAACGAAATAATAATTCAGGGGGATGAAATGACCATTTGAACTGTAAAAAATATAACCATGAAACATCAAAATTTGCTCAGCATAATGAACATTATCTGTTGACTTTAAAATATTAAATATCTGGATCATGTATCGAAGAATCATATAGGTTCAGCTAAACTATACGAAATTTCGCCTAACAACTTATTTTTATTGTTAGTAAAACTAGCAAGCGTATATAACAATTTCGACGTAGCCTATAGCTTTATTGGCCAGAGCGTTATTAGAATGGAACCCCGAGAGGTGCAAGTTCAAATCCAGCTACGTTCAAAATGATTTGCACGTTCTTAAATATTACTATACT
Organism: Podotricha telesiphe; assembly: GCA_038994665.1. Taxonomy (NCBI): domain Eukaryota; kingdom Metazoa; phylum Arthropoda; class Insecta; order Lepidoptera; family Nymphalidae; genus Podotricha; species Podotricha telesiphe. Next base: position 574,790 of record JAOYRR010000375.1, on the reverse strand, counting down.
AACTGTATGAATAGCACTTTAGAAAATATTAAAACATAACACTAAAGTTTGCTACAAAACATCGATACATGTAAATACGCATATTTTATTCCCATAAGAGTCCAATAAATTATCTAGTACAAATACGTATTGAATATTGACATAAGTAAAACAATAATATTTTTTATATCTATACAAATAATAAAATGTAACTGATCGCTGTCTATACATGAAAGAAATTATTAATGGGGTAATTTATCAATATAATAGAACCCAATACAATGATTATTAATTTTCTTTTCTGTTTGTCTGTGCGTTTGTGCAGGCTAATCTCAAAAATAGCTAAACCGATTTAAATACAGTTTTTACTATTGTATTTTGGCAAATTTAGTGTTTATTTTATTTCAAGTGGTTCATAGATAAAAAACTTTGCTTAGATTTTCAATCCAAATGGTTGATATTTACCATTTGGATTGAAAATCTAAGCAAAGTTTTTGACTGAAGTGAGAATGCGGGTGGGCGAAAAAACGAAATAGTTTAGTCGTGTAGTTTATGCAAGCGACGCCGCAAGCGGGTCGCTAGTATGATATATATTTCAAGCCTTTATGGCGCAGTAAGTGAGTAAAGTAAGTTATATTAAAATTATTTTCTTTAGTCCACTCGGGTATAAAAAAGCGCGGTATTGACTTCCTCCAATCAACATGCACTGTCTCCAATTCAGGAGAAAGAGAAGGGCGGAGTGTTTCGGCACTAGTTTTTTTTGGTTGTTTGTCGGGAACAAGCGTAAAGCTGAATAAAAATATACAAATTCAGTGAAACTAACTTTCAAAAGTGGTATTTCTATATTTGTAGGATAATATCGATTGTATAGAAAGTTCTTAAGGTTAATTTTAAAATATAATTATTGAAATTGCACACGAGGCTTATAATATAATATAAGCGAAGATGGTGATACGATAAAAAATACGTGCAAATGTGAGATGTAAGAGTGACGTAGAGAGTAGACCTTCGAGAACACTATCGCTGATATCGGAGGAAGGTCACCTAAAAAGCATGTAGACTCCCGGAGGGAGTGTATGAAGAGGTTAATGAAGAAGCGAAAAAAGTGTACAGGCCGTAGCATTTGGCGCTCCGTTCATTCTGACAACCCTGCTAGAGATAAAGCGTGACGCTAAAAAAACAATGAAAAACACATTCGTATTAGTGTAACCTAGTGTCAAGACACTCCGTTCTCTACTTTTAATTAGAATCTAGGATATTGTGTGTAAATAAAATTGATACATCAAACAACTCACATTTATAATCAAAGCAAACAGTTGTACTTGACGTCTAAACTCCTATATCCCTGTAAGCTCCCATACATAATGAAACGTTATTACTCCAATCGAGGCAAATATTGTTGATTGTGTACAATATGATGTATTCATAATAAATGTATGGGTTTCGAAATGATATGTAAATTATAATATATACTGTAAGTAAAGAGATAATCAGCCAACGTGATGCAGTGGTACGGTGATTGGCTGGCAATGGGTGTGGGTTCGATTGGTATTTGAGGAATGATTATATTTAAATAATGGAACTCGAACTCGCGCTTCTTGGAAACCTTGCAAGAATGTTAGGTTTCTAATACTAGATGTGATAATAACACTTTAAAAAATACTCAAAATTCAAAAATTCATTAACCCGCGCTTTTATCGACGCGACCTTGAGCTTCAACACGCATTATTTCAAATTCAGGTGTAAACAGAGAACGGAGGATATTGATAATAGGTAGCCTCCGACTACCCTCTTATAAGGGAAAAAGGCTAAAGCTATAATAAAAATATGAAAAGCTTGCCAAAAAAACAACGGATACGATAATTTTAATTAGGTACTTCCTGTACCAAACTAAATAAATACAGAATGTTTATTAAACAACGTAATTTTCCACTTATCGTCAATTTTTGCATACTTGAATATTCGCATTAATGTTAATCGCTATCGAATATTTAATGTGAATGATATAACCCTTTTTAGTACGGTCTGTTGATTGGATACTGGATAGTTATTAAATTATTAATATTTTAATTTTAATTATAATATTAGTAGTCCATACAATTAACACTTAATTTTATATTTTTAATACAAGTATTATAAAAGTTACTTTAAAACTATATTTGAAAAGAGCAACTGTTGTGTTTCTCGCCGGCTCTGCTCAGCAAAACTGCCTTCCGAGCCGGTGGTAGCTGCCGCTAGGACTGACAATACTGACATTTTATGTTAATTGACATAGTCTATAGTCTATAGTTGAAATAGTCTAGGGTGAGCATTTCATTGCCACGACGTGCTATCCTTTAACACACAAACGTCTTTTCACAACTTTTTAAAATTGTGATATAGAGCATTTTCGAACATAGTCCAATAAAAGAATTACGAGTTCTATACAATGTTTTTCTTTTCATAGATTGTATTATCAAATATATATTGAGACGCAACTGTTAATATATTTATTACCTTAAATTTTTACCTTAAGAATTCTTTCGGGCCTAAGTTATAAATTGCGCGAATAGCTAGATTCTGCGAAACAAAAATCGAATTGATTGCGGCTGCATTACTACAAAGTATACTGCCATAGGACATAATACTATGAAAGTAGCTAAAGTAAACAAGGCGAGCCATTTCCGTCAGTTAATAATCTAATTTTTTTAACTGTGAAGGCTGTTGAGCTAAGTCTATTCGCCAATCCATCAATATGAGGTCCCCATTGTAATTTGAGTCAATGGTGATACCGAGAAATACCGTAGAGTCAACAGGATCCACGACTTCACCATTCAAGAGTACACAGGCTTTAACAATTTTCTTATTTAGTGTTCTAAAAATTATAGTGCTTTTACTATTTAATAGTATATTATTAGCACCAAACCAATGTAATATTTTCGAGAGAGCATTGTTTACATCGTCATTTACGTTTTGACGTAATATTTTTTTTTTAAAAAAGGGGATGCAGCTGGTAAGTTACTGGTTGTACATGTACATTACTGTACCGTGATTTTGATTTCCTTTCGAGGTTATTATTAATATATATATAAACTAATTTAAAGATATTTTTTTTTCCTATAATTACAAATATTTTGGACTTATTCGCTAATACAACATTTTAATTTCATTCAGAACTTAGTGTCTTTAAATAAATAATAAAACACCTACATAGAGAGCGGAGTGACTAAATCAATACGAGCACTTAGTAAATAAATTGAATCTTTCTTAGACGTCACCCTTTCTCCGTTACATTTGATTGTACTCAAATAAATCTAGATCAGAAATATATTAAAATCTAGATCATTAATAGGAATACAGACTGAACTTCGGTAAATTATAGCGCTCGTCATTAAGCGAGGCGAATTACAACGTATTATTCATGAACCCAGATTTGCGGTTAACCCGCTCTGCATCCGCATCCAACATTAATATAAGTAGCTGTACTGCTATATTGCCTTTCTGCAATCCTTTTTAACCGACGAAAGAAACGGAAGAGGTTCTCAAACATGAATCTTTCTTTTTTTTTATTATATAGACAAAACAAACGAGCGTAAGGGTCACCTGATGGTAAGTGACCATCGCCGCCCACGACCCCCTGTAACACCAGAAGAGCTAAAGGGATGTTGCCGGCCTTTAAGGTGGAAATAGACGCGCTTTTTAAAGGTACCCATGTCGAATCGAATCGACTTGGAAACACCGCTGGTCATTCCACAGTTGAGTGGCACGTTGTAGGCAGTTCCTATAAAAATATCTATTAATATAAATCTGAACTGTCCAAAATTTTGTTCGCTTAGCTATTAAATAAGAAATCTTGAGTGAAATAAATTGATCGCAGTTAGAAATTCGTTACTGCCAGTCTACAAATCTTGATCAGGGATCAAGCTTCATCAATACTTTGGCTACATTAGATACATGTATCGTATGCCAAGGTTTTCGAAATTCGATACGACTAATATATTTTTTTGTTTTTCTACGTATACATTTTGTCAATTTACATAGTTATTTTTTTAATGGATTATTATAGTATATTCGTATCTTAGTCCCACAAAAAAATTTAAACAAAATATCTATCCTTAAGAGTAAAAAATTATTCTTACACTTACTGATTTCGTGGGTTTAGTTTTTTCTTAAAAAGTTATTATCCATATAAACTGTAATCGTGGACTCAACCCTCATTCGGGGGCATGATTATATTTAAATTATTTTCATTTCTATGACATGTTAAGGCAGAGCGCAGCGTTGAGCTCCGCAACTTAACAGTCAATGTATCGAATTTGGGCGACAAGTGGAGTACATTGTTACATTACACTAAGTCCTAATTCTATACGCGAAAGAGCTTAAAGCTATTTTTAGCAGCGAGTAATAATATAAAAAGCCATAACTTCTGATTAAGCTTGAAAAATCTGTCTAAAGTTGATGTAAACATCATTATATAGGTACATACATATCGGCGCGAAATCAAATATGTCAATAATTTTAATAAAATTACATCTAACTATCCTCAAATGTCCAAAAACAGACAACACTATCGTCGGCCGACAAGCCCCGTCAATAGCAGTCGTTTGGTATTTAAAAAGGACTCTAAAAAGGAAAGCTCAGCTGCACATATGCAAGTGGACCTCCGGTCAGGACGTTTGTACTGAAAAGCTTGAAGAAAGTTATTTTTGTGATAGTAGTTGTGTAGTATTCTTTTGCTATTTAAATTAATATTCAAACGTTTAAATAAGTTCGTGTCATCTAACTTGAACGAAGGGAAGTCGTATTTAGTATCATTTTTCTACAATTATTTTCTATTGTGTATTAATTTACTACAATTGTTTTGTTAAGATTTCAAATTAAAAATGTTCATTATATATAAACTTTTAATTAACTTTGTTGCAATGGATATGAATAAGGCTTATTCACATGGATTGCTGATATAATTAAAGAGTATAAATGTGTATGAGTAATATGGATTTTTATTCTTTTATATAATTATAATGTATTCGTTAACGAAAGGCTTTTCAGGATTTTTGAATCGACATATCAGTCAATTGAACCTTTAGTATTAAAAGTGCCACAAAGGTGCAATTTCTGTACAACTTCCAAAGAACTTAATAAGAAAAAGTGGATTTGTAAAACAAAGCTATATTAAAAACGCCCTGCGAACAACGCTCGCTGTATAATTTAATTTGGCTGATTAATAAATCGCTGTTATTTTTTCATGTATCCGAAACTGAGAATAGAAATACAGAATAACGGTTTCTTTAAAATTTATTAAACATAATATAAAACAAAGTCACCCCCACCTCCATCTGTCTTTTCCAAACCTTTCTTCTATAACAGTAAATTTTATTAACTTTCTTCTATATATATCTTCTATAAATATTTATATAATAGAGAAAATTCCATATTTTTGAGATGATGCCGCCAAGAAAACAATTGTAAAGCGCTTACAAAACAAGCTTAACTGTATGTGATATATTAAAAAAATATACTCTTGAAATGACAAAAATGGTATAAAAAGACCTACCAAACAGTCCACAAAACATATCTGTCTCCTAAGGTTGACTCACAATAACCACTTATATCTCGCAAAAATTTAAATATATTCCTTTATTTGCAAAAGCTAATCATTGTTAATCCTCATATGCATATAAGTATCTAATGTAAATTATAATTATTCGAGATCGATTTTAAATTGTTTAAATGTCAAGTCTGAAATTATTTGTGAAATTTTATTATACACACGTATACCATGCGACATAAATGATTTTTGCGGACAAACAAAACATTATTGTATATATATATATATATATATATTGTGATGCAACCGTAAGGATACCCGTTTTATTAAAAACTTCTTGTAATTAGCTATATTAATATAGTACACGCCGGCGAATTAATCATGTACAAATTTAAATAATAAGTAATATGCTAAATGGTAAAAAATTCTATCGTCATGGCCCAGTGGATCACAGTCTGACTGTAATCTCGATTGGTTGTGAGTTTGATTCTCACTTAGTGGAAGGATCATAATTTGTTTATTTTCACTTTACAGCGCTGGTGAGCAAAAAGACCGCGGCCGCGGTGTTGAATTCCACAAACCCACATACAATGACTCAAACTCAAAAGGAAAGTGGAGAATAGAGTGGCACTAGGTTGCATCTGCCTAACCTCCTATGCCAAGATAAAGCGTGAAACTGGTAAATAAACCGACAAAAACAGTACTGTAACATTTTATTAAGTAGGTCCGTAGATATCTCTTTTGATGAATGTAATATTATATATAGAACTGTAAAGGCTATCGATGTATCGTAATGGCGGAGTTTGGAATGGAACAACGAACCATGTAAATATATATTTTTTATAATAAAGTCTTTGGTGTTCGCGATTTTTACACGTTTTGAAATTAAACTATTTTAAACCGGATTCGTCACGTATATTATTAGCCTTCGAAAATACATTTTAGAAACCCGACGTTTCGAACACTTTACAGCAGTCCGTGGTCACAGGTAGGCTGAGGTGGCATTCGTCTGTCAGTCGATACAATCAATTATATCAAACTACCGCTAACGATTTTTTGGCTGCCTCCCGTACTGCCAGTACGAAAATAGGAAAAGTATGAAATTTCGCACAGTTATAGTTTATATAAAGAAGGACTACAGAATTATTATATTTTTTTAAAAATAGTGCTTAAATATACAGTTACTTAAGAAAATAACCATAACACACACTACTATATGTTTGAAATACACGTCTGTATAAAGTGGCACGTTGCTATGGCAACGCGTGTTTACGTGTCAACGAACTACTATATATTTTAAATTCATAATTTCCATTATAATTAATTTGAACTAACAATTTTGTAAATCTTAAGTGTCACAATAAATAGAATCTTAAATTGCTTTGTATAAAAATTTAAAAAGATTATTTTAATAGCAATCCTTAAAACATTCAAAATTACAGTCTCTCGCAATCTTTGGAGAAAGGAAAAAAACCGCGGTTGCTTTAAGAATTTTTATGTTCCAAATTAATTCTTTCTTTTTGGAAGACGAAGTATAAGGTCTAGATCGGCTGTGAGAAAAATTAATTAAAGTTTATAAAAAAAAATTACATGAATGAATTTCTATTGACTTGTCTTATATAAATATTATGACATAATAGCCGACAGATGATGACGAATATGCCATCATGGCGCAGTGGAGCAGCGTCTGATTGCTTGTGCGTTCGATTCGCACTCGGGGAATGATTATATTTATAATTTGATTTAAAATATCTGGTCTGGTGCCTAAGACAAGAGTTCGGCCACTTAACATGCACCAACTATATTTCTGGTGCAAAATGGAGAATGGAATGTCTTGACACGAGTTATGAGGTATGAGTTCCGACTCCAGCTTCTTTATAAAATTTATTGTTCGAATAGATGGGGTGAATTCGGGTGAAAGATAAAAGTGGCTTCACGTTGTAACTCTTTGATAATAAGCACATGTGTCCAGAGTTAATAACGATACAATATTTTTATATATGCTTCTATTTAAAGTTTGTTGTTGGGGTTTGTTTTTTAAGCTTATCTGCTATTTATATATTTTTTTTATATAATATGTATAGATATTATATGTATAGATATTATATACAATTCATATTTGCCGGTCCATTTACAGAACCTCCATTATAGTGCAAAATCATTTAGACTAAGATTTCACTAAGCAATGTCTTCCTTTTGTTGGTGCCCTTAGACTTATAAAGGAACAGGAACTGTCAGAGACAGATTACTATATTATTTTATGCGGACTTCATTTGCATTTTTAGGCTTGTAACTTTGAGATTTGGCTATGTTTCAGCTTATTATTAGTATACATATACACATATATATATATATATATAATCATAAGAAAACATTTTGAAAATAATAAGAGCTTTTATTAAAATATATTAGTTGGACAGCGTTTACTGTCATCGTTGTGGGTTCGATTTTTTTCATTACAACAACAAAGAACGAACAAAACATAGCGCGGCGTTTAACTTTGCCATTCAACACGGAATGTCTCGAAGTCAGACGGAAAGTGAAGAGTATCTTGCCACCAGGTACTCTCTGACTAGCCTGTTATGCGGGAAAAGGCGTGAAATTGAAAAAAGAATTATATTTTTCTTGACTGAAGTTTTAAGAAAAGTAACCTGTGGATTAATTTGTCATATCAGAATTAAAACAGTTTGAAAATAAGTACAAAAAACATACCAATATATAAATCCACTCAAGACGCAATGTTTCAAATTCTGGCGGAAAGTGATATTGTTTTGACAATAGATTCCCTCTAAATACCCTGCGGACAAAAGCGTGTAGCTGCATTAATTTTTTTTAAATATTTGTAATTCGGCACTACAAATAAAAATCTTTGCCAAATAACTATTCATTACTCAAATTATATCCCAATTCTCAAAATCTACACTTTGAGTATTGGGAGTTGAATTCAAAAATTGCAGTTTTCCTACCATCGAAGAAATATACAAAATTTTACATTTCATTAAGCTTTATTTATATCATCACTATAAGTTATACGCGTTCCAACTGTGCCATCGCATTAAATCAGCTTATCTTTTCAAGATATCATTTCTAATCTCTGTAATCAAGAAAGCATAGTTTAATGCCCAAGCTCATGGAACAGGTAAACTGTTTTGCCAACCAAACGGGCCTGTCAAATTTAGCAACTAAAACATACCTTATTACCATGTAATAAGGTTTTCTAGCGTCAAATATGTTTTTATAATAGATCTGCTTTGAATTGTAAATGAGGGAGATACCAAACTAATCACGACTGAGTTTCGTAATGAGGCGACAAAAGAAAATCTCGAAAAGGTAACCACGTTTGAAAACTACCAAATTTCAGCATATTAGATTAAGTCACAATTTCTTTTCAGTGTTTATAAGAAGATTCTATTCTCAGTAGATTTTGTTTTCAAAATACTAGAAAAGTGTATTTTGAAATGGTAAACTTGTTTAATAAGTTGAACAAACTTAACAAAAATGTAGGTCAAACTATATTTTGTTCTTTATGAAGTACACAGTAAAAGCAAATAGAATTGTTAGTTAAGAAAAATGGACTTATAAAGTCCATCTTTCTCTACCAGTCTCTTACCAGTCACCCTTTCAGAGGTAGGGTAAATAAAAAAAAAGAAAGACTGCATCCCTCCATATACAAACTATGCCAAATTTCCCACTCCCCGGCATACATGCATGGTTTACGTAAAAATAAGTTGAAAGGTTTTCCTTCGCGTTTTAATATGTATATATATATATATATATAAAAAAATATATCTCTATTGATGAATGTAATATTATATATAGAACTGTGAAGGCTATCGATGTATTGTAATGGCGGAGTTTGGAATGGAACAACGAACCATGTAAATATATATTTTTTATAATAAAGTCTTTGGTGTTCGCGATTTTTACACGTTTTGAAATTAAACTATTTTGAACCGGATTCGTCACGTATATTATTAGCCTTCGAAAATACATTTTAGAAACCCGACGTTTCGAACACTTTACAGCAGTCCGTGGTCACAGGTAGGCTGAGGTGGCATTCGTCTGTCAGTTGATACAATCAATTATATCAAACTAACGCCAACGATTTTTTGGCTGCCTCCCGTACTGCCAGTACGAAAATAGGAAAAGTATGAAATTTCGCACAGTTATAGTTTATATAAAGAAGGACTACAGAATGATTATATTTTTTTAAAAATAGTGCTTAAATATACATTTACTTAAGAAAATAACCATAACACCCACTACTATATGTTTGAAATTCACGTCTGTATAAAGTGGCACGTTGCTATGGCAACGCGTGTTTACGTGTCAACGAGGCTACTATATATTTTAAATCCATAATTTCCATTATAATTAATTTGAACTAACAATTTTGTAAATCTTAAGTGTCACAATAAATAGAATCTTAAATTGCTTTGTATAAAAATTTAAAAAGATTATTTTAATAGCAATCCTTAAAACATTCAAAATTACAGTCTCTCGCAATCTTTGGAGAAAGGAAAAAAACCGCGGTTGCTTTAAGAATTTTTATGTTCCAAATTAATTCTTTCTTTTTGGAAGACGAAGTATAAGGTCTAGATCGGCTGTGAGAAAAATTAATTAAAGTTTATAAAAAAAAATTACATGAATGAATTTCTATTGACTTGTCTTATATAAGTATTATGACATAATAGCCGACAGATGATGACGAATATGCCATCATGGCGCAGTGGAGCAGCGTCTGATTGCTTGTGCGTTCGATTCGCACTCGGGGAATGATTATATTTATAATTTGATTTAAAATATCTGCTTTGGTGCCTAAGACGAGAGTTCGGCCACTTAACATGCACCAACTATATTTCTGGTGCAAAATGGAGAATGGAATGTCTTGACACGAGTTATGAGGTATGAGTTCCGACTCCAGCTTCTTTATAAAATTTATTGTTCGAATAGATGGGGAAAGATCAAAGTGGCTTCACGTTGTAACTCTTTGATAATAAGCACATGTGTCCGGAGTTAATAACGATACAATATTTTTATATATGCTTCTATTTAAAGTTTGTTGTTGGGGTTTGTTTTTTAAGCTTAGCTGCTATTTATATATTTTTTTTATATAATATGTATAGATATTATATGTATAGATATTATATACAATTCATATTTGCCGGTCCATTTACAGAACCTCCATTATAGTGCAAAATCATTTAGACTAAGATTCCACTAAGCAATGTCTTCCTTTTGTTGGTGCCCTTAGAATTATAAAGGAACAGGAACTGTCAGAGACAGATTACTATATTATTTTATGCGGACTTCATTTGCATTTTTAGGCTTGTAACTTTGAGATTTGGCTATGTTTCAGCTTATTATTAGTATACATATACACATATATATATATATATATAATCATAAGAAAACATTTTGAAAATAATAATAAAAAGCTTTTATTAAAATATATTAGTTGGACAGCGTCTACTGTCATCGTTGTGGGTTCGATTTTTTTCATTACAACAACAAAGAACGAACAAAACATAGCGCGGCGTTTAACTTTGCCACTCAACTCGGAATGTCTCGAAGTTAGACGGAAAGTGAAGAGTATCTTGCCACCAGGTACTCTCTGTTATGCGGGAAAAGGCGTGAAATTGAAAAAAGAATTATATTTTTCGGGACTGAAGTTTTAAGAAAAGTAACCTGTGGATTAATTTGTCATATCAGAATTAAAACAGTTTGAAAATAAGTACAAAAAACATACCAATATATAAATCCACTCAAGACGCAATGTTTCAAATTCTGGCGGAAAGTGATATTGTTTTGACAATAGATTCCCTCTAAATACCCTGCGGACAAAAGCGTGTAGCTGCATTAATTTTTTTTAAATATTTGTAATTCGGCACTACAAATAAAAATCTTTGCCAAATAACTATTCATTACTCAAATTATATCCCAATTCTCAAAATCTACACTTTGAGTATTGGGAGTTGAATTCAAAAATTGCACTTTTCCTACCATCGAAGAAATATACAAAATTTTACATTTCATTAAGCTTTATTTATATCATCACTATAAGTTATACGCGTTCCAACTGTGCCACCGCATTAAATCAGCTTATCTTTTCAAGATATCATTTCTAATCTCTGTAATCAAGAAAGCATAGTTTAATGCCCAAGCTCATGGAACAGGTAAACTGTTTTGCCAACCAAACGGGCCTGTCAAATTTAGCAACTAAAACATACCTTATTACCATGTAATAAGGTTTTCTAGCGTCAAATATGTTTTTATAATAGATCTGCTTTGAATTGTAAATGAGGGAGATACCAAACTAATCACGACTGAGTTTCGTAATGAGGCGACAAAAGAAAATCTCGAAAAGGTAACCACGTTTGAAAACTACCAAATTTCAGCATATTAGATTAAGTCACAATTTCTTTTCAGTGTTTATAAGAAGATTCTATTCTCAGTAGATTTTGTTTTCAAAATACTAGAAAAGTGTATTTTGAAATGGTAAACTTGTTTAATAAGTTGAACAAACTAAACAAAAATGTAGGTCAAACTATATTTTGTTCTTTATGAAGTACACAGTAAAAGCAAATAGAATTGTTAGTTAAGAAAAATGGACTTATAAAGTCCATCTTTCTCTACCAGTCTCTTACCAGTCACCCTTTCAGAGGTAGGGTAAATAAAAAAAAAGAAAGACTGCATCCCTCCATATACAAACTATGCCAAATTTCCCACTCCCCGGCATACATGCATGGTTTACGTAAAAATAAGTTGAAAGGTTTTCCTTCGCGTTTTAATATGTATATATATATATATATATACATATATATATATATATAGTTTTGGTTCGATCCCCACTCGGAGTAATGGTTATAATAAAAAAACTAGCGACCCGCTCGCGGCTTCGCCTGCGTAAACAATTTCGAAGGTCGAGATCGAATCTCTCTTGCATGTAAAAACTAACTACAACTTTGCTATAAAAGCGTCTAACGTAAATATTTATCAAAAAAAATCGCAAATGCAAGTTACAACATATCTTATTAATATAAGCTCGGTAAATAACTGAACTAAAAAAACGTTATATTGCTATTTATTGCTTCTTTTTAATACTTAAAACAGCGCTATAATATCATGCCTTCTATTCTTTAATTAAGAAACGGCTTAACCGATTTAAATGTAGTTTTGACAATTGTGTTGTGAAGTAAACTTCCCTTAATATTTACTGCGATTCAAGTGAGAATGCAGGTAGGTGAAAAAACTAAATAGTTTAGTCCTGTAGTTTACGCAGGCATAGCCACAAAAGGGGCGCTAATAAAATAAAATAACTGCAGCTTCACGCTTTATCAGGTACACGCTGCTCAACACGCAATGTCTTCAATTTGTACGGAAAGTTGAAAACGGAGTGTTACAAAACAAATCCTATCCCATCCCAGGCTAACGTGGCACATTGGGATAGCATCTGAATGTAAGAGCGATTTGTTCTTGGTTCGATTCCTTCTTAGGTGAATTGGGTTTAAAGCGCAGCGTTGAGTTACTCCACTTGATTTTGCGCGGATAATAGAGATCACTAGAAAACTTTACTTTACACTAGAAAAAAGGGAAAAAGTGTCAATCAGCCAAAAAACCAAATATTTTTTTCTATAATCATAAAGCCATAGGCACATCAATCCCCAATAGTCTGAAGCGGGAATTTAAAATGGTTTATTACAAAAAATCGGAAAGGAATCGATTTAAAAAAGAAATGTACAAGCACTAGGAACTGGGCAGACAGAAACGACGCAACAAAATTGAGTTAGCTTCCATTCTGACTTCTATTGGATTATTTTCATCGTGTATAGTCTTTCTACATTTTATGAAAGATTTTGCTTAATATGTCCATCTATAGAATGCTTTATTTATACTTATTATTGTTAAAAACAGATACCAGGAAGAGAGTAAAAGGTGGCAACTAGTTAGCACAATATATTAATACACTTTTTTATACACTAATATAATTACAATTAACACAGTACACTTAAGCAATTACTCACATATACGTCTTTTCACTTTTAACACACATGTACACTACGCATGTACAATACACTTTTGCGTATGGGAGTTACACCATCACCGGTTTTTACACTTAAACACGATGCCTACTTCAAGCAGTATGACGGCGTACTTCCTTAATCTGTCAAAAAGTTCCCTCAATATAGTAATTTTCCCACTCTTTTTACAATAATCAGATAAAATTATAATATATTTTTCTGTTGTCTTTGCGGTTTTTACAAGTTATTATAAGTAACTATTACGATTTGGAATTGAACCCATAACCAATAGCGTTTACAGTCAAACGCTGTCTAACTGCGCCACAATGGCCTTTATGTATAGGAACGGCTTAAATAAAAAACTTTCTCGTAACAGTTTTGCCAATAAAATAACAAGAAAATACATTTTATTAAAAAATATAAAATTTAAGAAAAATCTCAAACTTTCGTCATCATTTCAATTTGGTTACGTTTAAAATCGATTTCAAAATAAACAACAAACTCGCAGCTGTAATCGTTGTCAATCGAATTGCGGCGTAAATCCGGTGCCGCTCGTCTCGTTCACAACTCGATTTATGAAATACCTATTTGAGTTTTTTATTTATTTAGAAAGCTTACTTTAAACTTACATATAACTTCTATATGGAAACGCGTCTAAATTATTGATTTTAGGTTCAATACTCGCTCAGGTATGACTCAGAGAAAGATTATATTTAATTATTTTCATTTCATAAGAAAAAGAGCTACGTTTAGTTTCGCGAGTAGGGCGGAAATTGGAGAACTTAGTGTCTTGACACTAGGTACTATCTGACTGCACTGCTATGCAGTAAAATGCTAGAAGCCTCTTTTTTCTATCTACTATAGGTGGTTAGGCAGAGATAACTTAGCGAACCTTTTGAAAATTTGGACAATGCAATTGGCCTATTATTCTTGCATTTTTAAACTAATCAGTTAAGCACCAAGTCTTAGGCACGATTGAGACCCGATCATAGGAAAAAGACAAAAGCTATATCTTGTGATTTGTTTCTACGAGTTTTACTTGTTAAATATTTGATTAATTAATTATTAATATAATAAACCCTATTAGAACAATTATTTTGACATAAACTCTTTGCTCTTGTGTCCGTGAAACTTCGTTTGACTGTAAACATAGCTAAGGTTTTGGTCCTTACTAGAGGGAAGTCATTAAGGTTGTTTTCATTTCCCCGCTCAGGTAAGACTAGATACGGCGTTGAGTTCCACAGTACACAATGTCGCAATTTGGCCGGAATTCGAGACTTGAGAGTCTGGATACTCTGTTCTGCCTGCCTACCTCGGTATATGATAAGTAAAACTCCTGTAGTATTATAAAACTATTTTAACCGGATTAATCGCATACATTTTAGTACTTGAAAATATTTTTTTAACAATCTAAAATTTCAAGCAGTTAGACTCCTGGGTTTACCTGTATATTTTTGTAATATTTACTAATAATAATGTGTTAAAACCGTGAAAACCAACGATCTTCTTATAGTTAAAAAATATATTATAATGTAAATAATGTAAGGCAATCGGTAATATAAGGGTAATTTTCCTCTGATTATTGTAAAAGGAGTGGGAAAGTTTTTGACAGATTATGGCAGTACGCCGTCCTACTGCCTGAAACCAGTGATAGTGTAACTACTATACGCAAAAGTGTATAAGTGTACATGCGTGTTAAGACTGAAAAGACGTATATGAGAGTGCTTAAGTGTAGTGTTAATTGTGTAAAGTGTAACAATATATTGTGCTAACTAGTTGCCACCTTTTACTCCCTTAATGATATCTGTTTTTAACAATAATAAGTATAAATAAAGCATTCTATAGATGGACATATTAAGCAAAATCTTTCATAAAATATAGATAGACTAAACACGATAAAAATAATCCAATACAAGTCAGAACGGAAGCTAACTTAATTTTGTTGCGTCGTTTCTGTCTGCCCAGTTCCTAGTGCTTGTACATTATTTTTTTAAATCGATTCCTTTCCGATTTTTTGTAATAAACCATTTTAAATTCCCGCTTCAGACTATTGGGGATTGATGTGCCTATGGCTTTATGATTATAGAAAAATTTATTTGGTTTTTTGGCTGATTGACACTTTTTTCACATAGCGGAGTAGTCGGAGAGAATCTAATGTAAATACTATCCGTTCTCCACTATCCGCCCAAAATCGAGTGGCGGAACTCAACGCTGCGCTTTAAACCCGATTCACCTGAGAAAGGATCAAACCAACAACAAATCGCTCTTACATTCAGATGCTATCCCAATGTGCCACGTTAGCCTGGGATGGGATAGGATTTGTTTTGTAACACTCCGTTTTCAACTTTCCGTACGAATTGGAACCATTGCATGTTGAGCAGCGTGTACCTGATAAAGCGTGAAACTGCAGTTATATTATTTATTGGTGACCCTTTCGTGGCTATGCCTGCGTAAACTACAGGACTAAACTATTTAGTTTTTTCGCCTACCTGCGTTCTCATTTAAATCGCAGTAAATGTTAAGGGAAGTTTACTTCACAATACAATAGTCAAAACTGCATTTAAATCGGTTAAGCCGTTTTTTAATTAAAGGAAGGCATGATATTATAGCGCTGTTTTAAGTATTAAAAAGAAGCAATAAATATGAAAAGAGATTTTCATTTCATTCAAGCTAATTACGAAATGGAGCAATATAACGTTTTGTTAGTTCAGTTATTTACCGAGCTTATATTAATAAGATATGTTGTAACTTGTATTTGCGATTTTTTTTGATAAATATTTACGTTAGACGCTATTTTAGCAGAGTTGTGAAAAGTTTGTTTTTACATGCAAGAGAATTCGATCTCAAGTCGACAATATATGTTTTTAATAATTCATTATTTTTATTTCCACTAGGCAAAACAAAACGGCGTTAAGTTTCGCTGCCCAGCATACTAAAATATTATGTATGTGGTCTGTCTTATAAAGACCCAATTTGGGTCTAATTATATTAATAATCTATCAATCATAAATTTAAATACTACTTTTCGTTCTCTTGTAATAAACGACCGACAGGGAAAAGCCTGTCACAATCTTCGTCCTGTGTTTTTTCCTGAACGCTACGACCTGGGGGCTTTCAAGTGTCGAGTATACAGACACTTTCATCCTAAAGGCCGGCAACGCGGCCACAACTCCTCTGAAATTGTAGATGTCCATGGGCGGATGGAACGTATCTCTTACCATCAGATGGTGCCTCTGCTCGTTTGCCCGACTTTTAAATTAAAAAAAAATAATCATGTAAAATAATTACACATTGCAATAAGTTATATAACAAAAATTAATTTAAAATGTAACTAAAAAGATCACATCATAAATTATTTTCTCTAGGTCCTGTTCGTTCTGGTAAGAACGTCAGGTTTTTGTTATAGTGTATTCGAATCGAATCCAGACGTGTGAAAAACTTCTGGCCATATCGATTTGCAAAATTTTTAAGATTTATTTATAGATTATGTTAATAAAAGTATATTAAAGTACATTCTGCATATTTTTTATTAAAAGCATTTATTTTCTTTTCAAAAATCGCCTCACAGCTCTATACAAGTCCTTAGCAACTTCTTCTGAATTTTCAAAGGCTATGAAATGACCGCCGCTATCAAGATTCGTTGTGCCCAATAGGTTTGTGTATTTCCATCTCAGAATAAAGTCAGGCTGTTGCATCAAATCGTGTTTTGTTCTAATACCCCATGTTGGCACTTTAGTTGGTATGCTAAAAATAAAGTGTAGATTTTTTTTTATTATCAGTTCTTGTGTATTATTTTACAAACGTACAAACTAATATTTAACATTTTGTTCTATTCTATGTGTCTATTTTGTGGGTTAACTCATGTTGTGGGTGACTGAACTGAACACCGTGCTTTGTCTTATCAGATCGGGAAAAAAACATTTCTTTTTCAACTTTACCATTTTCCGCATAGCAGCCTAGCAGGGTTGTCAGAAGGACGATAGTGATAAGACAGTCCGTCCTTTCTGCCCGAAATAAAAACATAGAGCTTAATTGTGGAATTTGAAGCTGCATTTTGTTTTGTTTTGGCACCATAACTTGCACAATTAACGGCATTTAAAGTCAGACGCTGCCCAAATACGACCCACGATGGAATCATATTTGTATAATTGTATATAATTAAAAACTTGCATGCAACAAGTTCACAACAGAATGGATGTATCATAACAAAGTTTACCGCGCCAAAGTTTCCTCCGTATCATAATTTGAAACGCTCTCCTTATATATTCTTAGCGCTGTTGTTATACTTCCAGTACTCCAGTACATGAGGACGTTGTCTAAGAGATTAGTGGTATTAAAAGGGCTGAAGCTACCGTCAAACTCGTCTTTGTAAGCTGGGTTAGTAAGTAATAGGTACTTCTCGATAATGTATGCTGCTAATCCTAAGGGCGAATCTTGTAGGGCTATGCCTAAAACAATAAATGGATTATTAAACTAAAAAACTACGCTTTAAAGTATTTTATTGCTTGTCTTATAGGGCTGGAAAGAACGTCATGTGCGTAATCGAATCCGGTAACATGTGCACATTTTCAAGCAAATCAGCGGTCAAGGAGTAGTTCAAAATAGCGTTGGATTATTGTATTCCATTGAGGTGAAGCCTGATAAAAGCCTGTCGGAGAATTAGAGGATTATGTCATATCATTCGTTGATAATTGGAGAGACAAATAAAATAGTACCTTGTATATGAGACATGTGTGGTTGCAGACAATAGGTGTGGGTTCAAATCATGCACAGAAATGTTTTAGTACATAGAATATTAAGCTTTTAGATTACTAAGATAGTTGATAAGATAATGAAATGTTAGACAGTTCGATTGTTAAGAGCATAAAATATGTACAATTAGAAGTGGTCAGTTAGTCAACAAATATAGGCGTAAATATAAGCTTTTATATAATTTGAATTAAATTGTGTCCATGATCTTCAGAAACTTTAGACGAATGTCACACGTCTACTTTAAATTTAATTTAAAAATTTCAGCTCACAACTTATTACCTAATGTGTCCGGCTTGGTGCTCTGCAAATGTAAATATCCCGATTCCTCTATATAATACTGAAGTTTATCTGAAATGGGATATATTTTGTCCGCTAGATCTTTTGCCACAAAAGTTGGACAAACGCTTCCAAGCAATAGAGCCAAATGTGCCAACTTTGAAAGGTTTATTGGTGTAGTTGTATGGAAACCTAGGATTTGCTTAGGGAATATGGTGGCCATGTGTGAACCAATGATATGGCCAATATCTCCTCCATGTACGTAAAACTGTTGGTGACCAATCCTTTCCATTAGATTTCTCATTATGATTGCTATTTGGTATGTTGTTAGTCCTGGCTTTACAGCAGCCTGTAATAAAAAAAAATTGTTACAAAAATTTTGAATATTTGGTTGATTTTTTTTCTTAATTCACATTTACCACAATTTTGCTGAACGGTTAATTTAAATTAAGTAGATTTTTTTGTCATTTAAGAAATTTTTCAGAGGTAGCTTTTACTGAATCATAAAACAATTGTATTTAAATATCCCCGTCCGTTAGTGTGCGAATAACGCTTTAAAAAATGTTAAAAAAATAAATAAATAATGTAATACCGGCTATTATTATAATAGCGCTCTTAGAAAAACAAACTGGCAACTTATATACGTTATATTACTTGCAACATTATCATTCATCACTGTCAAATACAAATAATAATTAACTGAGAGCGAAAAATATAATAGATTACTCAATAAACTCGAATATTATATAAGCTTTTTATACTAATCTGTTATATGTAAATTGCTAATTATCCTAATGCTACGCACTCTGTGTAGTTTTGCTTGGAATAATAATAATAATCATTAAAAACTAGTAGAAGCCATAGAACTAATAGAAACCATTGGTGCAATTTGACAAAGATTTACTACCAACACGGTTGGTTGTGGGTTTGGTTTTCACTTGGGGCAATGATTATATTTAAATTATTTTCATTTCTTCGCTCTGGTACAAGATATACCGTGGCGTAGATTTTGGCCACTCAACACGGAATGTCTCGAATTTGAAGAACGGAGTGCTTTGACACTACGTTCTCTCAGACTAGCCTGATATGCGGTAAAGGCGTGTAGCTAGAGTTAAATTCAAAAAATATAAAGCACGGCAATGAGTTGATAGATACGTCAATCTAATCCGGCAGTGTCTTGAATTTTGGGCAGAAATTTGATGATAAATAAACATTTTTTTTTAAAGGTGCTATGGTCTAATTTGTAACATCTTTAGCGTAGCAGGGAATGTATAGCTTGATCGGTCAGATCCTTTAGATATCGTTTTCCCGGATTCTCTGCCTCGTATTTTGCTGCGTTCTAATTTATATACAGAATTGACGTGAGTGTAAACTGGCGAAGTGGAACAGCGATTTACATGCAGTTGGTATGGGTTCAATACCCACTCGAAATAGTGATAATTTTCAATTATCTGCTCTTGTAAGTCAAAGCCCGCAGTTGAATCTCACCACATAATACGCAACTCTTCGATTTGGGGAGCAATTCGAAGAACAGAGTGTCTCGACACCAGGTTTCTTTTATCCAACGAGGGAAAAACGTGCATCCCCGTTTTCACGCTGATTGGTATGAACACAAAAAAATATTAGTGTAAATAAGTATTTCACCTATTCACAATTAAAGTAAGGCCAATTTAATTTTAAACTTTAAATATTTCTTTCAGGACATATCTATACAAGGAAGAACTCTCCCACTGCCCAAGAAACATTCTGCATTATTTATTTGCAATAATATATAAAATAAACAAAACTAGGTCGACATGTTGTGTATTAGTTTCCACAATGTTATTAGGAAACTCTAATTAATCAGTATTATATGTGGGTTATACAAATTTAGATATACCTCTACTAAGGTATACTATTTTGAAATATTACATTTTTTTTATTTTCATTCAAAACGACATGTAAAGACAAAACATAGCTTCACTCCGTATTACACATTCGTCTGTTTTAGACATTGTGTTCTAAATGGCAAATCAAAAACTGTAGTTTTGTATACACAAAATGAAAAACGCCTAAACCTATTTTAAAATTAACCATACTGACAAGGGAAATCGAGGCCATTGTGGCGCAGTAGAACAGCGTCTGACTGTAAACATGATTGGTTGTAGGCTCGATTCCCACTCGGTAGAATACGAAGTTTAAAACATTTTCAATCGTCCGCTCTGTTACCTAAGACAAAGCGCGGTATTGAGTTCCGCCACTCTCGATTTCGGGCGAAAAGTGGAGACCGGAGAGACACAAGTATATTCTATACGACTACCCTGCTATGCGGTAAAATGCGTGAAGCTGAATAAAAAGTTAAATTGAAATTCAGTCATTTTGTACTGTGCGATTGATTATGAACGAAACGAAGTCAAGTACGCTATTAAAAAAACTCGTAATTCATATATTATTAATAATGTATTGTTTTGTTTTAATTGTCTTTCTGATATGAAATGACGATGATGCCAAAACGACTTCATAATATAAAATCCATAATTTTTATTAATTGTTGAATTAAATGTCTGACTGACGGGAGGAGCCTGAAAAGAGTGCTACGACAAATTTATATAATCGAATTAACTTGGAAGTTTCTACATAATCACCTTAAAAACAAAACAGGAATCTTCTTTAATTTCTTATTCTTTGGAAACAAATATATATAAAATATTCCTTCTGTGACTACTTTTCTTTTACATATTAATATACGTGAAGGGAAAGTGTTCAAGTTTCTTAATGAAAACTTTGGGGGCAGGAAAAACGGGATTGGTTGTGAATTTCTTTCGGGGGAATGATTTTTGAATTATTTTCATTTTGCCGTTGGTATCTAACACAAACAAAAGTCAACACGCAATGTATTGAATTCAGGCGGAAAGTGGAGAACGGAGTGTCTTGACACTAGGTTCTCTGTGACTACCCTGCCTTGCCTGTAAAAAAATACTCCAAATTATATTCGAACCATTCTACAATAGATTTAGCACTTGAACTCGCACATAGAATCCTGAAACGAACGTAAACTGCTATGACAGTAGTAAATCAACGTAACTTACTGTAGCGGCAATGGTTACAATCATTTATTATACTGGCTTTGTATTTCACTGTGGAATTTCATGATTGATTGGGTAGTTAATTTGCTGTATCGCACATGATTTATTATAATTATAGCATAAATTGATATATCGCAACCATTTATTTAAATATATTATGTATTGGACTTTTTTTGTTTGATAGAAAATAGTTGTTTGATAGAAAATTAAATTATATATTGTTAGGTTAGGTTAGTGAAAATAAAGTGTTTCATCACTCCACTTTGTCTCTCTTGGAAATTTGGGTTTGGTAGAAATCAACTCCATATTTTGTTTCACTAGGTTAAAGGAATAATAATTAAAATGTATTTTTTTTTCAAATAAGCTTCGAACTTACAACCATCGCGCTTTACAAACTAAATGACTGCGCCACGATAGAGTAATTGACTCTTGACATTTCTTTACGTTTCCCAAAAACTTTCGTATGCACAAACCAAGAAATATTTAACTTTTGATATGTGTTCTTAATCTGGATAAAAAAAAACGCTTTTGTTACTCATAACTGATAGTATACTATCTTATATATATACCTCCATACTTTCCAATGCGCTACAGTAGCAAGATTTTTAGCTCTAACCGATATCTTTAGCTTTTATCTTTTTTTAGCTCCTCGCTTTTTCGGCATAGCGGGGTAGTCAGAGAGAACCTAGTGTCAAAACACTCTGTTCTCCACTTTCCGCCCAGTATCGAGTAATTGCGTGTTGAGTAGCCGAACTCAACGTATATCTTTATAAACCAATAAAATATATTAATTTGCTGCATTTATTATTAAAGTGACATCAATATAACATTTAACATTACTTAGTACTACAACTTTTATTACTAATCAAACTGTATAACAATACGATATATATTTTTAAATGAAACAAATAATAAACGATGGCAATTTAAAATAAAATAGTCCGTTTTAGTCTTAGACATATAAATTTCTGGTCACTGACCACATTGGACCAACAAAAACTTACCTGAGAATAAGTAAAACCGGGTAAACTAGGTGCGATGACTTCGAAAACGAAGTTGTGTCCCGGCCTCACATTTGTTAGTATAGGTATCATATCGTAGAAATCACGTACAGAAGACGGCCATCCATGTAAAAGGAGCAGTGGGAGTACCTGTAATAATTAATTGAATTATTCAATTACATAAAAGATATTTTTTATACGTTTAAAAAATATTTAATAAATTAAAAGTAATAATTTAAATTTATTAGAAAAAAATTACACTTTTTCCCGCATAGCACAGGGCAGTCAGAGAGCTTAGTGTCCAGACACTCCGTTCTCTACTTAAACCGGAAAGTGACGAAGAAATTGCGGGTTGAGTGGCGAAACTTTGGCCAATTTTGAGACATTGCGTGTCTTTTTCTTACCAGACAGGGACAATAAAAATAAAAATAATTTAAATATAATGATCAATCGCAGGCCAACGTAACGTAGAACAGCGTCTGACTTTATACGCGGAGGTTGTGGGTTCAAATCCCACGAAAATAATGAGAGACATGAAAATATTTACTTAAAAATCATTTTCATTTCTCCCCTCTCGTGACAAGATATATGGCGTTGAGTTTCGCCAATTAACACGGAATATCTTCTATTCAAACACAAAAAGTATAGACCTCATTGTCTTGACACTAGGCTCACTCAAAAAGAATCTGCAAATTTACCTAGTTTTGAATAACTAATGTGTTTTTTTATACAAATTGGAGAGTGAGTATCTTAATATGAAAATATATTTTTTTTTATTAGAAAGCCAATACATTTATACATACATTGTTACATAAAATGTCTCAATTATAGGTTACCTCTACATCAAACTATACTAAAAAAAATATTGTATTTCACATTGGTATAAGTTCACACGCCCTAAGTACTGTATTTGTTTATATATGAACACAATATCCACGGTCAGGGGTGAAAATCCGAAATCCACTTAGAAATTTCCGACATCAACCGCCAAGACACACAAAGTAGTTGAAAGGGATGTTTTTTATTTAACTAGGTATCTTCTTTTATTTTACTTTCACTTAAGTTACGATTTTGTAGAGTAATGTGAGCTTAGTGACTAATCTCTTTTTCTAACTTCTTATTATACAGCTAGTCAAAGTTTTGTATATATTGAACCATTTAAATGTATTATAGTGTATTTTTGTATGTGGTTATATGTACATGTGTTAATAATTTATTTAAATTATGATATATACCTACTTTGGCACACCTTTATATTGATTTCACACATGACAAGGTTGACGGGGTAAGAATACCTTTTTTAAAGTCCGCCTTTTGTGCATGTTTATTACGTGCATGTTTATACACATCGACTGGTTGTTTGATACGAAATACTACCATTAAATTACTTCGAAAAAAAAAACCACAAATGCCCAAAAATATCTATTGAAGCACTGAGTATTGTTGAACAGACAGGGGGTTTATATCGGATAAATACTGAGGTCTCCCAAACCTTAGCCACTGTTGATAGCTCGATCACCGATTCTTCATATATTCTACTAATTTACATATTTTAAAATTCTCGTTCCGTCAAAATATGATAAAACTATGTAAATAAATATAGTCATAATCCATACCAATATTATAAATGAAATGAATGAATGAAAGTAGCTTTGTCTGTTATCGAAGTCATCACGGCCAAACCGCTAAAGCTATTGTGATGAAACTTTGTATGGAGCTACGATTTAAGATTTACCAAAAACTTCATTGTTTTACAAAAAGGCTGCCGAAAATACATACATACATAGATTACGTAGGCGAAGTCCCGAGCCGGTCGTTAGTAATTATTATATATTCTTATATAATAGATATTTATAAATACAAACAAGACAAAATATGTAATGACTATTGATAAAGAAAAAAAAACAATTTGCATCACTAAGCTCTCATTACCCACAACGCAAAAAGCAAATATATAGAAGAATATATATTTATATGCAATTGTTATATATACATTTATCGGTGCGTGATTTAAAAATTTACCACGTACAAAGATCATTGCTTGAATCTAAAATAGAGATATCGATCGCAGAATCTAATAAATTAACTTAGAATTGACGCCTTAATGAAAACTGGCGTTCGGTTTGAAACGTTGAATTGTATTAAAAATGTACATTTTTGTAACAAGTTTCACAAAATGATTTAAATAGGAGCTTTTTACCTTGGATGTAACTTTTAAATGTCGAAGTTTATCTTATTTTCAGTTTTGATGTTAGAGTAAGAATGTGCACTTTCTTAATTTTTATATGAATGCGCGAAGAATTAAGAGTTAGAACTTAATTTTTTGAAACCAATGATTAGACAAACAAAGCGTGATATATAACTAGGTGTGAATATTATTTTATTTTAAGTGTTATTTAAATACAAAAATTAGAAAAATATTCTTAACAAACGTATGAAACTTTGAACGTAGCGGACTCGAACCCGTTGTGGGTTCGAGTCCGCTACGGTACGGTACGGTACGGTCCGGTACGGTACTTGTAAACGGTCCAATAAAATAAAATAATTTTTTTTTAAATATTTATCATCATATATAAAAATCTTTAATATTACTTACATTATTTTAAACACATACCTGAACATTACCCACATTTTCTGGAACTACCCTCATAAAGTGAATATCCAATCCTTGTATATTAGTCTTGTAATGATTATATTTGTTTAAAAATCTAGCCCTTTGACTGTATTTGTATTTGAACTGCCAATCTCCGAAGATTTGGCCAATGACATCAGCATTCATTCCATACGCTGAGGACTCGTCTAGACTTTTAACGCGTGTAGCGCGTCGATACGCTTCAAATTTACGTCTTAAGTTTTCTTGCATCTGAAAATTTTGAATAACATTAATTTATTTCTAAGTCTGCCTTTTATGAAAATGGTTTTTAATTTCCTCCATTGATGTGTATATATTTGACAATACCATCGTAGTTTCACCATAATTGGGTTCCCTTTAAAGGTAAAAGTATGTTTTCTTGGTCTTTTTTATCTATTTTTATTTAGTGACTTTTTATGTTTTGTTTTGCCTCGACTAAATATAGTGTTGCAAACCAAAGAGCTATACTCAATTTAGTAGCGTAGGGAGAAGTTAAAATAGAAAATGTAAAGTAATTAAACTTAATTCAAAGTATGTAGACTTGATTATATAGATGATAAAAATCACCCATGGTTGAGATTACCTTTCGTATGTTTCTTTTACATAGTCTTGTTTTGGTGTCAATTAATTGATAGTTTTTAATTTTTAATATTATAAGAGTAATATTCTTCTAGTTCACCTTTTTGAGTTGCAATGATATAGTCCCATATTCCAAAACTAATAAATTTCATTTATTAATCCTTTTAAACTAGATGAATTAACATGGGTATTTCCTTGGTCTGAATGCCCAACGATAAATATTAGTCAGCTCACAAAATAGACAAAATAGACTGTCGATAGAAGTGAAAACTTAAAACTTTGAATTGTAGTATTAAATTTTGAAACTTCATGTTTCTATTAACATCTATTGACATAAAATTATATGATACGACACACGACTATAGTAATTACATTCAACACTAGCTGTGCCTGCGACTTCGTCCGCATGGAATTTAAAAATAAAAGTTGCCTAAATTACTCCTTATTACATCAGCTGAAAACGTGAAAAACTGAACCATACCAAACCGCGGTTGTTTTAATTATTTGTATAGATTAGGCATTCAGTGGCGACACAAATTCCATGATTTTTTTTACCCGAAACTCAACACCCCTTAACAAGTTTTTATTTAAAAAATAAATCTCTCACATACTGAACGTGGGAACCGAAAAAATATACCCAACTTACTAATACTTTACTTATAATACTTTGCTATGTAATTATCGTAAATATTAGGCCTATATACACACAACTACTACAAAAGTTAGCGAAACTTGTTAAAATATCTAAATATTATCGAAAATCTTGTTACAAACTTCGCAACTAATTAACGCAAACTTGTAATTGGACCAACTTGCTGCTTAGTCTTGTTGAATGCTCATTTAAATTCAATGGGATAACAATAGACAGTATTTTCTTAAATAAAACAATAGATTTTGTTCCAAAAAGTCAGTCTTAACGTAATTTTTTGTGTTATTTTAAACAAAGGATTTTTAAGCTGTTTGTTTCAAAACAATAACTTTATATGAAGTTATAATAAACTGATGGTTGTCTTTAAAATGAACAAAAGAATATTATAAAGATAAATCATTTAAACTTGTAAAAATTAAGTTAAATAATAAATTATTTTTAGTAAATCAAGATTTTTAAAAAAGAACTTGGTGGTATAAATTTACCAATTTTATATTCAATATAACAAAACATGAGGACTAAGTAATCATCGACATCATCGTGAAGCATTGTCACAACGTCTGAAAGTAATCGCGATTGGATGTGCATTCGCCCACTCGTGTGAATGATTATATTAAGATTATTTTAATTTCTATGCACTGGTATATGAAAGCGCGGCGTTGAGTTACGCCACACAACACGCAGTCTCGAATTTAAGTTCCGAATGGGCGGAATCTGGAGAAATCTCAGAGAAATCTGGAGAACTCTCAAGTCTCAAGATACTCCGTTCTGTCTCTCTTAAGGTTTTCTCAGACTGCCCAGATATAGGTATCTATTACTGAAGAAAATCTATTGCATCTTATTCCTAAATTGCTTAATTCTCGTGGCAGAATCCATTCAAAGAAAAAATAATTGATTATTATAATATATAGAATGTAATTAGTATTTAATTGTCTAAATATAAACTTACACATAACTAATGTGGGTAAATAAAAATTACTGCATTAAATATTTTTAACATTTTAAAGTGTTATTCACACACTTAGGAATAAACACATAATTAATATGTTAACTTCAGATTATTGTTGACAGTTGGACTTTTACCTTTGGTAAAAACAAAATTTAAAAAAGGACAAAAAATTATCTGTATACCGATGACAACTGGTAGAGTTGAGAAATTTAGAAGTAATATAATAGTAGAACATAAATACTTAAAATATAATAATAATCCCAATATATCATATAATAAGTTTTTTAATGTCATTAATAATAAGTTCAATGCTATATTTACTTCTAAGACAGTCAATTTTAGGAGTTTCTTGTCATTTAATGATTGGGTGACTATGGGAATACATAAGACGAAGGTTATATGTTAAAAATTATTCAAAATTATTTTAAATATGTATGTTCTATGACAAAATCTTTACATATTAGAAACAAAATAAAAAAATCTTCTAATAAAATTAAAGTTACATGGAACATAATAAATTGTGAAACTGGAAAGATGAAGGATCGCAGCTGTGAATTTAAATTAAAAATTGACTGGTTATACCAGCCCTGATCAAAAAGTTGCGTGTATATTTGAAAAATTCTTTGTATATATTCCAGTATCTACAATGAAAAAACTTATATCTTCCACAACTGTCGCCGAATCATCACTTAAAGAGAGCGTATATATATAATGTAGATTTTAAATTTGAACCAGTTAACAGTAGAGACATTTTTAAGACATTTAAATCCTATCCTAGATATCAAGAAAACTTTAGATCTATACTTTATTTCTGTCAAACTTATTACTTGTATAATAGACGCTTGCTCCTCACCTCGCTACAGAGTATAGAGTATGGTGTGTTCCGTGACTTAATGAAATTTAGTAAAGACATACCCATATTTCAATCGGGTAGTACATCTGATCCCAATAATTTTCGACCCATATCGGTGCTACCCTCACTTAGTAAAATTTTCGAAAAAATATCTTAAATCAAATATTACTGCAATTCGATCTTAATAATCTAATGCATGACAAACAGTATGGCTTCACTAAAGGTCGCTCTACTACCGACGCTGGTTTCGGACTCATAAAGAGTATTTATCAGGCTTGGCAGGAATCACAGGATGTCCTTGGCATATTCTTTGACTTGTCTAAGCCATTTGATTGCATCCAGCACTCCACATTGGTCAGGAAACTACACCATTATGGTATAAGAGGACGTGCACTCGACCTTCTGACTTCTTATTTAACTAACAGGGTTCAGAGGATTGATGTGAATGGCAAGAAAACTCCCCTGGGTCATTAGTCAGTATGGGGTTCTCATAGAGGTCCATACTTGGTCCTTTCCTCTTTTTAATATATATAAATGACTTACCATATTTTGTTAGAAGTAGCCATGGGTAGTATTGTTTGCTGATAATACTTCGTTGATTTTAAATAAATATGTTGACAGTTGCGTCTCAATATACGTTTAATAATGTTATGTATGTAAAAATTATGTGCATAATATTAATACTATAAATATGCTTAAACTTACGAACTCGATTCTATAGAACTCGTAATTCTTTTATGGGACAATGTGTACGCTTTTACAATAGGATCCCAGAAAACGTCCGAAAATACTCTATATCATAATTTTAAAAAGTTGTTAGAAGACGTTTGTGTGTTAAAGATTATTACCTAATTAACGATTTTATAAATGTTAACACGCCTTGGAGATTAAATGCTCACTCCAGTCTATTTCAAAGGTATCATTGTCACTAATAAATCTGTAAACTATTGTATTGGAAAAAATATGGAAGTCCCACTGACTTTCTTACGCCGGTTCTTCTCAGGTCTGAGGCATTAACTTTAGTGAACCAGTCGTAAATTGTTTGACGTTCAAAAAATGAAGTATGTAACTTCTTATTTTGAATAAAAATATTTGAGTTTAACTTTGACTTTAGGAAATTGAGAAACATTTTTAGAAAACGTATAAATCATTGAACGCAGTTAGAAATTAATCCGGTTAAAAATGTTTTACTACATTAATTATTCTTATAAATACAGCTTATTAATATTATACTCCCTTCATCTTTATCACAAACATGTGCCGTAAAAGGTCACGAAGGCTTCATATAAAAATAGATTTAAATAAACTTACTGCATCAGTAAAAGTTATTCTAAATGGTCGTATAGATGCATCTTGCGTGCTCGTTCCCCAAGTAACGTCCAAATCGAACTTTGGTAAGCTTGGCGTGTATATGAAAGACGAGTAAAAATAATAGCATACTATTGAGAGAATTACTCCTAGAAGCGAAATTATTAACTGAGTTACCTGTAAAAAATAAATAGATTAAATACTGGTTAAATAAAACGGGGACTAGGCCAGTACAGTATCTTCTACAGCAGGGTTTTTTAAACATCTGGCTTCACGAACCCCTGTAAATGTTTCCAGATGACAACGAACCCCTTAACTAAAGAATTAACTTGTCGTGTTTTTCTTAGGGAATCCTCTATAGTCGAATGGTGAACCCCTAGGGACTAAAAGAAACCCACTTGTCCAGATAGCTTCTTATTTTTTTTTATTCTTTACTGATCATACCACCTTTTTAAATTCTTTATTTATTTAAATATCGAGGAAACTATAAGGCTTCCTGATCAGATGTTCCAAAAACATGATTTAATCTTTTTACACCTTTTTTCAATAGTTGATTAGTCAAAGTCAAAAATTCTAAACATTCCGGTTGAGTGACGAAATTTAACACCGCGTTTTGTAGTATGAATAAAAGTTAGTTTTAATAATTTAATTATAATATATAAAATGAACCTGTTGCATTAAGCTATAATGTTAACCTAAAATAAAAGGCGTCGTTATCTATTATAACTGTAGATTCTACAATTTAATACAATAACATATTTCTACAATTTAAATGTAACACAAATGGATATGAAAATAAAAGAAACCATATCATACTCGATATGAGGACAGCCTCTGAGTGAGCAAATGGTTGTGGGTTCGAATCCCAACAATATTTATATATTTAATATTTTGATTTCGCCGCTCTGGTACCTAAAACAAAGCACGGTTTTGATTTCCGTCAACCAGCACTCTATGTCTCGGTGTCGGACAGAAAATGGAGAACGGAGTGTCTTGACACGTTTTTTCTTGCATATCATACTCACTGCAAAATTTCTCTTCTTCGTAACTTCTTTATTAACTTCTGTTTCTTTTTTCTTTTCATTTTTGCTTTCATTATTTTTTTCTTTCTTTTTTGGAGCCATTTTGAAAGCACAATCGAAGTCCGTCCCAAATAATTATCGTAATTACACTAAATTGTTATCAAAAATATTTATCAACAACTTATCAGTAGTATAACATACAATTATCTTATCAATATGGATAATCCTTATTTCTTAATAATTACGTGGCTGTAATTAATAAGTTTATAATTTAAAGAAGGAATCGAACTAAAAATCTTACATAAATAAATATACCTAAATATTATTTTAATAGATGTCCGTAAAAAAGGAGCGCAGCGGTCGCTACGACCGCTAACATAATAGACGTACCATTATCTACGAGTAAGTACCAAACTACTAAGTAATATTTTAGAAAAAAAATTTTAAGTGTTATTCACACACTTAGGAAATTGAAAAACATATATTTAGAAAACGTATAAAAAATTAAACGCAGCGGTATTTGAACTTGCGCCTCTTGAAAACCAATCTTGAAAACCGTTTTGAAGAGGCACCGGGTTCAACTCCCGCTGCGTTCATATTTTTTTATACGTTTTCTAAATATATGTTTACCAATTAATATTGTTTTACGACTTCATTCTTTATCCCGCTAAGCAGGGTGGGCAGAGAGAAAATAGTGTCAAGACACTACGTCCACTTTTCAAAATCGAGACATTGCGTGTTAAGTGGCGCAACTCAATGCTGCGCTTTGTCTTTACTACATGAGCGGAAAAATAAAAAAAAATTAAATATAATAATTTCCCCGAGTGGAAATCGAACCCACAACCAATCGCGTTTTACAGCCAGACGCTGCCCCACTGTGTCACGATAGCCTCTTTCTTCTAAATCTTATATTTTTTTATCTTAAGCATGTGTAACTTTAAAACAGTATACAATATATAATAAATATTTACATTTCCTTTTAATTATTAATTTTTGAAATTACCTATTAAACGATTATGAACTCGCGTTATAATACACAGTAGTATGTAGTACCTACTTAATGTCACGCAAACGGTGTCAAAAGCTTACGCTCTTTGGTTAGTCAAATTGGTATAAAATACTGTAAACGTTATTTTATGCTATTTGTAAAATTCGTAATAATCTTGAACGAAATTTGTTTTAATAAATAAAAATCGACACCATTGTGGCGTGCGGTAGTAAAGCAACGTAATTTATTGTGGGTTCGATTCTCACTCGGGGGAATGATTATATTTAAATAAATTTTGTTTTTGGCTCTGATAAGACAGTAAACAGCGTTGAGTACCGCCATCTTACACCCTTCCCTGCCTAACCAGTCACGTGTTTCAAGTCAGGTTTCAAGCTGAAACCATAAGTAAAATAATAATAGTATATTATAAAAAACTAACATGAAAACGGTCTGCGCTAAAATATATTTCAAAGTATAGACGTCACTTCCTGCAAGTCAGCTGATGCCACATTTTTCTATTACTTTTCAAGTGGAACATGCTACTTTAAAAATTGTATTACACGAACTAACTGAATTTCCGATTTTTCTTCAATTAACAGTTTTCTCCATATTTGTTGTATTTTTTTAAGCTTCACGCCTTTTCCTCATAGCCAGAGAGAACCTAGTGTCAAATCACTTCGTTCTCCACTTTCAGCCCAAATCTGAGACATTATGTGATGAATGGCGGACACCTATACTATATTTGTTTAAATTTACAACTATTTTAAGTGCTGTCATTTACAATCTTATGTCAATAACCATATGTTATTTATGATTTATGCTCCGAGGCATACTTAAATTTCCCTCAAATACCATCACTCGTATGAATATAAAAAGGAGTATAAACCATATAGTATTAATCGTTTGTAGTATAATGACCTATAACAATGTTAATTTATGTAAAGTCGAATAATAAATGTTTATAATAAGACAACTAAAATAATTCAGTTTCTTTTAGAAATTACTTATAAATGAACAGTTATGTTTTATTTTTAGCCTAGTTCATTTTTTTCCTCTTACATAAGAAAACGTTTTAATTTATAATTTAGAAATAATTAACAAACGATACAAAGGAAGGTCCATGAGTCCGTAGCATTTAATTAAAACCGTTCAAAGCAATTGCTTTCAATTTTTAAAAAAAAATAGTTTAAATTCACTTAACCGCTTACATAAATAGCGAATGCTCTAATATGCGGCCAGATTATATTTAATTAACGGGTGTATTCAAGTCGTAATTTTTTTTTTAAATATGTACATCGCAAAAGATGTTTTTTATTCAACCATTTTACCACACAGTAGGGAACTCAGAAATAATATATTGTCAAGATACTCCGTTCTCGGCTTTATACCCAAATAACTGTGCAGATCTCAACACCACATCTAAATCCCCAGTTCAGCGATCAAACCCACAACTATCCTGTTAACAGATAGACGCTATCCCACTGTGCCTCTATAGTCTTCATATTATATCGTCTATAACTAACGTTTAAAAATTGTTTTAAAATAAAACTGTTTTTAATCGGATTTATCGCGTATAATTAAGGTATTCGAACATTCTTTTTAGAAACCCGACGTTATTCTACGACAAAATTAAGCTAATTGTGAATATCTTTATGCCTGATACTTACAAAACTACATAAAAGCGAATATTTTTATCAATATTTTCTATTCACTTGGGTATATACATACATACTATATACATAATACATTATTATACCAATTTCTTATAAACCGTCGAAGTCATCTTCATCAACCTTGCCCTTAAAGCTACATCACACTTTAATACGTCGCCTCATCTGGGAAACAGAACAGTTTTCTAGGTCATTCGTTTCAGCAAAAGCTTTCAAAAGTCTCCCTTGTGTACGCTACAGTGAACCGCAAAAGTCTTATCAATATGCCAATATATATAGACTATAGCCTATTACTGCTTGATTTAAAAAAAACGAATAGTTTAATTCGTATAATACTTATTTTTGTCTGATGTTAGGCGTTGATGTGGTCTACGATGACACACGCTTGCCTAGAAGATGCATGAGGACCCCCTGAAGGACCCCCGGGAGGTGTATGAAAAGGTTGATGATTTTTGACGAGACGAAAGAAGTATGCATCGACCGTAGCGTTTGGAGCTCTGTGCTCTATGATTATCCCGCTAACGATAAAGCGTGAAGCTGACAAAAAAAACTATGATTTCGAGATATTGTGGCGCAGTAGAGTAGTATCTATGTACATAATGGTTATAGGTTCGATCTTCACTCGGGGAAATGGCCATGTTTAAAATTATTTTCTTTTTCTCGCTCTCGTAATACAATGCGTGGTAAGCTTTCTCTAAACTATAAAGCATGTATTTAATATTTGCGGAAACGGTTTGTTTTACTCAAGATTCTAAATGCATATGTCGTTAAATGTGCAATAAATCACAAAAAATAAAGTATGAGCTTGATTGCCGAACGTCGTAGCTCGTCTATGTAGACCGGAAAAAACCTTTGCTAATTTTGCGGCGGCGGTGTATTAAAATAAATACAATATAACAGTGCTAACTAAATTTTTTTGTCGTACGTTGTCATAGAGAACCTAGCGTCAAGACACTCCGTTCCCCACTTTTTACCCGAATTCGAGACATTGCGTGTTGAGTGGCGAGATTTAACGCCGTGGTTTGCCTAAGGTACCATAAAAGCAGAGAAATGAAAATGTTTTAAGTATAATAATTCCCCTGAGAACCCACAACCAATCGCGTTAACATGCAGAGGCTATCACACTACGCCAATATGGCTTAGTAAGTTAGGTAACTTATCATATATTATTATTATTATTTATTATAAAGAAATATAAAAAACCCGTCATATATTTTTCTTTGAAAACTGTCAACCATTTTGGTCACAAGCATTCATGAACTTTTTAAGCCGACAGTACTGTTAGGACAAAGTACCGTACATGACGCAATATCATTTTCATACTAAGAAAATTTTATCAAACGTCCTTCTATATATAGATGCGTTTGATAACATATTTGCATACATTCTATCTCGTGTAGGCTGTTCTCAATTCTATCTCACTAGTTGTCACTTGCAACTTCGCTTGCGTGGATTTTATGGCCCCTACTTAAATACAGTAAGGATCACAAAATCTAAACAAACGATTTGATATTATCTATATAAATAAACAATATTGGAGTGTCTGTTTGTATTATTAAAATAACCGTATTTTACTAAATGCAAATAGATTCAATACTATTTTATACTAAATTCAATTTTTGTCTGTCGGTCTGATTTTTATGGCTCATCTCTGAAATGGTTGGACCGACAGATAGCTGATGTAATAAGAAGTTACTTAGGCTACTTTTATTTTAGAATTTATAACATATTTTCGTTGTTATCTTTAGATAATATATCTCTAAAAAAAACACAAAAAAAGGATTTTAAAAATTTCTCCTAACCAAAGATTATTCTAAACATAATCGTTTGCAAGGCAAGACTGAACGCTATTTATGAAATATTTTAACACACTGCTATCTATCTGAACTTTCACTGGTATTTTATAATTCCCCAAAACCGGAATCGAGTCACCAAACACGATATTACATTCAGACATTCAACTACTCAACAAAGGAACCACGAGAGAGATAGATTTTTTATTAAAATAAAAGCATTCTCTATACAATTATTGGACAGATCGCTTACAATGTCTCCCAGATCCGCGGAATCTTCATCCATTATCGGGATTAGGGAAAGGAGTCTTTACGTAAATAATGTGTACAATACACTAAAAGCTATACTATTTTTAAATCGCTTTTATCTTTTTTACATTTACATTTACATACAGAAATTAAAATAATTTAATTATAATCATTCTCAGTATTTATATACTCGTATATGTATATAAAAGTACATCTTACGAATCATTTATTGTTTTCGTTGTTTGTTCATACTATACCATTCTTAATTTCTTATTTCTATGCCTTTAGAAATCGCTACTTTAGCGATAAGGTCGCCTATTGTACACGATAAGAGTATTCTTGTACTTGTACTTTGTATATTCTTATGTTTTTCTCATGCATATTCGCATGTTTTTATTTATTAAACTTATTTTCTGTTTTTATTTCTATTTGTGGTTGTACAATAAAGAGTTTTTATTATTATTATTATTATTACCCTACTGTGCGAGTAAAAGCGTGAAGCTGCAAAGAAAATATTTAAACCATTTAATTATAGTTTAGCTTCCAGTATGACAATTCCTACATCCAACGTTGGCATTATGTAGATTAGATGTCTGCTTGTCTTCTGAGATCGAACGATCTCCGATATTTCTGTGAATCTACTGGGAGCGTATTTTTCTTTTGTGAATACATTTATTATTCATTATTATATATTTGTCAGAATATAATGAATAATATTTATTATGTATGGCCAAATTTATTACTACAATTATTTATCGAAAACAACAAACAAACTTCAACATATTCTATAAAATCTTATAGGCATAAATGATAGGGAATATTCACTATCTTTTACTTTCTTTTCAAATCACGAACAGAGTATCTTGGCACTAAATTCACTTGCACTGCCATAAAAGATTGATCTTTTTTTAATATAATTAAAAACATTCATAGAATTAGTGCCAAAAGTCACAGTCGCAGACCTTTGTAACTTAGTTCACAATCATCATCCTCTTTATAGATCCACCAGTGACCAGTGCTTTGCACGATTTGCTAAATTTCCTCCAGTATTATCAACATTATATTTTAAAAGTCAATTGATAGATTGTTAGAGAGTATTTTGACACTACTTTGTCTCTGCAATGCGCAAGAAAGAGTGAAGCTGAATATATGAATATACGTATTCGCTGATGTTTCCTCTGTCTGGCTGGTTCGGCAAACAACGGTATTATATTCTTTTTGAAATGAAACTATTTTTAACCGGATTAATTGTGCATATTTTTGGTATTTGAAAATACGTTTTAGAAACCCGAATACGAAAAATATACGCGATTAATCCGGTTAAAAATAGTTTCATTTCAAAATGTGTAGTAATTGCGAAAATCAAAGATATTTTTATGGTATTAATTCGAAAGTATATAATTCAGTAGTTTTTCTACAACTTTCACAAAAAAATACTGTCGTTATGGTATTTGATAAAAAATTGACGATAACTCGTCATGCAAGAAAATATGCCTCCGGCGGTGGCATGATAAATCTCACGTAATAAATGTTGGATTACAAGATGTTCTCGAGCGTTATAATATACCAAATAAAATGTAATGTGTTTCCTACTGGTGAGTGAACCTTCTTTTTAACCGATTGCGATTAAGTAGAGGGGTAATGCTTAACGCAAATTCCGAATATTTTTCTTTTCTTCCATCATATACTTCAGTTGAAATTTAGAGGGTTTGCACAAGTTCTGTCCTGTTAGAAACGTAGCCAAACAACGAACAAACAAAAACCATCAAATATCTAATAAGATGAAAAAATGTAAATAAACATTCTTCTTAATGGAAGTCTCCTTAATAGAATATTAGCTCAAAGCTGCACCAGTCAGTCATAAACCCCAACTATGAGAGGAAATCCATTTTTTGAGTTGGTCAAGGATATTATTTTATATGTGATTTCACTTACTACTAGCTGTGCCCGCGTCTTCGTTTGCGTGCTAAAATAAAAGTAACCTAAGTTACCCTTCATTACATTAGCTATCTGCCAATAAAAGTCCTATCAAAATCTGTCCAGCTGTTCTAGAGATTACCCGGAACAGACAGACAAAAATTGTAAATAATGTTATTTTTGTATATGTACCAGATATATCAATTTTATTTATTTGTATAGATATGTGATGGGCCCTGCACCCGCACAGTCCATCCATGAAATGCTAAGGACGTTTGCTAGGTCCTAGATTCAAATCACTAATTGCACAATATCTTTAATATATCTCAAAAAAAAAAACGTTGCTATGAAATTTGCACGCTCATTATAAGATCAAGCCACAAATCGTAAGCCGCCTCATTACGCTCACGTTCCATTGAATTATGAAAATTACGGAACAAGTGCGCTTGTGTTTGAACAATGTAACTTGGCATCTTGGTTAATTAAATACTCTTGGTAAGGAACAATCGTCAATTAATATCACATAATAAATGAAATTTTGATAATACAAGGTCTCAAATTCGGGCGAAAAGTGGAGAGAGAGTGCATGAACACTAGATTTTCGCGGAAAGATCGTGAAGCTTTTTCTTTTTGCCTTATTTCAAAAATACAACTTATAACGAAAAAATAATTTAGTATATTGTATGAAAATTACGCGAAAATATTTGCATTTTGCCAGCAGAAATTATGGAATTTCATAT
This sequence comes from Podotricha telesiphe, assembly GCA_038994665.1. Lineage (NCBI taxonomy): Eukaryota > Metazoa > Arthropoda > Insecta > Lepidoptera > Nymphalidae > Podotricha > Podotricha telesiphe. The sequence continues at coordinate 536,820 of JAOYRR010000375.1, read as the reverse complement.
TTCAGTTGACTGCTTGCCGCGACATATCATGTCTTGATAGCACGACTGCATAGCTGGAGCAAACCTAACTTTAATCAAATGTTAAGTAACCATATATATAGTTCCAAGCTTTATTTGTGATATTATTTGTTGAAGTGAGCACTTTTTGAGGAAACAAAAATCATGGTACTCGCGTCAACGTCACCGAACGCCTAATCAAAATATAATTTTATGTCAATAGACGTAAAAAAACCAGATTGATATTGATAGTTTCAATTTAAATACATGAAATTTCAATACTAAAGTTCTAAGTTTTCACTTCTATCGACAGTCTCTATAACTGTTATTTTATCTATAGTATAATACAACAGTAGAAAAGAGAAACGTCCCGAATTCGGGTGGATTCTGAGAATGGAGTATTACTAGGTTTTATTTGACGATAGAAATAAGCGTGCAGCTGAAAAAATATTACAATTGTCTGACGAGGAAGACTTGGAGTCAAAAAAAAATTACCACTTTAAAGAAATTTGTTATAATTTTAGGTTAATTTCAAAGCCAACATGTAATAAATGGACGTAATACATAATTAATTACTAATATTATAGATGTGAAAGTAACTCTATATATCTGTGACTTCACCACGGACAAACTGCTCAACCAATTGTGATGAAATATTATATGGAGATACTTGAATGTACTAGGTATGAAAATAGACTACTTTTTCTCCCACTTTTTTAGTTCTTTCAATTAGTTCTGAAAATACGAAACAGCTATAGTCCACGCGGGCGCGAGCGGGTCACTAGTTATTTAATAAGACTAGAAAACAGGCCGTGGTGTCGCATCAGGATAGCCTCTAAATTAAAGCACCGTTGTTTGTGTGTTTAAATCCGTTCTAGTGAAAGTAACTTGCGGCGTAGTGTTCCTTCACTCAATACGCATTGTCTCGATTTCGTAGACGAAGCGTAGAACGGGATGTCTTGTCACTAGATTCTCTCTGACTTTCCTGCTTTGGAAGTATAAAGCGTGAAGCTAAAAAAAACAATTTCAGACTTTCTAATTAAATATAAAAAAAAATCAAGACGAAATCTAGAATATTTTTTAGTTTTTTTTTCAGCTTTACTTTCGTAACGCGTGAAAGAATAAAAATCCTGTATAGCAGGTAAGGTTAAAGCACAAATTGGTCAAGGCTAGTGTCAAGACACTCTATTGACACCTTACTTAATTTATACATTATAAATACATAGTATATAATAATACAAAACTATGTTGCTGAAGGTGGCTCTAACATAACATTTTTTTCCAGCTTAACGTTTTTTTGCGCATACCAGGGTAGCCAAAGAAAACCTAGTGTAAGAATAGAATAGAATAGAAATACTTTATTGCGCACAAAGACAATACAAACAAATTGTACATAAGGATATATAGATTAGTACAGAACTTGCAAAGGCGGTATCAACAGACAACCTTTAGTGAAAGGAGCTTGGTCTTAATTAATATGGGTTAGTGCAATCCTCAGATTTTTTAATAAGTAAAGTACTCCTTTCTCCACTTTCTGCCCAAATACAAGGCATTGCGTGTTGCGTGTTGAGTGACGAAACTCAACGCCGTGATTTTTCTTGTCACCAAAGGGGAGAAAATAATATAAATATAATCATTCCCTCCCTGAGTGGGATTCAAACCCACAATCTGAGACGCTGTCACACTGCGATACAATGGCTACTACTATTACTTTATATAATAACCAATTGAATTTCGATATCACAATATCAATGATATCACATCTAACTATGACCTATTAATAAAGAGATCTATGTAGGTATACATTAAAAATATATACAAAATTAACAAATTGCAAATACTAGTATAGACCAATTGAAAACGCTGAACGGGTAATTAATTTAAATATGTCATATACATTTCGGAATAAATTTCGCATTGCATGCATTATTTATTCCAATTTTGTGCGGTCTCGCAGCTTCCCGTGACCTGTCACATCCTGATAGCGACCTCATCATGGATTGTGGTAAATTTATATTAAAAGAACAACTATTTTTAATCTATAATTTTAGTATATTAAAGCAGTATTCATTGATTTTTACTCTGTTGTGTGTGGGGGGGGGAGTGTCAAATGTACAAAATTATCCTTTTAACTGTAAAAGCTTATAGTTTAAAAGTATAGTTTAAAAATATAGTATAGAATAGTAGTCTGAGACAACCTATTGCAGAGACACACCGTTTTGCACTTTTCTGCCGAATTCGAAACTGCGTGTTGGGATCGATCAGAGTGGCAATCAAACCCACAACCAATCACGCTTGCAGTCAGACGCTGTCCCACTGCGCAGCTATCTTGATTTAATATAAATACACGATTAAAAGCCTTATTAAGGTCATTGTGGTGCAATGGAAAACCGCTTGAGTGTATAGGTATACTCGACATTTATGAGTTCGAATCGAATTCGGGTAAATTATTATATTTTAAATTATTTTCACTTTCCAACTACAATAGTAACTCAATAAGTATAACAAATTCAAGCGAAATGTGAAATTTTCATTATATTATACGTAAAAAAGCATGAAGGCGTAAATGTAAAAGCCTATATTAGACTATTTTTATCATACACCAAAGGTTTGTTTATCTTTTACTATAATATTTATTTATTTTTAAAAATAAAGTAATCTTGGATCATCTTGGAGATTCCGATTTCCAAGATCTCCATGGTATGGGCAAGATAATCCTTAGAATAATCCCTATCTTTTGCTAAAGAAGCTAAAGTTCTGATTTTTTTATAAAATTAAGTCGAGTTTTTTCAACTGGATAGCGTTTTACTTGTGTTATTTTGACTATAGTATCTAATATATATTAATAGGTACGTGGAAAAATGTTTTAATGAAAATAACGCGGACGGGTGAGTATGATATTCAGCAAGGTTATGGTTGTTCATATAGAAAAGATTTACTTAAAAGCATTAGCTTAAAAAATACATTAAATTAATAAAATAATCATAACACACTGCAATATTTTTAACAATTTTTTTTAAAGTGTAAATTTGAACGCAGCGGAACGGTTTCAACGGTTTTCATGAGGCGCGTTTTCAAATCCCGCTCCGTTCAAATTTTTATACGTTTTCTAAATATGTCTTTTACACTACCATATGTTTGATATGTCACCTCTGTTGCACCTTGCACGAGTGACACGTTGCTAGGCAACGACGGTACTAGTTTTGAATATGTAAATACTTGAAACAAAATTGAATTATGTACCAAATGTACCTTAAACTTTTAATATATTAAGTTAATCAATTTGTTTTCTTTTTGTTTTTGCACCTTTGTTCAGTTGTTATTTTATAATAAATCCACTGAGGATGGATGGTTGTATGTGAGAAATCGCTATTAGTGATAAGGCCGCCGGTAGTTAATTATACTGAAAATTGTATATTAATATGTGCGTGCGTATATGTGCAATAAATTTTAATATTATATGATTATAATATCATTATCATTATATTATTGGGGTACTAAATTAATTTAGTTAAAGTAAGTTAGTAGTTAAACAGTAAATGCGAGCTGCGCCTCACTTTTCAATTTGATTCATAGATGTAACTTTTGTTTCTTCTTTTAGACATTCTTACTTATATTATTTATATATTTTACTTAGTAACTGACTTATTTTGTATAAATCATAATATCCAGTTATCGAAGATTTTTGAGAAATGTAAAAATATTACAATTTCTGTAAACAATTGTTTTAGTAATAATTAAAGACCCGCTCGCTTAAACTACAAATGACGTGACGTGTCATTTTTCACCTGCCCGCATTCCCATTTAAATTACGAACTTTACTTAAATTTATTATTAAAATTGTTCTAACTTTTTTATTTATGATTCGATTGGGAAATAAATAGTAAATATTAAGAGATATTTACCAAATACAATAGTCGAAACTGCATTAAAATCGGTTAAAGCGCATTGCTGAGATTAGCATGCACGTGGGGTTTTCTATTACTTATAAATGGATGCAATAATATATTTTATCTTATACATATAGCTTCCATGTACAACAACGATCAGTTACATTTTTACTATATGTATATAGATTATATTTGTATGACAAAGAAATACTTTAAAAAAATTTACTTTTTAATCTAAGATAAATTATGATTTATTTACTTATTTCAGTTAAAGACCTACCTACATACCTAAGTAAATAATACCTTTCATAATAACTCTTTATCTATTTAAGTATATGTACTAAACTAAAAGCTCTGGAAATAAGCTTACAAACGCCTAAAAGTATAAAATATTTCGTTTCACGCGAATACTACACGGTGCCGCGGTGGTGGTGCCGTGCCGTGCCAAATCAAATAGACACATATCAGATTTGGACTCTTTCCCACAATAGCAGCTATACGTTTTCGAATATACTTACGTTTTTATTTGAATTTATAGTTTTTTGATATATAATCAGTTATATGTTGAGACTATCTTTACTTTTCTAACTGTAAAAGCGATGGTAGTAAGTCGATCTCCTCTCAGCGAGATAATATTTTAATTAATTACAATGCTACGCTAAGGTGGGTCTAAACTCAAATGTGACAGGAAGTTGGGCTGAGTGTGGAGATGAAATGTCTTGACACTAGGTAATGTTGGCCAATATAAAAAATGTGTATATACAATAAAAAGCACCTTCTACTTTCCTTCTATCTTAGACACATTAAAATTTCAAAATATATTTTAGCGAGAAAAGAAATTACTCAGCATTCCATAGATTCACCGTGCCCATCGCGATTAAGCCTAGGCTCTACTATTTGGGCCCCTTTAAAATTTGCTATAACCCTCGCCCCACTAGTCTGAGCTAAATATATTATATAGCAACCTGCTCGTGGCTTTCCCCGCGACACATACTGACAGACAGAGTAATTTTCGCATTTATAACATTAGTATGGATATACAAACATAAAAGTAATTAAATTACTCTCAATATTTCATCCAAAAATCCTTTACTATTTTGAATTAAAACTGGGTTAGAGGTAAAATCTGAAAACCATTAATTTAGACGTGTATATATATGAACTAATATCGCCTACATTAATTTTTATTGAGCATATTGCAGTGGTCAGATATAATTATGTGTGGAATTCAACCAGACAATAAATCAGGGAACGCTAAGTTTGGATGTGCTACATATAAAACATATTTTTAGATAACGTATAAAATTTTGAACGCAGCGGGATTCGAATCCCGCTACATATACGGATAAAAATACGTTTTAAATTCCCTAAGTGTGTGATTAACACTTTAAAAATTGTTTAAATGTGTGCTGTAAATATTCTAAATTAATAATTACAATATTAATGGGGACGAAAGAATAGTTTTTAGTAATCATTTTTGAATGATTTGAATCCCATTCGGGGGGAAAGGGATTCAAACTTACAACCAATTGAACTTACATTCAGATGCTGTCGTGATAGCCTCTTCTTGATTTTAGGCGCAAAGTATTTCTAGAATGCGACAACCTGCCATACGGGAAATAGCATAAAGCTGAAAATAAGAGCAGTAGTATACAATATTGGTATATAACAATAACATCTTATACATATGACAACTTAATTGAATTTGACTTTAGTAATGTGTAATTTTTTTTATAACTTAATTAAGAAGATGATACGATTGATATGGTTGACGGTTTGAATCCCGATGCGTTCAAAATTTTTTAACGTTTTCTTTAAATAATGTGATGTCACACAGTTAAATGATATAAAACATTTATAGAGGTACATCTGCTCTAAAACTGTGCTCCTTACCAAAACATTATTAATATTATAAGTCGTGACCCTAGTGCACATGTCGTTATGACCTAATTTCTAACAACATCTGCTGGCGTAATGTAAATGAAACTGAAAATTGAGAAGAGCTTCTCCAAATTAGGTTAATTGAAAAGTCAAATTCAGTAGTTCAGATAATAGGTGTTATCGTTTGAATCCATTGATAATAATAATATTTCAAGCTCAGGGTGAATTTGTTAAGGCAACATTTTTCATTGTATAAACTAAAGATTCAATATCATTATTTATAATGTTTATGATCTTGATTAGATTAGATTTCAACGTATCTAGGATGAGATAGAATACTAAAATTAATACTTTCTTTTCTTTCCATTAAACTTTTTCTCGTGAAAACATTCAAACCATATATTAATTTAATATAAAAGAAAATTACTACACATAGAAAATTAATATTTATTTCCCCTCCAAAATATTAGCTGTCACCTCCATTTTGTGTTACATAGCGTACACAAAATGTCTGCTCGTGACGTCACAAATTGTCCTTTATTGAGTTGCGAAATTACGGGCGTCGGCGCTCACCGAACTAATTTTAGGGCATTATGCGAATAAAATTTCAGCAAATTGAAATCTTCATTCGTATATGTTTTACGTATATTATATAATATATATTATTTTATTATTGTAAAGCAGAGTCCCTCATAAGCTTTAATCGATCATTGCCTTATGATATTATATAAGGTTTTAATGAGAAGTTATATCAGCTTCCCTCTTTTTCCCGCATATCAGGATAGAAACAACCTAGTTTCAAGGTATCATTCTCCATTTCCTTTCTAATTTCGAGACTTAAGACATTAAGTGGCGGAACTCGACGCATGATTTGTTTTACAAGAGCAGAGAAATCAAAATTTAGTTTAAATATACATTCCGTTCCGTTCTATTCCGTAAAAAAATGGAGGAATATGATAAAATTGTAAAATTCTAACAGAAGTGTTGTTAGTTATTTTAAGGGGATTGTTAAAATCCTTTTAAAATATGAGTACCCACTATACAGTGACCACATAAACAAGAAAACATCTCTATTTGACACTAAGATTTAATTTATACAATATACTAAATATATTGAAATTTATTATATAAATTAAAACTAAGTGCCTGTAGCAAATAATTACGAACCTTTAGAGGAATAGATAAACTAAAAATAAATTTTAATATATACGAGTACATGTAATATAGCATATCTGGCATCCCACCTGACAAAGTATGAAAGAGAATAAATATATGATAGAGAAAAAATATATGATGGATGAAGGATGGAAGTACGAGAGGCATACAAGCGAAAACTGGTGTGAATGAGTAACGTAGGCAAAGTCTCCATAACATTAATAATGGAGGTGTTATAATAAAATAAATAGATACAATTCAATGTACTTTAAAAGAATAGTATATAAAAAAGCCCCTAGACGGGGTTCTTTTGTTTTGCTTTACCAGGCAACCGATTTTTAAGGATGTAGCCAGAATGTATGAAAACGATCACATGTACTGGATATGAATAAAACTTAGATTTTTAAATTAAATCAAGACCACCACCATCAATATTTATTAGTTTATATATTCTTTATAGCATAAAATTTATTATAAAATAAAAAAAATGCATAGAAGGCCGGTTTCACGCTAAGAAGCATTCTTACCACCCAACCTTGTCATGTGGGTATGACAGTGTAGATGCGTAAAAGCCAAAAGTATATTTTTTATAATTAGATATAAAGACATAGATCAAAGTTATATATCTGTATATATATATATAGAGAGAGAGAGAGAAAATAATATTCTATCACTGCTACTCTTAAGTGTACTGCCATCTTAAACAAGACAGAATAATCACAAAAAGTTCGTTTTCATTTTAGATTTTACATTTATTTTGAACTAAATAATATAAACTTTGCATTGAATGGTCAGGAAATGGAAACTTTGCAAAGGATAACCGAGCATACTAAACTTCGGATCAATGCCGTTGAAGTTTAGCCACATTTCGCACCAACTTCTGTGACCGAACTCTGTACGTATACACGTTTCGATTATCATATTCATGAAGTAAATACTGAACTGCAGATATAGAAAAGGTGAAATTTTTTTTAGTGCTGTGTTATGTTTATTTACTTAAGTATGTAATAATATATAATATGTATTATATGTTTTTAAATATTCAAAAAGCATAATATGTGTAATACTTATATAATAATTAAAGAAACATTTTTACAAAACGTATAAATTTTAACGTAGTAGAATTCGAACTTGCGCACATTGGGACCGTCTAAGCGCTCTACCAGTGTCTGGACTGTAATCGCGATTGACGTACTGGGTTCGATTTCCACTCGGAGGAATTATCATAATTAATTATTTTACCTTGATCCGATCTAATTGGGGCGGAAAGTAGAGATCGGAAAGTCTTTAACACCATGTGCTCTCTGACGTCCCTGCTATGCGTAAAAATAGCGTGGAGCTGTGAAAAAATAAAAATTTAAATAAATAGATTACATAATTATAGTTTTTTACAAAATGTATTAATATATGAACGCTGCGGGATTCGAACCCGCGCCTTTTAGAAAACTAAGATATACTAACCACAACAAAAATAAGTTGTAATAAGCGTATAATAATTTTGACGTAGCCGGATGTAGTCAGCATGGTTTAGCAGAGCGCTTGGACGGTCTCCAAATATACGTTTTCTAAAATATGTTTATCTATTTCCTAAGTATGTGAATAATGCTTTAAAAATGTTAAAATAAATTGACTATATGTTTTATAATGTTATGCTCTATTAATAATTTATAATATAGGTACGAGTATAAGTAATATAATTTTTATTGTCCCTAAGTTATTTAGAGATCTCGATGGATATGTTATTTTACATCCATAAACTAAAAGTAGGAAAATAAACTGTCCATCGTAAGAAAAAATAAGAAAAACAATTTTCAAAGACGACAAGACATTATTATTTAAGTACCTTATTAATTTTAATTAAATTCAAACTTTTGTTTTTAATTATAAGTTTTGTAATTAAGAAGATACAGTATAGAGGAAATGAAAAAAAAAACAATATTAAATAGGAGCTCGCAATCATTGATACCGTTAATTGGAGAGTCAAACCACTAATGACGTCTCATGCCTTTGAAATACCAAGTGTATATTGATTAATACGTATATATAAAATTGTATGAAATTATGTTTGTACATTGGACTTACCCTAAGTCTATTTCCCGCATTGACTCAGAGAGAATCTAGTGTCAAGACACTCCGTTCTCCACTTTCCGCCCGAAATCGGACATTCCGTGTTAACTGACGGAACTCAACGACACGCTTTGTTATTAGATTAGATATTAGATAGATTATTAGAGCGGAGGGGTTAATTTGTTTTAAATAGCGGTTTCAATTAACAAATGATTTCTAAGCATAATATTATGTAAAATCCATTTAAATGTAGGTAAGGGAGTTAATAGAGGGGCCTAGAATTATATAGCTTGATGCTGGCATGTTTTGACACTAGGTACTCTTTGCCCCTACACCATATCTACAAGGATTTAGATTGCCGAAAATGTTTGATTGCTTATCCTACCTATTCGGTATGTATATATATACACATATATATATTATTGCCAATTCCAGAGATATTATTACTTATGAATATATTACTTGTGGTTTTTACTTCTCTTGTAATTCTCGTAATATGACATATTATTCTGTCTTGATTTTCGAACCGTTTAGAAATTTAAACGCAGCGGGCTTCGAACCAGCACCTCTTGGAAATGTTCTTTATACTTTATAAATATAAATACGTTCTGTAAATATAATTTTCAATTTCCTAAGTTTGTGATTAACACTTTAAAATATTAAAAAAATCCAAATCCGAACCAAAGCCAGGTGTAAAAACTAGTAAACAATAATGAGAGCACCATATTTTCCCAACCTGCATACAAGGATTCAACGGTATATTCCATTGCACGTAAAACAGTACTTAAAGGATATATACAAAAGAGTGGAATTCAATAGTCGCGGTTCCAGGAAGCGATGAGTAGTCGGTTTTTTTTTGAAATGGTTATACAACTGTAAATGACGTAGTGCCACCGCTGATTAAAGTAGACTCACTTTTGAAGGCCTGAAACATCAATTGAAATTAAAATTTTCTCGAAAACTGTGGAATATGGATTTTTTTTGTTACATGCCTTGGCTGAATGTGTGTTATTTTGTAATACTTTATAGTGTTTTTCATATTCGACGCGTTAAAGAAGATATCTCTTTCTTAGCAGTTTCAAGCTTTGTCCCGCATTGCACGGAGAGCCTAGTGTCAAGGCACTCCGGTCTCCTCTTTTCGCTTGAAATCGAGATAAGGGCCGGAACTCAACGCCGCGCTTTGCCTTGATCACCAGCTTCTAACCATTTCTTTGAAATTGTTGTTAAGTAAATCAACTTTACACTACAAAACTGGATCGATTATTATTTTATTGTAATTTTTGTGTTTGAAAAGAGCAACTGTTGGGTTGCTCTACGGCTGTTCTCAGCAGAAACGCTTTTCAAGCCGGTGGTAGCTTTAGGTGTTTGAGGGCTCAAAAGTGATAGCAAAACTTTATTTGAGTAAATACTCGTAATATTCTCAATTTGAATTAAAGCTACTCATAAAAGGCGTCTAGAAAGTTCCTCTACATAATAAAATATAATCTCCGATAACCCGTGGCATATCGGTAAAGTTACGAGTACATCAAAACGTAACATAACAATGAATATTCAAGCCCTCCCTGATTATTGCCGCGATTGAAACTTTGGCGGAATTAATGATATTCAAGAAGTTCCTCGTATACTTCGAAACTTAGTAATTTATTAGCAAACAAGTACGCTAGTTGAATATCAATTCTTGTGGATGAAGGCACGTGGACTTATAATTATAACGCGTATCGAACTTTACCTACTTTTGGTTTTCAAAGTTATCAGGTTTCTATTATATTTTAACAAAAGTTCTGAATTAATTCCAAAAATTATACTAACTTATTGAAAGCTTTCAAAACTATGAAAGTTATGAAAATGGATATAATTTTATTTAGCAGGACAAGTATAGAAAACCCACCTACCTACACAGGGAGCTCGGAAACACTCCACTTTCTGCCCGAATTCGAGACATTGTAAGATAAGTGGCTGGTAAAAGTTCATCGTGGCAGTGGGCAGTGTTTTCAGTCTTGCCAGAACGGAAATATGAAAATAATTTAAATATTGATATAAATATGGAATTAATTTACTTGATTCAAGCATTGAACAGTCAAACGCTGCCTTCAAGCCACGATAGCCTTATCTATATAACAAAAATGGAAGATATTTGAAACAAATGTTATTGGGGGCATTTATCAATATAATACAAACGAAAATAAAGTTTTTTAATTTTCTTTTCTGTTTGTCTGTTTATTTGTGGGACGGAGTTAACCGATTTTAATGCAGTTTTTCTATTGTGTTTCGGTAAGCTTCCCTTAACAATAAGTGTTCATAAACAAAAAAGTTACCACCATATAACTTATAAATTTAAGCAAAGTTCGTGATTTCAATGAAGCTAGGCTAGCGAAAAAACTAAAGAGTTTAGTCATGTAGTTTACGTAATAAAAGATGCGAGTGGGTCGCTAGTATTATATATGTATATAAATGTAGATTATGAAATGGTCACATGAATTTACAAGTAAACTGTTTACTAAATAGGCATTCACGCTTGCAAAGAGAAGTTCACAAAGATCAAATGCATTCATTACAAATGAGCAATTAATTTGTCGAAGTTCAATCGTTAACAGAACTTGTGTTAGATACAAGTAACTACAACAAAGCTCTTTATAGGCCCATAACAATACTAATAAAGTGTTCAAAAGTTTCTAAAGCCACAAATTTTATATTTACAAGGCTTTATATAATTTATGTTTATTTTATGTTTCTTTATTAAAGTTTTTATTAATTTATTTGAAAAAGAGGCCGTCGTGGCTCAGTGTAACAGCGTCTTACTGTAAACGAGATGATCGTCGGTTCGATCCGGCTCTCATTTCTCCACTCTGATGACAAGACGCGTGCAAAGTGAGGCATTAACTTCTGTCGAGTAAAACGGGCGAAAAGTGAAGAATCATGACAAGACATTAGGTTCTCTCTGACTACCCTGATATGCGGAAAAGGCGTTTCAAAAATGTTTTGTTTATTTATTTGACTTTATTTATTAATTCACTGTTATGGCTCAGTAGAGGTAATTCAAGTTGACTGTGATGGTTGTGGAAGTAAATTCCATTTAAAAGGGGGGGTCTAGTGTTGCAACGGAGAACGGAATGACTTAAAACTCTAAATTACTGAAGAAAAAGTGATGAAATATACTATTTAGAAAACTAATGAAATATACTTTTTTGTCTCCTCGTAAAATGAAAGAATTATGTGAAGATGTATAAAGACAATCTAAATCGAAAGTTAAAGTTAGATCTCAAATGCTAAGAAATCAATAAAATATAAATAACTAAAGAAACAGCTTATCGCAATATATAGCAAAGGTATGCAGAAACTAGTGTCAAGACTCTCCAACCTCCACTTTCATATTGGGATAGGAAGTACAATACTGCGAAAAATATAATTCCTTATAATACCTGCGAGTGTGCATCGAACTCACAATCATTGCGTTTACATTCACTGCCACACAATGTTTTATTTTTCACCTTCACGCTTTTTTCCCGCCTAGCCGGGTAGTAAGAGAGAACCTAGTTTCAAGACACTCCTTTCTCCGCTTTCCGCCTGAAATCGAGACATTGCGTGTTATGTGGTGGAACTTATCGCCGCGCTTTGCCTTGTGTGTGGCCTTTACCTTCCCAAAAGTGGGAATTGGACCCACAACCAATCGATTATTATCAGACGCTGTCCTACTGCGTCACAATGGCTTCACGGTGGTGTCTAATGTTAACATTTTTAGAAAAAAAATTGAGTAAATATTTTGGACGCAGTGGGATTTGAACCCGCGCCTTTTGGAAAACGACCAAGGTATTAAAATCAAAAATCAAAATATTCATTATTCAAATAGGCTATTACAAGTGCTTTCGAATCGTCAATTGACATAAAATGTCAGTATTGTCAGTCCTAGCGGCAGCAGGAAAAAGGGTTTCTAACGAACGAAGCAGCGAACGAGACTACTATAATTGAATATACATAAGAACATGAAAATGGGCTACTCCCACAGAAGAAGACGAAGATGCGACCACCAAACTGGTGAATACGTTTAGGCAGACAATGGACCACCTGACATGACTTTTGGAGGGGCTCCTCCTGTCCTTCTCACATATGTACATATATATATAAATATATATATGAAATGAGATTTTTAATTACCTCAGTTCAATGATACTGCAACTGCACCGACTTTAAACAGTTAAAAATAAAGAAAGAAAGAAAGTAAGGAAAAATAAAACGAAAAACGGCCTGGAGAAAAATACCTCCGTAATTCATATTAAAACACAGGCAAAGGTTTCTAATGTTACTTTCATTAATTAACGTTGGCTTAGTTTGTTAGTATGTCAATACTAAAATGTAATTAATACTACTACTTTATTAATACTAAATGTGCCTGTCGTGGTGCAGTGCGACAGCGTTTATATGTAAGAGTGATGACTGTGAGTTCGATATCCACATAGAGGAATGATTTCATAATAATAATCTGATTAAACAAACCACGGTGTATATGCTATGGCTAATATGCTATGGCTGAAAATAGAGAGATATAAAAAAAAAGATTTTAATGTTTATAAAAAAAATCAAGAAAATAGTAAGTTCGCTACAATATTGAATATTTCAAATCACACTACTGTGTATAGGAAATTGGATCTCTTCACGCCACCCAGCTTAGACTTATCGTGTTGGCTTTATATTTTCAGCGAGTTTCATATTTTAACTTATACACTTTGAGGCTATTGTGGCGCAGTGTGACAGCGTCTGATTGTAAGCGCGATTGGTGGTGGGTTCGATTCCTATTTGAGGCAATGATTATATTTAAATTGTTAGTAAAAATTATTAGTAAATTTTCCATTTTTACGTTATGGTTCCTAAGACAAAGCACGAAGTTCTGCTACTTGTCGCCACTAACACGCAATGTCTTAATTTCAGGCGGAAAGTGGAGAATGAAGCTGTGAAAAAACATTATAAACTGTTACACAAACATTTTGTATATGGAATCGCTGTAAATGTTATACTTTTTTTTCATGAAAATATATTTTAGTCTACAGATGAGTTTGACATACACTTATGATACAGTGCACGTACACGGTGCATGGGAACGCATATTTTACGCGTCCACAGAGCTACTAATTTGGATTTGAAGCTGTGACTATTCTATAATACTCTATTCTAACCTACTGTCAAGATCAATGTTGTTTAAATACCATTTAATAGACAAATACAGGTATTATTTAATTTAATTAATTACCTAAAATAAATTTCCACAGGCAATCAAGCGAAATATATGTTTTTCAAAATTGTTAATTTTCACAAATTTATCATCCGTCACCGTGCATTGTCAGTTTTGCTCTCATATCGATTACAGATGTTACCTAGGGATGCGACCCAGATATCGAGATACTTGTATAACCAGTACTATGAAATCCGAATGTCTCTTACCGGGGGTTTATAGGGTTGTGATAACCATATCACTAATTAGTTATTTTTATCATTTATCACTTCGTTATCTTGTAAATTAGGCAGAGAAATTAGTTCACTGAAATTATAAAAGATGGCGCTAAACTATGAGCCGCCAAATATATTAATGCCCATTGTTTTGTGTAATTGATTAGATGTTCAAAATGTTTATTCTCGTTTAGCTTATATACTTTCAATTGTTATTTCCGAAAAGTGCTATTACGCATTGAGGTTATAATTTTTTTTTTACAAAACAATTGTAAAGTTTAACATAGCAGGACTCGAACCTGCGCCTCTTCGAAATCGTCTAAGCACTGTGACCGCTATGCTATACGTTTTATATCTAGAAACTTCGAAATTTTAATTAATTTCGAAACTTATTTTTGTTTATTTTTCTTGCCAGTAGAAGACTTAGAAACTTAGAAATAATCTATGGATAGCAGAAATTACCATAAAATATCTATGCAGAAATACAAACAAATCTTGAAAGTCTTTACTTAGACTCGAACCTGCGCCGCATGAAAACCATCCAAGAGGCGCAGGTTCGATTTTTTTATACGTTTTCTTTTTTTTTATTCTATAGACAAGGCAAACGAGCATTCAGGTCACCTGATGGTAAGTAATCCCCGCCGCCCACGACCCCGTGTAACACCAGAGGAGCTACAGGGATGTGGCCGGCCTTTAAGGTGGAAATAGACACGCTTTTTGAAGGCACGTTTCTTTTTTTGTTCTTATTAAGAATAACACTTTACAAAAGTATCTTCTTTCCACATCACCCTTAAAATTAAAGTCAAAGTCAAAAATTTAATTTTAAATTTAAATTAGCTATAAAAATATGATTATGTATTCATATGTGTTCATCCCTGAAGTTACATCCCATGAGAAATTATCTAGTTGCTTCTATAGTGAGGCATACTAGAAACGTGCAAACAATATGCATATATTTCATGTATAACTCATGAATTATCGTTAAATATAAAATATTACAATATTGAGACCATTGTGCGGATCTTGACGCAATTTGTTGTGGGTTCGATTTCTACTCGGAGGAATGATCATAATTTTATTATTTTTATTTCTACTGGTGAATAAGACAAACCATGTCGCCAAGTCCGCCACTCAACAACTCAAATTAGAGTGTAGGAAAACGGAGAGTTTTTCTGACTACCCTTGTTATAAAGGAAAAAGAGTGAAGCTATAAATATATTGTGAAATATTTATTTAAATGCGCCCATGGAGGTACAGTGCCCACTTGGCGGCAATAAAATCAAATTACTTACATTACACAATACAACATATTTCTTTAAAAATGTAACAAGAAAATTAAATGAACGGAACACTAGGTTCTTTCTGCCTAATAAAACCAATATAGTAAAATCTCTAAAAGCTCAAAAACAACTACATGTTTTAACTCCAGACTCTCCAAACCCACCGTGCTCTCCGTTTTTCACCGAATTTTCCGTTGTCTATAATTTCTCCTATCTCTGCGTTTTATCCGAATTCTCTGTTTTCTTTCTTTCCTTTCTTTTCTTTCCGTTTCTCACCAATTCGCCGCATTCTCTGTACTCTCCGTTTTCTCTTAAAGATTTTGGAGAGCCAAACACTCCGTTTTTCTCAAAACTGATTTCTTTCTCCGCACTCTTTGCTTTTCACCGGTCTCTTACGTCTTCTAGAGATCTTATAGTGATAATGATTACTAAAAATATATAATAAATAGAAAATATTCCATTTATAATATATTTTTTTATTAAAATTAAAAATAAGTAAATTGCTGTTGCAGCGTTTTTGTAGTTTATGCGGGCGAAGCCGAACGGGTCGCTAGTTTTGTATAAAAGAAATAAAAGTGTAATGAAAACATGTATCTATATTGTAATTGTAAATTATTTTATTTTATTCAAGCGGAGTTGAACCGACTTTTAATCAGATACCATCGAACAAACAACGACGGTGTCACTTTGATCTAAATAACATTATAAATTTTAATCGTTTTCTTTGAGCATCTATTAATTTAATAAAACTATATTTTGTGAGACATAGTCTGACTGTTACACGATTGGTTGTGGGTTCGATCCCTTTTCGAAGAAATGGTTACTTTCCTTATTTTTATTTCTTCTCAACATACAATATGTCGATATGCGGGGAAAAGTGTAAAGCTGAAAATATACATTTAATAGAAACAAAACCAAGCAAAACCAGATACTGGTCTAAATACAATAAAGAAACGAGAAACGCGAATATAGCACAACACTTTCGGAATACAAAATAAAAATCTAAATCTTATTCTATTCTATAGAACTTTCAATCTATGATGTGACACGACAAAATGTAAAATAAATCCGTATTGGGTCGTCAGTTCGAGTCTCGGGCGACGTGACTGGAATTTGACATTTGAGATTTTCGCTATTATGTAGACTCAGCGACAAAGTTTGCAAAGTACTGAATAAAATTGGGCATGTTATTGAATAGCTTTTAAATCTAGTTTGTGGACGTCACGGCTCAAGTCTGGCTGTATCGCACTTTTGAATTCAATTTGGGGATAGATTTGTATTGGATGACCAGGTAGGATAGATACCATATAATATATAAGTAAGCGTTTTTTACGATAAAATTAGAGTGGCAGAAAGTGGACAATGGAGTAACTGGTCAACAGACTCTTTTGATTTCTAAAGCTTCAATTTTTATCCGCATTGCAGGGTAATCAGATTAAACCTAGTGTCAAGACACTCCGTTTTCCCCTTTCGACAGAAATCGATACATTGCGTGTTGACTGGCGGAGCTCAACGCCGCGCTTGGTCTTAAGTACCAGACTGACGAAATTAAAATATTTTAAATTTAAATTCCCTCTAGTGGCAATCGAACCTACACCCAATCGCATTTACAGTCAGACGTTCCACTGCGCCAAGACGACCTTAATATATATTTCTAATGCATTATAAAAAATAATCACATTCTGAAATTATTATCCAAATAAATTCAACAATGCTAATCTCATAATCTTTCGTCCGCATAAATTTTGACTAGTTGACTTGACACTAGATGCTCTCTGGCTACCCTGCTATGCGCGAAAAAGCGTGAAGCTGCATTAGAACTACTATGTTTGCACTAGTAATGTTAATAATTCCAATATTTTATACTTTCATTTAACATTTTGTGTAATGAACGATCTCTAATCAGTGAAGAGAAATATGATATAGAAATTAACGTGGCGCCGTGTATCAGAGTCGGACTTAGCACGAAATGGTAGTGAGTTCGATCCCCACCAAACGAACAGTTATCATTATATATATATTTTTTGCCGGTTGCTATAGCATTCCGAAAATAAGTTTATACATCGTTCCAAAACACGCAATATCTTTGAAATCGAGAGAACGTTGAGAGCGGAGTGTGGTAACACTATGTCATATTTGCCTAAACTGCTTTGAAGAAAAAAATAAAAAACATCTCCCACATTTCGTCAATTTCATGCTTTTCATTATTATACAAACTATAGATTATTATGTAAAAATAAAAGCTTATTATGAAATTCTCATTATATTACTATAATTATTGCGGTCATTATTACATTAACAGTTAACTATGGTAAAGTTATTTTAAGGTGTATTATTATAACCGTAAACTAAAATGCCAGCGGCCACTTACATAACATCATGTTCCACAGTTAGGTACCTAGATTTAATGTAAAAGGATAAATATTTTGTTTCACTGTAGTGAACTATATAAAATTTAATTATATTGACGTCATCGTGTTTATACAAAATTTGTTAATAATGACGACTTCTTCAACAACAGAAGTGACTAGCGACAGAAGTGGGTTCGAATTCGAACTCATGAGCTAGCTAGCTCGAGCAGTTGAAAAAAGAGCGGTGTTAAGTTGCAATAGCCTTTTCCTACCACCTTCAATAGGTTATCTGTGGCTAAGTGAAGACGTGGTCGAAAATTCATTCAAATGTGAGTTTAGATATTTTTTATTATACGTCCAAAAGTGTCTAGTAAATTTGTTTATTCAAATTATCTTATTCGCATTTTTATGCCTTTAAATATCTAGGCTACAATAGAGTTTAATAAGATAAAATCCGGGGTAACGTTGCCACCCAAAGCGCAATATCACAAAAATTTTAACTCTTAAATCATTAAAATTCAACATATTTTCATATAACATAACAATTAATATTGAACACTTATCATTAACCAAATGAACAATAAAATTTACAACAAAAAAGTTTGAGACAACTCACTGCATACCGGAACAGGAAGCGGCGGTGGAATAATTAATTATCCCGCAATAATAGCTCGCCTCATTAAATTCTAACGAAATAGTTCTAAATTTTCTCCCTGACACTGAAGTGGAGTCCGTGCGTCATAACGCTCCCACTATCATAATATTTTTTCTTATAATTATAAAAGCCTTTGGACCATTATGTTATAACAAAGGGATGTACAGTATTGAAAATGAAATGGCAATTTCATTATTCAATTATTCAGAGATAGGTATATTCTTAATCCATACTAATATTATAAATGCGAAAGTAACTCTGCCTGTCTGTCTGTCTTTGACGTCATCACGGCCAAACCGTTGAACCGATTGATATGAAAATTTTTATATAGAGATACTTGAAGGTCTTGGGACAAATATAAGCCTTTGTCTCCCATTTTCATAGTGTTTCCAGGAATTTCATTGTTTTCAGAAAAGGCCGCCGAAAATACAAAACAGCTATAGCTGACGCAGGAGAAGCGACGAATGGGTCGCTATAGTAATAAAGACTATTAAAATAGACCATTAGAAGGCTTTTGATTGAGTTTGTATTGTAAGCAATAGACAATTCACTCAACATTTGCTATCTCCTCCTAGACTTTTAGAGCTATCGACACGATAATATCTTCACAGACTGGTCTAAGGTGTGTTTAGATAAGGTATTTTGAGATATTTCAGGCGTCAAATCAAATCAAAAATAGAAACCTTCAGTTAAATCTGTAGTAAAAAAAATATTTTTTTATTTAAAAATCAATTGTGTTCCAAAGGGAACACCATTGTAAATAAAGTGCCCCCATCGGGAGTATTTTTTTATTTAATATTTAAGTATTCCTCGATTTCAGTCAAACGGTAATCTTACAATAAAAATAGTTAGAGAAATTGTAGATGCTATAAGTTTGTACTCGGAATGATTTTCATTTTACCGCTTCTTTCCCCCTCTTAACACGTAATTTCCAAATTTCTAGCGAAAAGCAGAGAATGGCATTAACTTTAAGCTCTCTCTCCTTTTTTTTCTACCTGTACCCCCGCGACTTGATACTTTACTTTGAAGGAGCAAAAGTGAAGTGCTTTTGCGTTATTTTTCTTGGGGACAGTGTTATTCCTTGAAAATTAACATTGCTACTACACCCTATACTTGCGTTACTTCTAAAAATATTTAAAGTACTAGTGATCCGCTAGCGGCTTCGCCTGCGTAAACTACGCGACTACACTATTTCGTTTTTCGCTTAAATTTATAGTAATTTTGCTTAAATTTATCATTTAAATGGTTGTAACTTTTTTTATTTTAGCCGATTGTAATAAAATAGATACTTAATGTTAAGGAAAGCTTACCAAAATTACTAACCAAAAGCAAAGCTTGAAATAGTCAAAATTGCTCTGTCTTGTTTTGTGATTTGAGTGAATTGAATTGTCTTGTTTCTGAGATTAGCGTGCACAAATGCACAGACAAACAGAAAAATAAATAAAAATTCAGTGTTTTATGATCTATTACATTTGCAAATACCCCCAATAATATTTTTTCTCATATATCTTCCATGTACAGACAGCGACCACTAATTTCTTGTTATATGTATACATTTAGACCATGGTGGCACAGAATGGGAATTCTGTCCATTCATTACATGGCGATTACTTAGTAATTTTATTATACGCATATTTATCGAACCCACAACCCTCATTAATTCACATAACTATACCACGACGGTGTAATAACGGATGACTAACATATTAGACTAATATGGTTTTCTCTTTCATATTATGAATAAATAAACCTAATATTCGCTTGTACATAAATTAGTTATGTATAATTAATGAACAAGGTTTTGTGGATATTGTAGCTACTGTAATATGTTACACGAGCGCTTCACTAACAGTTACATACAGATGAACAAAATTGTAGGTTAATCGACAGATACTAGTAAAAGGCCCTGTTTATATGTAACTATTAGCTGTGACCGCAATTTCATCCGCGTCAAATTCGAAAATAAAAGTAGCCTACTCCTAATTACATCAGCTGTTCGCAACTGAAAGTCCTGTTAAAATCAGTTCAGTATATCCACAGATTAGCCGGAACAAACAGACTGACAAAAAATGTAAATTATGATATTTTGGTATATATACTTCAATAATACAAACAGACACTCCAATTTTATTTATTTATGTACATGTATAATGAAAAGGTTCTTGAGTGGCGACCACGAATCGGACGACGCTCAGTTGGCAGGCACCCTACCAGGTGAACCGACGATCCGGTCAAGGTCGCTGGATGCCGCTGGATGTTGAAAACGTAGGACCAATCGTCATGGAGCTTGCATGATAGCATGGACCTTGGGGGAGCCCAGCAGTGGACGTCGATAGACTACAAGGGGAATAAATGAAATAGATGAAAAAAAATATTGATAAATGCTATCTATGCTAGCTATGATAAGAATGCCTTCAATATTTTTGAAAAATGTAAGAATGTGTGAATCTAGTATTATCGTACTTCGTTGTCAACTTTCAGTCTATTTAAATATATTACGTGTTAAAAGTGCCTTTTCACTTCCTATACAATAGGTATAAATGGAAAAAGTCCAAATCATAAATTACCAATCCTCGAGAATGGAGATCGAGCTTACAATCATTATGTTTACAGCCAAACACATATCCAATGCACTGCAAGGAGGCGTCAATGGAGTAATTTATCAAATTTCTTTTCAACATCTCTCATAGCCAAGTTGCCAGAGAGAACATGGGAATATCAACCTGCTTGCAACACTCCGATCTCCACTTTCCACGCAAATTACAATATACGAGGGCGGTTCGGAAACTTCTTAGCCCTAGCACAAAAAGCGCGGTATAAACGAAAAAAGTTAAGTGTTTTGGAAACTTCCATCTCTGCAGAGACACATTGTTCGATCTGGCAACTCCTTCATATAGAGCAGGTGTTCACAAAAGACACAACCGCGATTTTTACAATGGAGAAAAATTAGAAATGCGTAGATTGTCATTAAATATTTACATAAAGGTTTATCCGGGACAAAAATTCATAATGATATGGTGAATGTGTTAGGTGAAAGTGCTCCTTCATGCAACAGTAAAAAATTGGGTTGCTGAGTTTGAACGTGGTCGTACAAGCATTGAAGATGAACCACGTAGTGGGCGATCAAAAATTAGCCAAAGTGCATGATATGGTGTTAAATGATCGACGAATGAAAGTGCGTGAAATAGCTAATATCACCAAGCATCACAAATGATCAGGCCCATTAATTTTGCATGAAGAACTACAGATGAAAAAGCTTTCTGCAAAATGAATGCCGCATTTGTTAACAGTCGACCAAAAACGCATAAGAATGAACATTTTCTCAACTTTTTGGATCGTTTTAAACTTCAAAGCAAATGGATTTTAAGCGTCGTTTCATAACTGTTGATGAGACATGGATCCACCACTATACCAGAGACAAAAGAACAATCCAAACAATGGACTGAAGCTGGAGGAAGTGCCCCAAGAAGGCAAAAACAATTCAATCGGCTGGTAAGATTATGGCAACGGTTTTTGGGACTTCAAAGGTATTTTATTGATTGACTATCTGCAAAAGTTTAAAACAATAAATTCAAGTACTATTGCAACCTTTTGGATCAATTAAATGTACAAATTCGAGAAAAACGTTCTGGCTTACAACACAAAAAAAATATTTTCATCAAGACAACGCACCAGCGCACAAGAGTGTTTCAACAATGGCTAAAATCAACGAATTAAGAAGTACGAGTTGCTTGACTACCCACCTTATTCTCTGATTTAGCTCCCAGTGACTTACTGTTCCCAAATCTAAAAAAAAATCCTTGCACAAGCAGAAGCGTTTTACCTCAAATGAAGATGCAATTACAGTTGTAAACCACTATTTTGAAGACCTTGAGAAAAACTATTTTAATCAAGGGATAGAATTGCTAGAAAAGCGTTGGACTAAGTGTATTGAAGTTTCAGGAGATTATATTGAAAAATAAAAATATTTTGAAAAACTACTCTCTTTCATAAATAGGCTAAGAAGTTGAGCGATGAACATTGAACGATGAGCTTTATTGAAATTATATTATTTTTTGGTCACAAACTACACTAGTTGAGTAAAAATATTTCAATTTGAAATAATATTGTGTATATAAATATCCCAGATGTCGCTACAAGTGCGTCTTTTATATAGATAATAACTAATATTTCTATTATTTTATCTAATGTAAGTGCTGGAAATTGTCTTTCTTTATACCTTTTTGTATAACATTTAAAAAATTAAAAAAATTGTATAAGGTTTAGAAATTAAACATTGAAAATTATAAATAAATTACCACCTGACAATTATTTTTACATACAATTTGAATTCTAATGGTATTCAAAAATATTAAATTCTAATAATAAAGCTCGAATAATTTCAATCCTGTGAATAGCGCGCAAATAATTATGTCATAACATGTCGACGGTTAATTAACCGCAAAATGGCTGCGCACCTAACCACTGGCCGGGCTGGTATAATTTGTAAATGCCGTATACTATATATGTATGTACTAGGCTTTATATATAAATACATATATGTATGTGTAAGTTTATATAGAAAAGAAATAGCTTCACGCCTTTTCCTGCATGCGGGATAGCCAGAGAAAACCTAGTGTCAAGATACTCCGTACTCCATTTTCCACCTGAGTTCGAGACTTTACGTGTTAAGCGGCGACTCACATTTCACGTTGCGTCTTGTTGACTATAATGCAAAAATTAAAATAATTAATTTTTTATCATTTTTACCGTGTGGGAATCGTACCCACAACCAGTAGTGATTACAGCCAGACGCTGTCCCACTGCAACTCTATGACGTAAGTGACTCTTTATAATGATTCACTCTATTCACTCGGTTCATTTAGACCAAAATCACAATATAATCTAGAAAAGCCACAAAGCTCTTTTTTAAATTTCACGGATAAATGTTTCATGAAATAGTGATCAATCATTTTGAGATTCATTTTTCATCCAAGCAACGACATAAAGTGTTGAAAAGCGCACCTCAACTCCGGACTCCGCCTAACCAAACCGTAGCAACTTCTATATTTTAAATATATGCATTTCTCTAAACAAAAATTTAATTATATTTTAGTTGGTTGTAATAATCTTTTATTATTATTTTTCTTAATGAGCACCATCTATCAATGTTTTGAATAATCAACTATGAATGTACTGAAGTATTGAAACACATCGAGAGATGTCGCTATCTAAAACAATTATTATCACACTTGAAATATTCCTAAAAATATTACATTACATGGATTCGAACAAAGCGTGCAAAATTTCAAGCAATCAGCCGACTAAAATTATGTTAAGTAATAATTTACCGGAGATTTAACATATGTCCATAGATAACCGTCAAGACAAAAATAGGGTGTAAAAGAATTGCAGGATTATTTTGTTAAAAATAAAGACTTATAACATTTCAGCTTCATATTGGTTATTAGATCATATTTAATAGCGTCGGTAAGCAAAATAGGTCATATTCAGATGTCATATAAAAAAATACGCTTAAACGATTAGATAAATATAGTCCCTATCCAATAACTGAGACTACACGCACGCCCAAAGCCAAAGGAACCTACATGCCAAAAAATCTATGCATGTAGGTTCCTTGAAATGGCTGCAGGAGCGCTAAGCGTGGATTTCAACGTGGAAAGTGGAACACATAACAGCCAGACTGTCTCAACAAACTTCCTTCCATCTCTTTGACATACAAATTAACGTAGTGTGCGCTAACTGTATCTGCTTTTCTTATTTTCTTTTCACCATCCCACCTCCTGCCATAGGATATTATCCGTACCACCTAGACGCATGGTTCGTACCAAAGTGCGCGCCTCGTGGTAATTCACAATTTGTGGAATGGAATTCACGGACGTGGAACACACGGACATGCAAATTGTCGGAATGGTCTTCCTATTTCTGAGATTGTCCCTGAGCGCAACCATTTGGTGGCTTTCAAGCGTCGAGTGTGCAGATGTACAAAGCCAAGAACCATCCACAACTCCTCTGTTGTCGATGCTCTCTATGGCAAAGATAACCTATCATAAGGTAGTACTAAAATAATACCTCTCTTTTCAATACAAAAAACTACAAACTTTCTGCACATCTATATAAAGAGTTAACAACTATACAAAATTTCACACTCCAGTAGCATAATTTTCATAAAAAGTGACACAACATTTTTACTTTACGAATAAACATATGGATAAATAATACTATCAATATATACGTCCCCCAAATAGCATTTGAACCGGCAATCGCGTGAAGAAGACCTATTCAATTCGTCACAGTGTGAGTAAGTAAGTACCCATGGCTTATATTGTTACTTTAACCTTCACATCCGGCCAATGAACTGATCAATTAAGGTGGCAACAGTTAGTTACGTAAAGATAACATAACTATTCAGACCCGCATACACAAATCTCCCATGCAAATTGAAATTCCGATCATGTAATATGAAAAAAATAATAAATGTATTGGAGAGTCGAACAAAAAACCCTGTAAATAGCTGGCTTACATACTTATTTAGTGATATATATGAGACCATAGTGGCGTAGTGGTGCAGCGTCTGACTGACTGTGAACTCGGTGGTTGGGAGTTCGATCCTCACACACGGCAATGATTATATTGAAAATTATTTTGATTTCACCGCTCTCGTAAGATAATTTGCAGTGTTTAATTCAAAGAGAATTGCAAAATATTTCGAACGTACGGTTTTAATAACACAAAAATAGTTTAGTGACAAATATTCTTAAAGACAACGTATAAAAAATTGATTTGTAAAAATTGTTACATCCTAAGTATGTGAATAACACTTTAAAAATGTTAAAAATATATTTCGTAAAAAAAACCATAATTAAATCTATGTTCTATTGTATTCGAAATTTTCCACGTGGCTCCGCAAAACGCAAAAAAATTTTTTTCATTAATTTTCAATATTATCATAATATGACTGTATAAGAATAGAGTGCGCAAGAATTTTATTAAAAACAGTCTCTTTTCTTAAATTAAATATTTTTTATCAAACTGCAATTTACAGTATAAAATCAATCCTACAAATTATAATATTAACAACAAAAGTTATAACAACCGTGGCTAGTTTTCAATTTATAACTTAATTGGCAAGAGAACATTGATGTAATGTCTAAAATACCGTAAAGTTCAAACTTGTTAAGATTTAATATAAAATTTGTGATACGATCCAAAAAAAATATTGAAAAACGATAAAACTCTTTATTTTTTTTAATTATGCAATGCGAGGCCACTATAGCACAGTGGGACAGCGTCTGAGTCTAAACACGATTGGTTATTGGTTCAATTCCCACTCTGGGCAATGATTACAATTTTAATATAAAAATTAATTGCTC
This sequence comes from Podotricha telesiphe, assembly GCA_038994665.1. Taxonomy (NCBI): domain Eukaryota; kingdom Metazoa; phylum Arthropoda; class Insecta; order Lepidoptera; family Nymphalidae; genus Podotricha; species Podotricha telesiphe. The sequence goes on along the minus strand of JAOYRR010000375.1, from coordinate 510,732 downwards.
TGGTACCTTAGAGTGTAGCGTTGAGTTCCGCGACTACCCTGACATGAGGGAACTCCTCTCTATTTTCTGGTTATTTTATAGAGAATGAGTATTCAATGGCTTTTACCATCAATGGCTGAGGAAATGTAAATAGTTTTAGTATAAAAACAATCCCTCGAGTGACCACCGCTACAGCTGACTGCAGACACTTCCTTATCCACTGCGCCAGTATGAAGTACGGATGGCAGCTAAAACGTTCATTATAATACAAAAGTACCCATTATTATATAAAAAATAAAATATTAATCAATTTTTAATTTAGGTATAGTACTTACACGTTGTTTAATGTCTACACGTTAATTTTATTTTTCTCAGCCTTTTCCCGCATAGCTATAGTCATAGAAAATCTAGTGTCACACCCCGTTCTACACTTTTCGCCCTAATCCAAGATCCATTATATAATTATATTTGATTACAAAAGCATGATTATGAGTTGTAATTTAATTATTTTAACATTTTTTTAAAGTGTCATTCACACACCTGGGAAATTGAAAAACATATATTTAGAAAACGTATAAAAATTTGAATCAAGCGGGATTTGAACGCGCGCCTCTTGAAAACCGTGAACTTGAAAAACTTCAACGGTTATATTTGTTGTTGTAATGTAATTGTTAAGACAACACAAAAATATGTTTATTTAGTTATTTTAGCAATCCTCGAGTCGCAATCGAACACCGTCTTAATGAAAACGCGATTAGTTGATTGGATGAGGGTACGATCCATTCTCAGAGAAATGCTCATAAGGCAATTATTTTCTTTTCTCCGTTGCGGACAGACGTAAGACGTAATGTCTCAAAATCGGGCGGAAATTTAAGAACGGAGTGACTTGACACTAGGTTATCGCTGACCACCTTGCAATACGGGAAAAATATGAAGCTGAAAAATAAATTGGAATTTCCACAACAAAACATCTGGAGCTAATTCAAAGAAACATAAAAGGTCGTCGATATATCCGTACATAGAAACGTTTGAAAGGGCGGAAAACCAAATTGTTATGTCGGCCTCGTCTGAGACAATAGAAGTAAACCGAAACACATCTCTTGCGAAATATCATACTATGTTATAATAAAAGGCGGTTTGTATGTAATAAATACATCTACTATATATTAATACTTAAAAATAAATTTTCAACCCCTTTTCGCAAAAATTATGCGGACGGAGCAATAAGATATTTGGCATAATTAATGTTTGTATAATATATTAAAAATAAAGTAAATTCATAAATGACGTGCAGAATAAAGTGTCTTGAACATAGGTTCTCTATGCTATGCGTGAAAAAGCGTGAAGCTTTGCTTCGCTTTTCGCACTTAACTGTGGGAAACGACTCAAGAAATTTAAAAAAGTTTGTAACAAATGAATATCTAGCCAATGAAAAAAACATGTTTTCTATCAAATATTGCGTCAGTTTTACTAATCTTTATAGTTACAATATGTTAATAGGAACATTCCGTTATATATATGTGATTGACTGTTCCCAGAAATTAAGTATTTTCCTTTAACCAATAGCTAGTTAGTGAATTAAATGAACTTCGTAAACAAGTGTCCAGTAATAGTTATCAGTCGCAATTAATTAGTATTCGTTTTCAATCAATCAGGCAGATTACTGAAATATTGATCATGAATTGTGTCAAGTGCCGACCACGAACCGGAAGGCGTAACGTAGGCCCCCCAATGGACCGAACGATGGACCGACGACCGAACGAGTTTGTTAAAATTGCAGGAAGCCGCTGAAAGAGGGTAGCAAACAATCGCTGAATGGTATTCTATGGGGGGTTATGTCTAGCAGTGGACTTCTTCCGGCTGATGATGATGATGAGCATGATATGGTATTTGTGTTTCCAAATAGTTTATTACTGAATAATCTATTAATAAATTTTTCAACTTCACGTTTCTTCCCACATAGCGGGGTAGTCAGAGAGAACCTAGTGTCATGTCCCTGTTCCCCACTTTCCTCCCAAGTTCGAGACACGGGAAGGGAGCCCACGACCATTGCGAATACAATGAGTTTGTTGTGATTTTATCAAAATATTGCATAGCTTATAAACCATACCTTTCAATACCCACACTATTTTTTTCATTAAAATATAGCGGAGTTTAACGCCACATTTTATCTTAACTAATGTATATATAATAAAAACATCAGGATATCAATGGATAACGGTGAGATGTTAATAATATAAAGCCTAGGTTTTATGTTTCATGCATAATAAGTAAAGCTAAATGAAATATATTTATTTATCTCATTACTTATTCGGTTCACTAATAATTATTGTTACACTATAAAGATACTAAAAATATACAATATTATAAACTTAAAAGTCATCTTAAAAATTGCTTACAATGTTAAAAATACAAAAAAAGAAAGGTAAATAAATAAAGTAAGAAGAAAAACCCTTCAAATGTATTAAAAATTCAAAATTAAAAATATATACAATAATATAAATCACTAATTTTAGTGGATTTGGTTAAATAAATGCATTAGTATTATAGTGATTGTCTAAAATATATTACTATTGTGAAGAAAACATATTAGTGAAAAAAAAAAATTGAGCTGTAGACTGTTTTTCTAAAATAAATCTTACCCCACCTTACAGTATCCCCACTTGGAACCCACAACTATCAATCTTGACAGTGTACAGTCAGAAATTTTCCAACCGCGAATGGACGATTGCGCTTGCCGCAATTAGTTTTAGTATATACCGAACCTTATGAAATAATTAATTATATTTATTACTCAAAATGTATTATTTAAACAACAACATGAGTCATTCAAATAACTCGCTTTATTAAATTATATATTACTTTTATTACTATACTAAACTCAACTATTTACAGAGAGCGCTCTCTAGCGTTTAGACACTCAGTTCTTTTTACTTTCCTCCCCATTTCGACATACTGCGTCCTTAGTGGAGGAACTCAACGCCGTGTTTTGTCTTACTACTTACTAAACCAGGGAAATGGAGGTAATTAAAATATAGTCAGTTCCCTGATTTGGATCGAACCCACAATCAATGCGTTTATAGTCAAACACTGTACCAATGCGCTACGACGGCATTATTATGAAACGTGGAAACTTATGTAGAAATTACTATCATTGAGAACTTATGTCTTAAGTAGACATTGTTCTGAGTAATCTAAATCTTGGAGTTTATTTAAATTAAAGTTGTAGCTGGATACCTCGTCCGCGTAGACTTAATGAAACTTGACTTTGCCATTTCATTTATATCCGATAATAACTTATAGAAATCTGAGCAAAATTGAAACCGCTTTAATTTTATAGATGTATTTAAGCGTAAATTTTCCTAAATGCCAGAATATTTATAAATTTGTTTTATTTTTAATCGGACTTTCATTGAAACTTCTAATAATATTGAAAGACTTATATATATTTGTAAATACAAATCTAACCATGCTTCTTGAGGAAATGACGGACTTCTATAGAATATTTTTTTGGTCTCTGGGCCATCATCCATCCGTCCGATTGCAGGCAAGCAGATAAACTGGACTCACCGGTGAGCCCGGTACTACCCACTAAGACGCAGCAGAAACACATACGTTTAGTAAAAATGTTTCTCAATGACCACATAATTTTGAAAGACGACTGCTTATTATATAATATCAGGTCAGCAGGGTTGTCAGAGAGAACCTAGGGTCATGACACTTCTATCTCCACTTTTGGTCCGAATTCGAGACATTTCATGTACCAGAGCGGAAATATAAAAATATTTTAAATATAATCATTCCTCCGAGCTGGAACCGAACCCACTACCAATCGCGTTTACAGTTAGACGCTGTCCTATTGCAACTCTACATGGAAAATTTAAGCTACTGAAAGGAATCTTTTCTCAATTAAAAATGACCGTCCATTTTTGTCATCCATTTAGTTGAGTATTGTGTTGCAGAACTACACCCTGTAATTAGTCCAACCTAAGCGAAGGCACTGGGATATAGTATTTATATATGGGATCCAAACAGTCACCTACAAAAAAAAATTTACAGCAGAAATGCGTACAGAAAAAACTTTCGATCGTTTTTTGTGATAAATATGCGGTAGTATGGAGGCGGCAGAGGGAGTATGGAATATGGCATAGAAAAGGTTGATATAGAGAAGAAATATTAAAGCAATTTAGTTTTTAATGATGCATTAGAAATATAATAAAATAATGAAATAAATATTGCACTCACTAAGCGTCCGCCACTCTATACGATCAAAAGTAGAGAACGAAGTGTCTTAACACTAGGTTCTATGTGTGCTGCTGTGCGGGAAAAAGGATGAAGCTGCTTTCTTTCTTTATTTCTACTACTATTCTTTACTTCTATTATATTCCTTATCTCCGCTCTGGTAAAAGAAAGCACGGCGTTTAGTTCCGCCACTTAACATGCAACGGAGAACAGAGTGTCTTGACATTAGGTTTTACTGCCTACCCATTGATGTGTGAAAAGAGTGTAATTGAAAAAAAAGAATACTAAAATAAAATAAAAAAAAATAAAATTAAAAAAAAATGTACAAAGCTAACCTTTGATTTCGAATGCTTCGTTAACTTTTATAATACTAAATCAATTTTTATTTTTAAACGCATACTTGATTAATGTTCATGACGAATCAAACAACGTAAGGCCTAATTAAGACGTGCTAAGGCAAATTACTGCTTTAAATAACATTTAAAGGCGCATTGGAAATGTCAATTTGGCTGTAACCAAAATTAATAATTTTAGATTAACTAAAACTAAAAATTTTAACCCGCGCCTTTTGGGTACTGTCCTTCATGACGTCTTGGGCGGTTTTCAAGAGGCACGTTGTTCGAGTCCCGCTGCGTTCAAATTTTTATACGTTTTCTAAAAATATTTTTATTTTCCTAAGCGTGTGAATAACACTTTAAAAATGTAAAACATTTTAGATCCATTTAATGCGATTTAATTTTAGTTACATATTAATTTACGTTTCTACGTGTCGTTGTTAGTAAATCAAATGTTAAATTAACTATTTTTGTTTTAATAGCTAAAAACAGGAGTTTAAAAAAGTAACATAATAATTTGAATAATTTTTATATTTTGGACAGTAAATGTTCATATATTACAAAAATCATGAAAAGTGAATACAAGTAAAAGCGATCACACCTAAACTATCGTTGTGAAAATTAATCGAATGAATCGATTTCATACATCACGAATACATTACCATCCCATATATACGAGTATCGAACAAACCACACGCATATTCGCAGCGCAAGCGATAAACGTTACTTAACAGCACTTAATAGTATTCAATGCAAACGTGAGAAATCCCATTGAAATTAGTAGTATCGCCTTATAGTACAGCAGTGTTGCGGCAAACTCTGAATCAGCCAGTCGTATATAATGTGGAAGGTTATAGCACTCGTCGGAATAGTTGCGGCCGCTCCAAACAATTTGGCCAACATAAACTTTAATCCAATCAACGAATTCTCTTTAAAATTACTCGAAAATGCTTACACGTTTCAAGAAAACTTCGCTGATAAGAACTTGGCTTTGTCACCGTTGTCAGTTTGGAATATATTCGCGTTGCTAGCGGAAGGCTCGGCGGGGGACACCTTTACTGAATTAGTGAGGGAGCTGCGACTCGCCGATAACTTGAAGGAGACACAATTATTACATTCGTCAGTCGCTTCATTGCTAAGGATAAAAGACGATGACGTTACCATCAACAGTAAATCAGCCATGTTTTCTGACAATAAGCTGAAAATTTACCAGGAATTCTGTGAATCTGCTTTGTATTATGATTCTGATGTATTTTCAGTCGACACTAACAATACCACTAAACTCGCAAATGATATTAATTATTATGTGTGTGTAGCCACTGAAGGAAGAATTCGTACAGCAGTTCGACCTGAGTTACTTGACAATTTAAGACTTATTTTGGTCGATGCCCTTTATTTCAAAGCCAGTTGGAACAACCCATTCGATCCCACTCAGACTAAGGAGGAGGCTTTTTATAACGCACAGGGAAAAACTATAGGTACTGTCAATATGATGTACCACAAAGCGCCGCATAATTTCGGAGATTCGAATTTAATTGGAGCACAAATTCTAGAAATGACTTATGGTAAAAGTGAACAATATTCAATGTTAATTCTTTTGCCATTCGACGGTATGTCGTTGAAAACACTATTAAATAACTTAGCCACTCAACCACTGGACTGGATGTCAGATTACAAGATATCAGGAGATTTGCCTGAGATCGATTGTTATATACCTCGTTTTAAGATTTCGTCTCAGGTTGACTTGATCCGGCCACTACAGTACGGTGGGATACAGCAAATATTTGATATGGAAAAGGCGCAGCTACCCGGTGTGTCGGATAGTCCATTGTACGTATCAAAAACAGTGCAAAATGTCGAAATGGAAGTGACTGAGGAAGGTACAGTAGCTGCGGCGTCAACAATCGTAGGCTTGGAGGATAGAATCTTAGGACAGCGTTTTGAAGCTAATAAAGAGTTCGTGTTCCTCATTCAGGAGAGAGCAACAGGACTGATAATACTATCTGGTGTGTATGCGGAGCCATCTGTTGTGTAAATGTGTTCAATAAAATATGTTATATTGTTAGTTTGTTTTTGGCTTTTACTTAAGCTTAAACTCTATCAAAATTTACTTAGCTGTTGTAAAAAACGTCTATAAAGTTTTTAATATCATAATTAATATGGTAAAATTTGCGTCTTTTTTACAAAGCTACGAAGATTTCTTTGTGTCAAAGCAGATCGGTGTTATAGGTTCAGTAAAACAATATTTCAACAAAACCTTGACCTTTGTATATGTAATTTATTTAGAGAATTATTTATATGAAATAACTTTAACAAGCGAAACGTTGAAACGGTGCGTTAGTCAAAGGTTCTAATCCTACAATGTTGTATAACTGTCATTTTGGCTCTCGTGAATGAACAATATTTTTTTATATGTTAAACTTGTTTAACTTTGTTTTATATGTTAACTTGTTTAACTTGTTCACGCACTTATGATAAGAAAAAAATTTTGGAACCGTATAAAAATTTTCAAAGTAACCAATTACTTTTTTTTATAATTCCTGTTTTGTATTTTTTTTTATGTGATATTAACCTTACTTTAGTTTTACATTAATGTGACTAAAGTAAACAATGCTATATTGTTCTAGAACTGCTAGTTGGTTAACTGGATTGGAAGTTACACTTCTTAGAAACCTTCTGGAATAAGAACGCCCTTCTGGAATATGAACAGGGTCTTATTCAATAGCCTGCTCGTTTTCCAAGAGGCGTGGGTTCGTATTCTAATACGTTGAAATTTGAAAAACATTTTTAGAAAATACGTATCAAAATTCTATCGTTTTTGGTGACACTTTGGTCGTTTTCAAGTTTCTACTGCGTAGTGAGTTCTTGATGCTAGGTTCTATGATATCTATGCTATGTAAGTACTGGAAATTCATAAAAATAAAAAAAGAACTTATGCGACATTGACACAAAGAACCTACTTATGCTATGTATTAAAGTTACCAACTAATAACGGTTTAAAGAATAGACATTTTTTGCTTAGCTCTTAATTGTGTCGCATGATCACTTAACGTTATTACATGTTGTTTACAGTGATGTATTGTTAAATCTATTATTATCTATGCATTTATAAGTTTCGACATACATTAGTGCACGCTTTATGCGACATAGCAGGTTAGTCAGACGAACCTATATATCTATATATATATATATATTGATTTTCCACTTTCCGTCCGAAATCGAGATATTTCATCTTGAGTGGCGGAACTCAACACCACACTCTGACTTACCAAAGCAAAGAACTATAACATTTTCAGTATAATCATACCGCCTATTAATTTAAGCAACATCGAAAAGGGATTTTTATTGTAAGCATCTCTATAAAATATTTCATAAATAGCATTCTATCTTGCCAAGCGATTGTTCGTAGAATAATGTTTGGATTGCAGAAATTTATAAATATCTCTCTGCAGTTTCCAAGAGGCGCAGTTTCGAATCCTGCTACATTAAAAAATTTATACGCTTTCTAAATATATTTTTCAATATCCAAAGTGTGTGATTTAACACTTTAAAAAAATATTACAAAATATATTAATGTTTAATTTAATTTTTGTGATCTTACGTAAAAACTATGCAGATTACCCCCCCCCCCATCCTTCTCACCGGTCACCCTCTAACTTCTCATACGTAAAAGAAGGATGGCGCCTTATCACCAAATCCTCTGACCTTGACCTTACCATAATACAGGATATTGTTGAAAAAAACAATGTTTAATAATAACGGACCGCAAGTCGTTACTTTTGTCCTCCACACGCTTAACTTCCTCTAAACTACTTATCAGATGTTTATACGATTTCATTGTCATTTGTAAATGTTTAAAGTGGAAGATTTTTAAACATAAAAAAATCTATTTTTTTTTTGATGCCAGCATCAGATTTTTCCCCGCAGAGAAAACTTAATCTCAAAACACTTTGTTCTCCACTTTCCGCACAATTTTGAGGTATTACGTGATGAGTGGTGGAACTCAACGCAGTACATTACCTTACCGGAGCAAGGAAAATTATATTTTTTTGTATATTAACGTATCTTCAGTGTAGGTTGACAAAATATGACATACAATTCCATAATTTAACATTTAATACCTCAAAAACTTTTTTAATTGGAAAGTGTAAAAAACAGTGACATCTCTTATTTTTCAAATGGAACAAATCCATACCAGGCGTAAATAGGTTTACTTGCATATATATTTTTATCTATTTATTTATTATATTAAGATAACTTTTTTTTTAAATGGATTGAATAAATCAATTTATTTAAAAAAAAAAGCCAAATCAAACATTTTCGTGTAAAAATAATTTAAATAAGACAAAAAGCGATTTGGGAATGTCTGCTCTGAAAATTGTGCAATTTTAGATTTATCATTTTATTTAAGCCTGGTGTGGAGATATACAAATAGAAATAAAGATATAAAACTATTAAATAGACATACTTATGTACTAAGTAAGGGTACAATGTTAATTACATTTTTTGCCTTTGTCGATTATATTTCTCAGCTGCTATGAGATCATTATAATGCTGCGGTCGCACTTGCGTTTTAATTGTTTATCCGTTTATAGTTGACGCAATAAATATTTTACGCATTTACTTTGAGCCCATGGTAGTGTGTGTTAGATTTATTTTATTAATTTATTCGTTATTTTTCTTAACAAATACTTCACTCCTTCTCTATATAAAGTATAGTGCCAAATTTCACAATCCTTCGTCCGCTTAATTTTACATACAACGTTTTTGTTTCACGTATTAATATACAGATTTTCTTAGGATAAACAGTAGAAGAAAGTATTACATGTCACCATCGTGAAGTATTAAAAATATGCCGAAAAGTGAATTAAAGCCGGGGGTTCAAATCGCACTAAGAAACCAGTTTCAGGTCAAATAACCGAAGGCTCTAAGGCAGAACGAGAACAAAGTATGAATATTATGACAGTTGTGTTAATATAAAAAGTATATAATAAAGGAGCTGTCGCAAAGAACTCCATAACTTCTTCCCGTACCTGTAGGATGTTTGGTATTCGTAAATTTCAGCTATCTAGAGTTTGTAATGCGATGCGTCACTCATTGGGTAACGGGACAGTTTTATATATATTGATAAACGGATTTCGAAAGTATAATTTATATTCAAATACCTGAAAAAAAGTATCAATGAGGCCAACGTGGCGCAGTAGGACAGCGTCCGACTGTAAATGTGAACACCCAGTGTCTCGATGTGGAGAATATGGAGAAAATGACTCTAGGTTCTCTCTGACTACCCTGCTATGCGCGAAAAAGCGTTTTCGCGTTTAATACAATTAAATAATGTTTTAATTGTTTTTTTGTTACACTCAGTGTACACGCGGCTTAACTAAACGGTCGTGACCGTAACATTGAGTTTACAAGAATATACAAAAGATTTTTTTATAATATCTTCAAAGATTCTCACGTTGTTTTCGTCTTCCTCAAAATGTATGTAATTTCGCACACCCATTCCGTATCAAGGCTAAAACGGAAATTATAAATTTATTTAATACCTATGGGTACACATTCTGTAGATTTAAAGAAAGTCAAATCTTAGTGACTTCATTCTCCACTTCTTGTTCTGTTCACGCTTCATTTATTACTGCTTCTAGGTTTTTCTGGCAAAGAAACCCTTGTGTTATTAAGACACTCCGTTCTCTCTACTTCTACTGAATTACGTTCAAAGATATAAACTATATTTATTCCGCCAACCCCCACAAAATGCTGGAATATGTAAAAATATAAAATTCATAAAGAAATAGAAAGCGGAAAGAAATAGGGAAGAGGCCATACCTTATATCAATTTTTATAATTTTATATCCATTTCTATAATTTTATATCATTTTTATAATTTTATACCCATTTTTATAATTTTATACCCATTTTTATAATTTTATACTTCAACTTGTAACTCGATTTCCTTAAACCAGTGGTTCTAGGTACTTACAACCTAGAACAAGAAAGGGCACTGTGGTGCAGTGGGATAACATTTGCCTGAAACGCGATTGGTGTGGGTTCGATGCACATTCTGAGGATTATATTTAAATTATTTTTTGTTTCTGCGCTCTGCTACGAGGTTTGGCGCGGCGTTGAGTTCCGTTACTCAACACTGTATGTCTGGAATTCCAGCGGAAAGTGGGGAACGGAGTGCCTTGACACTAGGTTCTCTCTGACAACCCTGCTATGCGGGAAAAAACGTGAAGCTGCTTTCTTAAATAAAGATATAATACGAGTATTGTATGCGAGCGCCATTGTATTACAACTAACAACATAAATTACTGAGTATATAAGTCACGCCATCTTTTGAAAAGCGATGACATTTGTTAGGTATTAAATTTATAATAACTGTTCAAGTTGGTTATTTAAACTTACACTAGATGGCGTTAGCGATTATGCTGTAAGAAAAAAAATAATAAATATTTTTTTTACCATATGACCTTGTCTAGACCTCACTTAAAGCGAATTCAATCAATAGATTTTTTTCTTTTAAAAACTTATAAGAATTTCGAGGTAGCTGGATAGAATGTGTAGCTTAGTGGTCAGAGCACTTGGACAGTTTTCTAGAGACACCGGGTTGAGTTTCGTAACTTTAAAAATTTTATACGTTTTGTAATAAAATGTTTTTGTTATCTTAAGTGTAATAACACTTTTATAAAAGTGTCACTCACGATGTTATAGGTCCGACCTTCACTCACAAAATATTTCAAAAACGGTGTAATGTAATCATTTCATCGTATTTAAATTATTATCTTATATCCCGCTCCGCTAAGACAAAGCGGGGTTAAGCTGCGCAACTCAACACGATGTCTCAATGTCGAGTGGAAAGTGGAGAGCAGAGTGTCTGGACACTTGGTTTCCGTGACTAAGTGATATAAAGATAGCCGTTAAATATCACGCGATGTGTCAAATATATATTTACTAATTGATATTAATTATATACATACTTAAATAAGCATCAAAATATTTATTGTTTTCAGTAATGTATTATCATTTAGTTATAATTATGAAATTATTCATGCGTCGAATCACATAATAAGGAAAATAACAAGTAAAATTAATATATATTTATCCTTACTACCAGTATGTAGTACTGTTTATATACTTACTTGTGAATATTTTGAATCTCGATACTGTTCCGTCATTACGATAAGAACACATTCGGTTCTTGCCCAGAACTGTACATCGACAAGTCCTTAAATGTAACACTGCTCTCTAATAAACTAGATTATATTATAAGCTAGATTATATTAAATTATCACTGAAATTTTCAAACCCTATTTTCCACTTCTTAGGGAATAACATTTTAAAAATCCTTCCTGAATTTCGTTGCCAGGATACAAAAATTTCAGTTACATCGGTCCAGTAGTTTTGGCTGTGCGTTGATAGATCAATAAATCAGCTTACAGTTTTTCTCACTTACAGTTTTCTGTAAATAAAGTATTCTCCAAAATAGATTCTAATCCACGACCATCGCGTTTAGCCAAATACATTTTAACTTCGTCAGAATGACGTCACTTAGAAATAGTTTATATTTAATAACTATTTCTAAGTATAATATATATATTGAAATTAAATAAACACGAAATGTTAAGGGAAGTTTAGCAAAATATATAGAGTAAACAGTAATGAAATCGGTTTAGCTGTTTCTGAGATTAGCGTGCACAAACAAACAGATAAACAGATAACAAAAAAAATTATAATTGTTTTGGGTTCTATACTATTAATAAAAAACCCTAATAATATATTTTTTCATATATCTGGCATGTACAGACAGTTACATTTTTATTATATATATAGAGATATATATAAATCAGTGAATCGAAATCGTGATCTTCAGAATACTTACTAACATTATTTAAAATTTATTATAATATACCGACAAATAATAAAGCAAAATACTATCTTATCACCATCGTGGCGCAATGTTACAGCGTTTGGCTGTATACGCGATGGTTGTGGATTCGGTTCCCACACGTGGAAATGAAGATAAAATATTATTTATCTTCAAACCCCCAATTTTATGATTATATTACCGCGCGGCGTTGAGGGCGCAGCCGTTCAATACGCCTATATATGTCTCGGATTCAGGCGAAAAGTGGAAAACGGCTATGCGGAAAATTAATTAATATTTTATGAATACTTTTAAGTTTGCAGTCTTAACACTGTATACATATAAAAAATAAAAGTCAATATATGACGTCATTATACTGAAGCTTAAAAATATCTGTTAAATAGTCAGAAAAACTTGCGAGTCAAAACACTTGATCCTCCACATTCCGCATGAAATCTAGACGTTGCGTGCTCAGTGGCGGAACTCTACGCCGTGCTTCCATCATCCGTCTACGTGTATCATATTAAAGTTATAATATAGTTTTAGCATAAAAATTTTAAGCATTATATTATAGAATTTATGTTCATATCTCTTTAAATATCTTTCGCAATTACGACGTGCACAAAAAATCTATTATAACTTATTTTGGAGCTTCATGCATTTCCCACATATCAGTGTAGTCGGAGAGAACCTAGTGTCAAGACACTCTGTTTATTTATTTATGTATTCCTTATTGCACACAATTTACTAGAAAATTTTAAAAAATGTACAAAAGACAGGTTTAACGTTGTCATGTGGGATATAAAAGTGTAGGTGCAAAGGCCAAAGGTAATGCAAATCCGTTCTCCACTTTCCGCCCGAAATCAAGACTTTGTGTGTTGACTGTAAGAATCCAACATACTGCGCTAGCTGTGTAGCGATTTGTCTTTGATTCAGACCCGATAAATGAAAATAATTTTAATTTAATAATTCCCCCTAGTAAGGGAGTCGAACTCACAAACAATCGAGTTTGCAGGCAGATTCTGAACCTCTGCGCCACAATTGCCTCATAGTAGGTAACTGCTTATTCATTTTCCTCCTTTTTTACAACACTCTGTTAATAGACGAACCCGCCGCGCCGTCACACTCTATCTATTCAGCCTTGGGGAACACCTACAACCTGCACACGTATGTAATAAAAATAAATATTTCCCCAACTGGATATTGAACTATGATCGTCAGTCAAGAATTTCTTATATGATATTTAGATACGCTAGTGAAAATAATATTATATACTAGCGACCAGCTCGCGGCCTCACCTGCGTAAACTACACGACGAAACTCTTTTGTGTTCTCGCTTCAATCACAAACTTTGCTTAAATTTATAATTTAAATTGTTTTAACTTTTGATATATATTTCAATTCTTTGATGAAATTAAATAAACTCTGAATGTTAAGGAAAGGGAGGGAATTGTCAAAACTAAATTTAAATCGGTCAAGCCGTTTCTGAGATTATCGTGCACAAACGCACAGACAAACAAAAAAACAGAAAAGAACATTAATAATTAAATAAATGCTTAGATAAATGCCCCCAACAATATTTTTTTTCATTTATCTTCCACGTACAACAATTAGTTACATTTTTATTATATGTATAGATATATTAAAACTTGAAGCAGAAACTTTGGACCCCTTTCTGCGAGAATTGTGAGGACGATTAATTTAGAGATCAAATGACCGGCCAAACTATGGAATGCATAAATTATTTTTATCGTTAAATTATGCTGCCGACATTTACTTATTTTTTTAATATTCTATACTCTAAGCTATTTTCCGTGGCTATATTTAATTTCCGAATGCAGTTTGTTTATTAGGTACGCATAGCTTATATGGGAAGATAAACGATAACATTTATTACATTCCGAGAAATTTATTTATGTTTTCTGACCTTTTAAACCTTTCTTGGACGTCTACAAATATTTTGAAACCAAAGTTAGCAAAATTTGACCAACTGTTCTGGAGTTTCAGCAAGACTAACAACCGTCATTTCATTTTTATAAATATAGACACACTTTACATATTGAGGGAACTTAGTGACTATTTACTCCGTTTTCCGCTTTGCATCTATTTAAAGACAGTATATGGGGGTGGTGCTCATCGCTGCAGCTTATATTAAGAGACTATAAAAGTCCGAGCAATTAATATCTTAATAATTTCGTAATTTTTTGATTTTGTCAAAAACTGAAGATAATAGCCACAAATACCATTTTTTTTTTACATACACTGAAATTTATAATGTAAACGAATGTAACTTTTTTATGTATGAACCGATTGAAATAAAATAAACACTACATGTTACCGGAAACTTACCAGAATATAAGAGTCAAAATTGTATTTAAATCAGTTGGGCCATTTCTGAGATTAGCATGCACAAAAAAACAGACTAACAGACACACAGTAAAACAGAAAAAAATACTTTTTGTAGGTTCTATTAATATATCAATCAACTTGTATATTTTTTCATATATCTTCCATGTACAGACAGCGATCAGTTACATTTTTATTATATATATGAATGTATATTTTTGATAATAATATTTGAAAATACATTTTCATTTCAAATATTTAAATACAGTCGCAATAATTTAAATATAGTACATTCCACACTCGAGGGACTCTCCGAGTGTGAATTGCAACCACAACCTATTGGTACCTTCACCTTCACGTTACATTTAGACGCTGCCCCACTATTTCCCTGCTAGTGGTCTCACATACACCTAACATTTTTTTTGTTTTAGTTTCGAGGATCTAGTTTTCAATCTAAGAGGGTAATAGAAAAATCTGGATCAAAAGAGGGTAATTAACAAATCTAGTGTTACGTCAACATATTGACGTACTTTTATTTAAAAACATCCCGTAGTAAATGGAGGATGGAAGTACCCATTAATAATTATCTAATCAAACTTGGGAATCACTAACACATGTTTATGTACGTCACTAGCACGTACGATTAATATAAATGTTGCCCTCGTAAGGACTTTGAACCTGCGACCGCGAGCATGTTGAATTGTGCGACGATAACGTCGACCTATTTTCTCGTATTTGTATTTTTTTTTAGCTTTACGCAATTTTTCCGCCTGGCATGTTAGGCAGTGAGAGTTTATGGTCAAGACACTTCACTTTCTATAAAATACAAATATTTAAATTAAATAAGTTCTTTGATTTTCGCGATTATTACACATTTTGAAATGAAACTATTTTACCCGGATTAATCGCGTATAATTTTGGTATTGGTATTGGTAGTATTTGGTATTCATTTCAAAATATTTAAATTTAAGTTTCGCGAAGTTAGCCGGTTTCTTTATTAACATATACACAGAATATATAGGAACATATACACAAAACAAGCACAAACATTGCAAGGTTTTATTCCACTTATAAGCAGACACGCACAACACGCTCCAACTTTTCACAAATTAAAATTAAGTTAAGTTATTTTTAGGTAAAAAATAAATGATAACGAAATGCTGCGTTAAAATTTTTTATACGTTTTGTATATATGTTTATTTAAGTTACAGTATAGTTTCACTTAATTTTAATTCATAAATTTGTGAAAAGTTATCTTGGTTAAAATCAATATTTTTGTAATTAACATATATATATATATTGCCATCATAAATTAACTTTTTACAGTTGCAACTGCGGAAATCAAAACATTGGTTTTATGACAGGTTTACGGCTTAACAAAGAAAGTGACAAAAAATAATATAAGCAGCTCCTTACACTGTATGCCTGTATAAAATACGGCGTTGAGTTCCGCTACGCAATATCCCTATGTGGGCAAAACCAAAAAACGTGGTGGTCTATCATTTGTTCTCACTGCCAGTAAACAGTATGCTAAAAAAAGATATAATAATAGGATTATGTAAATATAAAAAAAAACATACCTTTCCTTTAGCATTAAAGTTTTAATCCTTTAGTTTTAAACATAAACAAAAGAAAGTTAAGGAAAGTTTTTATTATCAGCCCACTCGATACTTTCTAGTGGGAAAACCATATTGCGGTGAGGCCAGGTTAATGTACCGCGCGTTCCAAATCGATTAAATACGTAACAAAATCGATATCGCATATTGAGGCTGATTACTTTAAAGCTTTTTCAATTTATTATTAAATTTCAATATATCGATAAATATTACATTATATCACATTATATATAACTCACGTATCGCATTTAAATTTTCACGCTTTCAAAATCAAAATATTTTTATTTAAATAGGCTATTACAAGCACTTTCCAATCGTCAATTAACATAAAATGTCAGTATTGTCAGTCCTAGCGGCAGCTACCGCCGGCTCAGAAGGCAGTTCTGCTGAGAAGAGCCGGCGAGAAACTCAACATTTGCTCTTTTTAAATAAAATTGTACAATATGTAGCCTCCCGAGTGAGCATCAACAGCATTTAACGTTAACATCAGAATAGTATTCCTGGACCGAATAATTTACTTTTCTTAATATTGTTTTTTTCTTAATTTTAAATATATATATATATATATTTTCTTAATTTTAATTTCACCAGAGATCAAGATACAGTCAGCTCATTCTGCAAGAATACAAGGCAGTGCGTAAGGCAACAAAGAAATCGTTGGCGGTATTTTGATAAAATAATTGTATTAACTGGTAGACGAATGCCACCTCAGTCTATAATAAATATATAAATAAATACCAATAATATACGCGATTAATCCGGTTAAAATAGTTTCATTTCAAAATGTATAATTTAAATAACATTTTTAGAAAACGTATACAAAATTGAACGCAGCGGAATCTCGGATGGAAACCGGTTTCGAAAGGCACGGGTTCGAATCTTAAGTGTGTGAACAACATCTCAACTACGTTAAAATATTTAATTAACCCAAAAACTTAATAAATCACTAAAATTTTATTACTTTAATCAATTTAACAATAAAAATAAAGTTGTAAAACTCGACACAATCTTGCATTATCTTAAATTTATTATTGATGCACATACAATAAAATTCCATAAAAAACCAAATTACTCTTGCAATAAGGATGCATCATGATGCATCATTGTCAGCCACGTTCAGATAAGGGCTGAGTAATACATACGTATATGTACATTGTATAAAAAAGTCACCTTTACTGTCTGTACGTACATTGTATAAAAAAGTCACCTTTACTGTCTGTACGCCTAGATCTTGCAAAATACGCACCGGATGTTATTGCGGTTTTCATTAATAGATAGAGAGTTTTGTGAAGAGAACTTGTATATATAATTAATGTGTATTAAAGTGGCGAACCAACTAGAATTTCATACATTTGTAGTAAAAAACATATTTTTGTATGCTTACATTGCAGACGCTAGCTAAATGCTACGAGATAGATCAAAATAATTTACTATGGAATTATATATCTTAAAAATTCTTACAAAGAGTCCATGAAAACATATATCTATCTCGCAAGGATAACCCACAGTAACCATCTTTATCTTTTAGATATGACAAAAAAATTATGGGTTCTTTACGAAGATATTTAATCAATGCATTATTACTCTTATCTAATTAAATACTTGAGAAACGCTGTGTATTTTATGTAGATCATATTGTCTTATATCATCAAATCATTTTCATCTCATATCATTTTAATGATATACGACAATATGTAAATCATATTGTCGTATATCATTAAAATGAATATCTTAGAAGATGTCATATAAAAATTATATATAGATTAGAAAACGTATAAAAATTTGAATGCAGCGGGATTTGAAACCGCGCCTCTTGAAGACCGTTCAAGCGCTCTGATCGCTTAACCATGCGTTTTTTCAATTTCCTAAGTGTGCGAAAAACTCTTTAAATTTTTTTTAAAAAAATCTTAGAATATATCAAAAAATTTAAATAAGGGGGCAGAGATGCCATCGCGTCGCGTTATATGTACATACTTCACGGATAGTAGCGGCCGGCGACGACGCGTGGATGAGAGACTTCAAAAGGTTACTTTGCCTTTGCTTTGGTTTTTAGAGAGTCAGTACTTACAACATCCTGGTCATTTTTGATACGAACAAAAAGGTACTATATATAGTATGAATAAAATAAATACACAATAAGGCTTAATTAAAATGTAATAATAAATAAATTTAACATCTTTTCTGGTGTCACATCAAGTGAGAATTGTGCACTATATAACATAAGTTTTGAGGGATTTTCTCAATAAACGCGTGGCATTACATAATTTGACGACCTACGACTTCACTACTTATTATAAAACAATTTCCCGCCGTCTGTCTGTTCGTAATAAACTCCAAAACTACTTTACGAATTTTCGAGCAGTTTCACTAAAGTAGCGGTTCTTGAGGAAGGTTTAGGCATATAATTTGTAAGGTTAATATGTTCAACATATCGGAAATATTCAGCTATTCGGTGCATAGTTTAGCGCCATCTATTATAGTTTCAGTTTCACGTCTATAGTCACGTGCGCTACTTCTTAGTCTGGTCGTTTGTAGGACCAATGATGGGAGAGTTAGGTAGACAGATTTGATAGTTACCGCTAAGGTACGGTAGTGTTCAGTACTAGGCAGGATACCTTGTCCGTGTTTCACGTTATTATACACTAGTTAGGTAGAGAAAGGAGCTCGGGCGGTGAAGATGAGTGTTTCTGGATTCTAAAGAACTAAACATATCTAATAAAAAACGGTGGCATGTACTAATAATGTAATTGCTTTTTGCACTAAACAATATCATTAAATATCTTAGCAGATATTGCAAGATAAAAATTATCACGAGGGAAAAAAAAGGAAAAACAGGTTATCGAGACACTTTTTTACTTGTCACCAGAGCGGAGAAATGAAAATAATATTAATATTTTTATTCTGTAATATTAGAGGAAAATTATTGTTATTATATTGCTATGATTTATGGGCGGAAATTACTATATTGATATGTCAGAATAATTTCCATTTCTCACCAATTTTAGACACACACAGACAGACAAGTGGAAAAACAAAAAATCTTACTGATTAACGAGACGGAAAAAGTATCATCATCATCGGAATTTGACAGTCAGTCATGTCATGGAACAAATGCAACAGATAATTATGTATGTACGTTTTTACAAGTACACAACGCACGGTATAAGCGCAAAGAATTGAAAATAACCTTGATATCATTATTCTTGCCAGTACATAGAAATAAAAATAACTTAAATATGGTCATACCCCCCAGCGGGATCGAACCCACAAGCAATCACGTTTACAGTTAAACGCTGTCACTGCACCACGTGACCATCATAGTCTTTAATTTCTTTTTTATTATTCAAAATGTCACGACTATAACAAAAATTGAACCTACATGGAACTCAAGTTAATCTTTTAACATTTCACGACCTCCCTATAACCCCTTATTGACTAATCTTGCATATATTTTTTTATTAACCTTGGCTTTTCTGTGTATTAAACATTTGATCAATTCTTAGAATTTGTATTTAAACTACTTTAATTTCAACTGCAAATTAAAGGTACGGATTTCCCAAAACTATTGCGATAGGGCAACAGGATTTGGTACATCTATAGAGACTGGTCTAAATAGTGTCTAGATAAATTTTTTGAAGTATTCTAGTAAGCGTGGTCAAATGAGATAAAAGAATAGGAACCTTACCTCATATTGTACCACTACAGCAGCTAGCATAGAATTAAAAATTGCTACTTATGCTTGGAGCACCGTTGAAAATAATTTTGAAGAAAAACATATGATATTGAAAATGTATAAAAATTTGAGCGAGATTCGAGCCCTCGCCTCTTGGTAACCGTCCAAGTGCTCTGACCTAAGGGTAAGCCATGCGTTCTACATCTAGTTACGTCGATATTCTCATACGCTTATTACAACTTACTTTTGTTGTTAAGAGATTTTATTTATCTCTGTAGAGGGATTTTAGGGGAACGTTTTCTAAAAATGTTTTTCAATTTCCTAAGTGTTCGATTAACACTTTAAAAATGTTGTAATATTTAATAAATAGCATTCTCTCTTGCCAAACGATTGTTCGTAAAATAATCTTTGGGTAGCAGAAATAAAACTAGAATAAAAATAACAACATATAATAAAACTGTAGATGTAACTGATCACTGTCATGGAAGATATATGAGAAAAAATATTATTAGGCTAATTTATCAATATACTAAAAAAACACAAAACAATGATTTTTAACTTTCTTTTATGTTTATCTGTTTGTCTGTTTTTTTTGCACGCTACTCTCAGAAACAGCTTAACTGATTTAAATGCATTTTGACTATTGTAGCGTGGTAAACTTCACTTAACATTTAGTGTTTAATTTATTTCAATAGGTTCATGAACTAAAAAGGATTTAAATTATAAATTTAGCAAAGTTTGTGATTTAAGTAAAAAAGCGGGAAATATGAAATAGTTTACGCTGGCAAAACCGCGAGCAGGTCGCTAGTTTGTTATAAATATTTGTGATAAAACTAATATCCAATAAAAATAAATTTAAAAAATTAGTGGCTGAAATAGATTGAAATTTTATAATTTATTTACATACGAAATAATTTTATATTTTAATTTATATTTGTTACTAAAACCGGTGAAACAATGTTGACTACCGTAAAACAAAAAGAAAAACGAAACGCCGTAAAACGAGGACTGCTTATACTTAGTATTCTCCAAAATGTCACATCCATAACATTCCTACGTATCCATACTAAGAACGTAAAACATCTTTAAGGAACCAATTATGAGAGAGAATATTGAGACCCAGTTATTTGTGATGGATTTGTAGTAATCGTGATTTTCTTCTGACTTCGAATAATACTATGTTAACTATGCTAGAAAAGTTGCTTCTCGACCTAGTAATTCTGGTTTTTCGTTCTTTTAACTTGTTTAGGTAGAACTATATGAATAAACTCCAGTCTCCACTTTCTATAAAACGGCGCGATACCGCGGCGCGATATCGCGATACAGGGCATCAAGCGCCCTGGCCAGTATGCCTTACTCGGACTGAGCGGAGCAAAGTCCCCCACGACAAACGGTGTCGCAAGTCGAGGTTCGAATCTCACCTGAGACGCGCTTGGGTCACCGCGGAACTAATTTAATGGTTTCCTCTCGAGGTCTCCATGCCAAGGTCGGGGCTCTTTTAACTTGGCCTCCCCCAAAACCTGGTGATACTGTAGAGACCACTATGGCCAAAAGCATACTATACATGCGAAAAGAAATACTACTTTCCGCCCGAAATATTTGAACGAATTAATCCTATTCTAAATACATAATATGCTTATAAGCTTAACAACAATTTAAAAAAATATGTAGATTTCCCTTTGACAGATGACAAGAATAAATAACAATGCATTTTCCCTGTAACTTACACGAGTCTATGAAAGTTGTGTTTGGAATTTCCAGTACATATTATAAATGCTGGTGAAATGTTTGTTGGAGAACTCCATTGGGTAAAAGTAATTAGTTTTTCGATAAATATATATATATATATAGTTTGTTATATTTACTTGATACCATTTTTTTAATAATAAATAATGTTTGGCCTATTTTTTCATTGGTTTGGGAAATTGCGAATCTGATCGATTACGTATGATATTGAATAAACACCTAAGAATTTTTTTTTAGAAAGATTTTTTCCTTTTTAATTTACATCAAAAACTTTACAATGTTCCGTAGTTCTAATAAATAGTTGCCAACGTTTGACTGTAGGATCAATTGAGTATCTTAATTTAATATTCTATACAATCGATACAGGCCGACAAATACTTTTTATTTTGAATGTTTTTAAACTGACGGAAATCAGAGAGTATATCCACAGGCAAACTATTGATATGCGTAATCTATTTTTTAAGAGTTCTATCTCCATAGTAATTGTATACTCTTTACCGGGTGCCATGACCACTCGTATCTATTAATCGATGTAAGAAAAAATAATATATCTATTTTGATCATCTATGCTTGTAGTCAGACGTCCGGTAGTCTCATACAATAACTCAGCACTCAGTCTATCCAAACCCCATTCCATAGTTCCAGTTTAGTTTTTTCATATTGTCCATAGATACTACGCATTGACCGGTGACCATCTCTGCACAATTATCCGTAGTTGCTCAGAGATGGATCGTGGATGTCATATTAAAACATATTTTTTTTACCAAGAGGCATCTACGTATTGGACCTGTGTCAAGTGTGACCCACGCAAGCTTTACATAAAGCCTTTACAGGCTGCGCAAAATAAGAACTAAAGAATAGATGAAGAAGCGAGGAGAGGAAGCGCATTGGGTTAGCGTTTTTCTGTAATCATGATTAGTTGTGGATTCGAGTCTTACTCGGGGGAATGGTTATATTTAAAATACTTTACTTACTGGAAAGAAGATAAAGAGTTTAGTTAAGCTACTGAACATTCAATTTCTCGATTTCTGGCAGAAAATGGAGAACGGATCGTCTTTCTACCCTGCTATACGGGAAAAAGCGAGAAGCTGACGAAAAAATTTATCATTTATTTCATAATAAGTTAAGCGTCATATTTTCATATATACTTAAACGCTGTAGTTGTAACTTGAAAACCCAATTAGTAGAAAGTATTTATTTCTTATTTAAATATTTTTAGCTTTAGGCGTCTTTTGCACTACACTGCATTCTCCAATTGCATCCAAATTTTAAACACAGTGTGTTGAAAGGCCAGAAAAAGAAATGAAATAATATAAATTTAATTATTTGTCTAAGTGAATATTGAACCCACATTCAACACACAACCATTCAGCACGCTCAGACTCTGTACCACTGCACCACGTTGTTCTTATTTATTATAACGCAGATATAGTAGATAGAAATATGTTTTGATTGCAAGAGCACGACCTATATTCATTCTGTGGTAAGAAACGTAATAAAAAAACCCACTTAATAAGAAATATTTTCTATACAAAGTTATGGCACGTGTATATGTGTACTATGGTTGCAGGTTCAAATTCTCGAAAAAATATTTATTTTTTAGTTTAAAATATAATGCAATTTTGGATTCCGCCATACATTATGTTATAAAGGTTCTCAGCATAGTAATAATAGTATCAATTTATATGACACAGATGGTTATGGGCTCAATCTCCTATCAAGGGAAATAATTTTAACATAAACTAGAATCGTAAGCGAGCGGGTCTCAGCCACGCGGTGTTTCATCATGAAAGTATAAAATACAATTTAAATGAAGATAACAGTTAGAGAAACTGAAAACAAAAGATTTTAAAGATTGAAATTCAATTTTAATTTAAAATCGATTAATATTTCTAAAAGACCCCATTCGGGCGCAGTGGGACAGTATCTGACTATCAACACGATTGGTTACCTGTTCGATTCCCAAGGAGACATTAGGGGATTGTATATCTGAAATATTCTAATTTCTCCGCTCGACGGAGCGACGAGACGCCGATCTCATTTTACATAATATAAAAGTTGATGTATTTGTAAAAAAATACATACATAAAGAAAAGTTACGCAATATCAAACATAATAACAATTAAAACGTAACCAGCACGATAATTGTTCATCCGGCAGTCATTTTTATTATATTATCAGCTGTTCCCACCATGGCGCAGTGGAACAGACTGCACAAGCGATTGGTAGTGTTTAATCATCACTGGAAGCAATAATTATATTAAAATTATAGTTCTTTGTTTTTTTAAGACAGACGAAGCGCGGTGATGAGCTCTGCCACTCAACACATAATGTCTGGATTTGGGGCGGAATTTGGAGAATAGTATGTCTTGACACT
Organism: Podotricha telesiphe; assembly: GCA_038994665.1. Taxonomy (NCBI): domain Eukaryota; kingdom Metazoa; phylum Arthropoda; class Insecta; order Lepidoptera; family Nymphalidae; genus Podotricha; species Podotricha telesiphe. Next base: position 486,554 of record JAOYRR010000375.1, on the reverse strand, counting down.
AGATTAAGAAAAGAAAAGAAAGAAAGAGAGAAGAAATAGGATGTTCAGCTGAATGCCTTTATAACTCAAGATCAACTTACATTACCAATATATGCGATAAGTAAAAGCTGTAGCAGATTCGATTCCACAATGCAGTCAGCGTGGAATTTGATTGAATTGTTGATTCGATCAATCAAAATATTAATCGTAAAAATTATCTTACTATTAATATTTTGTTTTAATCACGCATCTCAAGTAGGTACTATGCGAGATGACAGAGAACATCAAGTTCAAGACACCCGTTTATACACTTTGCGCTAGTTTAAAAGATATAACTGATGACTTAGATGGGGAAAATATTATAAATTTTAGTATATACAACTTCCCAAGTAGGGGTCCACTTTAACCATCTTAGGTACAGTCAAGCACTTTGTCATGTGTCAAGTCACTGTGACGTCAATCTTACATAATACGCTTGCGTCGACTATAAAGCGTGAAAACCCTAACTTTTCACCGTTCCCGTAAAAGGTTAGGAAAATATTTTCTCTCCTGAATACTAGATGCCCATTTGCAGCTTTCTTCGTCTAGTACTGTAAATTGTGAGAGTCAGTATTGCAAGGCTTTTTCAGTATATATACATAAATAAGTCCGTTGGTATAGCTAATAAAATGGGGCTCGTGCTTGTGGCTTCACAAATAACATAGGAAAAACTTTATGTCATACACAGTCAAAGGGCATTAGGTCTCACTACTCAACATACAATATATATTTTCATAGAGAATAAAGAACAGATTTTTCTTCATCTTCTTTTTGTTTCTCACTTCCGGCTCTGATATACGGATTAACTTCGCCAATATTCGACTACAATAGCAAAAAAGACGTAGTACAGTAAGCTACAGGATGCATAAAAGCTCTGTAATATCCCGAATCCAAGCTGCTCTACGTAATACGAATATCCTATACTTTATAAAAACAATACTCAATATAAATATAATAAAAAAACCAATCCATTACGTATACATTTATATGCGTTAATATATTTTCAATCTTAAGCTTCTATACGTAAAGCTGTGATTTGTATTTTTCTAGAGGCTCCTTTACGTTTTTTCAATAGTATATAATAGTATAGAGTGGAAAAGAGACAGACGTGCCGATGTGTGAGTTAAAACTTGTTTTAGTACTCATAGCATTACATATTTAAACTTAGTATTTCGCACCGAATCACAGAAGTCGCACGTCAATATGAATATCGTTATATTGTTATTGGTGTTCGTGACGTGTTACGCCGATATAGATTTTACCGCGAAAGCCAGGAATTTTAGTATAGAACTCCTATATCATACACAATTGGAAACAGATGGACATGTGGTTATATCACCTTTCGGCATATGGACTTTGATGGCTGGCGTCACACTGGGAGCTAGCGGTAACAGCCGAAAACAACTGTCTCGAGCACTATTTCTACCAAGTAATGATAATGCAATAATTACGGGATACAAAAATTTGACGAAGACCGTCCTGGATCCACAGACAGAGGGTGTTACTTTGAAAAGCAAAAACTTTGTATTTCTCGATAAAGGCTTCAATATATTCCCTAAGTTTCACAGATTGATGACAAACGATTTCAATTCACAAGTAATGTCTTTAGATTTTAAAGATCCAACTGCAGCGAATGTTGCTAACGCTTTAATAGAGAATTCAGGTGCCACCGTATCTAATGTATTGCGATCAGACGATTTCACCGTTTCCAGAATGATTTTGACAAATGTTATATCGTTTAAGGGTCTTTGGTCGTTACCTTTTAACACAACTGATACTCAAGTGGAGCCATTTTATAATGAGAATAAAACTCAAATAGGTAGAGTGAAAATGATGTATCAAAGGGCCCCATTACCCTTTTCAAATGTGCAAAATCTCCAAGCACATGCGCTCGAGCTGCCCTACGGAAACGACAATAAGTATTCTATGTTAATTGTATTGCCATATCCGAGAGTGAAGGTCAGCGAAGTGTACAGGCTACTAACAAAAATATCACTGGCAGATATATTCAAAAAACTCGACGAAGACGTGGAAAATTACGGCTTAGAAGACGTCGACGTGAAACTGCCCCGATTTAAAATAAGCACAAACGTAGTATTAAACACGCCTTTGATCAAAATGGGTGTTCACGATATATTTAGTGCACAAACTGCAAAGTTTGAGAAAATAACTAAGGAAGATATATTTATATCGGCAATCGTTCACAAAGCCGATATAGAAGTGACTGAGGCTGGTACTGTGGCATCCGCAGAAACGTCAGCATATTTTGCGGATCGTATCACCACACCCAAATTTAATGCAGACCGACCTTTTATGTACTTTGTAATGGAAAAATCCACAACGACTGTGATATTTAGTGGAATATATTCGAAACCGAGCGTGTTTTAATAAAATAAACGAACATGAATTTGGTTAATTAGTTTGTTTAGCGAGTCAGAAGTGTGTGACCTCGATGACTAAGTCAAGTGTATGAATACTCAGCCGTAGTATTTTTTATCTCATTGTTTCTATATAATTTTGTCACTTCAGAATCGGCTGTCTCTTTTGAAATGTGTGTTAGTTACACGCAGTTCTGAAGTATTTTTTTTTTCACACAACCTTATTATGTGATAAACTGTAATATCCTATTGTATGCACTTCCTGAGTTTCATTTTATGTCAGTATTTTAGTATTATTTTATTAGATTTAAAAAGAATTTACGTATAAAACGATTTTTATTGAAATTTACCACACTTGTTACCATTTTCATATATTTATTATTTTATGGAAAATCAATTTCAATGTATTTATCATAGATTATTTAATCATAGCAAAATACCGGATTGTACTATGGTCTATGATTTCTAAAAGAGTTCATAACATTTATTAAAAAATAAACAACGGAAATTATATATCTTATTTATTTTGGTTTGTTAACATTATTTTTCACAAATATTATGCTAATTTGTTATAAAATATCGTTAAAAGTCAAACATTTCAATTTTTGTTTTAAAAGAAATTTTAGTATCATATTATCGTACTAGCGACCCGCTCTCAGGTTCGCCTGCTTAAAGTACATGGCCAAACTAATTAGTTTTTTCACCCGCCCGCGTTATCACTTAAATCACAAACTTTGCTTAAATTTATAATTTAAATGTCCTTAACTTGTTATAAATGACCGATAGAAATGAAATAAACACTAAATTTTAAGAGGGAAGTTTACCAAAACACAAAAGTCAAAACTACGGTTTAAATCGGTTAGGCCGTTTCTGTGATTAGAGTGCCCACACATAGACAAACAGAAAAGAAAATTAACAATCATCATTTTGTTTTCTATTATATTGATAAATGCCCCTAATGATATATTATTTATATATCTTCCATGTACAGACAGCGATCAGTTACATTTTATTATATGTATAGATATAGATAATGATATTATCAACTCAAATTAAATTAAAATATTCTTTATACAAAAAGACTTTCGAATCGTATCATAAATTTTTATGTAACATAAAAATGTGAGTATTGTCAGTACACATTTTCAACAGTTCTTCTGAGCCCAGAGACCATACAAGCGATTTTGTAAATAAATAAATACAAAAAAGGTTATAATGACACATAAAGTATATAAATAATTGTATTGACTGCTTGAAAAACTATTTTAAAAAGTTGATATAAAATTTACAAACCACAGCAAATTGTGAAATTATAAAATCATTTCTAATATTTTTAAAGTGCTATTCACAATCTTTTACTAAAAACGTAAACGTGTATATGGCGCGGACATGGACGGTTTCCAAGAGGCAGGGTTCGATTTCCGCTGCGTAAAATTTTTATACATTTTCTAAAAATGATAAAAAAAAGTAATAGATTGAGGTATCGTTCTGACTGTCATTTAATACAACAATTATTATGTAAAATTTTATTAAAAAGTTATGTGGCACATTAAAGTTACAGCCATTTAATTAAAAAATGAATTAGTCAAAAGTAAAGTAATTCTAGGGTAAAGTGTTCGTGTTAGATTTATTTATACAAAAATACATTTAAATAAAATATAATTTTTATAAAAATATTACGACTTCGACGAATCCACTTAAAATAATTTTTATTATAATGTGTAAAAATTGCAAAAAGCCAAACATCTTGAACCTTTTTAACTAAGTTACGAAGTACTGAGTAGTATTATATATTTAAAACATATTTTTCACAATAAATATCACGTTGGGTGCTTCAAAGCAAACAAGCAATTTGTCTAAATAGGTTAAAAGGAGGATATCACTAGTGGCTCCCTTATCTTAATGAAAACTAAGCTCTCCAACGCCGTTAACCAACGTAAAAACCCAACGGAACCCCAACAACAAAAACTTTTTTTTTTTGTGAGACTGGGAAATGCCTTTGCGCAGACCGTCCGTGTGTAGGCCCTTACGGAAACGGACGGTACTGTGGGACTCACCGTCAAGTATACCTGATACTACCTACTAAAACCCAACGGAAACTCTCTCCACCCCGGCGAGACGTCGCAGGAACGCTTGCGCATACTACTAAAATGCCTCTGTGGACGGCCCACCTATATGCAGCCTCGATGACTTGCAGGAGGATCACCATGACCCTCCTGCAATAGCTCCTCTAGGGTAGGGGGAGTTGGAGATGCGCGTACCGTCTTCTCCTCCCTCGTGCACCCGCTCCACGGACTCCTTCAGAGCAATAACCGATTCGCAGAATGAGACCATCGCAGACTAAATCCTCTCACTATCCAGCATGGCCCTCAACTTTACTCAACTTCTTTTGCATGAACTCTATGTCACTACTTTTAATAGCTTTGAGGAAATACTCTTTCCTTTAACTGCCTGATGATGTATGGAAACTCCCAAGAAGCTTATATGTCAAATTTTAGCTTTCTACGCACAGTAGAAATTTTAAGCACTTAAAAAGTAACAAAACAAATATTTATAATTATTTAACACAAACAAAATTACCAAACGAACCCGCGGCCGTCTCGTTATTAAAATATTAGTCAATAGCTTAACTAATTAACTAGATTGATCATTGACGTGATATAAAATAGTGCACAATGAATTACTATTATTAGGTAGTTTTAAAACCATATTGCGCGTCGAGAATACAATGCCTTTGTTCTGTTTAGATGATGACATCCTAGTTGAGTGGGACAGTGACTAAACGCTACTGCTTGTGGGTTATATATATATGTAAATACAAAAAAACAATTTCACGCTTTTTCCCGCATATTAGAGAAAGTGTACACACTCCGTTCTCCACTTGCCGACCAAAATTGAGACATTGCGAGTTAATTGGCGGATTTAAATGCCGCGTTTTGTCGCAGGTACCAGAGCTGAGAAATGAAAATATTTTAAATATAACCCACAAGCAGAGCGTTTAGTCACTGTATATATATTTATATATATTTTAATTGTTTCTATTTCATTAGTCTTTTAAAACAAAGAGGTATGTAGGATGTGTCACTCAACAAGCAATGCAAATTCTTTGTTTTTCAAAACCAGTGATATGGGAAAACGGCGTTCAATTACGTTGATTAAAAATAATAGAAATATTTATATTTCCGCTAATTCCGCGGTACTTCACTTGCTACCTCCATATGAACTAACAGTAGTTAAACTTCTTTTTCCAGGTATCTCTGTTGCAGTAATTATCTATAGTGATAAAACCTTTATGTTTTGTCAATTCAAAAGACCCATAGATAAACATTATTTTGTCAGATAAAAGCTAATTTTTTATTTTATTTCCTTTTTAGTTTCACGTTATACCCTTAGTGGGGTAGTCGGAGAGAACGGAGCACGAAATGCTACGATCCCTGCATACTTTTCGCCTCGTCCACTACCATCAACCTCGTATGTGTGTATTTATGGATATGTTTATTTACGTATACGTTTATTTTTGTATATGTTTACGAATATTTTATATTAGTAATATGTTTCGCTTTAAATTTTTATTGTTTTTATTCACTGCACAGTACTATCTTGCTGTATTACCTTCACCCATTTCCACAAATGGAAGAAATCTATTTTTTAGAGATAAGCCCACCGAAGCTAACTTCATTTCTGTAATGTGAATTGTATTGTGTTTTTAAAGCGCAATAAATAATATATACGTATATTATTCTTTATTTAAATATGAAATGAGTCTGAGTGGGCTCGAACCCACAATCATCACTGTATAAGCACAGTGGGATACGTCTCAACGTATCCCACTGTGCTTACGATGACCTCTAAATATGAATTATATTAAGTAAAATTATAATTTAGTAGCAACCTGCTCGCGACTTCACTCGCGTATTTTTGACACCCACTGAAATTCCTGAAAAACAGAAAAATCTAAATTGGAGAATACAGTAACCTATATTCATCCCTAGACCCTCCAGAATCTCTATATAATATTTCATCACATACGGTTCAGCGGTGCGGCCATGATGTCATAACATACAAACATACAAAGTTACTTTCGCATTTGTAATAATAATATATAGTATACATTACTTCCATTGTTGGCATTGAAACTGACGGAAGTATAAAGAATATCTACATAGTTTAAATTTTTCCACATCTTCTAGTCTGCCACATCAGACGATTATAATTTTTTTTCAGCTTCACGCTTGTGTCCTGCGGCAAAATGGACCTATTAATAATCCGTTCTCAGCATTCCACCCCAATTCGAGACGTTGCATATTGAAGGACGAAACTTCTCTTTTTTGGGCTCAACGCCCATCTTTGTCATACCGAAGAGAAAAAATTTAAAACAATGCAAATATAACTACTCTCTGAAATGGGAATCGAATCCACAACCCTCGCGATTATAGTCAGACGTATCCCACTGTGCCACAGGGGATGCAAAGTCCAATAATTATATATGTTAACGACAATTGCCCACCATACTTTCTTTTACAACTTTTACTAATGAAGCATTCACTTATTTCTTATACTTTAGCTAGATTATTATGGTTCAACTTCAGTTGCACCGGATGTTAAATTTTTATGTGTTGTCAGAGAGAGTACGCATCACGCTGAATAAATGGTGTTAAGGCGGCTTTTCCTTACTTCTTATAGTTGTCTTCTAGCTGATTTATTCTGATTCTACATCAGGTGTCGATTCGAAATTCAATATACCCTAAGTTCTGCTCAGGGTTAAAAACTATACAACAAAAAACGAATTACACAACAAATTACTGTTGAAATTGAATTTGGACCAAAATTATAATACTACCCCAGAGGTGGTAATTTTCTTGTCGTTTAAAAGACAAGACACATTAGATGTTATATCGATGACTGTAATATTTTTTTCAGGTAAGGCTTTTCTCTCCATCGGAGACGATCAAATTCGAGATCTTGTGAATTGAATGCCGCAATTCAACGCCCATCTTTTTCTTACCGGAACCGAAAACATGAAAACAATATAAATTTAACCATTCCATTAAGTGATAATTAAACCAACGATTATCGCTGCTACCCGTGAATCTCAACAATTTTCACTAACGCGGGATTGACCTATTTTTTATAGTGTAGCTGGTCTATCATGGTTCTTTGTAAGTGCCTATCACGTTCAACAGTTCTTGTTACGGAGGCAATTGATATTTTCTAAAAGTTTAGCTAGACTATCGTCAGGTTATCATCATCAACTGTTTCGTATATAGAATTTTTATATGTCAATGTCAAATGCGTCACGCTGATCAATTTTTCTAAGGCAAAATTTCGTTATTTCTTATAGTTTGGCTAGGCTTATATGGTTACTCATCAGATGTTCCAGATTTTTTATTTTTACATGTCAACGGATAATGTTTATCACGCTAAGCAACGTTTATTAAAGATATATTGCTTCATTTCTTATAGTTTAGTAGGTCTATTCCAGTCATGTCATAGTCTAGTTCTACATCAGGTGTTCCAGTGTAAACTATACCATAAGTCGGGGCCAGGCTTACAACACAAAAAGTTCCAGTCAATTCGGCCCAGTAACTAAGAAGATGTGCGCGTACAAACAGACAAACCGACAAACAGACAGACAATCATTTTAAAACATAGATTCATATTCTATTACTGTTTTTACATCCCTGTAAATTATATTAAATGTACAGACATAACCTTTTTACTCTTTTATTATAGTATAGATAGATTGATAGATTAAAACGTACAAAGGTGTTTAGCTAACTATTAAAATGATGAATTCATCGTGACGTCAAGCAAGATTCTTCCTGTATATAGTAGCGACGACCGCTACTCAAATGAATTTAAAAAAATGTAAAAGATAAAAAATATGTTTGATATCACTTCTTTCCCGGATTACTTATATAAGTATTAATTTATTTGGCTGAAAACGAATTATTTCAAAACAAACATATGCCTATAGCAATCAGTGATAATGTAGCTTTTTACCAGTGGAAATATTTTGAATTGGTTGGGTAGTTTCGGAGATTACCTGCCTCATACATACAAACTCACATACGACTATTTATAATATTAGTATAGATTCAAATAATATTTCAACTTACATTAATATTTTTAATTCACACACTTACGATAAGAAAAACAGTTTTAGAAAATGTATAAAAATTTCTACGTAGCTGGACTCGAACCTGCCTGTTACCTGTTGGAAACCTTTCAAGCATTATGACCACTAAGTCATAAGTACAACGTTAAACGTATTTCAAGTTAGCTACTCTATTTTCAATCAATTTATAATTAACTACTAAAGTAAATATTTTGATGCGATTTAAATGAATAATGTCTAATTACAACATATTTCGTGGTTTTAAAATTGTAAATACCTGTTATTAGACGTATTCCTCAATTCAATACTATTTCCTGTACAATTGTTGATGGGGTTTTCATCAAACCACAAAAAGCCCATATATAAAGCAATATCATTCACGTTTTACATTAGTAAAGGTGTCTACCGCCATTGTTATTTTTATTATTAAGGTAACCGTTAGTTCCAGGTATTTTATACGTAATTTCAAACAAGTATTGTTTTTTTATCTTTATGTTGAAGCCTTTTCGTTCTTTCCTTTTCCTTACATTTAATAAAACTATATTTCATTAATAAACAGTATAGAACGAGTAGAAAAATTGAAATACTTCGCTTTCCAACTGACACATAAATAATAAATATTAAATTTGCGATAAAATAGTTAAGAAAATCTTTTGACACTTTTTAACGATATTTTCCGGACGTACTTCACGTATGTAATTTGGCGGGGTTTAAACTCATATAACGAAGAAGTTCTGTTTGCCAATATTTTTCATAATAATGTATATACATTATTTATAAATTATTAAATTAATAAAATTAATATTATCTACACTAGCATGTATTTGATATACCCTGTATAAAGTCATATTCACGTTGGTTTAGCACATGATATTATAGAGAGCCTATTAATATCCCTAAATCAACAGAAAAAAGAAAATTACCATTACCCCTAGCGGAATAGTCGGAGACTACTGAGCCCCAAGCACTATAAAACAATTTAACACAAAATGTCTCTGACTATATTTTGCTACTAAGTGGATTTGAGGTTAAAGTACTGTAAATTTCGAACACTTTACAGTAGTCTGTTTTCACGACGAGATCAACGCCACTTTAGTCTATTTGACTGAAATGGCAATCGTCTCTTAGTTGATACAATTATTATATCAAACTATCACCATCGATTTCTTAGTTACCTCGCGTGTACAGCCCTGGATTCTTGCAAAATAAATGCAGTCGGCTGCATCATGCACTTCGGTGTGGTGGGTTTGAGACTTCAAAGTTTTTAGGTGTCCCAGGTGGTAGAAAGTTTCCAACACTTTACTCTATTGAAATTTGAATGTTCAACAGCCTCGCAGTTAATTCTAGGAAAAGGTCTTCTAAAGTGTATTTCCGAACATCAAAATGCGCAAAATATGGGATAAATCCATTTAAAATTGTTAGATTAAAAAAATTGTTTTTGTAATTTTTAATTTTTTTTAATATTGAAATACATATAATTTCAGCAATATTATCTTGTGATAATATTACCGAAATTATATGTATTTTTTTAAATAAATAAGAATGTAAGAATTTTATATTTTTAATAAGGTGCGTCCACTTAAAAAGAGGCGATTGACGTACTATTGTAATTTCGTTTATTTAAAAATGAGAACCACTTCGATCTCCATTTATGAAAAATACTGTATTATTTTAAAACATGCACACATATATTCATACATACATACATACATAAATGTACATTCATACATACATATAAACAAAGAAATGTGAAAGTGAGCGATTACTGTAAGATTTATATTCATACATTAAACGGGCTTAGTTGAATTTAATGACAGGTAATTATAACTTTGCTAATTGTATATGCCATTTAAAGCTGTTCTATATAGACACCAAGAGTTGTAATCTTTAAAAAAATTACGTTTATTTATAAACTTTTGCCTGTGACTTAATATATGGCTGTTTTATATACAAAAAGGTTATATAAATTATAAATCTTTTGAAAATGTTACGCAACTACTCTATAGACTATATTTTTTTTATATCAGGTAAGTTCCGTATACAAGAATATTCTGCCACACAACAGTGTAGTCAGCTACGAATTTAAAAAAAAAAAAAAAAAAAAATTATCTCCTGACACAGTTCGCCAAAGAATACACATGACTCATTAAAATAATATTAATTAAAATAAATATTAAATAAACAAACTTATCAGTCTTTCATATTATATATAGAGGAAGCTGACACTAATTATATCCTTCGTAATACTGTATAAATATAGGTACTACTAGTAGTATCTCCGAGAACTCGGTAGCCGGTGCACGTCATTATGAAGTACTTAGTTTTTTATACATTAATCGCAGGATGTTACACGTACAACTTAAATGGAGCAGTGGCAAATTTCAGTTTAGAACTCTTGCATAATAAGAATACAGAAATAAGTAAAAATATTGTGATCTCGCCTTTCAGTGTGTGGACTTTGATGACAAGTGTTGCGATTGGTGCAAGTGGTAATAGTAAAGCTGAACTCGAGCGGACTTTAAGACTGCCATTAGACCAGAACGAATTAAAAAACGATTATGAGAATCTAACTACAACCGTGCGGGATACACAAACAGAAGATGTAACTATTAAAAGCAAAAATTATATTTTTATTGATGAAGGTTTTGATATACTGCCAGATTTTCAAAATACTATAAGGTCAGATTTTGGAGCTCAAATAATAAGACTAGATTTCAAGGACTCGGTGGCAGCTGCTGCTAAAGCCAATGCCCTTATGAAAGCATCTGGTGGTACGGCATCCGATGTAATGGATCATCACGACTTCTCAACGTCCAGGATGATTTTAACAAATATAATATCCTTCAAAGGTTTATGGACTACGCCTTTCAATGAGACAGATACTGAGAACGATGCGTTCTATGATGAAAGTGGCAATCATATAGGAACAGTGAAAATGATGTCTCAAATGGCACAAGTGCCTTATTCTAACGTTCAGTCCATCCAAGCTCATGTGGTGGACCTGTCTTACGGCGACGACAACAAGTTCTCTATGCTCATTATATTGCCATATCCAAAAGTAAATGTTATGGATCTCTATAAAAGACTCACAGTTGAAACACTGCAATTTATATTTGATAGACTTGAAAGTGACATGAACGAGTTTGATTTAGGTGAAGTGGATTTAAAATTGCCACGATTCCAAATACACAGTAATGTACTTTTGAATAATGTGCTTAATAGGATGGGCGTTTGTGACATTTTCAATCAGAGCGCAGCCAGTTTTGATAATATATCGAAAGAGAACATTCATATTTCAAAAATAATACATAAAGCCAATATAGAAGTAACTGAAGCTGGCACGGACGCGTTTGCAGATACCTCTGCATACATTCCCAATCGCATATTCCCATCTAGTTTCACCGCCAATCGTCCATTTATATATCTTATATTAGAAAAATCAACAAAAACAATATTATTTAGTGGACTTTATTCAGAGCCGATTTTGTTTTAACCGGCCATGTGTGTGTTGGACAATTTTAGATGTTTTGACCAATCGGAAATCATCTAGTGACTATAATAATACTCGTAAATTGACTGTTAATATTTATTTTCCTGTAAATTACCAAATATACAATGTGTAACTTACTTTGTAATAATTATATATCGTTTCATTCCATATTCCTCTACGCAGCCTTGAAATTCTTAGCATATTATATAAATGAGGTTAACTGAAGTATTTTGGACTGTACACGGATTAATCCGTTTAAAATAGTTTCATTTCAAAATGTGTTATAATCGCGAAAATCAAAGAACTTATTAACTGAAGTAATCAATTATTTATACAATAAATTTGCAGTTACAATAAAATATTTACTCATATGTAACTAGTTATGATATTTAGAGAATATGTATTTTTGTTACACATTTCTATGTTAGATATATAGCAAATAATTATATTTTTATAGTCTTAAAGCACATAATAGCTTTTTACTTTTTTGTATATTCTTAGGAAAGTACTACAAGTGAGGACATCGTGGCGCAGCGTCTGACTCTAATTGTGATTGGTTGGATACCCACTCGCAGGAATGATTATATTTTAATTTCTCCGCCCCGGTATCTAAGACGAAGCGCGGCGTTCAGTTCCGAATCTCAACACGCAATGTCTCAATTTCGAGCGGAAAGTGGAGGACGGAGTGTCTTGATACTAGGTTCTTTCTAACTACTATGCTATGTGGGAAAAGGCGTAAAAGTTAAATATTTTTATTCAAAATAAGAAGTTACATGCAAAATTTTTTGAACGTCTAACAATTTAGCATCGGTTCACTAAAGTTAATGCCACAGGCCTTATAAGAACTGGCGCAAGAAACTCAAAGACTCAAAAGCTGGTAGTGTTTCGATCAAGTATCCATGAATAGTTGATCGAAGTGTTAGTGTTAAGGCGACGTTGTTCTAATTTACGTTATAGACGCTTTTAACAAAAACTAATTCAGTAACAGAATTAAGTAATTAAGTTAATTCAGTAACAGAATTAAGTAATACGGTAGTTAAATTGTTTTGAAAAGGTGTGCTACACTGCCGTGTACCTTTTAGTTTTTTTTGTGATTATCATTCCTGTTATTTTATACCACTTTGCTACAATCATGCTAGGTGCGGTGCGGTTATTTTTAAAAATGCATGAGATACATTGTTTATTCATAACGATTAGTGTCAGCGGATCAGCTTAAGTCACCTTTCAGAATTTTAGGAGCTTTTAAGAGCTGTACTACTAAACATTCTGATGCAAAAAAAAGAGAATTTTCGATAAAAAAAAAATATCCCTAGAAACACCTATGTAAATACTGTAATATGTTAAACTTTTATTTATATGTATATACCAAAATTTATTATATGTTCTACGGGTTTTTTTTGACCAAAGATAACATGATTTATAACAACAAAAATATTAATCATTTACGCCAAACATATTTATAAAACTGTAAATACCCAGCACACGAGAATATGATACAAGGTCTTGACTTCAGATAAGAAAGATCAATAAAGGTTAAATTAATTTTAAAACTACAACAAGCTTTAAAAAGTTACTAGTTCATTTAATAAACATTACACTTACAATAGGCATAATGATTTTTATCACGAGCTAGAAGTATATTTTTTTACAAAGTTTTCTTTATATATAGGCAATACTTTTTTTTTAGTAACTGCTATGAGCTTGAAGCCACATATTTCAACTATGCCACGATAGCATTATATACATACAGACTGAAGGCCGTCACTAATTAGGTAATAGCGTTTTGTAATTAATGTAAATGTGTGTCTTTTACATTAATGAATGCAGAAACAAATAAATAAACCTAAAAGCTATAATTGAATTGTTATCATGGATCCTGTTTTACTGGTTATTATCGTTACAAAGTTTACCTTTCAAAACGTTTATTGTAGGATTAACTAGAGCAACCGTATTTAATGTTCAGTGGACATATTGATGTCCAGTCTGGACCTAGATGTATCTGGCTTTCCGATAATTTCGCACAGGAACAGGCAAGCAGCCAACGAGAGTTGGTGAGTGACTGATACACATGACACCATGCATGTAATGAAATCACTACCGTCTGTTGGTAAGTAAGACGTCTTACCGCCAATCATTACCTAAAAACCGTTTCTGCGATATCTATTATAGCTAGCTTCCGTCCATTCAACTTGAAACGCGCTTGCTGTACATCGAGATGTACCATTATTATTTGTATATTATATATTATACATTTACATAATTTTATTATTATTAACAAATTAGGATCAGTAATTATTATTCATAATAAAAATATTATTTGTAAATATTAGCAGAGAAGGAATACTGAAAGCATATATTTAATTAAAATAATTCATAAAAAGCACATTAAATTAATAAATTAAATGTAACACACACTACTATGTTTGACACACTACTTATAGATCGTTCATTGAACAGCTGTGAGGATTCGACAATTCGACATTGATTAAGATAGACATAGATGTAGATATTGATTACGTCATATTTGTCAGAAGTAATTAAACAAAGAGTTAAGTAATATATACACATAAACATAAACATTATAAAAATTTAAAATGATATCTCTGTTGTTTCATTCCAAAAACCCAATAAATAATAACAAAAATATGTCTTAAGTATGTATATTGTCAGTGTATTAGTTTAGATCCAATTTGTAGATGTCACATGTTTAAAGAAGGATCTCTTTTGCAGTATATACTTTTTATTTTTTAAACCACAGTTACAAACAATTGTTTTACGCTTTACTACTTTATATTGTCAAAGTCAAAGTTAATATGACTGTGTGTATTATTATTATTTTGTAATAAGTTTACAAAACTAAACATTAAACATTCATCTTAAAATGTTAAGATTTACTCAATAACATTCTTACAGGCCTGTGGAGGTTCACAACTTTGATTATTTACCAATATAAATAATCAAAGTTGCGAACCTCCACATCCTAAAAGAACAATCTTTAGCGGGACTGCTATTATTTGTAAATAAAAAAAAATTAAACATTTAAAAGGCAAATAAATAACTATTAATTTTTTAATTAACCATTCCATATTATGATTTTATTTTCGGCTTTAAAGTATAAAGATTCATGTATTTTTATTCTTGTTCTTTTTACTTTCTTCCATGTGAAATGTCAATGTCAAAGTGCAAAAGTCAGTCAAAATTATAAACCGGGGACTTAAAGATTTTACTCACTAAATAATTCCACTATATATGTCACCTAATTATTTACTGATGAATATATCAATTTAAAAGTAGATGTAATTTTTATACAATTCCTAGTAATTTTAATATATTTAACTAATAATATAAATTTGTAGGTTATGTTGTTAAAATAATAGTTACTAAAAATGTTTATTAGAAATCAATTAATTACTAAATTGAATAATTTTAAAAGGTTTCGTCTATTAGATATCAGTAGCTACAGATGTAAAATTCAAGTAAGAACGATACTTGGTAGGTAAAATTACTTCTTGTGTATTTATTAATAATATATTATAAATAACTATAAGTTCTTATGGAACACATAAATACTAGTATTGGCGAGTAAAAAGAAATGGCTTAGATTAAATGTTATTTACGTATTTTCATACATTTAGAAACTTGGCATTTTCCAGATTTTAACTTTAAAATATGTTACACACACTACAGTTGTGTCACTAATACAAGAAAAGCTGTAACACTTCAAAACAATCTTTTATTGAGGCATTATTCAAAGAGAGTTAAAGTTGATGATCTATTTGTAGAAGAAAATATTGAAAGTGTAAAAGGTATGGTAATGTTTATAATTAATTGATAAGAAGCTGATATATATTGCTGAAAAGTAGCTTCTTGCTTTCTCATGCTAAGCAGCGAAGTCACTGAAAAAATTAAAATATTTAAATACAATCATTCCCACAACTAATCGCATTTACAGTGAGATACTGTCTCACTGTGCTAATGTGTGCTCCTCTAATGTTTTAATGTTAACATATATTACAAATAGTCTTGTATTAAATACTTATGTTGACCTGATGCTAAATACTGTTGGCTAAGGTGCAGCATGAAGCCTATAAAACCAATACAATCAAAATAAATAAAGCCCAACTGAGTATAATCACTATCAAACTGATAACAGAAGAACAAGACAAAATATTACAATGTATTAAAAAACCACATTTTTATATAATTTTCCAGATATAAATGAAATAAAGGAACTTTTCACACAACCTCGTGTCACACTTAATGAATATGCGTCAAAACTACAAAATAAAGCTTTTGATGTACATTATAAGCAAACAAATGTAACTCCTAAGGGTGGTAAGAAAAAACCTTTGCAAAATGATTGGACCTGCACATATGCATTTGTATGGCCAGAGAAAATTAAGTTTGAGAGGTTTGTACTAATATATTTTTTTAGCTTTACGCTTGTACTTCCATATCAGGGTAGACAACACAACTTTCCGCTCCCATTCGAGACATTCTGTATTGAGTGGCGGAAGTCAAGTCAGCTGTGCTTTATCACTATACCAGAAAAAAGAAAATATTTTAAATATAATCATTCCCTGTTCACCAGAGCAGAGAAATGAAAATATTTTAAGTATAATCAAATGGGAATGTACACCACAACCAATGGGTACTGTGCCACAATTACCTTAGTTGGCTGATTGTTTAGTTAAATAGATTTAAATTTAATTATTTTAATTGAACCAGTTCTATTGTTTATCATATTTGTCTTGTAACAAGTTATTTATTGAACAATTTTTTGAATTTGTAAGCTGTTATGTACGTCACATAATCTAATAACACCAAGAAAAATACATTTGGAATAGTGTAGAAATGTCTTATAAGTAGATTTTATTTGTCCATCTGGTAAAAGATCAATATAAGAAATTCCCACTAGATTACGAACGATATATATACAATTGCATTTTTTATTTGCTTATTTCTATATTCTTGGAGATATATAATAAAATGGTATTTTAAAAGTAATTCGGTATTACAGCTCAGCAATATCAAAACGTCAAGCTGCTGAAAAAGCAGCATGGCAAGCCTTACAATGGCTATACATAAAGAAACTAATCGATAAAAGAGGTTTTCCCATATATGAAAAGACAGTTATAAAGGAAATACAAAATTCAATAAATAATCATAATATTCATATAACTATTGGTGATAATTCGATTGAAAAGATAAATAAAATATGGCAAGATTATGACAGTGACATTAGTGAGTGGTTTTGACGTTTATTTGTTAGTTTGTTTTTTTTATTTAATCTGAGATGGTTTAGATTAATATTTAAAGTGTAATCTAATCTATTTTTCGAATCAAAGTAGTTTAGCTAAAGATTGCAATTTGTGAATAATCTAATATAATCTTAGAATATACATTAATTGATAGTTTTACCAAAATTAATGGTATAAAAATGTTGAAATAATAGTGTTGAGTGGCAGGACTCAACGCCGCGCTTTGTCATATTACCAAAGCGGAAAAAATAAAATAATTTAAATCATTCCCCTGAGCGGTATTCGAACCCATGACCATCGTGTCATACTCTACGATGATTCATATGTATTTATATCATTTATATATATATAGCGGAGGTTATTTACAATATAATGCTGTTGTTTTAGAAAACATTTACGATGTTACATTTAAAGAAGCAAGTCAGAAGCTTTGCAATATGTCAACCGTTTTGAAAAATGACTCCACAATAGATGATCAAGGTTTGTAATAATTATACCATTTTCGATTTATTTATTCTTTATAAGATAGAACTTAGTATTAAAACATTTTACATTGGGACCCGCGTTGAAAACCGTCCAAGAGGCGCGTATTCGATCCCACTGCAGTCAATTTTTTATACATTTCCTAAAATTTATTTTAATTTTCTAAGAGTCAGTAACACTTTAAAAATGTTAAAAAAACACTTCGTACACTTTTCTTTTATTTTAAAGATATTTATACGTTTAATGGTGAAACCTTACGACGACATTTATAGCACTCTGTGGCAAGTGGCAGAATTCAACGCCGTGCTTTTTTTTGTAACAGAATGAAGAAATGAAAATAATTTAAATGTATTTGTTAATCATTCCTCCAAGTGGGGCTCGAACCCACAACCAAATGATTTTGCAGTCTGAGAAGCTATGGCGCAATTAATTGAACTCATTTGTTTTTTTTTTCCAGATTTCTCAAACGAAGAGCTGCTATCACAAAGCGAATTCAATAAAAGTGAAAATTTTAATGGTACTTTTTTCATGATTTCTTTTTATTACATATATATATATATATTTGCCGTCCGTTCGTTTGTCGCAAATCGAGTCCTAGTCGCATTCGCTCTTGAAAGCATTAAGCAAGCAACTAAGACAGATATATAGTGCTGATAGACCAATTTATGAAAAAAGAAAAACTAAATATATGAACTTGGCGAACGCGATTACTAATATGTGGAATATCGATGCTACCATGTAATGTACCGGTTTAAGTCGTGTACGAAAAACTATAATCATCATTTGTATAATCTATGAATAGAGTATTTTTATATTAAAACTCTAAGTCATAATAAAAAAATATGAGATCTTTTTTGTTTTTCGCCTATATAGTTTGAAAAAAACATATTTAGAACAGCAATAAGTTGTAATAAGCGTATAAGAATTTTGACATAGCTAGATATAGAACGCATGGCTTAGTGGTCAGAGCTTGTACGGTTTCCAAGAGGCGCGGTTTCGAATTCTGCTGCTTTAAAAATTTTATATGTTTTTCAATTTAAAAATGTTTCAACACAATGTGTTGTACTCGTCTGTACTGCCCCCCTCCCGCGCGCCCCGATGTTGCCCGACCGCTCCCCCCCTTAGGCCCCGCACCGCTAAAGAGTTAGTTTATTGATTTTGCGCTAAATCACGTACCTATTGTGCCTATTGACTGTCGACTTGAAGATCCTCACATTTACATTTTTATAGTATAGTACTAAGGGAATATAGACGCCGGCAGTGAGAATGTAGACTCAAAGTGCTTTGTCTGTACATACATGTACATTGCTCTTGCGATGCTTAGCTTTAAGCGGTGTTACTAGATCGTATTGGTTTTGTACATAAATATACTAGGTATATTAACATAATTGTTGAATAATTAATTGAAAAATATAAATATATATATACACTGTTTGTTTGTTTGCAGATCATAAAACAATAATGCATCCGGTGTTTGGAAAACCGGTGAAAATTTTAAAATCAGCGCTCGCGAACCGAGAGCGTAACCTCAGACAGATATTTCATAATTATGATGAGAATTTGACACCGCTGCCTATAGATGAATATACGTAAGTATAGGCCGTCGTGGCGCAGTGGGACTGGTTATGGGTTTTATTACCACTCGGGGAAGTGATTATATTTGAAATATTTTTTACTTATTCGCTCTTATAGCTAAGACAAAAGACTTTGCCTACCCGGTATCCGGGAGAAAAGCGTGGAGGTGTAAACTTTTATCTATATATCAATATGTCAATAAATGACGCCCCGTTACGAAATTTAATCAGTTGTTTGTATTGAAAAGTGCATAAAGGCATTATTTTGTCATATTGTATTATATATATATATATATTATTTTAATAAAATAAATATTACACGTGTTTCACATTGACTTTTGTTTAAAGTGACATACACGTTACTATGACAACGCGTGTATAACTCATCTTCAGGATACGTTACCAGTTAATATACGTGTATAATCCGGTATTAAAGGAAAGGCAATTTAGTGGTGTATAAAATGATTAAATTAAATTTACATAAAATAAAATTTATTTTAAATGAGATCGTTCGAGCGATAGTTCACTAGTGTCGTGTCGCCATTATGCCCCCTTTGACATTCACACTGGGAATTATATTTTATTTCCCTCCTCTAGTATGAAAAAGTGCAGTGTCTTTGAAGTGGGCAAAATGTGTGAGTGTCTCTGTCTATCCGTTGTTAGTGAGGAACGAGTAAAAATTAAAAAATATTTCTTGAAGTGATATTCTCGCGACTTGTGGCCGTCTCGTTTAGGCACATGTAAATATATTATTTACTAGCGACCCGCTCGCGGCTTTGCCCGCGTTTCGTATTTTCGGCCACCTATTTCGTAAAACAATTAACTATTTGGAATAGCTGAAAAACTGTGAGAAAAAAGTTGCGTATGTTCATCCCAATATCCTCAAATATTTTTATATACAATTTCACCAGAATCGGTTCAGTGGTTTGGCCGTGATTGCGTTATAGACAGACAGACAAGAGTTACTTTTGCATTTATAATATTAGTATGGATTTAGACCATGGCTGCACAGAATAAGGATGGTGTCCATTCATGTTTAATAAAAAAAATAAAAATATATGTATACAAATAGATCGACTACAGTCAGTGGTTGGCTGTGATGTAAGTAGTACCGGGGACAGTTCCTTCAATGTGAGCTCCGTAGATGAGCAAGACATGTGAGAAGGGCAACGGATACGGTTCAAGCGATGTCCCGGGCCTGTCTGTTGCGTCGAAAGCGACAACCGCAGGGTTTCTAGTTGATAGAAATCGCACATAACCTGGTTCCCACCAAATGGGTATCTTTCGAATATTTTCCTTGCACTATCAAAAATACACTTCTGAAAATTTATATATATTATATATTCGTTCCAGCCAAAAGAGGGGATCGAACCCACAACTAATCGCGTTTGCAGACAGACACTGCACGACTGCGCCACGATGGCCTCAAAATAATTAACACGTTAACATTTCACCTTTTTCTGTATAGAATTCTAGGTCGAAGTGTATTTTACTATTAAAATCTTCTTAATCTAATAAATATGCTAGTATTTTTATTAAACATTGTATGAGAGTTTAATTTGAATTATTTAAACCAAAAAATAAATTATCATTTTTTTTATTGTTTATCTTACAAAAACAGCTTCACACTTTTTCCCGCATAGCGGGGTAGCCAGAAAGAATCTAGTACCAAATTTGAGACATTGCGTATTGAAATTCACCAATTTATTTCAGTCTCGATCGAGAATCGAACCCGTACTCCCGGCATTACGCAAGACATACTACAGTATGTAGAAATGAGTACTCCTCCTGACTTGAAACTTCTCTTACATCTAGTGATATGCAATATGTAACATAATATTTTTTTAACCCGATCAAGATAACTCTTTTAATTAAATTATTGAGTTGTACTTAAAATATATATAATTGAACTTTCAAATATGTTTCAAAATATTTTTCCTTAAAAGAATATTAAATTAATTCCCCAATTTAAATTTGAACTGACGACCATCGTGTTCCCACAAATTACCACAAAATTGCCGTTTGCAAACAAATCGTAAAATCAATACACTCTAACCCTGTGACCTCTTTACCGAACTGCCCTCGTTCCGTGACCTTAAACTACCTTGAACGATATAGCGACCCCGTCGTGACCTTTAAATACTGTAACTAGGGTGGCGGGTCTTTCATGTGACCTGATAACTCTCGTGTGGCTCACTTAAATTTATTTAAATAGGTTACTGAAAACACATCTCGAAAATAAAAAATATTTAAAATGGTTAATAAAAATTTAGAATTATAGGAGTTTACAACTAATTGTTTTTATTTAATTTATATTTTCCCGCTGTGTTGAGTTCCGCCATTTAACATGCAATGTTTAGAAATCTAATCTCTCTCTGCTAATGATTTGAACCAATAAACATCAAAATCAAAATAATCTATTTGATTGATCAAAATATTTCCGACTTTGAGAATACAAAATAAATTCAAGAAAAAGCGTGGGCGTTAGGTTTCTTTTATTGCAGTCTCTATAATAACCTGAAAGTGGAGAACGGAATGTCTGAACACTAGTTTGTCTCTCCATATAATACAAAATTATGATAATTAGTTAAAAAAAAACACTAAATTATTTGAAAAAGACATATTTAGAAAACGTATGAAAATTTTAACGCAGCGGAATTTGAACCCGCGCCTCTTGAAAACCGTCCAAGAGTCTTATGTTATACAAATGTTGTGTTGTCATCTGATTCATCCGTCCGTTTGACTGCAAACGCGATTTGTTGCTGGTTCGATACAAACTCGGAGCAATGACTATATTTAAACTATTTTCATGTCTCAGTTCTAATGCAGGGCAAAGCGCGGCGTGGAGTTACATCACTCAACGCATAATATCTCGTAATCGGGCGGAAAGTGGAGAACGGAGTGTCTTGACACTATGTTCTCTCTGACATTCATAGCATTATTTATTTAGATCCATCAGTTATAAAAACAAATAAAATACAAATGAAAAGTATAGATTATGGCTTAAAACTAAATGCATTATCTTTTAAAATGGATACAGCATGAATACATACACATATTAAAATTTACAAATTAAAGTGCTGCATAGATTTAAATTAATACACAAACATTACATTAAAGAAAAGATAGAAAACAGCTTAAAAGCTATTATAAAACATAGAGAAATTTAATATAATGTAAGTCAATAATAATTATTTATTTTAATCTTAATATATTTTTTAATTGAAATATCATTGTGCGATATTGAAGCGAGAAATACCGTGAAACTGCAATAAAATATACATTAAGACGACCTATTTGATTCATATTTGACCTTTGTCTATGCAATTGCATAAAACCACAATTCAATTTATGCAATTTATTCAAATATCGAAAATTTAACTAATACTTAGAGTGATTTGTTTCATCCAAACCTCTTTACGTGACCTCAAACGTCCTTCTACAGTCAGAACTGACCTGCAATCGATCTTCACAGCGAATAAGGTGACTGGGTCGACCGTGTATTTATATTTTTGTTACATATACTACGGACAGAGACTATGGTGGCGCAGTGGGGAAGTAATGATTGTTAACGCGATGATTGTGGGTTCGATGTCGGGGTAATGATTATATTTACATTAAAAAGCGCCTGTTAGAGAAATATATATGTCGAATATGGGCGGACACGTTCTATGTCTATATACAGAAATATGTCTATTTTTTTATTTGTGTAAAAGTGTGTATGCATAGAAATATAATATGGCATGACATCGTGACATTTTTGGCACAAATACTATTCACTGTATATTATGTATGGATATCATTGATTTAAACGTCAAAATTTTAATAACAATATACTTTACAAAATGCAGTATCAGCTATGTAGAAAATGGAGAACGGCGACGTTTGTCATAAGGTTTTTCATATTGTTCTTAACCCACTCTCTGTCACACTCTTTGATTATAAATGCAAGGTAAATACTAGCTAAAACACTAACTAACGCTTTTAAATGCAACGGTTAATATAATGTAATTTCTTATGCAAAATCGACCTTCATGTTAGAAATATTGACACTTTTGCCTTTTTTTTAATCTAAATAATTGAATAACTAAGAATTTAATCCTGCAAAATGGCATGAATTATATCGAAAGTGTAACAAAAAGCGCTATCAAACGTAACGAAAACGGTCGAAAGTTGATTTTCGAGCGAGAGAGCGGCATCGCGACCTCAATCCTACATTCTGAGGCATACTGACCCAGATAAATAGAAATCTACTGTTGTTCACGTTCAAATGCTAGACAGTGTAGCCATTGTGACTATGACTGCTACCGCACTGGATTGCACTGAACAGTTGTAGGTTCAATTCCCAAATCACACGCGATAACATTTTGTTTTGGAACTACAAGTCAAGGCACTCTTTTCTTCATTTTTCGACCGAAATCCGGACATTGCGTGTTGAAAATATAATTATTTCCCCGAGTGTGAATCGAACCGCGATTGCTATCACAACCGCGATTGCTGTCACGATGGCGATAATTGAATTACATATAATATAATTGGAGATTTCCAATCAGACAAGTCCCAAGTTTCCAATCATACAGACAAGGGCCTGTATATAAAAAATGTTATGGAAATATGAGCGCGAGTCCTGTGTACAAACAAAAATTGTTATAGAGAAAATATTATTTTTGTTTAATAATAAATTTCTCTGTATTTCTTTGTATTAATGTACGACTTATTGCTAGGTGATCAAATTTAAAATAATAAAGTATATAGTAAAATATTTTATACTTATTCTACTTTTTAAATCTTAATACGTCACTTTTTATTTGTCAGCCTGAAAGTAATGTCGAAAGAAAGAGACACTTTCATGTCAAATCGTCGTTTGACGTCAACTCTCGCTTTCGTTTCTTGGGACGACGTCATAAAGATATACTACTTTTGCCAGTTGAATTTGCGTTAATAAAGTAGTAAGTTAGTATATGTTATTATTTATATAAATATAACAGGTTCGTTTATAAGAACGGCTTTCTGCGAATGTTAAGCGGAATTTAAATTGGAAAAAAATTACTATAATATATTTAATAATGCGGTTATTACTTTATTTTAACAAGAATTACTCATATTTATGAATAATCTATTCTAATTTAATTTTAATAGTATTGACGTTCGCGTTTCAATAGTGTGACGCAGCAATGACGTTAGTCGCAAAACCCACTCGGTCTTTGAAACGAAACACATCGTTTGCATCACCGATTTCACTTTCGCTCTCGAATAGAAAGCCGTTAACGATTGCGTGACGTTGACAATTGACTTCAATTTCAAGTCACTGTCAGATATTGATAACTGTCTTTGTCATTTTAATCCACAGATAACATATAGAAAGTAGTATAGTTACGAAATTTTGTTGTCATTTTTACGACACGAAATTTAAATTTTATTCTAGTAAGAGCTTTTAATCATTTTTATTAGGTACTTTTATTCTTAAAAAACTTTTACTTAAAAATTTATAAGTAGTTTTCACGCTTTTTCCCGCATAGCACGGCAGTCATTAATAACCTACAAGCAAGACACTCGATTCTCCACTTTCCGCCCGAATACGAAACATTGTCTTATGTATCAAAACATAGAAATAACACTTAAATATAATTATTCCCCTGGGTGGGAATCGAACTCACAACTAATCGTATTTGCAGTCAGACGCTGTCACATTGCGCTACGATGCCCTTAATGATAACTTATAGCTACTATATGTGATCAATTAATATTACAGCAAATCACCATATTTACCCCATGATCTGTAATGATTTTGCAATGGTTATTCCCTATTTCAAAACGCTTATTTTAAAGAAATATTTTCTAAGGTGTAGCGCGAATAGTGTATTTATCTATCCAAGTACCAGCAACGGACGGTACCTTTAATTCCTTCTTAATTCTTTTTCCTGTTGTCGACAGGAAAATGATTATTTACATTTCAAACTCTGTTTTAATGACTATTTTGAAAACTTGTTTATTCGCGAAAACGTATTTTTTTATAAGAATATTGTAATTTCAAAATTTCCTTAAGAATGATTATTGAATTCTGAGAAGGTTGTATCCGCGTATTTGTCAATGACTCTTGTGGTCAATTTAGTGGTAAAGTTGAGATGCTGGCTTTTAGTTGAAGGTTCCGATTTCAAGAGGATAAACGTTTATATTTGTTAAATACAAGAATTATCATATTATAAAATTTGCGATATGAAACTGTAGGTAAATATAAATTATCATTTCCCCTAATGGGATTCTGGCTTGGGGGAATGATTATATAAATTAAAATTGTTTTAATTTCTTCGCTTGTATAAACAAGACAAAACGTTCTGCTACTTAACACGCAATGTAAAAAATTCGGTCGGAAAGTGGAGAACGGATTGTCTTACTCACTCTGCTGCTTTCTCCTAGAGGGGGGAAAGGGTAAAGTTGAAAAAAAACAAAGGGAATTTGAGTTTGAAGTACTGCTATTTTCAAAGTGAAACTAGTATTTTTTTATAACGACGAGATGCGTCGGAGAGACAAAGGTAACCTACTTATAGCTTACATCATCCTCTATTTAGCCACTTATTTTAGAACTCGTACTGTATCTTTTGTCAAACCAGGGAAACTCAAATATCTTTAAAAATATACAATTGTATGTAATTTTATATAATTAAATTCGCTGTTATGATATTACAGTAATAAAATAACATCAACTTTAGAAGATTCACGGGTATTAGTAATAGTAGGGGCGGCTGGTTGTGGTAAATCTACTAGAGTTCCCGCGGCGATATTAAGACAATCAGGTGTTAAGGCTACAGCTATAGTGTCTGAACCGAGGCGAGTAGCCGCTATAGGCCTAGCCCAAAGAGTTGCAGATGAGTTAGGCGAGCAGGTTGGTGTTATATTTCAATATAATTTATATCTCATTATCCAGAAAGAAAGCCAAAAAACAATTTTACGTAATAACTTCCATGATAAAACAAAATCCTGGTAAATTTAATGTTCAATTCCAGTCATAAGAATACGGCTATATTGTCTGAAATGAGATTCAAGATCTTTGTTCTATTAGACATTTTCAGTTACACTTTGTTGTTTTTTACTTTCCTATTATTAGGCCACCCAAAACTTAATATGTAAATCTAAAAATTGCGAAAATTTAAGAATAGAACTATTTACAAAAGAAAATTATTTCGGCCGGAGTAATTCTGGATATGTCTGAAAACAAACAAGAGAAGTGTTTCCATTCTGGAATTACTAGTTATTAGGCTCGCGTAGCGCAATGAGATAATGCCTTAACTTGTAACACGATTGGTTGTGGGTTCGATTCCCACTCGCGGGAATGATTAAATTTGAATTGTTTTTATTTATCCACTCTGGCGTGGTGTTTAGTTCCGTCACACATCACTCAATGTCCCAAATTCGTTCATGAAGTGGATAATGGAGTGTCGTGACACTAAATGCTCGCTGCCTGCACTACTATGTGGATAAAGCGTGAAGCTTTGTCATTTGACAAAACTTTTCAAATACATACTATTTTTATTTTTATTATTGTTTTTCTATGGCGTTCGTTCTAGGTAGGAGAATCTATAGGTTATCAAGTCCGTCTACAATCTAAGTTGCCTCGACCGCCCGGTGGTGCTGTTTTGTATTGCACTTCGGGAGTTTTACTACGACGGTTACAGTTAAATCCAGGTTGGTTTTTTTGCAGCTTTACGTCAAATACTAATTGAGGTAACTAAGATGTATCTGCTATTCATAAATGTGATTACCATTTAGGTTTTTACCATTAGGTTTCAATGAAATTTCATGTCTCTGGTTAGGTAATACAAACCACGGACTTGAGTTCCATCACCAAACAGCTCGCAATGTCTCGTTTAGAAAGTGATGAACAGAGTGGCTTGACACTCTCTGACTATCCTGCTATGCGAAAAAAGCATAAGCTGCATTTTTTTTATATGATTTTATCTGTCAGAGAACTTAGTGTCACGACACTCCGTCTCCACCTTCTGCCAGAATTCAAGACATACATTGTTGAGCGGCGGAGGTTAAAAATGCTGGTCATGCTCACCAGGGAGGCTAATCATAGTTATGAATTTGTTGTGAAATTATATTGGAAAAGATGATGGAATTATATTTTAATGCCACTCTAAAAACAATATTAATAAGTAAAGCTAATAAGCTTGATAAGAGTAATAACTCTGTAGATGAATATAAAAAAATTAAAATGTATGGAAGTAATATGATTTGAGTTTGGTGAAGGTTAGCTACCATTGTATTTAATGATAAAATTGTAACTCTTATATTTGCAACTGTTGAGTTTCTCTGTGACTCTTCTCAGCAGAACTGACCTTCGAGCCGGCCACGATTATTGCAAAAGTCTATTGCAATAAAGGGTAGATTAAATTTTGATTTATATTATTTGTTTTTTTTTTCGTACAGGCCTAGAAGGGTGCTCCCACGTTTTCATAGATGAGGCGCACGAAAGAGATGTAAATACAGATGTCACTTTGCTTTTACTTAAAAAAGCTTTAGAAATAAATCATTCGTTGAAAATTATTGTAATGAGCGCTACGTTAGATACAGCTGTATTTACAAAGTAAGTATATAAAAGTTTTTAGATTTTTTTGAATTCTTTTACTAAGTGTGTGAATAACACTTTAAAAATAATAGTTATTACCCGCGACCGCGTCGTCTGCGTGATCTTGCGTCTTAAGAGCTCTTAGACCTCCATAATCCGGCTCTATCGCAAAATCCGTTTTAAGAAAATCTACTAACTATAAACTAACTCACTGTTAAATATCATACTTGTACGTCAAGCTGTTTTAGATATTTCATTATGTTACCATTCGCTTTTATATACATAAGTTATATAAGGCTAACAAGAATAAGTTTTAACAGCGTGTAAGAATTTCATCGTAGCTCAATAAGAAGGCATAGCTTAATAGGGTTTATAACCCTTGGTTCTCAAGAGGCGCAGCTTCGAATCCTGCTACGTACAATTTTTTATACGTTTTCAATATTTATTTTGTAAAACAATGACTACTAGTTCTTTCCGCATATATCATGGTAGGCAAAAAACCTAATCGAAATAACTCCGTGATGTTGCTGGGGTTTTTTGCTAGAAGATATTATTTGTTATACTGTTTTATTTGAAATACATATATTTAGAAAAGGTATAAAAATTTGAACGCAGCGGAATTTAAACCCGCGCCTCTTGAAAACCGTTCAAGCTATTTCAAGCAAGTTCAAGTATGACCGCTAAGCCATGCGTTCTACATCCGGGTGCGTCAAAATTCTTATACGTTTATTACAACTTATATTTGTTGTTGTTAGCGCTTGAACGGTTTTCAAGAGGCGCGGGTTCAAATCCCGCTGCGTTGAAATTTTTATACATTTTCTAAATATATGTTTCTCAATTTCCTAAGTGTATGCATTTACATTTAAAAAAATGTTAAAAACTGTTTAACTTTCCAAAATGTTATTAATAAATAATTATTCGCCTCTAATATTATGAGATTATATAATAACAGGTCAGACTGAATAATGTGTCGTTAGAATTACATAAATGACTGATAGAATTAAAAAAATCTAGGTTATTTTTAAAAGTACTTGATTAAATTTTATTAGTTCTTCTAGTCTTCTAGTCTTTTTAGTTTTTATTAGGAGTGCAATAATTTTCACAATTACACTTTATAATATAAACTGGCTCTTTCAATACGGAATGTTATGAAAAAGCCAAATGATAGACTTTAAAAATGATAATTGTCGGTTGGTTGGTTTAGCGGTCGGAGCTTGGACGGTAAACAAAAAGCGCTGGTTCGAATCCCGTTACATTCGAATATTTATATGTTTTCTAAAAACAGTCATATTTTATTTAAACTTACGAGATGTCATTATGAAGAAGCATAACTAAACTTAATCCATAATAAAATATTGCATTATATCACAGTATAATTTATAATATTACACAATAACAATAAAATTATTATTTTCAAGGTATTTCAACGATTGTCCTGTAATAGAAGTGCCGGGGAGGACTTTTCCAGTTGAATTATCACATTTGGAAGATGTTGAAAAGAAATTTAACTTAAGTCTACCGTCAACTGTAGCAAATTGTAAGGCTGATGGGAAACCATATATAAACTGTCAAGAGGTATAAGATAATGTAAAAGTTTTTAAACCTATTGGTTTAAAAAGGTTCATCTTTCATTAATTATGTTATACATTCGCCAATTGGCTCATTTTTTAGTTTATTCATTAATTTATTAAGTTAATCATTAATTTATTAATTGATTTAATAATTTATTCATTCGTTAATTAGGTTATTCGTTTTACTATAATATTTTTTTTTATGTATATATTTATATTGTGATAACTTTTTTTCTATAATAGCACCCATTTGCTTAGTGTTTGCTAAGAGAGCCTAGTGTTCACACTCTGTTCCCCACTTTTCATCCAGTTATAGAGACATAGCGTCTGGAGTCGCGCAGCCAAAGAACAATACCATAGCGTGTGCACTCGGACGCGACTCCCGAGAGAGAAGCCAGTGTCAAAATTCTGTATTCCGCTATCCGTCGGAAATCAAGACATTGCATGTTGACTGGCCGAACTCAACGCCGCGTTTTTTCTGACTAGAGCATAGAAATTAAAAGTAATTTTAATATATGAATATATGAGGTAATCATACACAGGATATAGGAGCCAATGGACTTACCACCGAGGATGTCAAAGATCGCGCAAAGTTGAGGAGTTTGAGTAGGAAGGCAGACCCTGGCTAGGGCTTAATACCAAGAATAAAAAGATACACACTATGGAATTATTGTTTAAAGTATTTCTTTGCTCCGCTTTAGTTCCGCTACTTAACACGCAATGTATCGAATTTAGGCTGAAAGTTGAGAACGCCGTTCTCTTCTTGACGTTAGATTCTCTCTGAACAGTTATTTAATTTCAAAAACATTTTTAGAAAACGTTTAAATGTTTATACGTTTTATAAAAATGTTTTTCAGCCTGCTAAGTGTATGAATAAAACTTTTAAAATGTTAAAAATGGTTATTTAAATGTTTTTTTTTTAAGGTGGTAGAAGTAATAAAAGCAGTTGACAAAAAACAAACTGATGGTGCCATATTAGTGTTTTTACCTGGTTGGGCGGAAATTAAGCAAATTAAATTGTTATTAGACGATTTGTACTCGAGTTCGTCATTATACATAGTGTTGCCAGTGCATTCTAGGTTAGAATAAATATTAAATTATTATTATAGCTGCATAATATTACATTAGAAATATATTCAATTAATAAAATGAATCTTGTATACACTACAATGTTTTTGACATACAATTTCATATAAAATGACATACGCGTTGCTATGGCAACTGCCTGCCACAATTTAAAACCTCACGCTTTTTACCGCATCGAAACTGTGCTATGATCTGTCGGACTATTGTTAAGATACTCTATTCTACACTTTCCACCTGTTAATGAGATTGCATGATGAGTGGCGGAGTTCAACGCCGCGTTTTGTCTTACCCAGCTCTGATAGAAATAAAAATAATTCCAATATAAACATTCCTTCTTGTGGGGATTGAACCTATAATCAAAGCTCGTATGCAGTCCGGACTCACTGCATCACGATAACCTCCAATATAAACCATTTAATTTTTTACTATTTTCAGTTCAGTTGTAGTGTTAAATTTCAAGTGCTATTTACACAATTAGGAAATTCAAGACCTTTTTAGAAAACTTTTAGAAAACGTATAATCCGCGCCTCTTGGGAAATGTCTCAACCTCTAAGCTATACGTTCTAACACCCGTCTGAGTCGATATTCTTTACACGTTTATTACACTTAGGTGGCGCTAATAGAGGCGCAGGTTCGAATCCCGCTGCATCCCGCAAGTTTTTATACCTTGTCTTTGTTCCACAGATTGTCGACAGACGAACAAACAAAAATGTTCTCTAAGCCCTTGACGGGTGTACGGAAAATAGTGCTAGCAACCAACATAGCGGAGACTTCGATCACTATACCCGATGTGGTGCACGTTATAGACACTGGCTCGTTTAAAGAGAACCGCATCAAACAAGGCACAGGTAATTAATTTTTATAGTGGCGCAGTGACAGCGTCTAATTGTATAAACGATTTAAATTCAAAATATTCTTTATTCGAATAGTCTTTTAGAAGCACTTTTGAATTGTCGAACGAACATAAAGCTACCACCGGCTCAGAAGGCAGTTCTGCTGAGAAGAGTCGGCGAGAAACTCAACTGTTGCTCTTTTCAAATATCAAAGTTACAATTTTATTATTTAATACAATGGTAGCTAACCTGCACCAAACCAAATCATATTACTCCCACACATTTTTGACTATAAATATTCTTCTACAGAGTAATAAGCTTTACTTATTAATATTATTTTTAAAGTGGCATTAAATTTCTGCACAATATGCGTATACTCAGACAAATAAAAGACTTATTTACTTTTTGGAGGCGATAACTTCGTGTTACAAGCTTATATTTATTTCTCGATGCGACGCGATGGTTGTGGGTTTGATTCCCACTCGGAGTTATTATATCTACATCTAGTCTCTAGTATCTAGTTTAGTCTGTGCGTTGGCTGTCAGTGAGTAACGCAAGAGTTTTATATATATACATATATAGGAGGTTAGACGTTAAGTCTATTTAATTAAAAGTTTAATGTATGTATTCAAGTATAATTTAATTTAATTATTAAAGGCACGGCTAGCTTAGAGACAGTGTGGGTGTCTCAAGCCGGCGCCAAACAGAGAGCGGGGAGAGCCGGGAGAGTTCAGCCAGGTGAGATAGTAAAGTTGTTTTTAATAAAAACAATTAAAACGTTTCATTCACACATTTAGAATTTGTAACGAGTTTATAAGAATTAGTCGTTATAAAAAAGTTAATTCGTTATAGCACTTGAATTGTAGACGAGCGGCGCGGGTTCTAGTCCCGATACATTCAAATGTTTATACGTTTTAATAACATTACATACCTTAATTCATTTTACAATTCGAAGCTAGTCATAGTTTAATATCAGCAAAATATCTATTTATTTCGAATGGAAATAATTCTTACAAAACCCTATTTTTGTCCAAAACTATGGAATTTGTTATTTCAAACTTTAAATCAGGCTTTTCTCAAATGAGATTTATCATCTATCTATCGTATAACCAGGAATATTTCAATGCACTACGATAGTATTTTTTTTTTTTAGATTTATTTATCGTTTGTTAGTGACAAGACACTTCACACGTTCTCCACTTTTTACCTCTTTTAGAGACTGTTGTACTCTCGAGGTAGTGATTATATTTATAAATATTATTTTGCATTTCTTCGCTCTTCTAAGGCAAAGCGTGGCGTTGAGTTCAGCCACTCAACATGCAATAAAAAAAAACATCTCGATTTCTGGCGAAAGCTTGACGCTTTTTCAGTCAGTCTTTCTGACTGAAAAAGCGTCAAGCTGTAAAAAATGTTGTGTTTTTCTTGTCACAGGTCACTGTTACAGGTTATATACTAAAGAAAAAGAATCTGAGTTCACACCGCATACAACGCCTGAAATATTGAGGTAAGTGTTGGAAATGGTATTTGAAATAATAAACGTTTTTCTTTTGTTTTATGCCTCTTAATTATAGGAATTTAAACTGTGTGGCGGATTTTATACAAAAATGTATGTCAAATATATGGTAGAGTGTGGAATATTTAATTAATTAATAAAATATATATTTTTTAATCAGCGATAATCTAGTGTCAAAACACTCCGGTGTACACTAACCGCCTGAATTCGAGAAATTGCATGTTGATGAGCGAAACTAACCGCCGTTCTTTGTCTGATTGTTGTTCACCAGAGCGGCAAAATATTTTCAATATAATCATACCCCCCGTGTGGAAATTGAACCGAAAACCAGTCACATTTACGGTCAGACGCTGTCCCACTGTTTCTAACACTTTACAGTCTACGTATGGACCACGGTACAGTTAAAATAGCTTCATTTCAAAAGACTGTTGGTTTTCTTTTTCAGAATACCACTAGAACAAACGGTGTTAGACATAAAGTCGTATGCTCAAAATGAAAGGGTCGAAGAGTTTCTATCTCAACTACCGGAACCTCCGAGCCAACGAGCTATAGAGTTTGCCGTAAACGACCTTATTGATTTAGGTAAGTTATGTCATGAGAGATCACTCGGGGAAATTATTATATTAAAATTACCTTAATTTCTCCACTTTGGCTTCGAACCTAGTATAAAGTGCGGCGATGAGTTCCGCCACTCAACATGTGACTAATGTATCTGTTTCGGGCGAGAAATGGAGAATGGCGGTCTTCAGGGGAGCGTCTTGACACCAGATGAACAAACAGAAAAACATTGTTTTGGATTCTATTGTATTGATAAATGCCCCCAATAATATATTTGTTTCATATATATTTCATGTACAGACATAAGATATTTGATTTGAACAATTACTACACATTTGGAAATGAAACTATTTTTAACCGGATTAATCGTGTATGTTATTGGTATTCGAAAATACATTTTGAAAATGCATATGTATAGATAATTTATTGTATAGTGATTTTTTAGTTGTTTCTTTTGTAATTATATTGTAGTAAAACGACAATCAATAAAAACACAATTAAATTTATATGTAACGAAAAGATTATGTCGATCGGCAAGTATTAAGAGGTGGGTGGTTGTGGACGAGGCGGAAGAAGTACACAGGGACCGCAGCGTTTAGCGCTGCGTCCTCTCTGACTACCCCGCTAGGGATAAAAGCTAATAAAAAAAATTTGAAAAGTTGAGTGAATGCTTAAACAAATTTCCCCTTGCCAGGGCGACCAGATTTACAAGAATATTATTATTAAAAAAGACATATTTAGAAAACGTATAAAAATTTGAACGCAGCGGGATTTGAACCCGTGCCTCTTGAAAACTGTTCAAGTTCTTGAACTTTTCAATTTCCTTAGTGTGGGAATAACACTTGAAATAAAAATGTTAACAAAATAAAAATTATTATTGTTTTCCTTTTTTCAGGAGCATTAACTCCGTCTCAACAATTGACACGACTCGGTGTCATTTTATCCTCGTTGACATTACACCCGCGGTTGGGACGCTGCGTTTTGAACGCGGCGTTCGTCGGCGGCGTTTTGTCCGCCTCCATTGTGGCGACGCACTGCGCCGATAATGTGGATGTGTTCAAGAACTCCGCGGAGAGGCGGGAGGGTTTGTTTCTTTTTTTTCATTATTTTTTTTATTTATATCAAATATAAATATATCAAATAAATATAATATAGTTGTTAAAATATATAAAATTATTTTCAGGTCTTCTCAAGTGATAAGAAGTTCGTTTATTTCGTTCTTTGCTCATACTTTCCTTTCATTTAGAGATTTAACCACGAAAACGCTTGTATTTTTTATTCTAAGCTATGCCAGTTGTCTCACTAGATCGGGAATATAAATATAGTTTCGAGTGGGAATAGAACCCACAACCGTTCGCGATTACAGTCGGACGCTGTCCCACTGCGACACGATAGTCTCGTTATTATCACATTGTGTGTAAACTATAAATAATAGTTCTAGTAATCTTCATATAAGTAACAGAATTAAAAAAAATATATTTTTTTTACATTTTTGTCTCTCTGTCTGTAAGAATGCCTTTCAAGTAAGAATGCTGGACGGATTGTGATGAAACTTTTTTGTTATATAGCTATTTGTCCTCAGAAACATAATATAGGCTATAATTTGTTTTAAAAGTTAAAAACTAAGAGATAATTCATGCGCTTACAAAGTCGTGAGTTCGCATTGCACAATACAAGGCAAGGCAGGGAGAGGCACCTAGCGTCATTACCACTGTCTTCTACTTTTTGCCCGAATCCGAGACATTGCGTTGGGCGACGGAACTCAACGCCGCGCTTTGTCGTGTTAACCAGAGGGGCGGGGGATTCCATTTCGGAATCGAAACCATCGCGTCAGTCAAGTCAGACGACGTCACGCTGCGCCACGATGGGTGCAATTCAAACAACTATTTAATAATTAGCAAATTCGTATTTAATATTATGGTTTTTTCTAACAGAAATCCGTCAAATTAAGCGTGAATTCAGTAAAACATCAGATCATGCTGCCTTCTACTGGATACAAGATGCGTTTGAACGGAAAATAGAGGAAGGGCAGAGAGAAGCGGAGAGGTGGTGTGAGAAATACGGAATTAGGAGAGATAGGTTGGGTTATGTTAGAGGTTGGTGTTTATTTGTATAATTGGGCGAATTTCCTTAAAATATGTATTTAGAAAATGTATAAAATTTGAAACTTGCGCCTCTTGAAAACCGTTCAAGCCGTTTCTTGATAATAAGAACACCCAATAGCAACGGATATTTGTACAGTTTCAATGTAACGTTACGTTTTAATGCGCTGATATAATATATACTTATATTACCATAGTAAATGTTTTAATTTACAATTAGTTTTTTTTTAAACACATAAAACATAAATAGAATTTTGCATGCTTTGAAAAGTAAACTATTTATCTTCAGCTAATTCAGTTAGTTTTGATCGGGTTGTCCCTTGACATAGCCACCACTATTGTCTTCCTTTGAATTATCCGCCGTCCAAGTCCTTGTTTGCAAGAGGCACGGGTTCGAATCTCGGTGCGTTCAATTTTTTATACGTTTTTTTTAAAATGGGTTTAATTACCTGTGTGAGTAACACTTTAAAATTAAAAAAATATATTCCAATATATTTTTTTGGACGTTTAGATCTAATGTTTCCGTTGCGTTTGCTTTCAGAACTATGAAATTGTACAATATTTCTTTTTTTTTTCTAGCAATATCGAACTTACACTTAGAGCAGTTATTCAAAACGGGTATAGTGCACAGCAGCACTGAGCCGTCCGAGCTGAACCGTTTCTCCGACATCGATGTATTGACGTCCGCCATTTTGTTATCGGGTTCTAATAGTTTGCTTGTTGCAAAAAAATATGTTAAAACTAAAGGGAAATTGAAAACTGTTGTTGAATTATGTACGAGGTAAGATATGTGTGTTTTAAAAAAAACAAGCTTCACGTATAAGCGTTAGTTTGTATGTGTGTGTGTGTGTGTGTGTATTGGTGTGTCTTTTTTATAGTTGGAATAATCCCGTATCTATTTATTGTTTTATTAGTTTATCACATTTGTAAGTTAAAGTTACAGTATATGATGAAATTGAGAGGAATTTATAATAGAAATAATTGATAGTGGCAGTAGATTATTCCAAAGGCGTCTTCAGATTAGACGCGAGAGGCGTACAGCCTACGAGTTGTAGAGGCACAGGAGGTAGTGGCGTGGAAAGTATTTTCCAGTAAATTATGAAGAGTGAAAACAATTAAATATATACAAAGTGTTCGCGTGTTTACATTCTGTAAAGGAGCTTAGATCTTTATTTCTAGTGTGACTCGAGTCATACTCGAGTTTTCGAGTCACTCAAGTAATAAACTTAAACAATTAAAATATTAAACTTATGTAATAAAATGCTATTTTAAGACTAAAAGTTTTTTTAATATATTAATTTAATAACTAACTCAATTAGCCCAAGTTACTTATTACATTAGATACTGCCGGTGAAAGTCTCGTCAAATTCGTTAGAGCCAGAGATTAGCCGGACCAAATAAAAATGCACCGTGTATACATACATGCATTTAGCACCAAGCTGTTCATTTAATAATACAAACAGTCAATATTTAAATTATTTTTATTTCTCCGCTTCGGTAAGGCAAAGCGCGGCGTTGAGTTCCGCCTCAACGTGCAATGTCTCGACAGTAAGTTTTCACTGACTACCGTACGCAGTGACTACCGTGAGTTCGATTGAGCGAGTTTGTAAGACTTTGTTAAGAAGCTCTATAAATTCAGCATTATGTATGTTTTTTTTATTAGAAAACTATATAAAATATAGCATTTGCTTACCACAGCAAAGGTGACAAAGCCCACATTGGCAGCGAAAGCGTGAACTACGGTGTAACGAAACAACACTCCAAACTCTCCTCACTCCTCACGTACTCTGGCGGGTATCACTCCGCGGAGAGACGCGCTCTCGTCGTCCACAAGACGTCGCTAGTGACGCCGCACTCCGTTTTGTTGTTCGCTATGGGAAATGTTGAGAGATTTCTGGTATGTTGTTTTTTTTGCTGTGGAATGTCATTTCGTTTGTCATTAGTTTTTTTTTTTATAAATAAGAATGGATTTGTAACACTCTAAAATAAAAGCTCTTGAATAAATATTTAACCTATACATATTCCGTGGATATAAATATACTTCTTAATTGAGCCATAAAATAAAATTTTAATATAGATGAAACAGATGTTAAACGGGATAACGTGGCGCAGTGGGAACTGTTAACGAGATTGGTCGTGGATTCGATTCCCACTTGGATGTATGATCGTAATTTAAAGTAGTTTTATAACGCCGCGCTGGTGAACAAGCCAACACTCATTAGGCAATGTCTCGAATTCTAGCGGAAAGTGGAGAACGGAGTGTCTTGACACTAGGTTCTCTGAATACCCGGCTATGCGGGAAACAGCCTGTAGTAAATAAATGAAAACAGTATGGCGTGTAAATTTTCAAGCGACAACTCATCTCTTTTTAAAGCTTTTTATTAAGATGTTTCTTGCTATTTTCCCAGGACGGTGACAACGAAACGACAGAACTATATATGCCGAGGCATAGATTGAGAGTTCAAATGCCTACTGCGTGAGTGTTTAAAAATATAATTAAAAAATAAAACAAATATTTATATGCGAAACTATTAGATAATCCGAAATAATTGTATACCGCAACATTAATACTATTCTGTTTTATTTTAATTTATACATTAAATTGTGAATTTATTTTAAACTAGTAGCTGCCCGCAACTTCGTTTGCGTAGACTTAATGGACCTTCTAATGATGAACATCTTGTGTTAAGGCGCATTTCTGTATATCTTATAGTATAGCTGGTTCATTCTGATTCTAAGTCAGATGTTCCAGTCTTCAAAATCAATGATAGCCAAAGTCCTGCCTAAAAGGTATACAACAAAAAAATGTGTAATTCAATTCCGTAGTTTTTTCTGAAAATGTTATGATAATAAAACAGTAAAAACAACCATTCTGTTCTTACTGTTTTTTATAGTATAGACTAGATATGCCCGCGACTTTGCCCACGTGGAATTCTAAAATAAAAGTGGCATAACTTATATTTCATTAACTCTACACCAAGATAAATTACAAACAATATTGTACATTACATTACAAACAATATTGAAGACTGAAGAGATAAGACAAAAGAATAGTAACAATTTTGGTGTAAAGGCGGCCTTATCACCACAGGTGATCTCTTTCAGGCAAGCCTTACCGATAATTTTGTGTATTTAAATTTTTTTTTATTTTATTAACTTTCTGCCAGTGGAAATCGATCCAGCCGGCACAAACAGACATATGGACAGACACAATATGTAAAAAATATTATTTTGGTATATGTACCGTGTATACATACTTACATATGCAGTTAGTAAAAAGGGGTTATTTTAATATTACAAACAGACACTCAAAATTTTTTTTTTGTGTAGGTTTATGATTGTAACGAGAAAATAAGATATAGTTCAATTAATTAATAAATCTTGTGAAGATAAAAAGGTCCAAAATTCAAAGTTTATTATACAAAGATAATTTTCTGATGATTTTCATATTTAATATATGTTTTTTCTTTTTTTTTTACTTCCAGCCAAGCAGATATAATATTGAAAGCAAGAGAGATGCTCTGGGGTACATTACAATATTGCACTGACAGAAGTTTAAGTAATATTAGTTTTGACGAGTTCACTAAAACGTCGCGCTTCAAAGTGAGGCTCGTGAAGGCGCTGGGGAGGATCCTCGTCGAGGCGGAGGAACAGAGCGTGGCGGGTCGAGGGGCTGATAAAGGTGGTCGATAGATTCAATATACGTCTTTGAAATGCTTTTTGTTTTATCTTTTAGTTCCTAATTCCTAATATCTAGAAAAACATTTTTGGAAAATGTATAAAAATTGACCCTACGAAGCAGAACGCGTGGCAAAGCGGTCAGCGATAGCTTGGACGGCTTCTAAGATGCGCGGGTTCGAATCCCGCTGCGCGAGTGAGGATCTAAGTACTTCGTAACGTCGTCGTTTTGGTATGCATATATGTAATTGAAACTAAATTAATACCGTCTAAAAATAATTATTCCTTTCTTATTATATAATTTCTACAACTTATTATAGATTTGCAACTCCAGCAATTTAAACCTGCTATAAAAATAAGTAAAGCTCTTTATTAGAATTACTCTGTAGAAGAATATTTATAGTCAAAAATGTGTGGAAGTAATATGTTTTGAGTTTGGTGCAGGTTAGCTACCATTGTATTAAATAATAAAATTGTAACTTTTATATTTGAAAAGAGCAACTGTTGAGATTCTCTTTGGCTCTTCTCAGCAGAACTGCCTTCCGAGCCGGTGGTAGCTTTATTCAGCTCGACGATTCAAAAGTGCTTCTAAAAGACTATTTGAATAAAGGATATTTAAATTGAATTAATGTGTAGGAAAATTTTTTAA
Source organism: Podotricha telesiphe (assembly GCA_038994665.1). NCBI lineage: Eukaryota > Metazoa > Arthropoda > Insecta > Lepidoptera > Nymphalidae > Podotricha > Podotricha telesiphe. The sequence goes on along the minus strand of JAOYRR010000375.1, from coordinate 446,673 downwards.
AAGCAACTTTCATTCATAATTTCAGTTATAGGTAGTATACATTTTTATATTTTCTCTCCGTAGTATTTATTTTAATTTATTTACACTTAACAGTTATAACATCGTTATCATCGCGACCTTACGAGTTCAATTATATCTTCCTATTTGCATGAAATAATTATTATCAATAAAATTATATAATACTGTATAGACGTTTCTTATTTATAACTCAACATAGAAATTAGAAAGGAGTGTCAGGCGGTTTTGTTCTCTGCCTACCCTGAAGGAGGGTGAAGCCGAAAATAAAAAAAAACTCAAGTATGGTATCTAACTCCTTTTACTTATTTCAATTTTATAAACAGAGTGCGCTGAAACAGTTTATTTTTACAGTTAAGTAAGAATACTTCAAATATAATCTTGAGACCATACACATAATACGAGCTATTTATTTTCTTAGGACTTAAAGACTTAGACCTTCGTAGTAATAATATAATTACTAAAGAGCCAATTCAAATTAAACTACATAACTAAATTATATTTAGTCTGTATTAGAGCTTTAATATGACATTGACAATGATGTTATCAGCTTGTATTGGTCTCGCTCTCGCACATTTCAACAGAACTTGAATAAATAATAGCTTACAAACATTGAACTGTGGAAACCGGTTATTATTATAAATAGGTTTTCCCCGTCTGACGCTGTACGCTCAACCATGCACGTTTAGTTCAGTCTGTCTTTGTAAGTCTATTTAAAATGTGCTGCGTGAAATATTTTAAATAAGCAAAAAAATAATAAGTCGGTAATTTAACAGTGCAGTGAAAATAATTATCAAAATGCGTGTTATAATATTTGTTTTGTCCTCATTATATTTAACTCTGTGCAACAGCAAAGTTCCTATGAAGTTATTAGATAAAAGTTTGCACTCAGGATTAACAACTAAAATAGGTAATTTTTCCGTTGAGTTACTTTATCATTCAACGCAGTCGCAGCCCAGGGGGCAAAATCTTGTTATTTCTCCGATCACTGTGTGGACGGTGCTCGCGGTCATCGCTAACGGCGCGACAGACGATACTCTAAAACAAATCACTTCAGTAATAAGAATATTGCCCAAAAGTAAGGACAGAATAAAGAAAGAATATCAGGACATATCCCAATGGCTCCAAGTTAACTCAACTACTGTCGAACTTCAAAAGTTTAATGCGCTCTTTGTTGATGATGGTCATGGACCGCTGAGAGATTTTCAAGAAGATGCAAAAGAATATGACACTAGGATGATTAGTGTCAACTTCACTGATTCAGTAAGGACTTCGAATTTAGTGAATTCTGTTGTTAGCACGGTCACTCATGGACGTATACCTGTTTTGGTAAGCAGTGACGACTTGGACAATGCTAATTTAGTACTTGTAAGTGCATTGTACTTTAAAGGACAATGGACTGTTCCATTTAACAAGTCATTTACAAGTGTGGAACCTTTCTTCAACAGTAACGGAGATAAATTGGGCAATGTGAATATGATGTATAACAGACACACATATCCATTTGCTAACATTGCTAAGTTACAGTCTCAAGTTTTAGAAATGCCTTATGGTGACCACAACCGTTTGTCAATGCTTATCATGTTACCAAATAAAGGAGTGTCATTAAATGAAATGTTTTATAATTTAAGGTATGTTACTTTGGACACAGTGTTTGATGAACTAAAGGTAGCCGCTGAACAATATGGTGATGATGAAGTGGACTGCTATATTCCAAGATTTAAGATTGAGTCTACTCTCCCATTGGAAAATCCTCTAATGAGCATGGGCATTTATGACCTGTTTGATATTAGGAAAGCAAGGTTACCTCTCATGAGTCGCCTCCCAGTTTATGTTTCAAAGATAATACACAAAGCTGAAATAGAAGTTACTGAGGAAGGAACTACTGCATCAGCGGTAACAGCTGCCGAATTTGGTAATCGCATTGGTGCACTTAAATTTAAAGCAAATAGACCTTTTTGTTACTTAATTATTGAAAAAATCACTAATACTATAGCCTTTGGTGGATTTTATCATACTCCTTCATTGTATTAACAATATTTTCTCATTTTTTATGAGAGGTCTAAGAATCGATGTGCATTTTGTAACAAAAACACAAAACATTGCAAAACTATATATAATTTTAATATTTATTAACCAGCACTAATATTTATTATAAGTGATGAAATTGTGATATATTTTAAATATATTATATTATAGAATCTCTTATACATTTATAAATAGAAGATTTTATACAGAAGATTTTTTTATATATTTGTCATAAGTAAAGCAAAGGATCTGATATAAGTTACTATGAATATATGAATTTTTTGTCATTTTTAAAATATTTTTGAACCAACTTTGGCTGTTAAACAAAACTTGTCAAAATAATTACATTAATAATATTTTATTTTGTGTTTTGACATTTAATAAAGTGGATTTTCTATATAGTTTTTCATTTGTCAAATTGTCCCCAATGATTCATTTAGTAGTAATATCATAAGTCAGTAAGTTTTTTGAAAATAAACTACTTAGTGACCTGAGAGTTATTATTTATTTATTAATACCATGGTGGTGCAGTGTGATAGTATTGGTACATGTGATGGTTGTGGGTTAGGTTGCCACTCACATGTTTATGTATAAACTATATTTTTTCCAACTGAATATAGTTTAGGTTTTGTGTACCTATCCAAGAAATACTGTAAGGTAGGATAAGGAAGAAAAGCTAATGCTTTATAACAATTAAAACCATAGAGAAATATATGTTAACAATATATATGAGTCTAATAATCGTACCAGGAGTAGAATGTTGGTAAGTCCATTTGTGGTAATAAGAATTAGGATTTGTTCTATTTATAGGTGAATAAAAAAAATTGTAGGAGATATAATTATTTTAATTAAAAAAGAATTAGAGGCCATTGTGACACAGTGTAACAGCTGTTAAAATAAATAATGTAAATTCACTTGAATCGCACATAAAGCTACCACCGGCTCGGAAGGCAGTTCTGCTGAGAAGAGATGGCGCTGAAGAGAAACTCAACAGTTGCTCTTTTCAAATATAAAAGTTACAATTTATTTTTTTAATATTTTTTATCTTTTAAATATTCTTCTACGGTGTAATAAGCTTTTCTTATTAATATTATTTTTATTTAAATTTCTTTTAATTTTTCGGCTTCGGCTTTAAATTTCTGTGTGTCGAACCTGACATAGGTGTGTAATAGTATTGTATATTTTATATACGTATACTCAGACCCATAAAAGGCTTATTACTTTTTGGAGGCAATAAGGATGTCTGTCACTGTTTTTAGCATAACACAGGATTTGTTGTCGGACTAACAAAATGTTATGCTTAAAAAAATATTGTGGATTCATGTCCCAACAGGTCATATGGCTACAGGAAATGTTCAAATTTAAACAGGTAATTTCCCGGTCTAGCTGAACACATTGTAAGTTGGGGTTCTCCACACATTACACAATATTCCGTAATAGCCTAAGATTTTAGAACGGAGTGAAGTTTTTTATTCTAGATTAACGGGAATTCAAAATTTATTAAATAATAAATCTGAAGGTCATCTTGGCGCAGTGGGACAGTGCCCGGACTGTAAACGCGGTTGTAGGTCTTGATTCCCATTCGGAGGAATGATTATATTTAAATTATTTTCATTTTTCCGCTGGTAACGGCAAAGAGATCGAGTGTCTTGACACTAGGTCCTCCTACCCGGCTATGCAGAATAATGCGTGAAGCCCTACGTACGTACCTAATAAATATATCAAATTTCTTCGCCATTGTGATGCAGGTCAGGAACGTCTGACTTCATATACGATAGTTGCGGGTTTGATTCACAATTAGGGGTTTCACAATTCTTTCTGACAATATTTATATTTCTAGCCTGATAGTCATTTTTCTAAGTCAGGCCAAAAGTAGAGAGCGGAATGTCTCAACATAAAGTTTTCTCTATTAACCCTGACAAAAAAATACGTACAAGATTTAGGAACATTAACATTCAAGTAAGTAATCTTATAAATACCTTGCTAGTGAGGTCAACGGCGACATTTAAACAGTCGATTTGTCAACAAGGAAAAAATGCTATATTGGACTATAATTAAATGTATGTGTATTTAATTTTTTAAAATTTTTTAAAGTGTTATTCTCACACTTAGGAAATTGAAAAACAATTATTTAGAAAACGTATAAAAATTTGAACGGTTTTCAAATCCCGCTTCGTTCAAATTTTTATACGTTTTCTAAATATGTCTGTATATGTATTGTTTGAAACTCCAGACGCGCATTGATTGGATAATATATAATACTTAATGATTTATTAATATTATATCTAACTTTGTTCACATTAGTGATTGAATAAGGGGTTTACATAATTAATCTATAACTGATTTCAGATTTTAATTTTCTCTCAGTCTTAGTTACATACTCTCTAATTCCGTATCTTTAAACACTGTTTATTTACTTTGTACAATAACACTGCATTGTTTTTGTTCTCATAATTTAAGTTGTCATCAATGTACTATGAAGAATCACTCTTATATTTTATCGCACTCATAAGTTACACTCGTAAGTTGTCATCAACTTGAGAGCGACTCGAATACCGTTTAGCTCACATTTTTAGTCGGGGCACTTCTATTTCCGAATTCATCGTACAAGGGTGTATTTTAGTATTAAGAATATATTAGTAATACATATTATAACATACAAGTAATAGTTTTTCATCACGTCATCATCAGCCAACCTGAAATAACTCGTTTACAGTATGTAATATGACTATATAGATCGTACAAATTACTTTTAATGGAACTAGGCTAGATTAACTTGGAATATAGTCAGTCACCTTCACGCGTATTACCTAGACTCTAGAGTAAAGACATTTCGTTCTCTACGCAACCCCTGTATCCGAGGCAAGGCGTGTTGAGTGACAGTGACTTGTCACTCCTTCCTTCCTTCAAAATCATCTCCTCGAGTATGAATCGACCTCACAATCATCACATGTACAGCCAGACGCTGTCACACTGAGCTACGACGGCCTCTTGGACTTGGGATATATCAGTTATATCAGTATATATAGATATATCAGTTAATTGATAGACATCTGGTTAGTGACTAACTGCTAGACTTCTTATAGGTTGTCAGTTGTTGTCGATTACCATCCAAAATATAAAAATAAGTATAGATTGATATATTCTGTGCTTGTGTTGTTTTATGTATGGACAGTGGAGAATAGCGTATCCAGACCTCAGTTATACGGACTCTGGTTCACTCAGATGTAGACGAGTGACATTTGATTCAAAGGCAGACTTTGAAAAATCCTAGATATTTTTGAAAATTAATAAACAGTTATTTAAAAAAAGAAAACTTTTCGACGTGCTTATGTACTTATTTTCTTTTATTATTACAGCTGCAGTACCGGTTTCCGAACCTATTCTTCATACATTTGATTATTCCAACATCCGATTGCAATACAAAACTAATTGTCCGGTTAAACGAGTTTCTGCTGTACTTAAAGTAACTATGTTTTTTTTATCTTCATGAAGTTTTAATTAATATTTATTATTTTCAATTTTTAATATTTTTTTGTTTTATGGAAAGCTTTGACGAGCAAAAGAGGTAATCGAGTTTCAATTATAGGCATTTGAATCAAAACTTCCTCAAAAAAGCAAATATAAATAGCTAGGAGTATAATAAAAATGATTTTCATAATAAAATGTAACAGCTAAAAGAAGCTAAACGACTAATGCCAATGCAATGGATTCGGGCGTAAAGTGGAGAACGAACGCACATAAAAAATTCTCTTGTATTTAGGCCAAGTTTTGTTTACTTTTTTACAAAACGATATAGAGGTATGAATGTATATTAGATTTGACAATATTTACACAAAGCGTCGTCAGGGTCATTTGAACAGCTCTGTCGTTAATTTGACAGAAAATGTTGGAAACTAATTAATGAAATCCTTTTAGAGGATACTTCGGGAACTCATTATATTTGTCACGCTCTGATAAGACAAAGCGTGACGTTGAAGTCACCACCCAAAACTGAGTATTCAACGTCTTGTATCTTGAATTTATGCGGAGAGTGGAGAACGGATTGTCTTGTCACTAGCTTCTCACAACCTCATAATGCAGGAAAAAATGATAAGCTAGTAAGAGATATGCTTTTAAATAATCAACTTTTGTAGGCTGATGTTTCGGCAGTAGTAGGTACTTAGCTATATCATTTTATGGGATTTTACAATGTTTTTAGCATTTTTTAAAGTGTTATTCGCACACTTAGGAAATATGTTTTTCTGTTACAATATGTTAAAAATATCTTATCATAGAGCACATTGTACTAATATTCGATACTTATGAACTCAAACATAACAGTGTATCTTGGATAGAAATAAAAGAATAGATATCTCTTGGATATCTAACTTGCTGCCTTTTAGTCAGTCAGTTTGTTTACTATAAGTTTGAACAATTTAGCGCGCGCGATAATCCTCATGTAATATTAAATAGGTACGTAATTAAAATATAGTTTTTTATGTATAGTATATATGGTAAAAACTAAACTATCAAAAGAAGTAACCTCGATAAGCTTTAGCTCAAGGCCATTCTTAGTTTTTGCATAAGAACTGTTTTAAAAACCAATATAATTATAAATCAAAGATTTTTTCCTTTGGCTTTCCCACTTTGTATTGACTACTTAGTTTTATAGTATTATAGTATCCCTTATTAAAATTTTATCCTGCCAGTTTATTGCCTACATTATTTATTTAACAAGTCACGTTGGACTACAACGATATTGTAACGATATTGTACGTTGTATGTGATTGAATTTCAAGAACAGTCTATCTGATGAATGACCATAAACTGGTTAATGGTGTGTCCAAGTGTATACTGTAGGTACTTCGTGGTCAGGCACAAGCTCGAGCTATAAAAAACCTTGCAGCTATTATTCTTAATACAGGTTTTTTTATAGTGCAGTTTAAATCCCGCACAGCAGGCAAAGGCAATACGCTCTCCACCTTCCACCTGAAAGAGATGGCGTGTGTCGTGACGGTGTTTTAAAAAAGTAAAAAATTCACCCAATATGGTTATCAAATGAAAGAACACTTCTTGACACATTTAAAAAAGTTGTAAAAAAATGTTTGTGTGTTAAAGGTTATTACCGAATTAACGATTTTTTAAATGACATCATTGTCACTAATAAATATACAAATAATAGATTTAAAAAAAAAGTAATCCTGTTGAGTTTCTAGCGTTGTTTCTTCTCATGTCTGAGGCATTTAATAATTATAGAAATTATAGATTATACTTACTGTAAAACTATATGCGAAAAGAGCAACTGTTGAGTGTCTCGCCGGCTCTTCTCAGCAGAACTGTTTTCCGAGCCGGTGGTAGGTTCCGCTAGGACTGACGGTACTGATATTTTACGTTATTTGACGATTCAAAGTGCTTGTAATAATAACCTATTTGAATAAAGAATATTTTGGTTTTGATTAACCTTAAGTGAACCGGTGGTAAATTACTTGACTTTCAAAAAAGGAAGCATGTATCTTTTTATTTTAAATAAAATAATTTGACTTTGATAGAATAGATTATAAAAAACTTTTTAAGAAGTTTTTGTTTTATTAATGTCTCCTAATTATTTTTTTTTAAAAAAAGCCAATTTGACGCTCCTCCCGCTTTTTCTCGCATAGCAGAGCAGTCATATACAGCCTACTGTCAATACACTTCGTTCTCCACTTTCCGCTTGAAGTCGAGGCCTCTCGTGATGGATGAATGGCGGAACTCAACGCTGCTCTCTGTCTCATTATTTCCTACAAATTATCTATGGGGATTAACTACCTTACAAATTCCACGGGGATTTGATATATTGTGCACGAAATATAAAAATAAACATACTGTATATTAACATTTATTTAATACATTGAGTTATTTCACTTACATTTGGCAGCCCTGGCATAAGCTTATTTTCATAATATGTACCCTATATACTTATGTGATTAAATAATTAAGTTTATAAAAGTAAATTTAGTTTTCTAAAACATTATATATATATATATATATATATATATATATATATATATATATATATATATATATATATATTTATTTATTTATTAGTCTCGAAAGTGTTTATAACTTAATGTCCTATTGACGCGTAAATAACGCGTTGCCTTAGCGACGTGTATGTAAATTTTAGCTAGCTATTGCCAAATTTCATAGTTGTTTTCCGCGCAATTTTCGTAAAAAGGAATCCGAAGCGTTTCCATGAAGGAAGGTAGTAATTTTAATGATGTTTTTAAGAACAATGTTTACTAAAGCGAATACTAAGTAATTTAAAGTTGATAACAAAATTATAGTGAAGTCAGTGTTATTTTTTGGAGAAATGATTTATTTAAATGTTATTTTATTGTAGAATTTTTTTTTTCATAGATACACAAAAGAAATAAGTATTTCAATAGTTGATTGACTCAAATATCGATTTATATGATATAATAATAAGTGTTTCTTATAGTCTATAAGCAATTTAAATCGATATATTATACAGACTATTAATCACATACAGTATAAAAAACTCAGATATTTCTGCTATTTTATTAAAACAACACAAATATGAGAAAAAAGTGGGATATATTAATTCCGCTCCAATTATAACAATATTTAATCAGCCTTAAACTCCATTAAGATGAAGATTTAGATATATTAGTAGAGAATTCTCGACTTTTTTCCATATTACCTTCACACATACCTGTACCTATATTTTTCTATATAATGTTTTCATTATAATTACAATGTATGTACGTTTTTAAAAACTAGTAGCCTCATTGACGAGCCTCTATATTACTGTATATATAAATATATGGCGTGTGATTTATTTTGATGCATTATTTAAAAAAAATACTAGCGTTCTAAACTCCTCTATAGTCATAAACACTTTCATACTGCTAAAAAGCGTAAAAAGGGGGGTCGCTTAAAAAGGGGTACAAAGTTTTTACTTCCAGTATTAAATTAAATATATAGGTATGTATAAATAAAAATAACAAATGAAAATAAATGAAAAGTCTTATAATAAGGAAAAGCTTTATTTACAACATTTAGTGTAAACTAATAGTTATATACTTAGTTATGACTATGTTATGTTTATTTAATCGTATTAAATAAACAATAAATTATTACATACTACCGATAATAATGTCTACCATTTATACTGTAATCTGATCCGGACACATGTGCAAATTTTCAAGCAAATAAGCAAGTATAAGAAATGGCTTAATATATCGTTGTAAGATTTTCTCACTATAGTATATAGGTATAGGATATAGGTGATGCTGGCAAAAGTGTTTTAAAAAGTGTTAAGTTAAGAAGACACTTTCATAAAACACTTTGTGATTATTGTAACAATTTTATTTCAAAGAAAAAAAACTTTATTTAGATATATGTTAGAGGCCGTTTTTATACTAATTTATATTTATTTGAAACTTGGGTACAATTTTCACGGTGACAAAGCAATACAACACTGAAATACTCTAAAATGGACATAAAGTGCAGAACGGAGTTTCTTAACACTATTTCCCTGACTAATACAATTTAGTAGAGTTATAGATATCATATATATGTTTTGTAATTTACATTAGGTATATGATACGAACAAAGCCAGAGCGAAACGTTAGTGTATAATCGTTTTATACTCAAAAATAACTTACTATTTACAATAACAAACTAGTTTTAGTTCTAAATTTGAATAGCGTTACAATTTTAAAGATAATCGTAATACTGTGAGACTTTTAAATATAATAGGCCTTACTTAAAGTCTAAGTCTATACAATATATTATTATATTATATTTATGCTACAGTAAAAGCAAGAATTGCCATAAATTCAAAAATTTCTGAGTAATACTTAAGATTTACCAACTTGAATGGTAAAATTCCAAACTGTTAACCATTTCTTACCTTCGGGCTTTTACAGTAACATACACAACTGCTTTATAATACAATGAAATGACAAAGCTAAAAGCGTTTTGCTCTTTACTATAAATAAATCTTAATTATATTACAAATGTACCTACATTAATTATTATTACTAAGAACTATAATAATAAATAGTTTCTATAAATATTTACATAATTTATTGCACAATTTAACAGTTTTTTTATATATTTCATCTATGAATTTTGAATAATCCATTGAATATGAATTAGTTTAGAGTTTATCAGCTATTAAATCGTGGCTGGAATAAATAATCTATATCAGAAAAAATGATTTATTTAGAATAAAAATCTAGATAAATCTATATATATATATATATACATACAAATACAGACATAGACCGATTTATATTTTGTTAACATTTTTTTAAAGTGTTATTCCCATACTAAGGAAATTGAAAAATACATATTTAGAAAACGTATAAAAATTTGAACGCAGCGGGATTTGAACCCGCGTCTGCTGCTCACAACAAATATAAGTTGTAATAAGCGTATAAGAATTTCGACGCAACTGGATGTAGAACGCATGGCTTAGCGTTCAGAGCGCTTGAACGGTTTTCAACAGGCGCTGGTTCAAATCCCGCTGCGTTCAAATTTTTATACGTTTTCTAAATATAGACCGATTTGTTTACCAAATATTATTTTTTTGTAAGCTTACATAACAACTCATACAGATAAACTGTTGAGTTGTAACAAAGTCTCCAAAATCTCGCTGGAGATATATGCATTAGATTTATCTTAGAAGGTACAAGCTTATTCACGTTGTTAGGATAGTAACTAAAAGTATACACAAAGGGCAAACACGAAGAAAAGACTAGTCCTTCGAGCCGGTTCAATTTTTATACATATCAGCCAAGACCTTCTCCATCGGGGTTTGACCTATCGTCTTGGAGAAGAACTCCTTCTCCAAGTGCTGCGGACTGACTACACGCAACAAAGGAAGTAATAACAATAGTCTGCCAAACCTCGCAGGGGCGGAGCCGTGCGCCGCCCTCGCGTGCGTCATCAGCATCACCTGCGCTTGGTCCTGGAGGTTTTCTATTTGGAGAGGGTCCTTCAGGCCGCGAGTCTCTGGAAAGAGAGGGAGATAGTTAAATACAGGCATCATCTGTCTCTGTCATATATATATATATGACAGAGACAGATGAATATGTAAATGTTTCTTTTTTAATATATCTTTGGGAGGCGAAAGAGTTAGGTATATTTTTTATTCTTTTTTTTTTTTTTAGAATGCATCAATCCATTTATCCAGGCGGGAGTCTTTTATATTTTGGTTTGGTTTTTTGTAGCGATTAATATTACATTGACGGACAGCCAACAATGTACGTGGTTAATTAGTATGTAATATATATTTTTTCTCTACTATTCTATGTTATGAACTATTATGTTGTGTTTGTGTGTTATATTCAAATTGTATGTTTATAAATTATATATAAAGATAGATGATTGGTAGTGTGTTCGATCTCCACGCGGGGGATATTTAAAAAATATTCTTGTTTCTTCGTTCTGGTACAAGACAAAGTGCGGCGTTGAGTTCGACCGGAAAGAGAAAGAAGGGAAAGTCTTGACTATCCTTAGTTCTCTCTGCCCACCACTTTATGCTGGAAAACGCGTGAAGCTGTAAAAAACTATGCATATAAAATATGATTTGTTTAATAAATTATCATAAGGTGATAAAAAAGCCCTCAAAAATAACTGTAACATTTAATAGGTATATGCTAATTTCTCACCGGATTTGAAGAGCACTATCGCCTTCATACAAGCGAACTCCGCGGGGTCCACCAGCACGCTGCGGTAGCGACACACCACCTCGCGCAAACGACGTAAAACCATCGAATGAGCTGTTTCTGTTTGAACATATGCATATACTTAATATTTCAAAAGTGCATGTATGTATAGATGCAAAGTTATGCATAATTTATATTTAATTCTGCAGTTCTATGCATGAATAGAGATTTCAAGTGTACATGTGTGTGATATGCACTTAAAATCTAAATAAAATTTATCTCACCTAATAACCTAATTTATAATTTACGCACAGACGAAAACACGCACACACACACACACAACTAAATTGCAATTCTTTGAAATTATTAAACAATTTTCAACTCAATTTCAATGAAATTGGAGATTTGCGCTCCAGTACCTTGACCCATATTTTTTTAAATAATAATGTAACTTACACTACCATATGTTTCACATACACGTCTGTATAAAGTAACATACACGTTGCTATGGCAACGCGTGTCAAGCTTCAGCGAAACTACTAATTTTTAACAGACTTTACAAAACGAGGAGGTTCTCAATTCGACTGTATCTTATTGTACGTTACCGCATAACTTTTAACTGGTTGAACTAATTTCGATGATACTTTTTTTATCTGTATGATAGCTAGTGCTTCTGCTGTGGTCTCGTCTAAATTTCTGATTTATTCGTATTATTGATTCTTGAGATTTTCGTAATAATACCTACCTAATTACAAAACGTGATAAACGCATATATCTTATACTTAATAAAATACATTTTAATTAAAAGTCGTGGACACAAGAACACGATGAAGTAGGTTAAGATTTTAATTATACTAAACTTGTAACCTCGTTGACGTTTTCCATTTATACATTCCTTTCATAAGACAAAGTTCCCCTCCACAATCCAAACTAAATATAAAATACATCACAAACTTCCTGTTTTCTCCCTAAAACCTTATTAAAAACATATAAACTCACCCTGGTCCGTCTGCTCAGTGCCGAAAAGCGCTGCGCAGGCGGCGTCTAGCGGCGCACACCACTGTATTGCATTTAAAAGGAACAGTTCCGACCATGCTTCTTCTAGCAGAATTACCTGTTGGGAATAAGTTTTAATAATCACCACTATAAAACATATCTATTGACATAAAAATACAAAATACAAGAATGGTTATTCAGAGAGAACTTAGTGTCAAAACACTACCCGCTAGAGTCTAGACATTGCATGTTGAGTGTAACTCATCGCTGCGATTTGTCTTGTTCATCAGAGCGGAGAAATGAAAATCATTTATGCATCATCATTCCACCGAATGGGAATCGAACCCATAACCAGCCGCACTCACATTCAGACGCTTTCCCACTGCGTCACTAAGGCGTTTAAAGTTTGTTTATAATTTCTATAAATACAAAGGGACTAAGTATAGCTAAGTATAGCCTATTCAATCTAAAACAAATTACAAATCTACTAGTGTTAGTATTTCAATCTCCTTATAAATTAGAAACCATTGAATTGATTTTTATTTTAAAATTAGAGTCATAGCTAAATCAGCTAGAACGCTTAAACGGAACCTGAAGGGTCTTGGACTCAGATCCAGATAGGTATAAAGTAAAATTTATATTAATTTCAATTCCACTTTCCTCCTTTACAGAGATGATAAGAACAAAAATAACTTGTAACAAATGTTAAGAATTTCGGCGTAGTTAGATATAGAACGTATGACTTTGCAGTCAGGGCTATTGACCGGCAAACAAGAGACGCAGGTTCAATTCCCGCTGATAATAAAAAATAACAGATGCTTCGTAAAACTTTCTCAATATATACGATACCTGATCTCTAAAAGCCAGACTTGCGAAGGATGGCAGGTTCTTTGCCCATTTCACAGCCATGAAGAGCAAACGTGCTGCTGTTTCCGCTGAACTTTCCACGCCTAACGGTCTGTTTGTTTGTATATTTATATTATACTTTCATTTAAATATATTTATTATAAGTACGAGTAATAAGTATGAAAATAAATAAAAATGAACTTAAATATTTAATCATTTAGCTATACAAAAAATACTAGTAAAAGCTTACAAAGTTTAACTTTCTATTTTAAAAATATTAGTACTATTTCAAATATATTAAATGAGTTTTTATTTGTAAGTATATATTTACTCTATGTATCTAGATTGCAATAAAAAAAATTATAAAAGAATTTTTTTTGTAAAAAATATTTCTTACCCATAAGGCATACAACTCTGAGGGTAACCAGCTGGTGGAGAATAAGATGTGGAATCTTCTTCATTAGTTACATCGATACTGTCGTCTGTAATAAAATAATATATTCTAAACAATAAATATGCTCATATAAGTCTTGATCACCAGAACGGAGAAATAAAAATAATTAAATTATGCTCCGAGTGTAAATCGAACCTACATTCAATCGCTATTCAGTCAGACGCTGTCACACTGGGTCACCATGGTTAATGTTAATTAGTCATACAAAAGTGGCTGAACACTTTTGGATGAGGTTAAGTGAACTAAAAGCTTATTATCTATATAGTACAGTAGTAGTGCTCATAAGTAATTATTATTTAAATTTTTTGCTGATATAATTTTGTTAAATTCACAAATCTATATATATAAAAAACAGGGATGTTACAGAGCTCCGTAACTGTAACTGAAACTATCGTATATCTAAAATAAATAACTCTATCTGTAGCCGTAACTGAATTCAAAATAAAACTGTATATAAGCGTTATTAATATATCAAACAAAAATAAAATAATAATTCAATGGCCGAAGTTAACTTAAAGTCCTCAAAAATCACACAGAAGTGACAGACAGACTGTTTAGGAATATTTTTTTTATTATCGAGAACGCAGCGCCAAACGCTGCGGTCCCTGCGTACTTCTTCCGCCTCGTCCACAGCCATCAACCTCTTCATACATACTCTCCTGCCAGATGGTCCTCGTGTATTTTACGTCTTGAAGGTCCACCAAGATTTCCCCCTACCCAGTGGCGTAGCGTGACTAATATAGACGTTGGCGAAGTCACTACAAAGGGGCCGTGAGCAAGGGCCCACTTCGCCCACGCCTTACTACGCCACTGCCCATACCTCTCTTTTCTCTACGTTTTTTATTAAATTCTGTATGCTAAGGTCTATTTATAAGCAAATAGCTGTATGCTAAAGCCTATTTATAAGCAAATAAATATTTTTTATATATAAATAAATTATTATATATTGACATTATTTAAAAAGGAAATTCCTAAAAACTGGTAAAGTAGTAACTGTATGAAAATATTTAGATAACATTTTTAATATGTAAACAAAAATAGTACACAATTTAAAGAATAGAAGTTTTAATCAGAGTAATAAAGAAGTCTATATATTTTAATAAATCTTAGTTTATATATTATTCACATAATATTTACACATTGCTTGCCTTACATTTGATAATCAAATTAAATTAAAATTTCAGATATTATAATTTCTACTAAAGAATACCGATACCGAAATACCGATTCGTTAACAAAATAGGTACAAATCGAGTATAGTGATGCGTCACTAAATTTCTTGCTTCTCTCCTTTGCTCCAAATAACTTACCATCACTATCAGAATGCTGGTGACTACCAACATCGAGAGATGAATCTGGTTGTGGATGCTGTTGCTGAGGAGCGGGTAGCGGCGCGTAGTGTGGCGACAATAGAGGATACCGAGCAGGTGACAACGCCATTGCAAGAGACACTGGTGGGCTGAAATTAATAAAATAAAAGGTATTATCTTCAATGTACTGGAACCTTTACCTTTGTGGGGTAGTCAGTGAGCACCTAGTGTCAATACACTTCGCTCTCCATATTCAATATATCGGATATAAACGTTTTCGGAAAATTACTGTCAAATAGGCCATCTTAGTTCAGTGGTACAGCGTCAGCGAGAAATGATTGCTATTAAATTTTGGGCTCTGATAAGACTCTATATGGATAGAGCTAATTACGAACATAATAAACGTATATTATTATTATTTTTGATTTACTTTAGGAAGCCAACGTTATATACTAAGAATACATTTGTGTAATACATACATTTACAAATTCATTGTTATATAGGATTATCTCAATTACAGGCTAACTCTACATAACGTAAATAAAAGTGTTGCTCACATCTTGTTTCTATACAAAAAAATTTTTTTTTACTTTGTTTAATATGTTATTTAACATTGAAACTAAAATAACTTGCAATAAGCATATAAATATTTCTACTACTACTAGCTTAATAAGAACGTATTGCTTTGCAGCTAGAGGACTTGGTAGGATTCCATGAGGCACGGCTTTGAATCCTGCTGCGTTGAAATTTTTATACATTTCTAAAATACATATTTTGTTATAAGTTCTTTGATTTTCGCGATTATTACACATTTTGAAATGAAACTATTTTAACCGGATTAATCGCGTATAATTTTTACACTTACACTTTACAGTAGTCCGTGGTCACAGTCTACCTGTAGTCTACCTGTGACCACGGACTACTGTAAAGTGATCGAAACGTCGGTTTCTAAAAATGTATTTTCGAATACCAATATTATACGCGATTAATCCGGTTAAAATAGTTTCATTTCAAAATACTAATTTTGTTGTTGCTCATACTAAGTACGGCGTTAAGTTTCGTTCCCTTACGGGCTAACTAGCAAATGTGTCTACAATTTCCTAAAAGCAAAGGGTTTTTATAGTAAAAAAATATATTTATTAGATTAGAACTTAACACGACTAAAACTGTTATGTAAGTTATTTTGACATTGATAACCTTAAGGTACACAAATATCACACAATCACTTGTCAATGAAATGTCGATATATTATTATTTGTTAGGTACAAAGAATAATACTAGAACGTGACGTAAAAGGTATTTCCCAACGTCAAGTTAATTATAATTTCCTTAATAATAATAGTATAATTTATGGGTTTTTGTTTTAATTTTACATATAATTACTATATTTCTTTAAATATATACTGACATTTTATTGACTAGATACATTGACGTCATCGTTGTAGCGAAATCAGAGTATATACCTATTACTAGTACTATAATATATATTTTTTATATAGTACTATAATATATAAAAAAAATTGGATGTTCATTGAATATATTTACAGAAAGCAATTTAGGGACATGAATAAAGACAGTAACTATGATAAAGGCATATTTAGAAAACGTATAAAAAATTGAACGCAGCGGGATTTGAACCCGCGCCTCTTGAAAATCGTTCAAGAGGCACGGGTTCAAATCCTGCTGCGTTCAAATTTTTATACGTGTTCTAAATATGGCTTTTTCAATTTCCTTTTTGTGGGTGTGGGAGTGTGTAACACTTTAAAAAATGTTAAAAAAAGGTAACGTTTTTTTTAATTTAATCTGTTTCTGTTCATATGTTTCGCACATTTCATTTCGGAAACGCACATTTCATTTTTCTGTTTGTTTTGTTTATCTGTTCTCCCCTAGGCTCCCCTAGTTTATAGTATAAGTTTTAAACAGTCTAATTATATAAAATATTCTATCAAATGCTGCAAAAAGTGAAGAACGACGTGTCATTATGTTTTTTACGTACGCTCCGCGTAATAGAGAGGTTGTTTGTTGAACCGCGGAACTCAGCGCCGCGCTCTGTCGTACCCTAGCAGGGACAAAAAATATAGTCATTCGCCCGAGTAGGAATTGAACCTATAACCGTTACTTTTACAATTAGACGCTGTACCACTGCGCCATAATGACCTCAATGCTGCGCAAAGGTGATAGGAAATCTCCATCGTAAAAAGCATTACAGTGAAAACAAAGAACGAAATATATTAAAGAAGAAGAGATATATTCAAGAAACTGAGTTTTCACACGAAAAACTATATGAACTACGCATTGAAACACTTTCGTATAAAAAGCTGCGCTTTCAAAGGATTGCCTATTCTTTGACTTCTCTCTCGGAAACGCGGTACATGCCTGCTGGTGTGGAAATACTGTCTTTGTGCCTTGTCTTTTTCAATAGGAAAATCATATTATTATGACACTCACATAATATTTATTCACATACTATGTGTATTTATTGAGGCCATCGTGGCGCAGTGGGACAGCGTCGGACTGTAACCGCGATTGGTTGTGGGTTCAATTTCCACTTGGGGGAAATGAATATTATTTCTATTATTCTCATTTCTACCCTCTGAGTTCCGTCAATGTACTTATGTTTCACCGCTAATCTGCTGAGCTGCTTTTTGTGAAATTTATACATAAGCATAGGCTACTTATTACCAAAACACCGAGCGGGTGAAGCCGCAAGCAGAAGCTAGTTTTATATAATTTTAAAGTAGTTCATTTCATTTATGTTAATAAATTTTCATTAGTAAAGTCGGTAATAGGAGGGTATTCAGATAACCTCTACGGAGGGCACGTTAATCGGTCCCCGTTGTTGATCTAATGTCAATGAAATCATTAGGTACTTGTTTTAAACAATAACGACAAGCATATTAAGATGTTCGATACTTTAGTTACAGTAGGATTGTTTTACATATGTTTGTAAATAGTGAAAAAGGTATAATTATGATTTTGAGGCCTTTGAGTCGTGGCGCAGTGTGACACCGTCCGACTGTATATTCAATGGACGAAGGTTTGATTCTCACTCTCCTTTTTAAAATTATAAAAGGAAAAAAAGTAAGTACGTAGTATATGTAGGTACTTTATTTCCTAGCTTTAAAAGTACTTGTATAAAAAATTTCCTTAAATACTAGTTTAACTCATAACCATCGAGATCGCCACCATGGCCTTATGTATAGTATTACTAGCGGCCCGCTCGCTTCGCTCGCTTCGCCCGCATGAACAATAGCTGTTTCGTATTATCGGCGGTCTTTTCGTAAAACAATTAAATTCCTGGAAAAACTTACAGAAATAGGCGAATAAAGTAGCATATATTAATCGCAAGACCCTCGAGAAACTCTATATAAAATTTCATCACAATCAGTTCAACGGTTTGGCATTTATAATATAAGTATGAATATTACGGTTATATTCGGTTATGTACGGTTATGGGCTCGATTCTCACTAGGTAAAATTATCATAATTTAATTATTTTCATTTCTACGCTCTGGTGAACAAGACAAAGCGCAGTTCCGTCACTGAAACCGCAATTTCTTGTATTCACGCGAAAAGTGGAGACTGAAAGCGTGAAGCTAAAAAAATACTATTAACTATATTATTACACAAATAATCTCAGTACACTATAAATGTACAGAAAAATAGCCACTTAAATTTATTATAATAAAAGTACCTAAGCAAATTAATGAAAATAAACATAATGTAATACTAATATAAGGACTTTATCTAATAATAACTGCCTGACGTCAGATCAGCGAGATCAGCCCCAACTTCAAAGGTTGGTCTGCATGACCGCGCCACGAGTGATCTGAAGCAGGGACGCGTGTTACGGTATGATAGTTGGTATATATTTTTACCTTTGAACTAGCTATACTGACGTGACTGACCCTTTGATGTAGGTACATTCAATGCTAATGTGTCTATCGCGTCAAGTAGATATATTTATGCTTAGTCTTGCCATAAATATTGTTACAAAGAAAAATCAATTTTTTTTTATTGTGTGTAACATTTATTACTATTATAGTGTGTTAGTTTAATTAATTAATATAACATCATTAAAAATATATAAAGCTTAATTAGATTGGACCATTGGCTGCAATACAGTCGATTAAACGCTGAAGCCAGTTATTAATAGCAGCACGCGCTGTTTCTATGGGAGAATTCTTCACTGCCAATCGTAAGGATTGTTTTAGGGACTCCAAATTAATATGACGTTTAGAGGCTTTACTCTCTTAAACTGACTACAAATCATAATCAGATTAAGATCAGGACTAGATAACGACCAACCATCAGCTTTAATGAAGTCCGCAACGTTTGCTTCTAACCAAAATTGGGTGAATCGAGTTTTATGACCCGGCACCGAGTCTTGCTGAAAAGACCATTATTGATTATTAAATATGTTTATAAGAGGCTTAACTACCTTCTCAAGAATGGTATCTTGATATACTTGTGCCGATGTTTTGATACCTTTATCATAAAAATATGCTCCTTCATAGTTAACACCCCACCAAACCATCACTGAAGTCGAATAATGCCAACGTTATACGCTGTTGACTAATTGGGAAGCTTCTTTAGAGTTTTCAGCATAAATACGCTCATTTTGTTTGTTAAAATATCGCTTAATTGTAAAAATTTTCTCATCCGTAAACAATTTTTTTTTCTGTGATCTCCCATAACGTACCGCTTAAGTAGTTGTTTTAATTTTAACAACCTATTCTTTTTTAAATTATCAGTTAAAAAATGGCCAGTACGTCTGTTACAGGCTGCAAGTGCTAAGTCATCTATTAAAATACGTGAAATGGTTCTAGGTGCTATTTCCTGAGATATTTGTTTTTGCTTTTTGTCAGGATTTCTTCGAATTCTTTTACTAATTGCTTTTATAGCCTTTTTCCTACGAACACTACGTGGACGGCCAGGTATTTTCTGTCACAAACAGAGAAGGCTTCATTGTACCTATCAATATCCCGGAACACAAACATTTCACTAATATAGAAGATTTTAAAAATTGTATTTGGCACCATAACTATTTTATGTATTGCAATCACAGCGATTCTATTCTATTTATCACTCTACTCCACTTTAATATCAATATCAGAAAAATGACATATTCCCAATTCAAAAGTAATATTTTGTTTCTTTTTAATTAAAACTGTATTTATGGTTAGACTAGGTATATATGTAAGGAGATTAATATAAATTTTCCTTTTGTAACTAAGTAACTTCTTTTTTTTTTTGCACCTACACGTTTTTTTCCGCGAAACAAGAAATCAGAGAAAGTTTAGTGTCAAAATACTGATGCTTTCCGTCAGTATTACAAAGACAGTGTGACTTTTCGTACAAGGCCGAGAAAAATTAAAATGATTTTGAGGCCATCATGGCCCAGTGGTACAGCGCCTGACTGTAAATTCGATTATTGTGGGGTCGATCGCCACCCGGAGAAATATGCTATTTAAAAACTGTTTTAGACGTTTTCTCGCAGAGTAGGGTAGTCATAGAACCTCGTATCAAGTCACTCCGTTTTCCACTTTCCGCCTGTGTGTGGAGTGGTGTAACTCAACGCCACAACTTATTTGTAGGAAATTTAAGATAAATTCGTTAATACTTATTTATTAATTTGTAATAAATACTCTTTATTATACAGAAATAAACTAAAACTGTCGTATCATTGTATATTGATATTTCTCTGTGAAACTAAAAATGACATAGATGGTATTATATACATCCAGAACCCTAAATAGAAGTAAGTATTATAATAAGCTTACATTTTGTTTCCAAAAGTCTAAACATTTGACGTTTATTAGTATCGCTAAAACTGGAGAACGGCTGGGCCGATTAGGCTAATTTTCGTTTCAAAATGTTTGTAAAAGTCGAAGGAAAGTTTAAAAGGTCAGAAAACATACACAAATTGCACGGAAAACAGTAAAAAAGCTATTTTATTTGTTCATACAAACTGTGCATACCTATCAAACAAGATGCGTTCGGAAATTAAATATTGTGCAAGGACAATAGCTTAAACTATGAAATATTAAAAGAACTAGCATATGTCAATTTAAGCTGCATTCTGTAACGATATACAAGTTATGCAGATTAATATTTAAATGAAAAGTATTTAGTTTCTAAGAAAATTTCGGAACGTGCAAAAAATATTTGACAACAAAAATGACATTAACTTTCAACAAATCTGCAACGAGTAGCAAATGACACCTTCAAAAATTTTAACGCAGCGGGATTTGAAACCGCGCCTCTTGAAAACCGTTCAAGAGTTTTCTAAATATGTCTTTTTCAATTTCCTTAGTGTGGGAATAGCACTTTAAAAAATGTTAACAAAATATAGGATAACTGGACAACTCACAATTTACAATTAAAAGTAGTTATCATCTACCAGTTATCATCATCCTTTGATAGTGCAATGAAACAAGACTGGCTGTGAAAAGGCCAATATCATCGAGGCTACGATCAACATGGGACAACTCGATGCCACGTATACCGATGATTTAAATAAAATTAAAAATAATTGTTTTGGGTTCTATTATATTCTATTATTTATGAATTACACTTAGTCGTCCGATTTGTAAAAAAAATGGTACACGTGTCCGGCACCGATGACGATACAATATTTTCATGGCACTTGCAATGGTGCTACTTCGACTATGATTACGAGAAAATAGTTTAATATGTATTTTTTTTCAAAAACGTAATTTATAATTCAATATTTTAAGATAATGTAGGTACATCATAAGCATTTGGCAGTCAAATCTGAGCAATTGGGGGGAGTGCATACTTACGTACTAAATCATTTGTATGAGAATTCGTTATGGTAATGTAATATTTTAGAGCTTTGCCGTGTATGGAGTTTTTATGGGGTAGAATTGAGGTGACGTTAAATAAACAACAAAAAGTTCCTTATGAATAGGTTTTATTGAATATTGAGATACTTTTTTAGATATTGCTTTAATGTCGTAAATATTAAAGTTTGGCTGTAATATTTAATATGATTAGTAGTTTTTAGAGGGCATTTTAGCGTAGTCGGACATCGTCTGACTGTAAATACAATGGTTGTGGGTTCGATTCCCATTTAGGGGAATGGTCAAGTATTTTTTTCATTTCCCTCCTCTGGAAAGGCAAAGTGCGGCGTTAAGCTCAGCCACTAAGCTAGCATTGTGTCCTGCTATGCGTTATAAAGAGTGAAGTGAAGAGTGAAGTGAACAGTGAAATTGAAGAAAGAAACTTACATATGCCATTAAATCATTACTCATAAAAAACAATATCAAATATATACGGACAAATAATGTCGCCAAGCATTTTTTTTATTGTCTCAAATTATGTACAGTAACCAGTTACACAAAAATATTAAGTCTTATTTAAATTATACATTAAATCTGGTTTAAATGAACTCTGGTACCCATTGTAAGATTGAACTTGCGTTATGAATACTGTAAATATCTTGTACTCTTAATACGGCATTCTACAGATGTTGTTGAGGTTTGAATCTCATTCAGTGTTAAATTAAAAAAAAATTGTATTCATTTTTTCTTTACTTATTAAGTGAGTAATATTTGTAAAATTTTAGGAAATAAAGTATAAAGTTTAACGTCATTACGTGAGTAAGCAGCAAACTCAACTTATTATTAGAGCTTCTATAAAATACTACTCACGTCGTGATGTCAACTATTTCCAAGGACATGTCTATAGACTATCACGCAAAAGCTTAATTTTTTTCTATATAGGTAAATCTTAAAAGAGGTTTAATTTGTCTGCATGTATCAGTGTACGTAGATTTTTTTTTGTGTAAAGACAATGTGCTCTCGACTGTCCGTCTAATTTCGTATATTACGTATTTAAATGGCGGAACTCAACGTCGCACTTTCTCTTATCAGGTTGAGTATATGAAAATAGTTTAAATATTATTCCAAGAACTATTCTTCCGTGTAGAAATTCAAAACCATCGCCGTAACAATAAGAGGCAAGTGGCACAAAAAGAGTGTCTGAACACTTTTATTGTGCCACTATGGCATTCAATCACAAATAGTATAAAAATCCTCCTTATCAAGACAAAGATATCAGATTTATCATATGGTAATGTTGTATTGCCATATCATCCGGAGACTTGTGCAAAATTTCAAGTAAATGGACCAGTAGGAAATTGGTTAAATTAACATTGGTACAGAGTGGATGATCTGATCATGAAATAAGTATTGACGAATGCGACCTCAGTCTACCTGTGACTACGGCCTACTGTAAAGCATTCGGAAAGTCTGGTTTCTCAAATGTATTTTCGAATACCAGTAAACGCTATACAATACACGCTATTAATCCGGTTAGGGTTAAAAATTGTTTTATTTAATAAGTTCTTTGATTTTCACGATTATTTCACATTTTGAAACACAACTATTTTAACAAGATTAATCGCGTATAATATTGGTATTCGAAAATACATAGTTTCATTTAAAAATGTGTTAAAATCGCGAATACCAAATATCTTATTAAGTATATAAAATAATTCGATTATAATAGGGAACTTATTTATTAATATTGCCATTGTGGCGCATTGGGACAACGTCTGACTGTAAACCAGCGCGAGTGGTTGTGGTCTCGATTACCACTCGGAGGAATGATTATATTAAAATTACTTTCATTTTTCAGCTCAGGTACTTTAGATAAAGCGCAGCCTTGATATCCACTACTCAACAAGCTGTCTGGATTTTCGAAATTTTCTAAGAAACGATCAAAAGTTTTTCTTTCACGTTCCAATAAATAACTTCACGCTTTTTCCCGCATATCAGGGTAGTCAGAAAGAACCTAGTCAAGAAACTCTGTTCTCCACTTTCCGCTAGAATTAACGATATTACATGTTTAGTGGCGAAACTCAACGCCGCGCTTTATCTTGTACTAGAGCGATATATTCCTCCGAGTGGGAATTGAACCCACATCCAATCGCGTTTGCAGTCTGTTTAAATTGAAAATTGCACTTACCCAAATACACCGACTGCAACCGCAGCTTCTCTTAGAGCTCTTTCTTGATCCATATCCCGTAATGTTTCTGGGCGTATAGTTGCTGTATTTCTAGGCTGACGTTCATTTTGAACCGCTGTAGAAAAAAAGGGTATTACTTATAAATATAACTTCGCGTTTCTTTATGGTTTCTTTAATAGATTACGAGATTTTAATTCAATACCAAATGTAGATTTCGTGCTAATTTAAATCATATTTTATTTTTAGTCAACTGTGAAAATAGGCCCATTGTGGCGCAGTGGTACAGTGTCTGATTGTAAACGGTTGTGAAATCGAACTCCATTCAGGGGAAAGAATATATTCAAATTATTTTCATTCCCTCGCTCTAGTAAGATAACGCGCACCATTGAGTCTCGAATTCGAACTGAAAATGGTTAACAGAGTGTTGACACTAGAGTCTTGACACTAGAGTCTTGACACTAGAGTCATGACACTAGAGTCTTGACACTAGAGTCTTGACACTAGAGTCTTGACACTAGAGTCTTCTTGACACTAGAGTCTTGACACTAGAGTCTTGACACTAGAGTCTTGAAACTAGAGTCTTAACACTAGAGTCTTGACACTAGAGTCTTTACTCTAGATTCTCTCTGCATACCTTACTATACGTGAAAAAACAAGAAGCATTTTTTCTATGCGGTTTCCTAAGGTACGGAACGATTTAACTTAAGGCAAAATAAATTTCAAAAAATATTGTTCGTTCAAGCAACTGTATTGTGTGGCAGCTACATACTCGTATAGGGACTTGAAAGTAGAATCACGTCGCAATATAACATGGAGCTACTCTTGCACCCGACCCCGACGTCGTTTGAGTTCATGTTCGGGTCTAAAAAGATTTGCAAGCAAATGGGTTCGATTGCTTTTATTAAAATTTATTTACATTTGTATTTACTTTTATATGTTATTGTAATATTTTATTAATATTAATATAGTATTTGTGAAAAAATTATTGGTTTATTATCCTGTGAAGTTATTGGTAGGTATTTTCAGCATTCTTAGATTATGTTACTAGGTTTTAATACTTTTTTTGATAGCCAGACATTAAACAAATAATAATTTATTATTTTTTGTCTGTAAAAGAAAAACATGCAATCAGGTTCTAATAAAATGGGAAAGCTCTACGCCGTGCCGTCTAATCAGCATAGTCTGGAGATAATATTTATACCAATATAAAAAAAAACCCAATCAGGATCGAACTCATAACCATCGCGTATACGACAACGTCATTTTTACATTCTAGATAGTATAGTCATATTATGACCAAATAAAAGAAAATATTTATAAATTGTAGATTATATGTTATTTTTGTTATATTACTGTAAAGTTTCATCCAAATCTATCCAGAAGTTATTACGTAAAAGAGTAACCAACATCTATCCACACAAATTTACGTATTTAAAATATTAAAAAGTAAGACTATAGAAATAAAATATTATTTATATTACAAAATAAACGTAATAGAACCAACACGAACCAGTAATGTCAGATACAGTGTTTTCCGTTACAGTGCACCTCACCCACCCCGTCTGTGGGGAGGCTTTCACGTGATTTTATTGCCTTGCCTCGCCTTCAGTGAACTTCGATAGATCGTCTACTTACATATAACTTTGCTTATATCTAACTATGTGTACATTTTACACGGTTTTGTAGGTGAGGCTTTTTTAATAACTAACTTTTATTATAAATTCTAGATAAAACAAATTAACAAATAGAAAAATAATTATAACTTGTTGTAGAAACGCTAAAAAATAAGGTATATCTATAATTTACTACTTTAAAAATACTTTAATATGAAATGAAAAAAATTGCAATAGAATAATTACAGCATAATAAAGTACAATATTGAGTCCATTATGGCACATTCAGAGAGTGTACTGTATAAACGGAATAGTTGTGGGCTGAACTAACATGAGGAATGATGGCCCATGGAAAGTCAAAACGCGGCGTTGAGATCCGCCACTCAACATATGGAGTTCCAAATTCGAGGGGAAAGCGATAATTAGCAGTACAGTTATATATTAATAAAGAAATTTTCAATTTAAAAACATTTAAACAAAGGCTGTTACATTTTATAAGGCTGTAATGAATCGTTGTATACCTACTTATGTTCCACCCTCGAGGTTGCTGGAATGAGTTTTATTTGATTTTATAGCTGTACCAGACGGCTACCGCCGGTGAACTTCGATTGATCATATTGTAGCTTTTTAAAAATGTATGTAAATAAGTATATAAATACAGGTAGGTAGGTACTTATGAAAAAAAAATGTTATTCTAAAATGAATACTTTGTTTTTCTAATGAACTGACATTAATTATAATAAAATCTTATAAGCAGCTTCACACTTTTTTCCGCATAGCAGGTTAGTCACTAAGAAACTAGTGTTGAGGCACTCCTTTCCCCACTTTCCGCCCGAATTCGAGACATAACGTTTTAAATGGTGATACTCGACGCCGCCGCGTTGACCCACGATCTGCGCCACAATGGCCCCTAATAATATAAGTATTTCATAGATAAATTGTTTTATTAAGTGATGTACATATAAGGAGGCACTTAAATATATGTAAAATTTTATTTTTAGACGCTTTTATTAACTTGACGTATACCAATCTATCTATGTATCTATAAAAACCTAACAACGCAACTGCATCCAGTTATTGCCGTCTGATTTAATTCAAAATATCCTCGTGTCCGGATGCGTTGACAATAAAATATTTTATTTAAATTAAATTAACGCCCTTGCTAGGACGGTTTGCTTGCCAGATAATTTTATAAGTAAAAAAAAACCTATTATAATTAAAAGTTTTGGTAAATATTACAATTAGCTTAATATAAGTATAATTTTAACTAGAACGAATTTGAGAAACGAATATGAGCGACATCGCTTTAAAAAATTTCGAAACTTCTTGCAGGGTAAAGAAATTATTAGGTATTTTACACAGATTCACGCTTTTTCCCGCATAGCAGTCAGAGAGTACCTAGTGTCAAGACGCTCCGTTCTTTACTTTCTGCCCAATTAGAGAGATTGCGTTTTGAGTAGCCGAACTCGACGTCGCGCTTTGTCTACCACCAGAGCGAAGAATTGAATATAATTTAAATATAATCATGCCTCCGAGTGGGGTGGAACCCACAATCAATAGCGTTTGTAATTATGTTTTTTCCCACTGGGTCACACGGCCTCAAAATATGTTTGAAGTATTATTCAAAAGTTTAAATAATATATTGTTTAAAATTAATATTATCAATAGCATTTTATACAAAAAGCTTTAACCATTAATCAATCGTAATTCAAGAACAAAATAAAAGTTTACATACATGCACTATCCCCACTATAAATCAAATGCCCCTCCCATATCCGACCGCCATCTTTGAGCTTCCGGAAAGAGACAGGTGATATTTTGTATGTATGGAATTTATTTTATAAGCTTTAATAGAGGTGTAAATAAAGTTTCATGTAGTTTTCAGTTATGAATAGTTTTTGTATGGTTTTATGCGAGAACAGGAAATAATCAAATGTTTTTTTTCTTATGAGACTGGGACTTCGTGATACTGACATTACTTATACGATCGATCTATTTTAATTATATATACTATTTAAATTAATTTATTATATAATATTTTAATTTACTACCAATCGGACACCCAAAACCCGAAAGTAACAAAAGGTAGAAGCTTGTAACCTTTTTTGCGTGGACTATTTGACGGTCACCACACTATTTTCATGTCTATTTTGTGTAGTTTCGGCTGTACAACCTACATTTCTGAGATTAGCGTGCACAAACGCATAGACAAACAGATAAACCCGACAAACAGAAAAGAAAATTGAAAATCATTCTTTTGGGTGCTATTATATTTGGTAACTGCCCCCAATAATATTTTTTTTCATATATCTTCCATGTACAAACAGCGATCAGTTATTATATGTATAGATATACATATAGGTTTATTACATTAAGCTATGAGTAGTGTACTTGATATTATATAAACCTAGCTATATAATATCAACTGTAAGTCGGTATGTCAAAAATATTATATTAAAGCTAAAGTTAAATTATTTTGGAACGACATTCAAAAAATGACGTACAGAAATTAGAACCTTTCGATAAAAAGAATAACTAACTAAAATAGTATTTCTATAATAAAGTCTCCACGTAATGCAACAAACCCATAAATATCTTACACGTCAAGAAAATGTTATGTTTATATTTAACTATCTATTAATAAAACTGATAAAAAAACAGCACAGATAATACAAAAATAAAATTACCCTTTTCGCGTCATAATTGAGAAATAAAATCAACTGGATCAGGTGCGCGTCTCATCTGTTTCACATCCCTAAATCCATTTAAAGCTACCCCTACGTACATATATCTATCTCTTTCACTCGCATACAAAACTAGCTAGTTTATCCCTCTCTGATCTGATCCAAGTTTAGTGGTTATTGATTCTATGAGAGCATTTTGTGCGATTTTCAGCTTTATTGTATAAGCATAGAGTCGAAATTTAAAATTATTGTTTATACTGTAGACAGTAGAAAACACGACCCTAAGCCTTTTGAATTTGAATCCATACTCGTTCAGCTTAAAAGTTAGAAATGCTTTCATTAATTTAAGTAATGGGACTTGCCACTTAATTCCTAATGTGGTAGAGTTCACAATGGTGTGACGTCACGGGACACTAGGAAGGCGATTAATGGTAGGATTGTGAGGGTTTAAGCCTGGATTAAAATCGCATTAATCAGTGTCTATAGCTTTAACTCTGGTATAAACAGTTAAGTGTTAGGGTACGATGTTGGATGCTGTACGCTTATCTACATAATCGATTACCTGTATCGTAGTAGCGACTACCGACTAACTACCTGTTACTGGTCACTTGTAAGTACTAAAACAATAAAATATATTATATTGAGGTGTTTATTTATTTATTTTTTATCAGATAAAGATACAAAGTACCTATATGAAATTACCCTTTTAACTTTAAATTAACAGTCAAAAACTCGGGTTATTCAAAAATTATTATTTACTCAGTACAGGCAGCAGCAGTCATTTGCCTTAAATATATATACGTATGTCTTTAGTTTTATATTTTTACACAATTTTATTAGCTTTACCATAATCTGTATATGAATGACAGAAAATTTTGCAAAGTGATCAAACTAACTTCTTCGTGTGTGATTAGCATGAACCTGTTTTCGTGGCCAGGGCGAGCGGAATAACGAAAAAATAATTTAAATGTGTTTTTTTTTGTTTTTTTAACTCATTTTTTGTGCCCTAGAGAATAAGTTGCATTTAATTAATTATTTAATTCAGTGTAGCCAGTTTATATACTGAATGCATGCAAATGTAGAATACAAAGACTAAACGACGATTCTTACAAACATTAATGCCTGACTCGTGCGATGCTTATGTGCGTCCGGCATAAGAAATAAGATAAAAAAGAGTCGTTATCTCCGCCTAGACTTTCACTATATCCCAAGAAATAGTTATAACATTCTTATTATGAAATAAGTGTGATGTACAGTTTTTCTATAACAAATAAGAATATTTTTTATTACTATATATATTTTATTGTTTTAGCATTTCTTAACATTTACGTTCCCGATGTTCCTGCATTTAGATGTGCCTACATTTACAAAACGATGCGGATTAAAATTCAAAGTCACTCACTCCATTAGCATTTCACTTTATAAATGAATTCTGAGATAGACTTCTTAAAGAGATTTTAGGTTAAATCTGATTTGATGAAGTGAGAAATCATAAATAAACTTTATTTGTTTGCCGTTTCTACCAAATGTCAAAGAGTTTTATAGATCTTAATAGTTTTTAAATAATAAATAGTTCACGAGCAAGACACCGTGTTCTTCACTTGAGTTGAGTGGCGGAACTCAACGCCGCGTTTAGTCTTGCCACTAGGTTCTCTTTGACAACCCTGATATGCGAGAAATGGCGTGAAGCTAATAGTAAAAATAAATTAATCAAATTATGTTTTGTACCGTTCCCTAAAGAATTCCAGACCATTGCAAACGAAATGATAAAAGTATTTATGAACAGCTTCAAGCTTTATTACTCTGCATGACAGGGTAGTTCAAATCTGGAGTCATGTTCATACTCTGTTCACCGCTTTCTGTCCGAATATAATATAATATATATAATTCGAGACATTGCGTGTTGATTGACGGAACTCAACGCCGCGCTTTATGTTTTTTATCAGGGGAAAGAAAATAAATTTGGAACGGAAATACACCGTATATTTATAAACTGCTACTAAACTATTTAGCATGATATAATACAAGTTGAAGACAGGAGGTGTTATGTTTTTATAACCTGAACGTAATTCTAGACGTGCAGAGTAAAAAAATATATCTTTCGTGTTTGTTTTTTTGTTGAAATGCGAAATAAATAAGAACAATATGTATTGTTCTTTCAGAGTAAATCAACTTCATTCCCGATCAAACTCCATTCGATTTCCATAACTCGAACAATGCAACATTGATCCAATTTAATGTGAAAGAAAGTGACAAAAAGATTCTGTATAATGAAACCGGAGGACACCCCACGTCGACCCTGGAATAGCTAAGCTGTATAGAAGTGACAAAAAATAAATATATATTCAAATAATTTTATATAGAGCTTTTTTCTTGCTTTGCTCTTTTTCTCATATATATAAGGTAACAGTGACTTAAAAAGAAAATAGCGTCCGCGATTCGACACGCAATGTCTGGGATTCGGGTGAAAAGTGAAGAACGGAGTCTTGACACAGTTTCTCTCTGCCTACCCTGCTATGCTAAAATAGGCGTGAACGTAAAAAAATCAAAGAGATTAGTCATTCATTAGTATTGAATCTAGTTCTAGTCATTCTGGGAAAGAACATGTTATAAAAACAATTATTGAAGTGCGAAGTGAATGTGTTTTTTTATGTACCAACCAATTATTAAGTTTCAACGTTATCGACATTAGGTATATATTAAATTTAGAAAAAATAAGTTTTTTTTATATTTTCTCAATTTGAAATATTTATAAAATGTTCTATTACAAAAAGAAGACTTTTATATTTATGATAGTTCCCCTTCGCATATAAAAAATATATAGAAAGTATTGATTTTAATTTTAAATTTGTTTTTAATATATTTTTTAAAAAACATCAAGATTTTGAATATTAAATAATAGCCACAAAAATACATCTATTTATAAATTAAAACACAAAAATATTTGTACGTATTTTAATTATTTCATATAGCTATTTTGCCATATCGAAACATTTTATAACTCTGTGCAACAGAAAGGACTTTATTGCTTTAAGCTTTGCATTATTTTGCTCTCGGCTGTCTGTGCAAAGTGTAATTCGGTTACTTTGAGATGCTGCGACAATCTCATTACGCGGGTCCCGACGCTTGTCAAACGCCTCGAATTCATTAACAGCGGTTTTAATTTACCTACCAAGTTAGCAAGTTACCTCTATGGTGGGTGTACCGTACCGTCTTTGTTAGCTAAGTTGTACCTTACGTTTTGGCTTTGTTGTTTAAATTTGTCCTTTGTATTATGATTTTTATATTAATAAATGTTCTTCCGCCCGCCCGCATTCTTACTTAAATCACAAACATTGCTTAAAATTATAATTTAAATTGTTGTAACTTTTTTATTTATGAACAGATTGAAGTAAAGTAAACACTAAATGTCAAGGGATCTTTGCTAAAATACAATAGTCGAAACTGAATTTAAATCGATTAAATAGTTTCTGAGATTAACGTGCACAAGCGCACAGACAAACGAACATACCTACATACAAACAGAAAGGAAAATTAAAAACAATTGTTTTGATTTCTATTACATTGTCCATGTACAGACAGCGATCAGTTACATTTCTATTATCGAGGCACTGTGGGGCAACGTCTGCCTGCAACCACGATTGGTTGTGGTTCCAACCCCACTCGGAGAAATCACGATATTAAAATTATTAATTATTTCTATTTCTTCGATGAAATCCGCCACTTTATTATTATGACTAATGTGCTATGAGCGAAAAAGCGTGAAGAATAAAAAAATCTGCGGCCTTAAAAAACATGCAATGTCCAGGTTTTAGGCGGAAAGAGGAGAATAGAGTGTTTTAACACAGAGTACTGTCTAACTACGTTGGTGCCAAAAATAAAATACTAAATACCTTAAACGAGAATACCTTATTCAAAATATGCAATCTAATGATTATTTGTGAATCGCGCTATTATTTTACCATACAAATACTTATTTAAAGAAGCTGTACTCCGCCATCAGATTTAATACCATACCAACGTCTACTACGTCACAATAACGTCGTTCCATTTCTCATTAACCACAATTTACGAAACTAAATACTTCGAAACTAACGTTCCATTATAGCCGTGTGATTTATATAAGACTATAGAAGAAACAACACCGCATCGCCGTAAGCTGTATTTAATAAGTCACGCCTACATTATAACGATGGCAAAATTCGTATTCGCATAGATAATTATTCAAAAACTACAAAGCGACGCCTCAAGCGTTACATTCAAATGAGCACCCCTACAGACTGCTGTGGAATAAGTGGGGACAGTTGACCACACGCCTATTATATTAATTTAGGTTATCGCATTGTTAGTACCGAAAACCTAGCATTTAAATTAATTAATATATATTTATTTATATGTTGATACTTATATATATTGTTCCGTAATTGGTTTCGTTATAAGTTAAATTTATAGTGTTGATGCAAAAATGGTTAATGGCGACATTCTAAGTTATGTAGACCCCGTAGAAGTTAAAAGCTGTTTAGGTAAAAACATTTACTACTTGAAAACCATCTAGAATTCTAGAGAATAGTAGTTTAATATAACATGTCCAGTTACGTACTTTTTCCTGAATTGCAGGGAAGGTAGAGACAGGTTAAGACTCTATACTCCAGTTTTTGCCCAAATTAGTAACATTGTATGTCGAGTGGCAGAACTTAACACCGTGATTTATCATAACAAAGCTAGGTATTGAAAATAATTTAAATTGAACTGGATACCGTTGCCAAAGGATGTACATTTTATTCAGGTATTTATATTATTGTCACGTTCTTGTACGAATAATGTTGAACAATCTTGACGTGTTAAATTTACTAAAAAAATTTTAATATTTTCAAATTTCTTCTATATGTCAGATATATAAAAAAATTGAGTAAGATGACCAAGTAATGAGTGTATCTATTGTTGTAAGAAAATCTTGACCACCGACACTTTTTGGCTTACGTTCTGACGTCCGATTTGCGTGAAAATTTACCCGCGTATCCCATCTAATGATTGTACAATATTATAATTGCATGGACCCGGTGACCTTGCCAGGACAACCATGACAACAGAAAATAATTGTAAACGCCTTCCTCTTAATTTCTATTTTAAGTTAATTTCTTCCATCTATACAAATAAATAAAATTTGAGTGTCTGTTTGTAATATTAAAATAACAGCTTTTGCTTCTATACATGTATGTATACAAGGTACATATACCAAAGATCATTTTTTACAATTTTTGTCTGACTGTCTGTCTGTTTGTTCCGGCTAATCTCTGTAACGACTGGACTTTCACTGGCGGATGACTGATGTAATAAGGAAGTAACTTAGGGTATTTTTATTTTAGAATTCCACGTGAGTGAAGTCACAGCTTAATAATATAAAAAAATATAAACCTCTCCGATTTATATAGGAACAACTTTTAAAATTACCTCAAAACGAACACAAAAGTTAAAACAAGAATACAATACAATTAATAAAATTATTATTAGGGTATTTCTTTTAAAAAACAGCAAGAGCATACAAAATACATATTTGAGCACGCGTCGCCACGTGCCTACACCGCGTGTATACAAATTAGGGCTTAGGGAACTAAAAGTTTTAAATATCGGGTTAACTCGCGCATACGATTGTTAGTTTAGTTTGGATGAATGGGTTTGGTGTAATAATTTAAATGGGCATGTTTATAAAGTTGTTAGGTTATTTGACAGTACGAGGGAGAGGAATATATGATAGTTTTTTTAAAGATACGCTACACTAAACTATAACATCTTTGATCTTTGATATCTATTTTGCGTGGAACTAAATAATATATACAATTATATAGAAATTCTAAAGCGTCTTGACTTTACGTTCTCTACACCTACTAAACTACGCAAAAGAAAGCGAGAAATGCCTAATAACATTTTCCGACAATTCACAATATAAGGGACATAACGCTTTTCCATAGCCATATTGGTTACCTAATTGATTTTACCTCTAACTAAATTATATATAAAACATACAGACGTGTACAAAAAATAACCTTGAATAGGTTTTATTTAAAAATGGCCCATCGTGACGTGACTGTAAACAAAATTTGAAATTCTAACCACTAGAAGATAATATATTATTTAAAAACTAGTGTCACGACACTCCGTTCTCCACTTTTCGCCCAAATTCAAGACATTACGTGTTAAGTAGCGGAACTCAACGCCGCGCTTTGTCTCGTAACAAAACGAAGAAGTGAGAATAATTTAAATATAATCATTACTGCGAGTGGCTATCGAACCCATAACCAATTGCGTTGTCAAACGCTGTCCCACTACGCCACCGTGGCCTCCAGTACTCCCAATTTAAATCTCTTAACCCTGCTAAGATAAAAAAATCTTGATATCACACAGTATCTATTATATTTAATCAATTATAATACATTTATATTGAGGGGTTGTCCGCTTGTCCGTAGCAATATATCTTGCCTAATTAATTTTACGAATGGCTAAGTAATTTACTTACACTAGTATAATCTAGTTTTTAATGATTAAATAAAACGCTATGGTGGTTTGGAATCCGATTAAAAAATATATTTCACTCACCAGTGTCTCGTTTTAACGGTACTGTAATCTCAATTTAGAATTTAAAAAAAAGTGCTGTAACTAAGACTAATTTATCTCAGTCTACTCTACTACATTTACAAAAATGTGAACGAGGAAAATCCTAACTGCATACAATTTCTATCATATTGAATCAATTACATTACATTGCTACCGAGTACCGGCGTACGGAGGGGTTGTCCGCGTGTCCGTAGCAATATCACTTGCCTAATTGCTTTTGCGTGTGATGGGGTGTTGAACGCAGATTTGTAGATTTAAATGTTTTGATAGGTTATGACGTGTGGAAGCGTGGGAATGATGTCTTTCTTTTATTGTTCGTGGATTGTATGAAAATGTAAGCTATTGCTTTGATTCGATTCGACGCTATTAAAACATATAAAATAAAAATTGCCTTTTTAATTTGTGGAGGCATGTTTTAAAGAATTTTGTATGAGAATATCGGAATTATATTGCATTTGTATTTAAGTATTGAAATTATGTAACACAATTTAACAAAATTATTAGTTTTATTCATTAAAAAAACATTAAGAAATAAGCGCTTTTAATAATTGTATACTTATAATCAAATATTTAGCAATTATAATTGGGTACGTAAAAAGGGATAAGAACTAAATCTATAGATGCACAGCCTTTCCTGGACTTCACCCAAATACACTTTATTTTTTGTTATTCTTATATATTTTTATAGGATTTCCTTAAGTTTACACTTGGATCCCAAATCTTAGGCACTACTCCAAGCTCCTCTCTCTGCAAAGCGATGGACCCCGATATCCGCACCTTGCTAAGTTTATTTTCTTAAATTAACAAAAATGTAAAAAATAAGAATCTACTTACCGTCTTTATTCATTCCCATGGTGAGACATTTCTTGAGACGACATGCTTGACACTGGTTCCTGTGAGCTTTATCGACCACACAACGTCCAGTGCCGGCTTGACACCTGAAAGGAAAATTTTAGGTTAATTTTAATTTAAGGTTTTCTAATCATTTTTAATCGTTAAAAATCATTTTTTCATAAAAATCTTTTTTTAAAGCAGGATAGTTAGATAGATAGTCCTAAGGCATTGCATTCTCCAAGTTTTGCCCGTTATCGGAACTCAACATGCAATGTCTTTCTAACCTAACCTTACCAGAGCGGCGAAATCAAAACAATATAAATATAACAATTTCAATTTCTCATTTATACTTTCTTGTAGTAGTCAAGGTGTTTTCTGTAAACCAAGACTAATGGTAGCTTTTAGTATATTAAAATATGGACTATATTTAACATACAGTACCTACTTACACTGTTCATATTTTAAATTAAAGCAAATTTTGAACTGTTAAACAAATCTTGTTTCTCGTACCCACTTAATAATGTTCTTAATAAATAAATCATTATTTTGTTTTCATTTTTAAGTGTTATTCCCACACTAACGAAATTGAAAAAGACATTTACAAAACGTATAAAAATTTGAACGCAGCGAGATTTGAACCCGCGCCTCTTGAAAACCGTTTTCTAAATATTTCTAAATATGTCTTTATCATATGAATCATTTTTTTAAGAACAATTAGTTATACCTAAAGTACTATATTATGTTGGGATCTGTAGGATATTTGATTTCTAAAAATATTACGCAATATGAACATAATAATATTAAATCATATACTTATATAAGAAATCACTGAAAGTATTAAGAAAAGCAATCAAAGTGCCGAAGTCTTTAAGAGGAAAAACTACTAAATGAATTTGCGGACGAAGTCTAATAAAGATTAAAGGTATTTCATTATACGTAATCCGTCATATAATAGGCTTAGGTTGGTTGACATTTGTTGCAATTGGTATTTTTGGGGGAACGTATGATGTACATTGAAGAACGGTGGACCGAGAAAGCTGCCTTATGGTACACCAATTGAAATATCATTTCGTTGTAAGGGCTACTTTTCTGTAATTTTAATTCAGTACATTTCATTATTTATTGCCTTTCAAACATGCTAGTTGAGTGTAATTTTGTTACTAAATTACTTAATATTTATTAGTCAGTCAATGCGTTCTATAACTGACTAGCTAGATTGATGCTTTCTACAATTTGCATACTGTAAGACGTAAAATCTCCTCTTAGTCTTCCTATTGACTCGCCTAGAAACCTATATGCCAAATTAGAGTTTTTTATGCCCAGTAATGTCAGCTGTGCGTCGTCTGTAAGTTAATCAGTGAGTAACGGAACAGTTTTATAACGGAAATTTATAAGAATAACATAATGAAAATTATTTTAATTTATACGGGTGTACCTAAATAATACCTCTGGGTCAGATGTCAAGAAGGGATTGTTCCATCATTTGGCACTGCTTCTGTGTATTCCGCAAAAAAGCAAAAGGTTCGTAAAAAAACAACAAATATTAAACTCCCGACAATTATGGGCATAAAATCCAAAAAGCTAATTTAAAATATACTAATTAAAAACATAAAGCTAATTTAAAATATACGCCTCCTCCTCACTTTGTTTGGGCAAATACTAAATATCAGATCTAAAAAATATATGAACAATCATCAATAACATCCAATTAATATTCAGAGTTTTCAAAGAGTCAAAATACTGTGTTCCACATTATAGGAACTCGATATTTTCCTTACCAGAGCGGAGAAATGTAAATAATTTGAATATAATCATTCGACTGGGAATCGAACCCACAAACAATCGCGCCAGACACTGACCCACTGCCCTATGATGGCTTCTTTGTTTATAACAATGATTAAATTATAATTATACAGATTTGACACTCAGATGATTTCTAAAGCTACAAAATGCGGCATTCACTTATAAAAAAAGATTGCAAAAATCAATTTGCCTCAGATAAAGAACCACATGTCACACTTGACCATAAGGGCGCTATATTAATAACATTACTGCGGGTGCTACATTAATTGAAAGGGGCTTGGAGAGGGCCAAATGTTAAACTGTTTTTAATATTATCTCCATATCTACCCTCAATTTGTTAGTATTTGTTTGAAGAACAAAAATACATTTACTTTAATATATTATAATACTAGCAGACTCGCTCGCGGCTCCGCCTGCGTAAACTACATGACTAAACTATTTAATTTTTTCACCACCCCGCGTTTTCACTTAAATCACAAACTTTGTTTAATTTTTTTTATTTATGAGCTGATTGAAATGAAATTAACACTAAATGTTAAGGGAAGTTTACCACAATACAATATTTAAAATTGCACTTCAATCGAGTTCGCCATTTCTGAGATTAACGTGCACAAACAAACAGACAAACAGAAAATAAAACTAAAACTTATAGTTTTGGGTTCTATTACATTCATAAATTAGCCAATAATATATATTTTTTATATATATCTTTCATGTACAGACAGCGATCAGATACATTTTTATTATATGTATAGATGACGCAGTTGTAAAGTATTTGGCAGAACACGGGATAGAACGTTGAAGTGTGCTAGATAAAGCGAAGCGTTGAGTACTACCGCCTAACTATTTCCAAAATGGATAATAAACAAAAAAAGATCCTAAGTAAAATAAAATATCTAAAATCTTTGCATAAGCTTCTTCGCTTGTATAGCTAAGCTAAGTTCATAAATTTTGTCCGCAATTTATATTTGCCAGTATAGTAGTAACACGATCTATGTTATTTTTAAAGCGTCAATTACACACTTGTAGACGTGGCTGGATGAGAACGTATAGCTCAGTGGGCTAATGCTGCGACGTTCAAATTCTTTTACATGTTTATTTTTTTTTTAATAAGATTACAATCTTGTAGGCTACTATGTATATTTAGATATTTTATAATAGCTCTGGTATATAAATTTAAACATTAAGCCCAGATGCAAGAAAAATTAGAAATATGCAAGGATTAAGTGGATTCCATCTCATCTCAGTCCCCCATTGTCATAGAGCTTACAGATGTGACTTGGTGGCAGGTTTTTGATGGGGATCAAGAGATTTTCTACGATTGTAAATTAATTTTAGGGTATAATATTTGTTTTTTTTTTTTGTAATTTATTGTTTGCTTTGGATAGATTTTTTTAAGCTATGCTTTGCGCTATTTTAGGTACTAAAATAATTTAACTTAAATAAAGTGTGGTGTTGAGAAGTTTGCGTGTTGTATGAAGGAATCCATGCAACAAGTAAAATTTTGAATATCGAAATCAGATTATATCTGTACGTCCTCTCCTACATCATGTGAATAGGGTCGAGATGTTAGGGAAATTATAATAAAGGACAAACCAACATTGAACAATGTTTTGTATTGAATGAGAGTCTTCGCTTATTCATATTTAAAAATGAATGTGACTTTTAAAAAAAATAATAACTGAAAATTAAAATGAAAAATATATTTTAATACACTCTTAAAAATATGAGAGATCGGTATGAAACAAATATATTAATATGATAATTCCAAATATTGCAATGGTTACTGATTTGTTAGATTAATTGTTCCTCGTCGGCTCTTCTAATAAGGTTGCCGTCGGAAACAGAATGGTTGAATATAACTTCCTTATTTTTGTCTTAAGTAAAAAATCTTACATTAACAAATGGTGCATTATTTTGTAACAACAATTTTATTATTCACTTTGTTTCTTTCGGTTCGTACTTGTCGTTTTGTAGTAAAATATCTTATTCTGTTTTATTTAATGTATCAATTGCAAAGATACCCCCCACCCTGTATACTGTCGTTTTCTTAGGATAATTTAAAACAGTCAATTTATTTATCAAGGTAAATTTATCATTTTTTATTTCAAATATATTTATATATAAAAAGGTTGCTATTAGGTACGTTCAACATACAAACACATGATCTGTTGTAAGTAACTAAACTAGTTCAATTACTCTTGGGAAAAAATGGACCGATTAGTTTATATAGCGTCTAAAATTTGTGTTTCACTAAGAAAGAATTAAATAGAATTGTAGCCGTCGTAGCCAAGTAGAACTGACTCTACTTGTAAAGCAAATACTGTTGATACCAACTCGGGGTAATATTTATATTAAATTTTATATTAAAATTAACCGTTGAGTTCTACTAACCACGCAATGTCTCAATTTCGAGCGGAAAGTGGAGAAAGTAATCTGGACACTATGTTCTCTTGACTATCTCGCTGTGCAATAAAAAAGCATGCAACTGCGTTTTTAAGAAAAAATAAAGAACTGACTAACTGAAAAAAAGTATACCTATAATATGCAATAATTCTATTTCAATACAACTTCTCTTAAATACATACATGCATACGTAAATACATTTTTAAGAAACAAAAATTGAGCAATCATGACACACATTAAAACAAAGGCAAATCAGTAGCCTAATTTCAAGACCTACGAGTGTTATATCGCCAAATATTACTTTCTGGTTGTTGGTACAAGTGCTGATTCTTTCTGTACTCTAGACGGTCGTATACCTAGCTATGTAATATGCATAAGACGGTCGGCAAACATGTCGCAAGTGTGACCTGGATCATGGATGACTTTCTCTTATTTGACAATTAAATGTGTTTTTTGAGTATTAATGAACGATTGTGAAAATTATTAACACCTGAACTCAGCTTAAATTTTTTTTATAGCAGGGCAGGCCCTTAAGCGCTGAACTAAGTTTCAAAACACTCCGTTCTTCACTCAAATTTGAGACACTGTGGGTTGTGGCGGCTTACAATAACGGAGAAATAAAAAATATAATGGAAGCTTTATGTTCATTTTACGATTCAAAAGTGTTTGAAAAATTCTATTTAAATAAAGATATTGATTTTGAATTAATATCATAATCCTTTGAGAGGGAATAATGAATAAAAATCCATCGCGTTTACTGACAGGCACTGTCCCGCCAAGATGGCCTGAATGTATTATTTTTACTTGTCTAAACTTGTTAAAGATACAGTATGATAGCCCAATGGAGCCCTTTGTTTAAACCAACCAAACGAATATATAAACTCCTAAGATCTTTAGTTTTCGCAATATTTACACATTTTAAAATAAAACTATTTTTAACCAGATTAATCACGTATATTTTTGGTATTCGAAAATACCTTTTAAACGTAAAATACCTTTTTACGTTTCACTTCTTCAGAATATCTAAATTATTCTTATAAAATATAAATATTTTGCAACCACAATACTTAATAACCTCGTCCAAACTGTAAGATATAAACGTCAAATACCAGAAAAATAAATAATAATACTGAAGTATAAGATTGACTCTCTTACAATTAATTATTTAAAAATATAAGTCTCGTTGAAGCGTAAAATACGCGTTGCCTTAGCAACGTGAATGACACTTTATACAAATGTATCTAGTTAAACACATTAATCTACATATATAATAAAAATGTAACTGATCGCTGTCTGTACATAGAAGGTATATGAAAGCAAATATTAAAGGAGCAATCATCAATATCATAGAAATCAAAACAATGATTTTTAATGTTCTTTTCTAATTGTCTATTTATCTATTTGTCTGTCTGTTTGTGCGTTTCTGTCAAAACTACATTTAAATGGCTTAACCGATTTAAATGTAATTTTGACTATTGTGTCCTGGTAGACTTCCCTTAACACTTAGTGTTCATTTCATTTCAATCGGTTTATAAAGTTATAACCATTTAAATTATAATTTTAAGCAAAGTTTGTTATTTAAGTGAGAATGGGAGCGGCTGAAAAGCCGAAATATTAGTCGTGTAGTTTCAGTCGCAGGCCAAGTCGCGAGCGGTTCGCTAGTTATAAATATAATATTATTTTGCATTTAGTACTCACGAAAACGGAGTGTCTTGACTCTGCTTACATAGCTATACGAAAAAAAGCGTTGCCTTATTTTTTATTATAATTATGATGTGCCAATTGATTTAATTAGTAACAATGAGAATATTTTAAAACAGCTATTCTGTGTCACCAGTTAAATAGTTTTATTTTGAATAACATCTGTTTAAACAAACATAAATTTAGCCTCTTTACTCAAAATCAATTAACGGATGAATGAACTATAACCTAAAGTAAAGTAGAATGAACTTTCCTAAAGACAAGACGTATTATTTTTTTATTATACATTTAAATAAATTTCTTTTTTCAGGTTCACGCTTTTTCCCGCATAGATAACCTATTAGAGATTGATATAATATAATAGTAAGAAAAGAAAATAGATATAATAAAAATTGATACATTGCGTGTTGAATTGCGGAATTCAACGCCGCGCGCATATCACACCAGAGCGAAGAAATGAAAAAAATTTATCATTGCTCCGAGTGGGGACCGAATTCACAACCAATCGCTTTTGCACTCAGACGCTGTGCCACTGCGCTACAATAGCTTTAATTTTTAGAAATATTTTGCGTTTTATACTAACTAAAACAAAAAACTTAGTTACCTAAGCTTACCTTACCTTTGCCTGCCTGCTTATTCAAAAACATATTTAGAAAACGTATAAAAATTTGAACGCATCGGGATTCCTTTTGTTTTTTTTTACACATTCAAACAAATCAAACAGAATTCGATCACATAACCATGGAATCCAATCATTTACATAATTCAAATTTCTTTATTTTTTCTACTCTTTCTTAAAATACTTGTAACTAGTATTTATTAGTTTCACTATGTTTCTACGGTATTTAGACTTGCGGTGCAATTTGCATGGAAATTTCCGCACGTGTCCAAATTCAATGACAATACGATATTTTCACAATATTACCTTGTCACGATAGTCAAAATAGTGAGAAAGTAATTTAAAGTGTACCTCTCCTAATTTCTTTTTTAACCTTCTTTTATGCTGACTAGAAAACACAAAACGAAATAATATGTCCCTAGATTTTATTAGCCACAAATATCGAAAAAAATCAGAAAAACAAACTTACCTGTATATAAGTTTTCTTCTGACAGACCGTTTGAAAAAACCACTGCAACCGTTACAAGCGAGGATACCGTAGTGCTTGCCCGAACTTGTGTCTCCGCATACAACACAGACAAGCCCTTGATAGAATAAAATATATTAATTCCTATAACTAAATTCTCTTTTTTGTTAAATGTCTAAATCTAAGTATATTTTTAATTTAATGACGCTGACAGCTAATATAATGAAAATGATAAAAAGTAGATATTAATTTAAGTTATATAGGTATTTCACTATTTGCATATAAATTATTCATTAGAAGCGTCTATGATAATTTAATTGTCAAAAAGCAATTGAATATTGAACGTAATGTAAGTACCACAAAGTCTTTTGTACTATGAAAACCCAATTTAAAATAGATACATACGCTTCACGCTATTTTTCTGGCACTCTATTGTCAAGACACTCAGTTCTCCACTTTCCGTTTTATTAAATAAAAATAAATAATAAAGTTGATCAATTGACAAACAATCTTACCCAAATGATTAGTTTTCTTAGTGGGTGGGTCTGGTAGCCAGGGTCGTAAAGTAGGGGGTGCTAGCGCGGCCGCAACTAACGCTGCTGAAGTAGGCGGCGACCAGCGTAATGGAGATGTGTTGTCTTCTCCTGGAGAATTGCAAAAAGTTAAAAATAAGTATTAATATAAAACAATGCACATACGGGCAACAAAAGTGTTGGATTTGACACGATGGTTGTGGTTTCGATTCCCATGCGAGGAAATGTTTGTATTTAAGTTATAGTCATATCTCTAGTGTGGTCCGACAAAGCTCAGCATTGGATCTTAGAAATGGTCACAAAGTCAATTTTTAAGAAGTCATAAGCAACTTACTCTAATTTTCACAGTTACAAGCCTGTGTATTTGGTCAAATAATTACCGTTTTAAAGAATCAGTTATTAACACAAATATATTACAGTACATTGTCAATGAGTAAAAATCAATGAATGTGTTATTATAAATTTGCACGATAACTTCCCTGCAAGAGGCGTAAGAGGTAAGTAAGAGGCTATCATTTTCTACAATTATCTTTCTACAAAACATTTAATACAAATTCTAATTCAAAATGTTTGGCAAACGTTTTTAAATCGTTCAATGTATATAAAGCTAATTTAATGAACAAACATACAATTTTAATTTCAAAACAATTTCTATATTTGATTTAATTATTATTAATAATTAATAATAATTGAATTTAACTAAGATGCAATAGTCGCCACACTAGGGCATCGTCTGGGTGCAAACGTGTTTGATTGTAGATTCGATATCCACCTGGGGAATGAACTCACGACCAGTCGCGGAGCGAAGAAATTAATGTTGAAAATATTTCTATTTTTCCGCTCTGCTATCTAGACAAAGCGCGGCGTTGAGTTCCGCCATTCAACACGCAATATCTCAAACTCGGGAAAAAATTAAGAACGGAGAAAACACTAGGTTCTCTCTGATTACCATACAAATGGGGGAAAGCGTCAGAACCGTATAATTTTATTTTATTTTTATTCTTTAAAATATATATTATAAGCTTCATCTTTACTTCTTTTACTTCTTAATAATGTTTTTAATCAAAAGTAAACCGCATTGAGAATTTGAATTCACAATTATTGATCATAGAATATAAATTACACCATGCCAATGTCCCAGCTTACTATAAATATGTAAATGTTAAAAATTATGCAAATCAAACTAATATTTTTGCACCACTTAACTATCCCTAGAGTAATATCGATAAAC
Organism: Podotricha telesiphe; assembly: GCA_038994665.1. Classification (NCBI taxonomy): domain Eukaryota; kingdom Metazoa; phylum Arthropoda; class Insecta; order Lepidoptera; family Nymphalidae; genus Podotricha; species Podotricha telesiphe. Next base: position 401,869 of record JAOYRR010000375.1, on the reverse strand, counting down.
ATTTAATATCAATAATGGTAATAGAAATACTGTAGAACCCTTTCTCCATAATAGCGTTTTTACTACCAAAGTAGGGGACCCCAGCCACGCTATCTAGATATATGACAATAGAGCTGTTATAAACGCATTCGAGTACAAATGAAGGTCAAGCAAGAATGGTTGCGTGAATCAATTAAGAGATTGCTACCGGATAGTCATGTAAGGCGATTTGCACTGGTTTTATGTTTGATTTAGTGAAATTTTGGATGGATGGATATATGTATGAGATGGAACTAGAAACAAGAAAATTTTAATATTTATAAAGTGTACTGGCACTTAGGTAAAAAAAATTTACAAAGTGTTTTGCTGCTAAGCCTCAAGCTAAGTTCTTGGACTGTGTCACTTAAAAAAATGTTTTTAGAAACCAGTTAGTTTAGTATAAAAATATAGTATTTCATTAAATTTAGTAAATTCCTGTATTATATGTATCTGAGTAATTAGTTATTTTGTGATGGTCAGGAATCTTCTCGATTTTGTGGGGGAAGTACTAGGTTCGTAGCTCTTCTATATCTATATAATTAATATAATAATACCTTCGAAGAGTCTTTAAATGTAAATCCAATAATAATTGGATTCATTCACACATTTACCAACTGCCATAAACTGCGTAACTGAAAGAGTTTCACGACAAAGAGAAACTAGTGTCAAGACACTCCGTTCTCCAAAGTCCACTAAAATGCGAGTCATTGCGTGTTGGTTGGCGGACAAAGAGAAAGAAAAGATTAAAATCTTATTTCAAACTAAAACTACAAAAACTTATATCTACCATATATTTTGTACTATAAAATGACAAAATAGAAAAGAAATACTAACAATTGGTGAACAATGAAGTCCCTAATACAAATGTGAGGCTGATGTTACTGTACTTATTAAATTATCGTATTGTGTGTGGGCTTGATGTCTAATAGAACTGCCAATTTATTTATTTATTAATTAAGTTGTTATTTTGGTTAGATTGTCATTGCCTTTATCTTAAGGTATATACCGATAAAATTGTAAATTCAGTTTTTAACTTGTAATATCACCTCTTGTATGAGGAACTGGTAATATAAAAATATACTGGTAAAATAAAAATATACATTCGTATCTTTTCTATTTAAGCTCACCTCTTTTCTAACTATGGCCTTAACAGAAATAAACACTAGTCTTCTTCAATTACAGATGATATAATCATTCTCTAATAACACACATCTATACGGAATAGAGATAAAACAAAACAAATATTCGACTAAGAAATTCAGCTTCCACGCTTACATCAAATATTGTTCAAAAACATTAATGCATTTAGCATTAGATTATGGCGCAGTGGGATTTCATGTGTGTTATTTATGGGTTCGATTTCCACTCTGGGGAATGATTTTGTTGAAATTATGTCCATTTCTCCGCTCTGGTGATACAAAGAGCGGCGTTGAGTATCTCAACTCAACACACAATGTCTCAAATTCGGACGGAAAGTGGAGAATGGAGTTTCTTGAGACTAGGTTCTCTCTGCCTATCCTGTTTTGGAAAAAAACAAAACAATATTTAAAAGATAATAGGTTGGTAGGATAAAATGTACCTACCTATTTTTTTTTCTCTCTAAGTAATAAAGTTTGCAAGTCTACAAAAATGTGACTCTATTATCGCACCCCTTATGGGTAAATAAACCAACACAATAAACTCTACACTGATTGCCGAAAGGCAATTATGCTTAACTGCCGACGGAATAATTCGATTTAGTATCAAAGGGCTACTACGAATTTGCTTTTACCTATTTTAAAAAAGCTTTCTATTCAACATGTTATATATTTTTTTAAAATACATTTTGTGTAAACTAAAAATCAAACTAATTTAATACTATATAGATCTTCCTATAGTTTTCTATATATTTATGAATATCAGACGAATGAATATTAGTAAAATAACGTCAAATTGTATTAAACCTAATAAAACTCCCCATTCATACAAAATTCTATATTATACTTTTGTTGAATATCTGACAAAAATTAAATTATTTTGTTTGTATACAGGCAATTATGCCTCTTAAAAGGAATAGGTACAATTAGTAGTAGTACAATTAGTATTAGTAGTAGTAGGATACAATTATGTAAGATTAGGTATTTTGGTGTAAATATCGCTATAACTTTCATAAGCCTATTCCGAGGTGACAAGGAAACGCTTAGAAGCTACACAAAAATGCAGTGAACCTTAATTGCAGTTAACCTTATTTTAGAACAGTGTGTCTACAAATATATAAATAAATATCCACCTATCGCAGAAATAGCAGATAACACATAGAGATAAAAAAATGAACTTTTATTTAAAAAAAAAAAGAATAAATACTTAATTTAGATACGTATAATATTAAATAGTTCTCTCAAAACATTAGGTAGACATAATGTAAAATATTAGAAAAAGACACTTCCGTATAGAAAAATTGTTTTAATTCTCGTAGATTTTTAAATAATTGAAAGAAACTTCATTTTAACATCCATTTAAATTGTCACAGTTTTAAATGTAATAATAGAACTAAAAAATATCTGTAATGAAAGGAAGGTATGCTATAAATCAATACAAATTACAAGCCGCTCGCCGAGCTCAGGTGTATGGCGGTTGCGGTAATGGCTCCCTGATACGAGATTGTATCAGAAATCATTGTTTATAAGTAAATTATGTTAAGAAAAATATAGCGTAAGAAACTAGATTGCATCGTGGCGCTGCGGGACAGACAGTGGGTTTAAATCCCACTCAATTTTATAAAAAAGTAAACTTTGTCTAGACGGACCAATAAAATCAATACTTTTAAGCTAAACATTTCCTTGAATAGAAATTTAACCATCAACCAACCATAAAATACAACCATCAAGTAGTTGCAAAATCATCACATAGAGAAAAAAAACAAGAGTTATTTTTACATATAGAATCGTCTATGCGTGGCGTTGAGTTCCGCCGCGCAACACGCGGTGTCTCAGATTCGGGCTTAAAGTGAGAAACGGAATGTTTTGATACTAAGTACTCCCTGCTTAACCTACAGTTACGTAAAGTTGAAGTTGAAATTGTATATCCATAATTCTTAATATTATAAATGCGAAAGTAACTCTGTCTCTGTGTCTGACGTCATCATGCCTAAACCGGTGAACTGATTGTGATGAAGTTTTATAAAGAGATATTTGAGGGTCTAGGAATGAACGGGCTAATACGCTACTATTATCTCTCATTTTTTTAGTTTTTTAGGAATTTCATTGTTTTACGAAAAGGCAAAACATCTATACTTCACGCGAGCGAAGCCGCAAGCGGGTCACTTGTATCTTTATATTTTATAAGATAGATATGTAGGTACTATTACAGAGGTACAGATATCACATATAAAACATAAAATTGTGACTGAATGGCGGATATAAAGAAGGCTATATAAACGAGGAGGGACATAAAAGAAAATTGTATGAGACAAATAAAAAGAGCAGTTTGGGAAATTGGAAGTCGCGGGCGAAGTGAATCCCGGGTATCAAGATAAATCAATGTTTGTTCAGAGTATGGCACTTACGGAACTGGGCTGAGTGGAGAGGAATTTTCTCGATAGACTTTTAAAATTATTATATTTTGTTTCAACGATTTTGTCGTATATAAGTACGTACGAGTATATGGATGAAACTGTTGTCAGTTCAAATATATTAAGTTACATTTATGGGAAGCGATAACTTACATTATCTAACGCGCAACATCTCATTTTGTTGTTATACAAAGCACAACAAGTACGTAAAGCATAAGAAACTATAAAATGAAAAATAAATAAACTATGCAATATTTTACAAATAATATGCCTAAATATAATATAATATTGAATAGTTTCTTTTTTACAGTACTATTGCGCACTTAAGAAATTGAAAAACATATTTAGAGAAAGTATAAAAAGTCTACTGACAGTCCACTCTAAGGATTACTGAAACCAAACAGAAGGCGGAAACTTTGTCGCTTGCCGTTTTATTCGGTTTTCTTTTGACGCGAAGCTCTTGAGCCGCCCTGATTAATTCGCTTCTTCCCTTCCTTGAATGTTCAATTCAAAGAATTCTTTTAGACGCCTCCCGACAAGACTTAAAACATTTTTTTTTAATTTAAATCAAATGATAATTTTTTTATTTGTTATTATTCACAAAGTTTATAGATCATCTACCCTGCTCTAAACATACACAATACTAAGTAGGTACAATAGGCATTATATGAATTAAGGTGTTATATTAAAAAACACGTTTAAAGGTATTTTCTTGATCCTGGTGGTTCTGACATCAGATTAATGCTATATAATATTATATCAGGACACGTGTGCAGTCTTACATTGATAGATAGATATACAAGTGAAGCTAATAAAAACAGGTTAAAAAGAACTTTATTAAAGGGTTCTAAAAACACAATATACCTAGACTGCTATTTTGTACTTGTTTAATTAATAGCTACAGTGTTAAAATATTTATACTAATAAAATATTTTGGATTTTAAATTACGTCTTTTAATTTTATTTAAGCACAAGCGACCCGCTCGGCTCCGCCTGTGTAAACTATATGACTAAACTATTTCGTTTATTCGACCGCCCACGTTCTCACTTAAATCACAGGCTTTGCATAAAATTATAATTTAAATGGTTCTAACTTTACGCACCGATAGAAATGAAATAAACACAAAATTTTAAGGGAAGTCCACCAAAACACAATAGTCAAAACTGCATTTAAATCGGTTCAGCCGCTTCTGAAATTAGCGTGCACAAGCAAACCGACAAACAAATAAGCAGACAAACAGAAAAGAATATTAATAGTCATTGTTTTGGTTTCTATTATGTATAAATGCCCCTAATAATATCTTTTTCTTTTTTCATATATCTTTCAAGTACAGACAGCGATAACTTACAATTTTATTATGTGTACCTATATAGAAGATAAGAAAAATCTATCTCTTTATTATTTGTATTTTTATTTCTCTACAACCTGTTAAAAATAAAACAATTATATATCAAGAAATATGAGCTTCCTAATTAAAATTGATACTAATAATATCTATAGATATTTCACAATACATATATATCAAGCTAAATACTTGATATACCGATGCGAGACCAATAAATACGTATGTGTACTTTAAAATATTCTTTTCATTTGCAAATATATATTTTTTCATTTATAAGGCATAATATAATTGAACATACATTTAATATACTTAGAGCTGGATCTACATATGGGTTTGTTTATGTTGCAGCACAGGGTCTCGTAGGTTCTCGAAGGCCCCAGCATTAGATAAAATAATTAATTAAAAATATATATTGGAAAATGTCCTATTATAGTCTTGGTAAAATATTTTCTTGGCAAAAAGGTATTAAATTAAGAAAACGAAATCCTCTTACTTAGTCTTACATAGGACATTCATTGTTGTTTAGACATTGACAACATCCTGTACAACATTTGTACTGAAAACAGATTATTATAAATGGCAGTCATTTGACTAATTATGCAAGCCTCCAAAATAGCCATTACTCCAAAGGTCAGCAGAATTTGCAGTCCATCCCTGATTATACCAAAACAAGATAACAATATCTCAAAGACCAACTTGCAAGTAGATACATCGTTATTCAAAACGCAATAGCATTATTTGTAAATGAAATTGAAATCCCACCTATTTTGTATTCAAATCCCGCGCTGACCGGGTAAAGTGGCAAATCATGGAGCGGGCTGAAAATCAGTCAAATAGACCCCGAGATACCGACGCGCGTGTACTGAATCACAATCACGTATTATAATGTGTGATCATGAGTAGATTTATTTTGTTTTATTAAAAAAAAATATGTATGTATTTTGTTATCAAATATTTGATTTTTGTTTAAAAAACCATCTTTGAGCTTTGTTCTGTATAGCATGGTAAACAGAAGAGAAGATAGTGTCAAGACACTCAGTTTTCTTTCATCCGACCGAGTTAGATGTTCCGTGTTGTCGAATAGCGGAACTCAACGCTGCCTTTTGTCTTATGAGAGCGAAGAAAAGAAATATATGTATAATTCCTTCGATTGAATACATTATTATTATAATATTAGTATATTATTAGTTTATTTGAAGATATTTACATTTTTAAAGCTTTTTAAAATTCTTTTAAAAAAAAATAATATAAATACTATAAATAATAATAATAAATAATATAAATACGTACAATAATAATCTCTAATATAACAAAACGAGCTAATAAAAACATATTAGTTAGTAAATACTTTAATTACTTGCTATCAGTTTCATTCTTCATTGCTCTGTCATTAAATCCGGGGACGTACGCAAATTTAAAAAAAATCTATTAATAAGAAGTGGATTAAACCGTCATAAGATTTACTTACATTGATATAACATACAGTTGAAGTTCATAAAAGTGTGTAAGTTATTTAAATTTAATATTGAAAGATGAGTAGATAGTCATATTTATATTAATATTTCAATACAAAAAGTTTTCAGTATGTCCTAATAAGCGTTTCTAATGGACATAAATAAGTATTTCCAAAAGCTACATTTACTTATTCAATTTTTATTTAAAAAAAATAAGCCTAGTTTTCAAAATTGTTTTGTCTTTTAATACGTATATAGCTTAAGTAGTAAGGAATGAATTATTAATTAGAAAATATTGAAGGTAATAAGGAGGTACAGAAAAACGATATTTATAAACAGGAGGTCAAATGCTCATGCTGATGCCAAATCTAATAAAACTATCGCATATTAGTGAAAACACTGAAAACGTAAACAGTATATAGTACGTACTTTAAATTTCTAGAAAAAAATATTATAACGCATTTAAGACTTCCATCGCGTAGTGAAATAATAAGAAAAATCTAAATAAGTATATTGTCATATTTAAAAATTCGTCTTTTAACTTGTTCGTTTAACCAAATTGTACCTACATTTAATATACTGGTGGCTATTTTGTTAATGACGGAATGGTGGTATTAAGAACGCTATAAAAATATCTTGCCTTGTTCCTGCGGAGCTTTAAAGCGTGGGGTTTGAAATAACTACGAATTCAAACTTTGAAATAAATATAATTTAAGTCAAATATTAACTTATAGATAATTTTTTTTTATGTAAGTAATTATAATTTTCAGAAAATGGTTTTTCATATTTATCAATAAGTACCTGCATGTACCTAATATATACTTATCAGAAGTTTATTTGTATATTTTGCTACATATAAATTAAATATAAATTTTACAACAGAATTTAGTAAATTGCCATAGGTATATTAATATTAAGTACACATTTTCCTCTACTACCTGTCATTCTTTCCTCTTGATGTTCCCGTGTTAATTGCAAGGGTGTTTGTGCCACTTCCATTTCTCTTCACAGTCAGAAGTGGAGAATACTTATTTTTACACTTAATCACTTTAATGTACTTTACATGAGAAAATATTTTTTTTTCATACAACTTAATAAACAATCATTATAAAAAAAATTATACAAGCCATACATAAATTAAATTTTCTTTTCAAAGCTAGGTATATACAGTAATTTTTAAAGTTAAGAAATTACAAAAGGAATAATAATTCTAAATTTGACACACTGTAATGACACGAACGCGGGAAAATATCTATGGCTGTCACTTTTGACGTTTATTTTTTTCGGTTTGCGGCTAGCGCGTTGCTAGTGTGGCTGCGGCCGGAGCACTTTTGACTCGATCACGGCGTGGCATCGAAGGCGGGGCGAGACCCCGCCCCATTGCTTTTGATGTCTCCCTTTAGGGGGAGACTTCGATTTTGGGTCAGCTGTTAAGCGTCCGTTTTAAGCTTTAATTTGTGGCATTACGGCGCTGCGTCAGCCAGCCATTTAGAATAATGATGCTGCGCACGAAATTAAATGGCTATACGGTTGCTTTTTTATATTTTATGTAGAGTTTTTCTTTGTTTTGTTTGTAATAATTTTTTATTTAGAAAATGTTTTGTGTTGGCTAAATGTGTATTGTAACGCTGAAATTAAGAAAAATATTTTCTTGGTAGTTCTTTGTATCGAATGATTTTTATCTATACTGAACCTGTAAATAAAGTTGTTACACATTAGTTAAAATAAAAATAAATTATACGTTTATAAGATATTATTTAGATTTATAAAATATTTATTTATTATACCAAATAAAAAAAAACCTTAATTACCTAAATAAATAAATTGAAATATAATTGAAACATTTATTACTTGTAGATAAGTATGTAGGTATAATATATTACAATATGCAATTTCTTATTTTGTATAAAATTTTATATCTGATATCCCTCCAATGACAACAAGGAACATTTGCGAAGGCGTGGCACTCGCGAATCACGCCGTCAGAGAGGAAAAGTCAACAGATTTCCCGTGTCCCATCTACCAATCATGTTTTTATGTGCGTAATGACATTTACGGAATAGGCATATATGATACCTAAAATTTTGAAAAGGCTGTAGATTATTATTTGTTTCATAATATTTCAATAACTGATGGAAATGTAAGGATGTGTAACTAGTTACACATCCTGTAACTTGCGACTCAAATGGGTTAATATTGTAGAAAAAAGATAAAAACTTACAGTCGATCAAAATTTTCCAAAAAAAATGTATTAAGAATTGAAATACTTATTCTTTATAATATTTTTGATAACTATTCTTTCACACAAACACCTGCTATAATTTCAGAGTAGGTAAGTAACTACAACAAAAAAAACATAAGCAGTTTACCCTTTTAACAAAATAGACAAGAATAAAACTGGAAAAATCCCTTTCAATCCTCAAAGGAACTCCAAAAACTACCCACAAGTCAATTGCCAAACGCTTCGGACCCCCTACCCCCTACCCCTTACCACCCTTTGCCCCCCAATTACATCTCACCCCTTAACCGCGGTCTTCAGTGACAGTTCAATAAAGCACGGCGACCAATCGCGGCAAACGTCGCCTAGTATAAGCCAATAGGATTAACGCTGTTCCCATCTCGTTTTTAGTTATAATATTTTATATCTCTTCGTCCCTTTCGCTCTCACAGTCTGTGAATTCTTGATTCGATTGCGATTGATTTCTTTATTCGAATTTCCTTTTGTTTTGCATTCCGCTAAGTTTCAGTTATTATCTGTGGATTAGGTTCTTTATCGTATGCTTGGTAAATGTAAGCTTTTGTTAAGATTGAGAGGTTTTAAAATATTTTTATATTATAATAACAGCTATCCTTATAATTTTCGTTTTTACATAAGGAAAGTTTAACAAGTTCGTTAATTAAATATATTGTTTAAATCAAATACAGTTAATTATGTTACATACAAAGTATTAAAATTTCGTATGTATCTATATTTAAATAATCGTATACTTTAGTTGCAAGAGTATTTTTTATGATAGGTAGATATTTTATAGATTTTTTTTATTTTCCTTAACTTAGGCTTGTAGATATTGTTATATACTTCAAAAGGTAGGTCACGTACCTAAAAAAAATTTTAATGAAAATAACGTGTTATTAATTTAGATACAAAATACTTTGGATATAATTTTATAACCATGCTTAGTCAGTATCTATCGTTAACAATGTAAAAAAACAATTAATACATGTCCATAAATTTTTTACGTAGTGTCTTGGTTCACAAAGTTCACACAAGGTTCTCTAGGGACTACCCTGTTATGCGGTATACTATATATGTAGCTGCTATACATTTATTCAGTAACATTGTAGTTTAATGTTTCTAAAATAATGTATAGTTGTTATGTAGGTAATTTTTAGGTACCTGCATAGTTGTTTTAGTAGGTTAAATGAATACCTATATATTTTTTACTTAAGCAATATATTTACTTAAATTAAATTAAAAACTGTCACGAGACTGTTTGAAACAATTTTTTTTATTTTTACATCTTCCACAGTTTGTAAGATTGTTTAGTTTTAAAGGTGCAAAGATGCGGAAGACAATATTATCATTTGTGTAATCAGCTGCTACATGCAGGATATTACCCCTACATTGTAGAGGGTGTCATATATGGCACCACCTATATTATTGTATACAGCTATCGCAGTAGGGAGCAGCACAGACTTCACGTTACAATGAATTATATTTAATTTTACTCTTTAGGTCAGCTATTTGGACCACCACACGGGCCGCAATTTCGCGAAGGCTTTGGCTATCTTAGAAGTGATGTCCTCTTCTGCTCCTCCAGTCTCTGAACCGATGCTACCATGGTAAGATCCGCTGAGCAGGCACAGGTCATCAGCGTAGTATAGGCCGTCAAAAATGTCGGCTGACCCCCAGTTTATACCGCGACGCTTGTTGCCGTTTGTTCATTGCATGATGCCACCCAGAACGATGGAAAACAGCAGACAGCCCTGCCTGACTATCGCTTGAAAAACGATGTCTTCTGAAATATGGCCCTCGTGCTTCAACTTACAAGTAGTACCTCAGTTCCTGTAGACGGAAATAAGAATATCTCTGATGTTTGGCGAAATATCAATCTCATCGAGGTGGGGCCTCTCGGGGAGATTCTGGACCATCGGTGTCGAAAGCTTTTTCGAAATCAACGAAATTAGATATACCTACGGCTGGGGCCCAACTGTTCTCTCCTGAGTAGTGGTGTAACTGCTCTTGACAGCCTGTGAAGTAGAACCTCATCAAAGTGTTCACGCCATAGTTTGAGTTGTGCCACAGATGTCGTGTTCAGTCTTCCTTGTTTGTCTCGTAAAGGCTTTTTCCTGAAAACACGCGTCCCAGCCGAATTCTGGATATTTTATATATATCTCTCTTTGATCGCCAGTACCGGCATTATGTTGTGCACTATAAGTCACATGGTCAGCCCATTGTCTTTTCTAGCACTACGATAGATCCGTTTTCGCAAATGTTGAATCGAAGTTATTATATAGCTGCTATTCTCCAGGATTTTAAGCGCCTTACGACCCCCAAAGAGATTCCAAGTTGACTGCGTCCATTCATCGCGCTTCTTCGTTTGTTAGATAATTTTGACCCGATTCCACTTTGAGCCTATTGCTCGCAACTCTACAGCAAACTTTGTGGCAGAGTAAGAAGCATCTAGTATGTGCCTGTTATACCTTCGTCCCACCCTGCACTAGTCCAGTGATTATCGGGCATTTGCCACTTTGAGGCGTAGTTATGCGACCATCAGCATGAGGTCAGTGTCGATATCGGTACCACGCCTATTCCGGACATCCAACAGTAATGTTCCGGTCCAGGTATATTTGTGTATATCTTTGTGCCAGAAAAGGGAACCAGTAATAGCCACTCTGGCAGAGTTCAAGGAACCGCCCACTGTTATACACCGTTGTTTATACATCTAAAAGATATATATATTGGGTATAAATATCTAAAGATAACAACAGGACGACTTTACAATATTATTTCTACCTATCTCATATAATACTGGTTATGCATGAAAATAAAAATAATATGAACACGAATAAGTTTAAAATAATATAATAAAACGTTGACATATATTCGATTAGACCTAATTGTATAATAAAATGTTGCGAAGTCGACATTATTACAATTTGGCAGTAACATTAAATAGAGACGTCACTGACAATTATTTTAATCTCGGCCCAGTGGATACAAATTGGATAATGGCCGCCGCAGGGCGCCGTCCCGCGGAGATGTCAGAACCAGGTGACATTTGTACTGTCATGCCGGGATCTGACAGTGAATTTGGCGGGAATAGTTATCTTTTCTTGAAACTAGCTATATGTCCTTACTTTACTTGGTTACAAATAGTCTGAAAAATTTGACAAGTAATTTTTCCACAGTTGTCATTTGTCAACAATTGTACGTCAAAGGGTGGCCTAAATATTAAACATTTTGCACAAAATGGCGCCTTTTTTTGTAAAATAAATAGTTCCTGAATGTCGGCCATTAAAAGTTATCGTGAAGTAAGAAAACGATATGTAGTGATACGTTACTCTGGTATGCACGTATATGCATATATGCTTCTATAGTAGAAAAAAAATATCATGAAGACAAAAAACGACGAACGAAAAACGGGAACGAACCCACAACCATCTTGGGACTCTGTTCTACTGCGTCGCCACGGCAACTACCAGAATAACTGCTTATCCAATTTCTATTCATACGTAGTTAATAATTACCTATAGATACACAGATAGGCTGACTAATGAAAGCGAACAGAAGCACAAAACAATGACGATTTAGAGCTAAAGCAATAAATTAATAGCAATTCAGTGAACAGGGACTGTGTGTTAGTCACAATAACATATACCTAGCGCAGATGTAGTAGGTACTAGATACAATCATATTTACTCACTGAACAATCGTTACATAGCCAAAGCGTAGCACTGATCCAATTTCCCGCGTTTCAAACGTACAAAGGGATGGACAGTGGCGATGTGATTACATACAGACTATGCACTCGATTAATGCTTCGCTATTTTGTATTATTAGCGATTCTGTCTATACCCTACCCTCAATTAGCCTAATAGATTGATTATCAAGTGTAGCTATTTACAGTGGCGTAGCGTGGACTGATAGAGATGTGGACGAAGTCGCATTGACGCACCTTTTCTTTTGTCGCCAAGACCTATACAATAAATGTATCTTCCAAACATGCTTTGAAAAATAAACCCAGTCATAAAATGTTGTCGTGTGTACGTGGCAATAAAAATGAGATGTCAGCTAAGTAAGAGCGAAAAAATATGTTACGTACACGTCTCAAACTTAGTAGCGTTGCCATTTTGTGAAGAGTATGGCTAATATATTTTAGGTTTTTATTACAAGGATGTTAGTCTGGTGGCATCGCATTTGAAGAGGCCTCGCGAGGCCCCTTTAAGTGCCAGGTCGTGGGTGAGGGCCCACTTCGCCCACGCCTGGCTACGCCACTGCCTATTTAGTTAGTTTAACGCATTTCGAATATATTGTCAAAGCAAACAGACAAAATCAATTACAGAAAACAAAAATATTGTACAGGGATCGAATATGGGACTTTATCGATGCAGACTGAGTTAGCCTTATGTGTAGCCTTAAGAGATTCAGCGTGCCCATGGCGTTGCAGAGAGAGGCTCGCAACAATGGCTGTAATCTTCGACCTAAGTATACTAGTATGGCGCCTCTTTCAAGTGTAATTATTTTATGTTATTCTGAGGATATGAACTCATCTATCATTAGCTACTAGGCAACCATGGTGTAATTAGATATTTAATAAAGGAATGAAATGTTTTTTTTTCTATTTTAATAAATATTATAATGCCAAATATCAATAAATATCTCAAGTTCTACAAAAGGTTATTTATTTTTACTCCATCATCCACCATTTTCCGCCCGAAATCAAGACATTTCGTGTTGAATAGCGAAACTAAACGCCGCGTTTTGTCTTAGGTACCTGAGTGGAAGAATGAAAATATTTGAAATATATAATCGGACGCTGTCCCGTTACGCCACGATGACCTGGATAAGTTCACTGAGCGGCATAATATAAAATCCAGGATTTTTTTTATTTTTATCAAACTTTAAACAAATATCAGGCATTGTGTTTGGATAGAAATTGTGAAAAATCATAGCTTAAATCTAGGCAGCACAGAAACCGATGTTGGCGAACAGTTAGACGAAAAGGGAGATGCCTGACGGCTACAACATAGAAAAATATTTCAATTTTCATATACCAACGCCCTCTCTTAAAAGTTTTTAAATCATATTATCATTTTGATGTCATCATATTTTAAACAAACTAAAGCCATACTTAACTGAACTAGTTAAGCAATATTTGTGAAGATGGCAGCACTGTCATACTATGTTGCCTGTAATTTACATACATTTTGTAGATTAAAACTTAAAGCTTTAATATATATAATTGTCTAAATATAAAAATATAATTACTCCATTTACGTTAAGTTTTATATTTTTTTAAAAGAAAATTTTTGACAGAGGTCATTGAATTGATAACACTTTGCATATAATCATTTATTATTTTTCTTTTTGGCTTAGATACAAAAATATATTATAAGTAGTTTACTTAAAATGTATCGATTGTTATATTTTATTTCATAGCATAGTCTGACTTAAAAATATTTTCTGTCAACACTTATTTTATCTTTTGCTTTTTAATTATATTATCTTTTGCCTTAAAAAAGTTTGTGCACAATATATGAAAAATAAATGAAATTGGCGGGAAATAGTATAATATTTTTTGTGAACAATTATAATGCATACTAATTATTTTAAAGTAAGTTTATATTTAAGTAATTATGTTTATGTTTTCTACTATCGCTATCGCGTAATAAATCCATAATGCGGTTGTTTGTTTTGCGGGACAGCAACACCGTTGCAACTTATAGCTATACAAAAATTTATACACATGTAGGTCAAAGGAAAAATGGCTTAGTACTCCGAGCTCTTATTTACTGTGGTAAAAAATATAATTTTGAAGGTTAAATGGCCTTTAGTGATTTATGCCACATAAGTAACGCGTTCAAAGCTGTAGAAAATGAAGTTGATCAAGTAAGTACAACAAGTACGTGCTTTTTCTCACGGGTGTTGTAAATGTCCAACTGGAGCTGTCAATCTGACCCATAATCGGTGAAAAATTTATAAATATTTGTTGTATTCATGAATTATGATAGAAACGAAAATATATTAAATTGTGTTTATGTTAAAAGCTTTTTAACTACCTATGCGTCTATTTGGTTGATATATCTACATATTTTTCGAGGTGAACGGTGACATACGAATACTGCATACAATATTTTTAGAATTATGTAGCTTGCACGTTGCGAGGACGCAATAAAAGGTATAGTTGAGAATCGTGGGCGCTGTGATTGTGATCTAGAATGTGAAATTTATAGAATAAGCGATTGTTCTCAGTAATATGGCTATTAGATCTATATACGTACTGCGCGTTGTAGACTTTCTCTATCAATTTTATTAACTACGACGTCCTTCATAGCGAAGTCAACAACAACAATAGACTTAACTAAACAGATATTGCATCATTTTGAACTTATTAACTCCCCATATTTTTTATATCTAACAAACTGAAAACCTTTTTTACACTCTATTTTGCAATTTTAGCCCTAATTCAAAATATGACTTACTGATTAGCTAAATCTAACATCCCGTTTTGCCAGTCCAAAGAACATTAGTTTAATATAATCATATTTGCAAGTGGATATCCAGTATCAACCATTTATACTCACACTGTCCTAACATCATGTCAACATTTCTGTTTACAATGAAAAATGATTGAATTGATAAAACAGGTCATATCTTGATACAGTTATAGTTGACTGGAAATTAATTTGGAGAACAGTGTTTATCAATGAAATTGAATGTAGTATTGTGATAAAGCATATATTAAGTATATACAAATATATGTGTCTATATATTTGATTGATAATGCATATTATTAGATTACTATAGTTTGTGACTTTTGGTTAATTTTAATAGTGTTTGGTTTTATTTTGTACTTTAACAATTTTTATGTTAGACCATGAGTAACTTTTTACAGAGTAGACTAATTTTGATAATTCTTTTTTAATTAATAGGGTGTGATCCTAAGTTGGTGCCATTATATTTTTAAACGAAAATTCTAACCCTAAGGGTAGACAAATAGAGGATTGGTTCACTTACTGATTTCACAGAATTATTGCCCATTTCATTTTTTTTAAAGAAACAGTAAAATAACTGAAATACAAATGTGCCTTGCTCAGCTTGGCTGAGATACAACTTTACATAATAATGAATATAGGCTGATGCAATAAAGATATATATGACTCTACTGCATTGTTAAACATTTTCTGTATAATATTAAACAATTTAAATATTTTTGTGTACTACACTTAGTGAGTGCTACATGAATAATCAATATAGTATTGAAGAAACTTAAACATTTTAATCTAATTTAAATAATGATATGAAATCTATTTACATAAATACACAATGTTATAATAAAATTCTGTAGTTTTGTGTTAATACTTCTTATGCCATATAAGTTATAAGTTTGTTATATTCATTACTTTCTTTTACTTTATTATATTAAAAGGTAGATTAGATATTATTCTAAAAATATGTAGTTTTACAAATTTCCTTGCTTAGCAGGATCGAGAACCCAGTGTAAGACATTCCAGTCTTTTCAAAGTGTGCATGATGGCGGAAATGGCGGAAATCAACTCTGCACTCTGTTTATCAGAGCAGAAAATTGAAAATATTTTAGATGTAATCATTTTCCTGAGTGGTTGTCGAAACTCACAAGCATCATGTTTATACATAGACACTCCCACTGCGTCTATATTTACTTATTTTCTCATTGTTTTTAATCTCTGAAAAAAACTTATTTAATAAAAATAATATCATGTAGACTACCTCTTTTTGAATTTTACATCATCAATTCTCTTTATTTTACAACCAGTACTATCTCATAGTTATAATATCTTGTTAATATCAATTTTACTCCACATATGTGTATAAATAAATTAGAACTCATTGATTTCTATAAAAATGTTATAATTCTATTTTACTATATAATTATGTATATAGAATTTTGTGAATTTTAATTAAATCACCTTATTTGCTTTTACTTAATTAAGAACATGCATACATTTGAGCCAAATTGAGCTTACTACATTTGAAAAATTTTTAAAACTTCTTTATAACAAACCTTATATGTTATAGTAATATACCAAATGTGAATAGGTTGATAAATTAAATAGCATAAACAATATTTTTAATATTTATACTAGGCATTAGTATTGTTTTATTTTTAGGATAAATAAATCACATCACACAATCAAAGATTTAAATAATATAAAACAATATTCACAAATAAAAAAAAAAAAATTAAAATGCCTGGCCCAAAATGTATTCATTTATCAACTTATTTAGGCTACTCATAGGCATAAAATGTATGTCACTTTCAGTACTTTAAAAAATGGCGATTTAATTTTTGTAAACATATACTAAAAAAAATGCAGACAGACTTTAAAATTGGCATTTCTAATAAAACCCATATTGTTTCAGTCGGAACGTATTATGGAAGAGAATGCGATGGTCCGGGATCTCATCACGAAGATCCTCGATGAGAGTGGACCTGGAGAAGCGAGTGGGTAAGAATAAAAAAAAAAATTTTAACTTGAGAGAGAAGAACCTAGTGTCAAGGCACTACATTCTCCACTTTCCGAAATAGAAACATTGCTAGTTGTGTGACGGAACTGAACGTCGCGCTTTCAATTCTCCGCTTTGGTTCTACCAGAAAAAATTAAATATAATTCTTCCCTGAGTGGGGATCGAACCCACAACCAATCGTGTTTAAAGTGTAACGCTGATCCACTGCGTCGCTATGACCACAGGTAAGAATTATTTGTTTTAAGTTTAAACATCTATATTATATAGTGTAGGAATTTGTCTTGTGGCAATGAAATTTGCCAATTTTTTGTTCATCATATGACTATAATCACCATACTCCAGTAGGTATCGAAGACGTTTGTTGCCGTTAAGAGTCAAATCGCATATAAATATTTTTTAGGCCGCGACGGTTGCCTCTAGACTTAACTATTTTGATATTGAAAGATATATTTTTAGAAAACGTATGAAAATTTAAACGCAGCGGGATTCGAACTCGTGCCTCTTGGAAACCGTCCATTATGTTTCTCAATTTTCTAAGTGTGTGATTAACACTTAAAAAAATGATTTAAAATATTTTGATATTTATATTATTCATCAGATGACCAACCACTAGATTATATTAGATAGCGGAGACAAATCCTTTAATACTTTTAATGTACGACGTCATTGTGGCGTAGTGGAACAGCGTTTGATTGTAAATACAATAGTTGTTTATTCGATCCTCACTTGGGGTAATGATTATATATTATAAATTATCTTAATTTCGATGTTCTGGTATTTTCTCTTTATTACCTTTGTCTTGAATTCCGCTACTCAATGTGTAAAAGCTTAAATTTGAAAGGTAAGTGCTTTGACACTAGGTTCTATCTTATTAAAAATTGGTAAAAGCGTGTAAAATAATAAATATCTTCATATTTCAAACCTATTATAGGTGTATACGGGATTATTTGTGACATTTCATAAGTACTTCGTGTGCACATTTATCCATTATGTTAGGTAATTAGTATTGTGCATTAGTGTTGATCCAGTGTTTCGTATTTTAGGGTACGATAAGTTTCCAGGCAACACTCAACGAAATAGTTATTTTAAAGTATTTTATATTTGTCTTTTTTGTCATTTTTAA
Organism: Podotricha telesiphe; assembly: GCA_038994665.1. NCBI lineage: Eukaryota > Metazoa > Arthropoda > Insecta > Lepidoptera > Nymphalidae > Podotricha > Podotricha telesiphe. Next base: position 383,646 of record JAOYRR010000375.1, on the reverse strand, counting down.
AACTCTTTTTATATATGGACTCGGTTTATAGTTTTACGATTGTTACTCGATAAGACTCGATCGTGATGTGCCTTAACCGTATTACTTTCATATATTTCTTGTCAAAAATAATATTTGTTTATAAGGAAGGCAGGAATTTAAAATTATATATATGAAAATTTGCAATTTAATTTTAAACCAAAACCACACGGTTCTAGTCTACAGCAATATTCAAAGCGACGTTATATTTGTGATGCACAAAATCAATACAGAGGAAGCCATAGTTTGTCCGAGCATTGTTTATTCTATCCTATTTCAAGTTGCAGCCGTTTATTTTCGTGTAACAAAATCTCGCCATTTTACTTTTCATTTATTGAATAAAGTCCGACAGGCCTTTTTCTGTAGGCAAATGGGGCTTAGGATTGTATTGTACGAGAGAATAGCATGTGTGGACAATAGGTACGAAGTTCCGTTTTCGTTCTGTGCATATAATGGTTTTTTGATCAAGATAATGTTGATTTATGGCGCAATTATGTGATTTGAATGAAATTGTAAGTTCTACCAGTTTTATACATACATAGGTACCTATATCTTTTTTAACATTGCGAAATCAAGTAAAATTGACAATAAGAAAATTCAATACGTAGTGTTTTTGCCGCGTTTTTGTTTTGTCCTTGAAAACCGCTAAATATATAATACAGTTTCCGACAACATTAAAAATCAATAACTTCAAAGCAAAGCAAAAATCGCTGTCGGTAGCGGAAAGCGCTTACATTGCATTCATGGATTGCACGTAAATATGATAAATGCTCTTGTGTATATAAACGAGCCTTATAATTAAAGCGCTTTTGACCCATATACCCATGTATCAAACAACCTTTTTAAAGAAATTCATGCAATCCTATTTTAACCTATCTGTTTTCGTCGGATTAGCTTGGATATTTGTATATGTGTATTCGTAAGTCAAAAATAGTGTTACGTTTTTTTGTAATAAAATATTAAATTGAATATATATATATTTTTCTATAATAATATTACATATACAATAATATTTCTATATATTTCTATATTAATAATATTTCATTATGACATAATATTAGCTCAACACGGTATGTGTCGATGGAACGGATCGATGTATTCGGATGTAAAGTGGAGAACGGAATGCTTGACACTAGGTTCTCTCTGGCTACGCTTCTGTGCGGGAAAAAGCGTGAATTACAAAAAAAGCTTTTATAAAATTGACATGAATTTTGCACCTTCATACATGCGTTTTCAATGATGTATACAGACGTTTTTCCTGGATGAGGTGGATATACAAGAGTTACTCTCTAAACCTTTAGCAATACTCTACGAGATTACGAGATTTGTCACTTAGTTCTTGTCATTTGTGTCGCAAATGTTGTTATTGCATGTTATATAAAGATGTACAATAAATTTTACTAAAAATTGTACAATTTCCTAAATTTACAAGAAAATTATACATTCATACATGTGTTTTTTTTTAAATAAAATATCTTTTTCCTTACAGTTACAGTTACGAACTACCACCGGATACAACTCTGAACAGTGTACCACCGAGCACAAGCCAATTTCCCAAAGCCGATGAAGCAAGCGCATTCATGCCGTCTCCCGGTTCCTTTCCCTACAATAATAATTTATTTAACTTTACTAACCAAAACGGCTATAACTTCCACACGCCCAATGGCTTTAGCGTAAACGGCTATGTCAATTTCCCTGATACTGACGTGAATTCGCTTTCGACCATAGATCCTATAGGCGATGACACTGTAACTCCTGAACAGCTCAACTTACTCCGTCTAGCTGCACAGGCAATAGGGGGTGCCCAATTCAAAAGTCCAAATAAGTTTGACGATAGGTTTTATAATTATTGTGAGCCATACCAAAGAAATTCTCTACCGGATGCCAGTGTTTTTCCCAGCCCTTTCCCGAGGCCTAACAGTCTGAACATAGACACAAATTACAATTCTAATTTAGACGCCCTGTATAATCAGAGGTTCACAAATAAATTTGAGAATGGCTTTCTAAAAGAACAGAATCAAGATGCCGACTTGTTAGCTTATTTAAACCACCTCAGTATCAGCGAACGTCCTAGAGAAGACTTCCTCCAAGCTGACTTCAAAATGCCTTCAAACCTAGGCTTGATGTTCAATCAAGATGATTTGAAAATGCAAGAAGAGAGAAATAAAATGTTCTTAAATGGTCGAAATTTCCCACCACCGAATAAATTTAATGGCGAATTTAGCCTAAACGATGCAATGATGCGAATGGATCGTAATGTGGGTCAGAACTACGATTTTTCGAATCCGGCAACGCCAATGGGATACAAGCCAAATGGCTTTGACCAGAATTTTTCTAGGCGTGACGTTGGTCAAATAGTTCAGGGCAGAGATGGTTTCCCTAATATGGGCATGGATAGAAATACCTTTGAAAATTTTAATCGGGATAATCCTCAACAAGCTTTGCTTCGGCAACAGGAATTAGCTCGGCAAATGAGCATGCTCATACTAAGTAGACCTCCACCGAACCAGTTGAACGTTGATGTGTCGTTGTTACACGAAAATCCTGCGCTCAATTTTGGTAAATATTGTTTTCTATGTGCTTATTGTAATGTAGTGTCTTATTTAAACATATATTATATAAACATTATATAAACATTCATATGAAATAACTCTCGGATTAAAACTGAGATTTTTTTTAAGTATAATTATAGTTTATATTTTTTAAAAACATAAAAATTACACGTAACAGGACTCGAACCCGCGCCTCTTGTTTCACGACCAAGCGCTCTGACCGCTAAGCCATACGTTCTACATTAGGCTACATTGAAATTCTTATACAGCATGAGTAAGTTACAACTCTACAGAGATGCTAACAACAATAATAAGTTGTATTAAGCGTTTAAGAATTTCGACGTAGCTAAATATAAAACGTATGGCTTAGTGGTAAGAGCGGACGGTTTCAAAGAGATAAGACTTAAAAAATAGTAAAATATTTATTTTAAATACTATCTTCTCTTTTTAAATTTTACAAATAATTCTTAAATACAATAGAACATATTATTCATATAAATATTGTTCATACTACATATTGTTGTTACTATAAAGTACTTTTTACCAACATAATATAATATTCCAATACAATTGTACAGGTCTAGGAGGCATCGTAGGCCCGAGCCCACCTCACGTACAGCCAGTATTACCTTCGCCCATGTTGGACATGCCCGTGTTGGCGCCGTTCTACGCTATGAGGAACATGAAGTAAGCTTTGTTTTTATAAGTCATTGTAAGTCGCAAATTTAATTGTTTTTTTGTACATTTATAGCAACGTTGCCACAGAGCACGTTATGTCGTAACACTCTGTTCTGAATTTTAAGCACTGAGTTGAATAATTTTAAGATTTAATTATTTTTATCTTTTTTGTATTAAAATTCGTTTATCTACATACTTTTCCAGCCAATTAAAATGCCGTTTTGACTAATGTATTAATTCTGGTAAAGTAGCGGCGCGGAGGAGTGGGCGTCGGAGGCGCGCGCCGTGTCGGCGTCCGGCGTGCTGCACGCGCGCCTGGACGCGTGCTACGAGCAGTGGCGGCAGCTGGAGCGCGAGCGCAAGCGCACGGAGGCGCGCCTGGCGCTGGCCTACCCCGGCCGCGCCGTGTCCTCCTCCAACTCCATCCCCGTGCCGCGCCTGCCGCCCTGCCCCACGCGCGTCGACCGCCTCACCGTGGACATGCTGCGCGAGCACACCAAGGTGACGACACAAGCAAACGTTTCTTCACGCTCTTTCAGACACTACTTTTTTACTGATTTACATAGATAATAATTCATGTTTGCTTTAGGTGCTAACGTTAATGGGTAAAATGGAGACCCTGCGAGCGAGCGTTTGCGCACATAACAAAAGGCCGAACAAAGGGGAGGAGGGCAAGATCACAGTATTAAAGAGAGGGCAAGACAACGTCGCTGATAAGGAAATCGATCCCGCTACCTTCGATCCGGCCAGCTGGAGGGAGGATATCAAGAATTTGTCTGAAATGTATGTATTAAAATTATAATTTTTCTTATTACTGTTTTATACGAGCTGTAGGCCGTGACGTCTATATACAAATAGAATCAAATCTATTGTTCTTTCTATTTTCCTGAAATTCTCTCTTAGGGCGTCTCTACTATCTCTCTTCTCTCGGGCTACACTTCCTTAAGAAAGTATGCTAAATTTCAGTTTTCTAGACATATCAATTCTGGCTGTGAGTTGTCTATCAGTTAATCTCTTAATAAAGGATGGCTTTATTCTTAAATATGATATAGGTGATACACGTGTCGGTTCACTTTTTATTCATTTAGCATTTCATAATATTTCCTATATTTTTATCACCATAAATATGTACTTTTTCACATGTATATAAGTTGTGGATTTCAAACTTCTTCATTGATTGATAATAATAATAATAATAATTAATCTTTATTTTAGACCCATGTAAATTTCATATATTATTCAATTAGGCAGTTAAAAGTAATATCTGTATATTACTGTAATATTAGTATAGATAATATACAACTTATTATTCCTCACGTACGACTCTCGTTGCAATATTGTGTAAGCCAGTACTTAATAATAAATAATAAATTATTAAACAAATGTATATTCCAATGATAGACATATTTCTAACATTGTCCCCGCAGAGCACCACACAGCGAAGTGGAGAGCGCGATGCTGGCGTGGCGCGCCGCGGTGGCGGGCGTGCAGGCGGCGCGGCGTCGCGAGCTGGCGCCGCACGCGCACGCGCCGCCGCCCACGCCCTACGCGCGCTGCGACCGTGAGTGCTTGTAGCCTTATTATATATGTCGTAAAAGTCTCAGACAACAGTAATATCCGTCCGGATATAATCCGATAGTAATGTATAACTTGTTATGAGAATTTGCACACGTGTCCGAAACCGATTAGAATACAATATTTTCAACGGATTAACTTGATGTACTTGCCTGGACGATAAGGATAACGAGAAATTAATGTAAAGTGTGGGCATTATAGATTTTTGAACTAAGTAGCTATTACTATTATTATTTTATTTGAGTGCGTCTTCCGCGCTTTCTATAGTTAATTAATATATTTTTAAGTGGCCTAATTCAATAATCGTAAGCGGAAAACTGTTTTTAAATCTCATGGAAGATCAGTTTTTAATTACTGCGTATATTTATTTTTAAAAAAAAATCTTACAACAGGAATAAAAATAATCTTAATATGTAACTTGGTAATTTATATTATGTCGATTGGTTGTGGGTTCTATTCCTACACGGGGGAATGATCATAATTTAATTATTTCCATTTCTCCGCTCCGGCGAACAAGCTGAGGACCGCCACTCAACAAGCAATGTCACAGTCTCGTGGCTCGCAAGTGAAGAACAGCATTTTATTCTTTTTCATTACTTTACGCTAGGTGAAGATGAAAATATTAAACCTTTTTAAATCAGCTAATTGCTCTAATTACGGTACAATAATCTGAACAGCATCCTCGATATGTCTGTTATTTAAGTAGCATAAATAATGACATTTGCGTGTGTATGTATGCCGCGCAGCGATCCTTCAGCTGGCGGCGGCCGTGGAGCAGCTGTGCGCGAGCGCTCGACGCGCCCGCTGCGCCATGTGGTGCGACCTCACGCTCACCGTGGCGCTGGCGCCGCACCGCCCCGTACGTAGCGCTCCTACACGGCACTTTTTCATTTTATTCGAATTTTAGTTATTTTTGATCCATTGTTGCATAGTGCTGCTTACTGCTGGTTCTGGTTCTAAATTTAGTTTTATTATTTACATTACATTTTTAAGCGTTATTTACACACTTGGAAAAATTATGTTTCTATCTATATTATGTTTCTAATAAAGTGTGCGAATAACACTTTGCATTGTTAAAAATATTTAATAAATAGCATTCTTTATTGCCAAACGATTGTTCGTTTCGTAGAATAATTTTTAGGTAGCAGCAATTTGTAAAGATCAACAAAAATAAGTTGTAATAAGCGTAAAAGACTTTCGACGTAGCCGGATGTAGGAGAGGCACGGGTTCGAATCCCACTGCGTTCAAATTTTTATACGTTTTCTAAAAAAGTTTTTACTTAACTTAGTTAATGAGTTTCTGATTGGTAAATCTTAATTTTTTAAATTAATTATATTAATTTGTCACTGTAATCAATATTTAAAATTAATTTGAAATTGATTTTGTAAAATATAAAATTCTTTAAAATTCATAAATCTATTATTTTTAAATTTTGCATACATCTTTTTTTATTATATAACTATATTAGATATATAATATAAATTAATCAATTATGATTGTTTTCTGTTTACATATGTACATTTTATTTAATTACATAAAGCATTTCTTTCGTCTATATATTCAAATAACTTCCGCAATTTAACACGTGTGTGTTCTCGAATTATTAAATTGGGAAGTGGTGATCGGAATGTCTGAACATTACCATTTCTGTGACCACAGTGTAGTGCAAGCAAAACATATTAAAATAAAACATTTGTCAACTGATATTCAATTGTACAATTAATTGATAATATGAATTACAGCTCTATTTCTAAATTTACATTAATTTCCAGAACGATATGTCGTCCCCGTTGTCACAGCAGTCTACGTCACCGAAACAATCGCCTCAAGAGAACTCGCCTAACTCCTCGTCTAATCCTACTGCTGAGCAAAAAGAGGTATATTTTGCTATTATTTTATTTTATTGAGTGTTATTAATTGTTGTTAATGTTGTTTCGTTGGTAAGGATTATATATTTTTTTTCTTACTTTACAGTCATTTTCGACAATATACAAAAAAGGCTTAAAATCACTCTTCCTTTTAGGTTTAGACATTAATAGTGAATATATTAACCGTTTACAGGATAAATCTACCACCGGAAACCAACTTAAAACCAATGCAAAACAAGACTACGAGAAAAACAAACAACAAGACAAAAACCAACGTCGGCCACAAAACTATAGGAAAGTAAACAATCGAAACGATTTCTATATAAAGAACCAAAGGTACGACGGTAGGTTCGTTAACCGACACCCATATCACTATCTTGCTACAGGACCTATTAATTAATTGATTCAAACCCTGTACCATCACTATAAAAACCTTATATGCCATCTCTGTCTTCTTAGTTGAAATGAATAGAGATATCGGTATATATGTCGGGTTAATACCATTGCATTGCTAACCCTTTCTCATCGCGTTAAAAGGAATAAGATAGTACTATTGTTTGTCAAATATTGCTGTCTTTTTCTAACATTAATGATAAGAAAAGAATAGCAAAAGTTACATGAAGATAGAACAGTGGTGAGGCAGACTTTAAAATGATCATTTTGGAGGGAAAACTCTTTGCTTATATATTAAAAACAAAAGTCACTTGTCATTGATATGGAATTAATGATTTTAAATAATCTCATTTTTATTTAATATTAATTTGTTTATAATTGAATGTGTTTATGCAAAATAGACCTGTTATTGTTATATAATATATTTAAAGTAATTATTAATTTATGAATATAATATATAAAATATAAAAAAACACTTTGAAAAAAATATATATATACAAAATATTTTAATTTTTCTACCTCCAAATACCTTATATGTTTTGCATAACAATTCAATTCATTTGTAATATTTTTATTATTTTATCAAGTAAATACTATTTATTTAACAATATATTTAAAAAAAATTTATGACAAATGAAAGTGACTTATTTTTTTGTTACTACATTCTACAGCACTATTTACTTATGATAATAATTGATTTTACCTTATTTATAGTACTAAGTTCAAAGCTATTCATACAAAAATTCTAGTAAAATAATTATTAAACAATATAAGAATTATATTATTGTTAGAATAATATAGACCAAGTGATAGGTCTTTTTGTAGTGGTTTTATGAACTAATGATTGTAATACATATTAATTACGCTATGCTTCAAATTACAGGGACTTTGTTTACTTAAATAGGTTTTCGCTCTGAAATGGTAGATTTAATGGATATTTGTATGGAAGTAAAAACAAAATGGCAGATTTTAACTAAATAAAACACACTAAGACTATGATTCTATTAATTCTATTTCACCTCTTGATAATATATCACATGTATTTTTTTTCGATATCTGCCATTTTCTTTACTTCAATCAAAATGATTGACGATACGATTTTTTAAATGAAATGCATTTATCTATGCAGCTTCTAAAGCGACCAAGGCTCAGCCTTCTAATGATTTTAACTGAAAGTAACGTGTGTTTTAATGAAATTTAAAATAAACTACATGTTAATATTGGACATGGTTATAAAAAAGAAAATATATGGCATTACAAAATGAGAAAATGGAGTGACATGACAGTTACAACATAAAATTATTATAAACTTACTTTAGCCAACACATAACTAAGTATATACAAAGTGTATGAAGCGTTACAATGGGGCGTGCAATCCTGTAAATCATATCAAAACCGTTTTTTAAAAACTTAATGTTTAACACTAATTAACATTAACTTTGCATTTACACTCGAATAATTATTTAGTGCTATACTCAAATAAATTGAGACCATATGAAAGAAATATGAAAAATATATATATAAAATATATAGGTGTTAGTTTGTGCATTGCATTACCTTATTAATCGTGCTTGGCTGGTTTCTTATAAATATGTAGATGTCTTGAATATCTGTATGTATGTCTGTTTTAAAACATTTAATGTCCACTTGCCAATATATGATTGGTGTGAACAATGCTTAGGACTTAATATTTTTGGTTCTGAGTGATATTTAATTTTAAAAGGGTTTTTTTCTAATAATTCAGAATAGATAAAAAATATTGTAAAAAATTTTTTTATCACATACTTAATTTGACACTTATTAAGATCTTGGACATGTTTAAGGGTTGCATTGAAAAAAAATAAAGGCTTTTAATATCTAGTCATCATACTATTGGCAACTTAAGCACATATCTTAGATAAATTTATTACTATTATGAGAAAATGTGTTATAATTAATGTAAAATTTAGTACGAGTTCAGTTTCCGGTTCGTCCAATTTTTATCTATTGTCTCGTTCACACCAATCAAAACTAAAATATAAACTTTTTACTAAAAATGTGATGTTTCTCAAACACTATTTTATAAAGAAATTCGTTAAAATATATGTTATTCGTATTAAGTAAGTGTAGTATTTTAAATGTTACGGTTTTTGATAAATTTCTAGCTGGATTGGGGATGAGTATTTTAAAATGGTGGAATTTGTAATATTTTTTTTATCTGTGTCTTCTTTATTTAGTTTTCGTTCGTCTTATTTATTAGTCGTTCAACGATTTGATAGTCAGTTCCTCAATAGATATATTGGTGCTTGTCTAACATTGCGATATATTCATAAAGGCCTGCTTTTGTTGATAATAATTTCAAACTGACTGCTGTACTGATTGTTATATACATAATAAATTTAAGTCTTTTTTTTCTTAGGAAATAATTCATTCAATATTTAGAGTATAAATGGGAATTATATATATAATTTTTCTAAATATATTGCAATGATATAGACTAGCGTCTGTCCATAAAAGGAATTTATAGGCATATATGTCTGGTACTGCTTACTTATACGCTTTTCTTGTCGGGTTATTGCACAATTGTCGTATGGCGGAATAAAACTAAAATATATTTTCTTCCATTATAAGTTCATATTAGGTTAAGTGTAAATGTTTAAAGCCTTTTTTTATGACAATAACACCGTTTTCTTTTTATTATCTGCCACATAGCTCCATAGTCGATTAAATATGGCGGCAAATGTTAAAATATTAGTGTTGAATATTATTAATTTAATATTATTATTAATTTAATAAATTAATATTATTTTTGAAATTGATTTCTGTATACAGAAAGTTAGATGAATTCTTATTATAGGTTACTTTTATTTTTTTTTATATACGATGAGACAATAATGAGTTTCTTTTTTAATTTTTCACGTCTATGGAACGATTCGTATGTTTAGCATGCATTTTATAACCTCTGATGTAAAACATTATTTAATTTACAAAGTTAGCTCTTTATTGTCTGTCGATTTTTTAATTATTTATTCGGATAGCGGCTTTGAGTGGGGTTGGTGATACTGCGTAGGTGGAATTATGAACGTAGGTATACTATTAGAAAACGGCCTAAATAGGTTGTTACCTATAAATTATCTAAATGTTAGCTAGTTGTTTCAACGAATAGACCGTTTTCGATGTGATTCATTATTAGTATTAAGATTTCTAATATCGATATATCGATTCGTTATAGATATTAAAATACCAACCCCGTACTATATGTTAGTACAATTGAATAGTTTTAAATAATCCATTAAATGAAATGAAGCACAATTTATTTTAGCAATATTATTATTTAAGTTAGTTATTTTTTCACCTTTATTTTTTGTTTCAGTTTTATTGGTGTTTATTTGTTGCCATATTAGAGAAACTATTTACCTCAATTCTTCTAACACGGCTTAGCTTTTGAGAGAAATTGTTGTCGATTAGAAAAAAAATATTCCCGCTTCTATTGTACTGTAAGTCATATACGAGTATCGTTAATTTATTATTTAATTTATACTTAATACGCTATGTTTCGGATTCAGGCGGAAAACGAAAGTGGCTTTACACTAGATTCGCTGTGACTTTGGCTTCACGTCATTGACTAGCTCCACATTGCCATAGCAGTGTACGGGATAGAAAGTGAAATTGAAAAAACAGCTACTTTTTATGTGGACAAGACAATAGAATCTGACTCGTTAGCCCAAAAATTTGGAAATTAGTATGTGAAGATTTTATTTGTTTTGGTATGGGATTTAGTAAGTAGTTAAAAGATTGATTCGAATAACATTATAAATTCTTCTTACTTTTTTTTATATTTGTATGTTGCTTACAATACAATGGAAGCTTCTAAGTTGTTACTTTATTTATTTATCAACTGACAGATGGATTTAGTTAATATTATTTTTTTAGGTAAGTCTACTGATTCGGTTTCTTTTTATAAATAGACACGGATTATTATAAATTTTAAATGAATTTCATATAGTTTATATTCCCATATTGATATTGAAGATGGTTAGAAACGAAAAATTGTTCATTTTTTAAATGATTTGATCAATTCAAATTTGTAGTATTCTGTATCTGTAAAGGTTAAGCTATGATCGCATATATTTGCTTATTTGTCGAAATTCTATAATAATTTCCTAAGCTTTCTCTACATGTTGTATGGCGTGTCGCTTTTTACAAAATACACCAGTTCAACAAACAATAAAATAAATTAATTAGTATAATTTTTAGTATAATTAATTAGTATATCTTTGTTGTATTAAATTTTATTTTATATAAACGTGGTGGTGACAATTTTTTTAGTATAAGCGGTGCGCCAATTTCAACGCTTTCCCGATTTTTACAGCTCAAAACGTTCCTTCCGTCCAAAAAAAAGCATAGAATAAGCTTTTGGCACATTTTTTTCAAAATAAAATTAATTTCGACAAAAATGTTGAATTTTAACTATTATTTATGTTCTCAAAGTTTTCGGCAGAAAAAGTGCCAAGTTCCCCCCTTTTTTTACGTCAATTAAAAATTGAAATTTCCGTGTCATATCAAATAGAAATATTATAATTCATCTTTTTTGTCGAATTTTAATACGCGTCTATGCTTCTTTCATTCTCTTACGAGATAGTCCTTACAGTTAAGTTCACTTATAACGTAATTAATGCTAAATTGTATGTATATATACAAAAAAATCTCAATTTCTACGTGACCAACGCTTATAACGGCATATCTTAAGAATTGTGTGATATCCTAATTATAAAGAAATGTCCTTAGTCCTAAACTAAACCAAAATCGTTTCAGTACTTAACAAATAGAACGCTTACGTTATTATATATTATTAATAAGATGATCTAAATATTTCCTATTGTAAAACAAAGTTCGTCCTATATCAATAGTTTCGTCTGTCGGCTTTTTATGCGCTGTTTAGGATAATTGAGCCAAATGTTCTAGATTGAAATCTAGAAACCCCTTTGGTTATTATATGTATAGTTAATTCTTTTAACTAGTTAAAAGGTATTTTTTATGTAGCCAGGTAATTGTTTACGTTCGATATATTTGAGGGAACTTTATTAATATTGGAGTAATAAGGTTATGAAAAACTTTTAAAAGCCCTCTGAAGGCGAATTTTGCTCATTGATGACTTCGCTTTACTTTTAATGCCATTACTATTAGTTATTATTTTTAATATACTCATACAACGTTGAATAGAGTTCTTTCGTTTTATATTTGTTTACGTGTGACTAAAACCTAAGAAATATATAAACGCTAGATATCGTAGATAGTGAAATTGCGAGTAATTCGGTAGCGAATATTTTGTATTAATTTAATGGCTATTTTATAATCTATTTATGAGATATAAATGTTGATAAATGTTCTTGCAAAGTTGTATAGGACCCCTTAATATCTTACTGCTAGGAAAATATACTCATAGTTATTTTGCTATATCCTGAATGTACAAAGCACGGAACACTTCTAGAATGATCGGGTTAGACATTTGTTAGAAATCGCTTAGGAGACGTACCTTTAGCAAGACTGGAATATTTATCTTATGTTTAGAATGGAGATAGTTTAATATTGCCTTGTGCGTCAAGTGGATTTGAGCGATCACGAGTGACTACATAATGTTCTCACAACCACGAATTTAATTATAATTAAATTTAATTAAAACACGAATTATTCAATTAATTGCAAAGAGAAAATCGATATATCGATGTTTCGTCAGACTTATAATGTTGTTATCATAAGTAATCACCCAACATCTACACGTAATTATTTTTAATATTAGAATTTCCTACAGATCGCTTCATTTCTTTAAAACGTTGGAGAATTTATTTATGTGAATGTGGATCAATCCTAGAGCTTTATCGAATTTGATAATAATTTACGAAATGGATATTTATAGTAAAAAAAAAAACAAACATGAACAAGAAAAAAAATGTAGCGAAAATATTCATAACTCACAGTTTATATAGATTCCTGCAAGGTTGATGTAATTGTAGTTGGTTTTTTTATTCTATTTTAAACGATGCTAGTTGTGTAGTTACGTTAGGTATAGACGGTTACGGCCCTCAAGCTTACTGTACGAATCTTATAGTAACGTGTTTTAAATATAAACGTGAACAATCCTCTAATACTATTTAACTTAAATTTATAGCATAATATTTTATGTCCCTTATACTACATACGTTTGTGAGGTGATGGCTAATTATATCGTCGTGTCTTATGAAAATTGCTACTTGGAGGTGTCGTATGAAGAGTTTGATCCGCGTACTATTAAATTTAATTATAAGATATAAATAATCTCACACTATTTTTATTCGTTGTAAGAATCGATGTTTCCAATTCGAACAGCACTATCGATGTTTGCACATCATAATGTAACAATGCACTTGACTTGACTCTTCATACGATATCTAAGAGTTGGTCCCACGTCGGACACCAGCGTTTCGCATCGCGTGCACAAATACTCTATTCTATTAAAGATGTTTTAATCACTGTTTTTGATACTAAGACGTCACGGGGCTAGATATTTTATATATGTTGCAAGTGTTAGTGTTTATAACGGAACGAGTGTGGACAATAACGGTGGTTAGTCCTGCTTAAAAGGATTATTGTGATAAGTTGACATCGGATTATATGTAATGAATTAAAAGTGGAATTGCATTATATTCACGCTTCTGAGTCGACATTTTCTTTTTCTTATCTATTCATATGTGGCATTTGTTTTGTTGTTTATATATTAATATCAATATCAATTCTAAACGATATACGTATTGTTTATGCCAAAATATAATCCGGTGTCTAGTGATAAGTATTGAGCCAGTCGCTCTGAGCACGTAGGTCTGCCACCAATGTTTTTACCTTGCTATATTTAGTTTGTTAAGTTTAACGTTGCTTTTACGAAGTTTTACCGTAACAGTAGGTTTTTGTATTGGGTATTTAGTGGATTCTTTATATTTTCAGCGGTTGTTTAGCGTTCATAGAATATTTTTGCTACTCGCCGGGCTCTGTCCAGTTTTATAGGAATGGCATTATGAATTTTTGATACGCGAGGACCAATGTCTGGTTATTTTTGTAATTGATTTGACGGTTATGATAAAGTACAGGATTTATTTTGCCAGTTCCTCTTAAATATAAGTGAGAATTTCTAAATATTTTATAGCTGTAAGCAATGAATTAAGTTTTTTTTTTACATTGTAGCTACTGTTTAAGTACGAAGCGACGGATTAAATCTTAAAACACGAGTGTTGTTTATGCATTGAACTAATTAAAAATTTGCATTTTACACATGATCAGTCCGAAACTAAGGTGCACAAGTTTTAACTCACGTTTTGTTAGCGGGGATTATTATTATATTTTCTCTGTTGCTATTTACTATGCGCCATTCATTGTTTTGTTATGTGTACACTTAATATAATAAGTTTTATTATCGCGGTGCTAAATTGCCAACACAACGTTTCTAAGTTTTAAGTGATTCAGCGACGGTTCTCAAGTTGGGAAAACTTTTTGGAATTGTACGAATTTTGCTTATATTTTATATGAAGTGTAATCTCATTTACCGCTTGTCTGATGAATTCTTATAACAAATATAATATATTTTTGTAATTTTTGCTAAAATCTTGACTGACGCCCGGAACTTATCGAATGATAAGACAATATTGCTATGTTGTCGGTGTCAGAGTTGTTACAGTTTTCACGTTAGAATGTATTCCGTTGTAATTAGCACCAAAATTAAATAGTATTTTGAATGTATACAATAGTAGATTTTTAGATTTACTTAAAAATTGTGTAAAACACAAATTGCTTTTAATATCCCAGCATTTTCTTATATGCAGACACACTGCCACTGATTTTAATGTTAAACACCCGTTATAAATGTATTTTATTAATGTAATCTTACATATTTTTTTAATATTTGTTTTTGTTATGACTTGTTGTTTAACTATGCTTTGTTTTGAAACTCAAAAAAAAACAAATATTTGCTAGTCCTCGGGAAAATGGCAGTAGATCTGTCCGTTGAAGTTAAACGTAGATGTTTTTTGAATATTTAAAATGAATTACAAAATGTGTATCTATCTGTGAATAACGAATTTTATGAGCTTATTAAAACTTAATTCCATGGTAAAAGGTTTAGACGCATGGGAATGTACTACGATATGTTGTAGCCCTTCTATAGTACACGCCTCACTCTTACAATAAAGAAAAAAAAACAATATTTAAATTGCAATGTGTTATTATTGTCGTATATTACCAGTTTCCGTCGAACTTGGCGTTTTTTATTAACTTTTTTCGAGGTGTGTGTTATAGACCAGTGTTGGGTAAACACAAGTGATTAGATTGAAGTTGTTACGGAAAAAGTATTTCATAAGATGCCAAGAACGCTGTATGGACCAAGGAATAATATTAAGTATAGCTCTGCTGTCACAGTACATAGAAAATTTTAAATTTAGATGGGTCTATTGTACAAATTGGGCGGTTGGTGTGAAATGGCGTGTTGAAATTAATCAAATTAAGGAATTTGGTTTGTCTTTGGCTTTTACTTAATTTTAGAAATTGTGAAGTTTAGTTTTTTATTTTGTAAAACAGGCATACATATTGCTTGTTTATGTTTTTTATAAAATATATATGCTAGTTAAAGCCATTTCATTCACTGACTGCCTAAATAGAATGAGAATCCAATTTTAAAACTCGATTATGCTATGCTAATTTTGATGGTACTTTCACTTTTGAAGACGAAACCGCGGGCGTTAACTAGTTGTTTTGAATTCTCTCCGTGTTAGATCCATGTACACAAATATATTTGTGATTAATGTTTTAGATAGTGGCATGAATCAGACTGATAGCAGCGGACTGCAAGTTAGAAATGATCGATTTTATCGCCTTGAAACTTGAATTGTTTATATTGTGTGAGTAAGGCGTGCGCTCAATGTTGCCACGTTTGGAAATTATTATCTGTATTTTTGATGTTGATTGATTGTAATATGTCACTTCTTAATGCGCTGTTCGTTTTCCTCTTGTAGTATTGATGTGATTTTATTATAAATAGTGTTCATTTAATCATCTGTGAATATAATACAGATGTATAATTTATCTGTGCTATAGATCGTATATTGAAGTGACAGTTGATATTAATTTGATTAGAAATTATTTTGATTAGATTAATTGAAACTAATTAACTGTTATACATTGTATATTGTGATTTATAAATTTGTTTTTGACATTGCCAAACTGTTACTTTTCTTTTATTATTGTTGAATTTGTACTTGCCAATGAAATACTCTATTATTATTATTATATATGTAAAGCACGTCTACTCACACAACTGTTTTTTGTAGAAACATACTCCTTTAGTCGTGTCGGTGTTAATATAAATAGTTGGCGATTTATAAATAGTGTTGCCATCTGTAATGAAATGTTGTGAAATAAATGTTAAATGTTGTAACAGACTGTAGTGTATGATTTCTCCGTAGTAAATGCTAGATGCAAACATGATGTTTTCTTACTAATAATTTATTAATGTTTTGGCACAATATTAATTACCTTCTGACAAAAATATATAATTATGAAAATGGTTGAGGTTTTATTTTTATTGTTGTCTGTGGTTGTTATTATATAAGATATATTCTATAGCTTTTCATGTAAGCTGACAAAATGCTACAATAATTATTTTTGAAATAATTTAAGCTATTTTCCCCATATATCAGTTTGGACATATACTATTTATGAACTTCCAAATTACAAATTATTCTAAAACAAATAGATTCTATTATTCAAATAGATATTTACAATGAAGTGGCAACATGTAGTAAAAACTATGAATCTAAAGTATTATGATATTAAAAGCAGTAAAATATTAATAAATAATATATTTATTGAAGTAAAAAATATTTACATATATATATATATATATATATATATATATATATATATATATATATATATGTTGGTATATAAAATTATATGATCTTAGAACTTTTTGTCATTGAAAGAGTATATTTAATCTCTCAGAAAATGGGTTCAATTCCTACGTTTAAAAAATACACAACAATTTCAAATTACACATTACTTATTATATACATTCTTGAAATATAATTTTGACTCATAGGTACTATAGTTGCTGAAATGGTATGAAAGAGGTTTAAATTAAAAAAATAAAGCACTACGAAATTTATTTAAAAATACTAACATTGAAATATCGAGTAAATATTTTAAAGTATTCAATTGGGAATTCTCAGATGATATCTAACAAGATAAATTACAAAGCCCATAAAAATATATTAAATTTATAAAATAAATATTAGACACGATGTGAAGTTTGATATACAATTTTGTATAAAGTAAGACACGTTGCTAAGACGACTATTAATAGTCGCCAAATATTTGGCGACAGATAATAATATGATCTCTATAACTCAGTTGATAAGAGCACATCATATTCCACAGAAAACGGGTTCAAATCCCACATGAAAAAAAAACCCAATAATTTCAAATTACATATTTATTAATTATTATATAGAAATTAATCTACATTCAACACGACTTTCCCTAACTTTCCATTAGGCACGTCCACATTAGATAGCGTGGCTGTAATAATACCGGTTGCTACCGTGACATTGTTCTCTCGTATAGTAAATGGCTGGCCTTCAGTCATTACCATAGTTTCCAGAAGCGTCAAGTAGACCTCTCCGTGATCTCCTGGCATCATCATCTTCATCGATGGTTCTGGAAATTTTATTGAAATTATTTTTTTATTGGTTAGTTATTAGTTAGTTATAGATAAAAAGGGTGTTTTTTTTTCTTTTCATTGAACATATATTCCGTTACCAACTATCAGATCATTTTAGGTGCTTGGAAGTGTTTTTTTTTTATATTTATACGATTTTTTAAATAGATTACTGAAGATATTTATGGATGAAGATAATACAATGTAAAATTTCTATTTTCTCAACATACTTAGCTCAATATGTTCGATATTGAGCTCTCAATTTTGCGGTAATTCAAAAGGGGCGTTAAATTATAAAATCTGTATTAGTAAAAAAATATATAAGATGTTTTGACCTTAGTGCAGGTTAGCTACCATTGTATTAAATAATAAAATTATATATTTTATATTTGAAAAGAGCAACAGTTGAGTTTCTTGTCGACTCTTCTCAGCAGAACTGCCTTCCGAGCCGGTGGTAGCTTTATGTTCATTTAACAATTGAATAGTGCTTGCAAAAGTGTATTTGGGCATACTTTGAATTTCGAACTAAAAACAAAACATTAAAAATAACACCAAAAATATTCTATAATACACAGCTCACCCAAATCTATTCGACACGCCACATTCCACGTACCGCTGAACATTTGTTGTGAATATTTAGAGACTATAGGGTTCTTCCTACCGCCTTCACTTCGTGATAGAAAATAAACTTTCGCCTTATAATGATTGCTCAGTGTTACACTTTTGGCTGCACACAGCAACATGCCAGTTTCTACAGAACGAAGTTTCAGA
This sequence comes from Podotricha telesiphe, assembly GCA_038994665.1. Classification (NCBI taxonomy): domain Eukaryota; kingdom Metazoa; phylum Arthropoda; class Insecta; order Lepidoptera; family Nymphalidae; genus Podotricha; species Podotricha telesiphe. The sequence continues at coordinate 365,073 of JAOYRR010000375.1, read as the reverse complement.
CCTCTAAGTAATACGCCTACGTTGTCGCCGGCCATTGCCTAAAAAGAAATTGTGAACAGTGTAGAACGGAGTGTCTCAACACTAAGTGCTTTTAGTGACTTCCTTGTTTATCATAAGAAATATTTATATTGCAGGTATGTATATGAGTTATTTTTAAAGTTTAGTTATTTATAATTTTAAATTTAATGATTTCTGTCAATGTGACATAAATAAAAAAATTAACTTAAGAGTGAATGAATTACTAATTAAATAAAAATGTAAGAAAATCTAACCTCCAAAACGCTGGATCTAAAAATTTGTATATCCGACAAACTAGTTTTAACATTTTGCCCAAATCCTAGCATTTCCGCTTCATCGTTTTTCCTCATTACACCTCTTTTTATGGTTCCAATCACAACCGTGCCTCGACCAGGAACAGTGAAGACATTGTCTATTGGCATTAGAAATGGCGACTCTAAATCTCTCATAATTTGTGGCACATAATTATCCATAGTGTCTAATAGTTTTCTTATTGATGGCACACCTGAAATATATATAAAACTAATATATTTAGACAACGTATAAAAACTTTACCCAAACCACTATACCCATGCGTTCGTTCTACATCCACCTGCGACAAAACTCTTATACGCTTATTAAAACTTATTTTGCTTGTTAGCAGTTATTTACGTTGTTTTCACGAGGCGCGGGTTCGAAATGCGGTATTCAAATTCTTATACGTTTTCTAAATATGTTTTTCAATATCCTAAGTATGTGATCAATACTTAAAAATGTTAAAAATATATGTAAAATTGGTAACCGCTAAACCATGCGTTATATGCGCTGGATGTATTCAGTTACGTCGAAATTATTATACACTTATTACAACTTATTTTTCTTGTTAGCATCTCTGTAAAGAGATTTTTTAAATTTCTGTTATCCAAAGATTATTCTACGAAATATCGTTTGGCAAGAGAGAATGCTATTTAAAAAATATTTTTTACTGTTTTAAAGTGGTATATCAAACACTTTGAAATTGAAAAACATTTTTTTAGAAAAGTTATAAAAAATTAAACACAACAGGTTTCAAACCCGCGCCTCTTGGAAACCGTCCAAGCGCTCTGACATCGAAATTATTATACGCTTATTACCAATTTTTATACGTTTTCTAAAAATATTTTACTATATATTTCTTACCAATCTCTGATTGATCTTCATTTAAAGCTTTTAACGCTGATCCAGTTATCAACGGCGCAGTACTACCGTCGAAACCAAAATCTGATATCATTTCTCTCATTTCTATTTCTACTAATTCTAAAACCTAAAAATATAATAAAAAATAATTAAAATAAAGTAAAAGCTATTATTAAAAAAATGTAAATATAGCCAAATTGAGGCTATCGTTGAGCAGTTTCACAGTGTCTGACTGCAAATGCGATTGGTTTTGGAATTTAATCACTACCCAGAGAAATTATTATGTTTTGGATATAATATTTTACATAAAGCTACGTCATTGCAGTGCTGTAAGTCAGTCAACTTGTATGTGCAACGTTTCTGGATTCAATTCTCACATAAAAGAATTATTCTGCCACTCAACATACAATGTCTCAAACTAAGTTCTCAACTAAGTTCTCTCTAACTGTAGGTGGAAGATGCATATACTACAAAAAAATAATACAAAATACTCACATCAGGTTCAACAATATCAACTTTGTTTATATACACTAAAATATGTTTGATGCCAACTTGTTTTGCCAGTAACAAGTGTTCTCTGGTCTGGGGCATCGGCCCATCATTTGCTGCTACAACTAAAATTGCAGCATCCATTTGTGATGCACCTGATATCATATTCCTGATATAATCTGCGTGACCAGGACAGTCTGTGTGTGCATAATGTCTATTTTTTGTACTGTAACCTACATGTGCTGCATTTATTGTTATACCTGTAATAGGTAAATAGAAAACTATTATTGTTTTTTCTTGATGTTATTAAAATATAGTATTAAAAGTTTTAAATTTCTAATCATAAAAGAATTTAAATATTAAGTAAAAACCATAATTGAAATAAAGAATAATTTAGAAACAGCTCATTTTAAAAAAAAATCTTTATAAATAAGAACGATTTACTATATTAAAACACTATATATATATATATATATTATATTAGTATAATATTTGTATAAAAAAAAAATAATATCTCAGGTTAGTTAAGTTATCAATGTTTACCTCTAGCCTTTTCTTCAGGTGCTTTATCAATTTCATCATAAGGAACATATTTGGCTGAGCCATCATTTGATAATACTTTCGTTATAGCTGCTGTAAGTGTAGTTTTTCCATGATCCACATGCCCAATCGTACCGACATTACAATGTTTTTTCTCCACTATTTTAGGTTTTTTCTTAGTACTAAAGTTTCGAATGTCAATATTGTAAAAATTTATAATCGCTTTGTTACACGTTAATGCATTTCGGTTTATTAAAGATATTCGTGATAAATTGTATACAATAGAACGAATTATCTGTCTTCCACTCATATTTTATGATTAAAATTAAGTTATATCATTTCAATTTTGACTTTGAGGTTATATTAAGGACAGCCACCTGTCAATGTCAATTTGAAAGATTGTCAATGTAAACAAAAATATTTGACCCATGTTGTTTTAATTTTTTTAATTTTTTTTACATATTGCTCGAATTCAGATGGTGCGTGGGGAAAGGAGTGTCTTGACTTATCTCTGACTACGCTGTTATGTGGGAAAATATTAGTTTATATATATTTATTTTAATAGACTTGCGTATCTTTTATTCAATATTTTTTTTAAAACTTATCTAATCCGTACGTGACATATTTTCAAATCTATATTGTATGTTAAACCTCCAAACCTGATCAATACACATTATTAAATAAGTGAAAGTAATTAATGTCATTGTGGTGTTTAACTAAAAAAGAAAAATTGATTGTTAAAATATAATTGACTTTCGAAGTGAATGTTGTGAGATGAAATAAATTTAAGAGCCTCTGCTATAAGGTGTACGAAACGACCACATGTTAGGTTAGGTTAGGTTAGCCCATAATTTTGTTAAGCTGATGATAAACAGCTTCGAAGGAAAAAGGACAGAACACTTATCAGAAGAACTCCTCCTTCTTAACTTTGACACATTGTAAGCTTAGTGACGTAACTCAACTCCGCGCTTTGTCTTATTCATTAGATCGAAGAAAAGAAAATATTTAAATTGAAAAATGGAATAAACACGTAGGTATGTAGGTATAGGGATCGCAAATACATTAATAAAACAACATAAGAACAATATTTATTTTTTATTAAATATCCACGCTATTCAAATATTAGGTCTAATAGTCATAAGAAAGTTTTAGCATTCCCAAATCATACGGCGTCACTCTCGGTGAAAAGACCTAAATCTATTAACAATACACAATAGAAATCATGACATTCGTACGAAATACTATTTTAAAAAAAAACTATATGAACACTCACAGTTGTCAATTAACGTTAACTGTTATTAAAGATACAAATATTGATTAAACGCTAATTGACGATTAAAACTGCCATATTGTCGTTCATCCTGCATACATTTTAGTAATAAGCTTGATATACAAAATCAAGTAATAATAGATTACAAGGCAAAATTATACACACGGTTATAAAAAAAGTACTTTTAAATGTTTTTAAATTTAAATCTTTAACGTTTAAATTTTACTTTTAATACTCTAGTGCAACTATGCTTTTCTAATAAACTAATAAATAAATAAAATTAACACTATTTAAAATATTTATATATTGTTACACCCGGCTTGAATAGTTGATAAGCCAAATTGCATATACAATTTTGTAAAATAACGATTAGGATTTGATTTAATCATAGGGTGAATATGATTGATCAAAAAAAAACAACCAAATAAAACAATTTCAACTATAAAAAGTATTTAAATAACGTAAAACAGAATTTACCAATGAAAAATAACCTTAACTAAGCCTGTGTTAAGAAAATATGCATTTTCGTCTTATCAATTTTTACATGCCTGGAACGGATGTAACACATTCATAAATGATAAAACTGGGACATTTCACTGGATTCATGTTTGGGGCTTCAAAACTCAATCGGAAATACGTATTGTTTTTTCATATAGTTAGATTAAGCATAACGCTAGGCATATTTAAATAAAAAAAAACAGCTGCACGCTTTTTCCCGTGTAGCAGGGTAGTCAGAGGACCTAGTGTCAAGACACTCCGTTCTCCACTTTGATCCTGACATCGAGACAGAAAAAGCCAATATTCAATATTGATGAATTGAATTAAATTGGATAAATTTACACTTTTATTCTTATAATAAAAAAATGAATGATATGTGGCAATGGCTAAGTTCTTTGATATTTTGTTACTAGTTGTTGTAGACGTTGATGAATTAAAGTTAATTTTAGTCAAAATGTTTTATTTATTATTACATATTTGTCAGTTTAATAGCTAGTGTTAGCATTAGCCGTGATACCACAAAAAAAAATAAGTTTCCGTAACGTAAATATGAAAAAGTCAACTAATAAAACTAAAAACTAATAAAAAGAAAAGTACTAATCTTTTTTTTTTCTAATAAAAAGAAAAGTACTAATCTCACTTAAACTTAACTTTCTTTTTTTTTTCTTAAGAAAAAGAAAAAAAAAAAGAAAAAGAAAAGAAAAAATGGTTTGTTGATGCAAAAAACAAAACAAATTTTTCTTTTAAATCACACAGATTAACAAAAACCACTTCACTTGAATATATTCTGTATAGAGCAGCACTTTTTCAAGTGTTTATTAAAGATAATATTAACCGAGTTTCATTGTTTCAACACTCTGTAATGCAGTGTAAACTCCACTGTTGACTTCCAAATAAAGTGTCTCACCGTACGCAGGTCCATGTTGGGGTCCAGGACCTGTTTAAAATAACATATTAAAAAAAGCTTCACGCTTTCTATCCGCATAGCAGGTTAGAGAGAGAGAACCTAGTGTCGAAACACTCCGTTCTCCACTATCACATTATATATAATTTAAATGTTATCATTTCTCTGAATGGAGTAAAAATCAATCATATTTACAATCAGATACTGTACTACTATGCCGCGGTGTAACGTCTAAAATGAGCGGACAAAAATATGTATTTACACTTAGGTTCTCTCTGCCTACAAATATAACGCTAGGTTATCTTTGAACAAAAATTTGTGAAAACCTATATACAGCGTGTTCCAAAACTCATTGATAACCTGAAATACTTTCTTCGATTTACTTCCGAGATTTATTGCAAAAAATACAAAAATTCAACTAACATTTACTACGAAAAGATAAGCTTTACAAAGTCGTATGTATTTGTGAACTTCATTGAAATTGTAAATTCATATATATATATATATATATATATATATATTCATTATGACAAAGCACGGCGTTGCGCCATTTTATTCATGATTCCTTAAAGTTGAAAATAGTGTCTTAACACTTATTTCACCCAAAAATCTTTAAAATAAAGATAATAAATACAAACCTGATCACAGCAAAGCAATTCAACTCTTTCCTCCGGCGAATCATTATTGTCCTCACTTTTGCTAGCCCCGTTTACATCCCCACTACCGACAATCTTCTCTACGACATGTTCTGCGACTTTGCGGCATTGTATAAAGTCGTTGGCTACTAAACGATCCTGAAATATTTTTTATACGAAATAAATCGAATGACTCGAAAAAGCTGCTTTTTTAAAAAAGGGCAAATATATTTTAAGTTTGAACGCAACGAGATTGAAACCTGCGCATCTTGAATCATCCAAAATCATCCAAGAGGCGCGGGTTCGAATCCCGCCGTGGTTAAATTTTAATTGCAGTTTTGGAAACATTTTACATTTCGAAAAGAAAAAATTCTATCAATGAACTTGACCAGCGGTTTAAACGTTTCTACGTTTTATACGTTTCTAACATTTTTTTTAGTTTACAAATAAATATCTATTTCTACATAAATTAGCGGAAAAATCTATTTATTAGGTAATTAAAAATAATTTCAAATTTAGCATAATCTATAGACATATATATCTTAATTGGATTCAAGGATAAAGCCACAATTCGAATTTCGTTACAATTAAGTTTAAAATCTTGTGTCAAAATTTTGAAAGGGATGTCATACGACTTAAGCTGTTAAACATTGTTATAATAGAAGCGGAACCAGATTTCCACCTCCTCGTTTTTTAGTATATTATAACTTATAAAAGACAATAATTACCTAATAAAATAGCAAAAAGAAACAAAATGTTTTAATATTGTAAATCTCAATAATGGAACCACTAGTTGTTACTAGTGGTTTCGTTGACGCGTAAACTACGCATTGCCCTAGCAACGTGAATGTCACTGTATACAGACGTGTATCTGAAATACATGGTAGTTTGATTACATTTAGTTTATTAATTTAATGTATTTTTACGGATTTATTAAAATAAACTGTCTAAACTGAAACTAAACTAAACTAAACTGTAAACTACAACTGTCATTTTCAACTGACATCACGAAACAATCATACATACAAATAAAATAATAATTTACCTTTTTCTGTCGATCCTGTTTACTTTGACAAGTAGAATGTGGTAATAAATAAAAGGGTAGCTTGTTCAGTTTTGGTGCAGCCATTTCTATAGCAACATCGACTACCCAAGAGGGGACGGTTTCTAACAGAAGATTGCCTTCGGTTTCTCCACCTGCATCGCCTACCTTAAATGTTAGTTTAAATTTAAAAAACAAGCAATAAAATCTTAACTATCGTATTTAATACTAGCCTATGTCTTTTTTCAGCTTAACGTTTTTTTCAGCCTGTTCAGCTTTTTCGCAGGCTGTTTTTTATTTTTGTAGGCATAGAGATATAAGGGGCTGTGTCAAGATACACGACATTCTCCACTTTCCGCACGAAACATTGCGTGTTGAGTGTCTGTATCAAAGTATTTTAAATATGATCATTTCACCAATTATTATTCATAAATGATGGTACACAGTTCATTATCGCTTATAAATATAATAAAAATGTGCTTTCTTTACTCTGTTAAACATAATTAATTTATCACAAGTTACAGCTATATATAGTACAATAAATCTACAATTAAAATTAAACATCTTTTAGGTCAGTTCAAAGAAAGCCCAAGCCTAATTTACTAATATATAAAATTTACAAGTAGTTTATACACACCTGCAGTCTATACAAAGTCCTTCCACCAACTTCGCTAAATATTAAAGGTGTATGTAATGGGACACTGAAGAAATTATTTCCCATAACCTTCTGACCTGCCTCATTCACTCTATTTGGATGATTCCAATGTTCTAACAAAGCTTGTAATAATAAAGCCCCAAAATTAACTTTCTGGTCATTTTCCGTTATCAATCCAGCCTCCTTTGCACTAACCCAGGCACTAAAGCAATCTGTCTCGTCTTGACCTAAGTGTATAGTAAGCATACCAGTTTTCAGGTCCACATTAAACCAATTTGGAACGTAGACCATTTTGAAATGTTTCTTTAACTCTTCCTCATAGTCAACTTCCCCTAAGTCTTCCAGTTTACATGCTTTTAAGACATCATATAAGACAACATTGTCATTTGTATCTTTTGTCAGTATATGGCGCTTGTCATTAAGTACTGTATAGTGTTTTATAGCTCTGCCACCTACAATATTGTACATGGGCTGCATTTGATATACATTATTAGTATTATAATTGTTGTGGTTGTATAAATCAGCATTTAGTGAATTAAATGGTGGTAGTTTCCAACATCTTATGTCTGAATCTGAAGTTGCAACCCAAACACCCTGTTGGTCTGCAGTAAAGCATAATTTAAGGACTGGAGATGTTTCTTCACATACTATCATAAAGTGATCTGGGTTACGCAATTCTGTTATAATGACTAGACGGTCTCGTCCACCAGATATTATGTGGGTGAAGTTTTCAGTAGCTAAAATAGCCCACACAGCCTCTGAATGCACACGAATTGTAGAAACACATCTCTGTTGGGACAATGACCATAGTTTTATAGTTCCATCAGAACTCCCTGACACACATTGAGAACCATCTCTACTTACAACCAAAGCTTTAACATTGTCTGCATGTCCTTTTAGTTTCATAAGCCTTGAACAGTTCCTCGGATCCCACACTCTTAACACTTTCTCAGTAGAGCCACTAACTAAAATAGTACCTGGTGGATTCATTGCAAGACTATATATCGATTCTTTATTGCCAACCAGTGATGAAGTTGTTACAGTGTTATTACTAGCAGTTAAAGCAGTCAAAGTATTTACATCCCATAAGAATATTGCTCGGTCCAGACCGGCGCTAGCAACTTGTTCTTTATCTTTTGCATATGCTAATGTTCGTACATAGTCCTTATGGGTCCTTAAGGTCGACATGCAAAATCCTTTAGGAGCGTTCCATACTTTTACCGTAGTGTCCGAAGAAGCGCTTATAAGATTCTTTCCGCCACAGCAAAGCACTATATCGTTCACCCAGTCTGTATGGTGCTCCATACTCTGTATATATCGATCCTGTGAACCACCCCCTGTGTGCCAAACCCTAATGATGCCATCACGGCCGGCCGAATACAGCCTGCCCTGTATTGGATCCAATTGTAACGAACTAATACCGTTTTTATGCCTCCTTTCTTCCTCGTCTCGTATTACGAACGATACTTGTGTCTTTTTACGCATGTTCGTGCCCATCTTCCGACATTTTAAATTGATAATTGAATTATATTTAAAGGAAACTAAAGCAATACATCACATATAGAGGTACTTTAGTTGGCGCTTATTTGACGTTTGTAAGTTGACATTCGAAGTGGTTGTATATGGCAGCACTTTTAAGAAAGACAACGTAACATTAAAGAGATAAAAAATAGGTAAAATATATATATTTTTATTTATCTAATTAATATTTAAAATAAAACAAATTGTTAATGATTTTATATATATATTAATATACCAAAATCCATTATAAAAGTGTTATTATTTTAAAACTTGTTGAAAGTGGCATAATATTTTTTATATGTATATTTTATGATTTATATTGTTTTTACATGTCCAATCGATATTTATCTATAAATATCTAATCGCATTGATACAAAATTATCAATGGTCTTATTAATATATTTATGTGTATAAATTTACGTTTTCTTTTTAATTTATATACATTACTATTCTAAATGCTTTTCAAATAGAATTTTAATAATGTTGTGATTTGTCTGTGATTTGTCTTCGGTACCGTACCAGAGCGGAGAAATGAAAATAATTTAAACATAATCATTCGCCCGAGTGCCAATCGAACCCACAACCATCGCAAATACAGTCCTACTACGCTACGACGGCCTCCTTTTCATGTATGTTGTATTCGTTTTCTACGTGTTTTTCATCTAAGTGCATAAATATTTGAAATGTTATAATATAAAGACTACAACGAAATTGGTAATCACTATCAATTGATCGTAAAATTTGCATATGTGTTTTTTTACTCATTAGAGTTTTACTAGGGGTAATATTTATTGAAAATATTTTCGGTTCTCGGATCTGTAGACCTTTGATAGTAACACTATTAAATAAAATATATTTATTGGATACTCTCGGTTATAATTATAGCTTTGAAAGATAACATATCACGTTTATTTATAAAAGTCTTTTTATTTGTACATTATATATCTAAGGCGAGCAAGAAAAATTTGCGAAAAAGTATTCGTACAGTTATCGAGAGCATTTTGTATAGAAATTGAAAATCGCCCCTACCGATAACCGCTTGTTTTCAATATAATTTATTTAATGAGAGCTCTAAAAAATATTATTATATACACCCTCGGATCTCACAATCTTAACACTTTCTCAGTATAACCATTAACTGATAAGGTGGTGGGTTCATAGCAAGACTATAATCGAAACCTATTATTATATACATCGTTTCTATATTGTAGTTCTGAAGTTCCGCCTTGTACACACTATGACTATGGGTTCGATTCCCGTCCGTGGAAATTGTAAATATTCTTATTGTACACCGAAAATATACAATTTTTATATTTAGTCCATCATTGCGCAGTGTAACAGTGTCCGATTCTAAATGCGATTGATCGTGGGATTTCCACTTGCAGGAATGATTATATTTAAATTACTAGCTGTGCCCGCGACTTTGTCCGCGTGGAGATCTTACATCAGCTAGTGAAAGCCCCGTCAACATCGGTGTAGCCGTTCTAGAGATTAGCCGGAACAAACAGACTGACAGACAAAAAAATAGCAAAAAATAATATTCTGGTATATGAAGCGTGTATTATGATATATGATACCATAATATTAATTTATTGACTACAATAGTTCACTATTTTGGCTTTATTGGCTTGAACATAAGATACTTACTTGCTATTTTGGTCAATTCACACAATGTCTTTATAACTTGTAGCCTATGTGTTATTCTGATGTATAAGCTATATTATTGTAAAGTTTCATTAAAATCCATACAGTAGTTTTTACGTGAAAGAGTAAGAAAACTTCCTTACAAACTTTGGCGTTTATAATATTAGTAGGATTTTCATTTGTTCGCTCTGATACTTTAAGACATCTCTGCCTACCCTGCTATGCGGGCATGAAGGTGAAAAAAAAAATAATCAACGGTAGTTTTCGTAGCACAAAATTGTGATTTACAAAAGAATTATAAATATGGTCTTACTTCATTCCATTTGTCTATTGAACAAACATTTTAAAACGCACACAACACGGACAAAATGAACAATAATAATTTTAAGCGTATTTGTTTCGCTTTGTTTGATAGTTTTCCCTTTATCGCCATCTGGGGACCGTGGGAATGGCAGTACGAAATAACTTTTCAGTTATACAATGTGTAATAGTGAAAGTTTAGACTTATTCCATGGCGCGGTTCTATCAATATTTTTATATATATATATATATATATATATATATATATATATATTTAGTTAAATGAATATTAAAAATTAAATTTATCCTATGACATGTGAACGTGCCTGCCCGACGTCCAGACGGTCTACAAACGTCTTTAACTGTTATGATTTTTAGAAATTACAGTAGACCATTGCTTTATCATTGACAAATACATTTTTTTAGCATAGGGTAGGTGGAGAGAATGTAGTGTTAAACACACACACATGCACGCTCGCATGCAAGCACGCACGCACGCATGCACGCACGTACAGACAACCAATCACGTTCGCAGCCGAGTATCAGCGTTTTAATATAAATACACAATAATTCAATTATTTTTATTATAATATTGTAATAAAGCTTAACTAAGAAATAATATACTGTAAAGTTGTAATTTCGGTGGCAAGTGGCGCCATGTTCTTACTAACAATGGCACCAGGCGCTCTAGCGCCTAGCTCTAGCGCTTTGCTCTAGCAAAAGGTATAAAGATACAAGGTATCCAGGATCGCTTTTGCTCCAGCACCTGGCGTGTATGGCGTCAGCGTTTAAAAACCTAAGTATAATTTGTGTAACATAATATAATATTTGTTGTTAAATTAATGCTTTACTGTTTTTTTATATCCTGCTTTTTAATAATTAACATTAATTAAATAAAATTAATTCCCTTTAAAACTGGTTTTAATTTAGTAATTATGACTAAAAATAATGGTACAGTATGTGACGTCAGCGATGCTGACGTCACATATGGTATTTTTAAAAATAAAAATAGTCCTTTGACATATATAATTTAAATTTCTTAAAACTTTAGTTTCATTTTGAACTTACTACTACGACTATGATAATTCAAATCCACATCGTAGGTATCGTATATTCGAAAATTTCGATAAATGTCAAAATTATTAACTACTTTACTTTAAAATAAAATATTATAATAATTACCTATCTATAATAGCAGTACGTACTACATGCGAAATACCGTAACATAATATCATTAATAATTGATGAGATTTCAATTAAATTATCGCTCTAGATGCGACCCACTTGGTATTGGTTAAATGAATTATTTCGCGTGTTTGGATATCTGATTTAATACAGAGACATTATATGAGTCTATATAAAATAGTTTTTTAATACATAGAATAATAATAGTAAAAGATATTAAGTAAAAAGATAATACATACAAATGTATAATGAGAGTATGACTCCTTATTACATCACCTATCTGCCAGTGAAAGTCCTGTCAAAATTGGTCCAGCTGATCCAGAGATTTCCAGACATTAGCTGGAACAAACAAACAGACAGACAGGCAGACAGAAAAAAATTATATACATGCATATGTTATACATATGCATGTATATACATGTGCATTTCTTAAAGGTACAGGTTAGCTACTCCAATTTAATTTATTTATAAAGAAGATAGAAAATTAGTATTTAATACTTATATTTTAACGAACCACACCTTCCAACTATTCTAAAGATAATCTAAATCATATTAAGAGAAGGCTATCGCCGCGTTTTTATACTATATAATTATGATTTCTTACTATATAATTACAATTTTCGACTGAATAAATAACATTTTCAATTGAAAATTTTAAACACTGATACTCGGCCGTACATGCCAGGTGCTGGAGCAAAAGCGATCCTGGATACCTTGTATCTTTATACCTTTTGCTTTAGCGCCTGGCGCCATTGTTGTAATAACATGGCGCCACATGCCATCGAAATTACAACTTTACAATGTATTATTGCTTAGAAAAGCTTAATTACAATATTATAATAAAAATAATTGAATTATTGTTTATTTATATTTACATTTTGATAATGTTGAATTAAAGCAAATAGAAATTATAACGGATATTAATTTCTATTACAATTTAGTATTTGTTACTTTCATTATTATTATTACAATATTATATTAACACTTATAATTGAATTATAGTTTAATTGCATTTACAACATTGTTAATCAAACAAAAATTTAACCGAAAATTAACTTCTATAACAATTTCGTATTTGTCACTTAAATTATTATTACAATATTATTATAAAAACACTTATAATTTTAATTGAATTATAGTTTAGTTGTATTAACAATATTGTTAATCAATTTAATTTCTGCTAAAATTGACAGTTATGATTAAATGAATTATAAAATTATTAAATTTTATAAATAAATCATTTAATAAAATAATATAATTGATAGACGGCGTTGCGCCGATATATACTAAGAAAGATTTTATTCATATTATAATTTTGAATAATGAGACGTCGTCGTCGTTGTGGCGCAGTGACACTGCGTCTGACTATAACCAGATTGGTTTTTTTTTATTCCATAGACAAGGCAAACGAGCGTTTGGGTCACCTGATGGTAAGTGATCATCGCCGCCCACGGCTCCGTGTAACACCATAAGAGCTACAGGGATGTTGCCCGCCTTTAAGGTGGAAATAGAAGGTTAGGAAGGTTTGTAGGTTAGATTCCCACTCGGGGGAATGACTATTTTTTATATATTAGATTGTATATATTTTTTTAACATTTTGTAAAGTGTCACACGCTTAGGAAATTGAAAAACATATTTCATAAACATAGGGTCCGAACCCGCGCCTCTTCGACACCGTCCAAGTGAATCCCGCTGCGTTCCAATTTTTATACGTTTTTCTAAAATATGATAGACTACATATTTATTTCTCCGCCCTGATAATACATTAAGTTCAGCCACTCCACACTCAATATCTTGAGTTCTAACGGAAAGTGGAGATCGTAGTGTTTTAATTCTATGACACTCTCTGCCTACCTATTATTTTGCAGGATAAAACGTGAAGCTGAAAAAAAAAACGTAATAAGAAAACTTAAATTTATTTCTCCAAATTTGTATTACGTGTACAAAATGGCTTTATTGTGAACAATGTATTCGAGCAATTTCATCTGTTGTTTGAGCTTTTGTTCTAAGCTAGAGTTCTCAGAGTAGAAGCTCTGTTCGGACTAGAGCTAATATTCTTATGACGTTCTACGTTACATTTAAGAAGGAAGGAATTATATTTAGAAAAGGATTAGTTGATCAGTAACTTCTTTTGAAAAGCGCCCAATAATTAGGTGTTTGTAATCCTTCATTTGCAAATATTATAAATAAAATAAATTAAAATGAAACAATAGTATTATTCTATTTGTTCAGCATTTTGCACTAGAACCTAGTATTATATTGTGAGACTTGTGAGTTTGTCGAATTCATTTAATATTTTTAGGTTATTTCAGTAACATTTTACGTAACATTCTTACATTAATAATATTATTTAAAGTTTTTTTTTCTGTTATTTTTTTTGTTTCACAATAGTACAAATATCCGTAATATTGCCAACATTAAAAATACCTTCCAATTTTGTGTATTTAATAAATATATTTTCCTTCGTTTTTCCCTTTTCGCCAATTGTCAAGTAGTGTTTTGAGCTGGGCCTGTAATACCAGTTTTTTCGAATACAGGTAATATTGACCAGTGAAGCCAACCTGTATTTTTGATAACTGTATTGACTTAACCGGTATGCTTAAAGGTATTTTTAATTTTTGGTAAAAATAAAAAGTACCTTATCTTATTTATTAATTTTTGGTAGCGGCCTTTGGTATTGGTACGCATAATATCTGTAAATACCTTTAAATACCGGTTCTATTTCTTCAATTACGGTTTTAAGCTACAACCCTGACACTGGATTACTAACCTAACCTAACCAGATGCAAGAAGCGAAAATCTTTCAATATAAATATTTTCTTGAGTGGGGATCGAACCTACAGCCATCGTATACGACAATACACTCCCCAACAATGCAAAGGTTGCGTCAAATATTTTTTCTTTAAATATTGAAAGATCTAAAGAAGAAACATAAAATTATTTTCTACCTTTATCAATGTGACTTATGAGTTATGCCATATGCCATTTTATTTATCATCTTAATTAAAATTCCGTCTCGTCTATTGACCCGAATCAACTGTCATCTGTCAAAACTTACATCATTTGACGTTTCATCGCTGTTTGTGTTTACAAAGGTCAACTAAAATGTAAAAGTGTGCCCAAAATATAAGAAAAGTTATTCAATGTTTGTACAAACGAGGGATTAGGAATGATTTAGGTTATTTCGCTTAAATAGGCTGAAATAATATTTTCTATTGTCTTTTTAATTATAATTAAGCTTGTGATTTAGTATTTTAATTTATATATAATATTTTAAAGGGGAAAAAATATAAAATTACACTTTTTGGACTTTCAGTTGCCTACATAAAATAAATTAATAGATACGTACGTATGTGAGGACAAATTGTATAGCTTTTGTCTTGATTCTACAATATTTTTTCATTTGAATTTACAACTCTTCTGCAGTTAGTCATGCCTAGCCGCACTACGAGGACCTCAAATGTTTAGTCTATGATGTCATGCACAAACATCAAAAAATTGCATTTACTGGGAATCAAATCCACGACCTCTCCTTACTATAACCACTTGCCGCCAGAGTCTTACAAGTTTTACTAAAATTCTAGCAAATAATATTGTAAATATTATGTTAGAATAAAATTTTATTGAAAACACAGAACTTTGAACAATTTCGTTTTGAAATTCACGTAATATTCGCGGAGGGACTATCTGGTATGATGAAACAATATTGTATAAATTAATTTATAGCAAACGATTTATAGAAACATATTTTTAGCAAACGTATAAAAATTTTAACGCAGCTGGATTCAAACCCGCACCTCTTGGTAACCGTCCAAGCATCTTAAAAACCGTCCCATGGACATGGTTTATAATACGTTTTCTAAAAAAATGTAGTTCAATTTCCTTAGTGTGTGATTAATACTTTAAAAAATGTTAAAAAATTATTAACAAATATCTTTCTTATCCATGTCATGGTGGTTTAGTGGGACAGCGTCTAACTGCAATCGTGATTGGACACACGGCAATTATTATATTATCTAAAATATTACAATTTCTCCGCTTTGGTAAGAAAGCGCGGCGTTGAATTCCGCAACTCCACGCGTCGACTTTGGGCTGAAAGTGAAGGAAGTGGTTGATTGATTAATTTTGATACTGGGTTCTCTCTGTCTACTGAGATGCGTGAAACGAAACCAATATTATACAAGCCATAATATTTTAAAGTTAAAATCCAAAGTACAAAATATACACGAATCGTGATTCAACGGTTTTAAGAACGTTAAATCGAAATTTAAATGGAATCCCAAGAGTATAGTGTAAATATTTTTAGTCGTAGCTCGCGATTTCTCCAAGTCTGACTGAGAAGCGGTGGCCGATTTCTTAAAAGTGTTTATACTGGTCTTAGAATTACTAGAAGCGAGAGTTTCCTATAGCAAATATATATTATCTTATTCTAAAATATTTATATTTATACTAGCGACCCACTCGCGGCTTCGCTCTCATGATCTACATCTGTTTAGTATTTTCGGCGGCCTTTTCGTAATACAATGCAATTCTTAAAAAAAAATGGAATAAAAAGTAGACTATGTTCATCCTAAGACCCTCAAGAATCCACAATCGGTTCCGCGATTTGGCCGTGATGATGTCATAGACAGACAGACAGAGTTACTTTGGCATTTATAATATCGAATATGGATGTTTGGGGTCCACTACTCTCTACCCTAGCGAATTCTCTCTGTCAAGTATTAACGGCATCAAGTATTTAATGCTACGCCATGTGTAATAAAAACGGGACTCTATTTATTCACGTAATTATATTTTAATTCACGCTTTATCCCGCATAGTAGAGTAGTCAGAGAGAATTTAGTGTTAAGACACTCAGGTTAACTCTCAACCTGAATTCAATGTTTTATTTTTAATTTACAATAAAATGCTTAGATGGACATACACATTTGTATCAAATGACACACGATAACGCGTATTTTACTTACACTGGGTCTAATAGTTTATTGAAATCCAGTCTCATATATAAATACTAGCTGTGCTCGTGACTTTGTCCGCGTGGAATACTAAAGAGAGAGTATCGTAAATTATTTTTTATAACATCAGCTATCCAGTGAAGGTCCCGTCCAAATCGGTCCAGCTGTTCCAAAGATTAGCCGGAACAAACAGACAGACAGGCAAACAAAAATTGTAATAAATGTTATATTGGCATATGTACCGTGTACACATACATATGCATTTAGTTAAAAGCGGTTATTTAATATTACAGACAGACACTTAAATTTTATTTATTTGTATAGATGTAAAGTGGGATTACTCTATTTAGTAAGAAATGTTTCTAACAAGGGCTGAAAGCATTTTCTGAACGAAGTAAATTTTTCTAATATTTTTCAACATTTTTTAAAGTGTTAATCTCACACCTAGGAAATAAAAAGAAGAAACCGCAGCGGAATTGAACCCGCGCCTGTTGAAAACCGTTCAAGAACTTACAAGAGGCGCAGGTTCAAATACTGCTGCGTTTAAATTTGTATACGTTTTTTAAATATGTCTTTTTTAAATTATACTAATATTCTTTTCGTTCAAGGTGGAAAACGAAACAATTTATTTTCTTCAAAATATAAAATTTCTACACGGTTTCACGTTTTGCCTCGAATAGCAGGGATAATCAAGACATTCTGTTCTCCACTTTCCGCCTGAATCCGAGACATGGCTTGTTGGGTGGCGTAACTCAACGCTGCGCTTTGTCTTGTCACCAGAGCGAAGAAATAAATTAGACATAAACATTCCCCCGAGTGGAAATCTAACCCACAACCTTCGCGTCACAGTCAGACCTAACACTCCGCCACGATGGCCCTTATTGTTGGAAGTTGCTTCACGTCCTACGTCGGCATTGGCAATATTGTCTTTTAGTTTCTTAAGGTATAAACTATAGATATAGCCAATTTTGATAAGCTAACGATTCAATGGAAATAAATCAATTCGATTCGCATCAATTTTAATTCACATCGTATCGCATCGATTTTAATTCACATTCAGAATAAAATATATAAAAAAAAACATTTCATACGTTTAAAGTAAACGTACTTGATCCGATACGATACAATTTTATTGTTTGTTTTAATATATCGTGAATCGATTCATAGCGTTCTATCATAGCAGGTGTCGGAGATATGCATATTCGGTAGAAATATCGGCTGTACGAAAATATTGGCATATATCTTCATATTTAGATTTTCGTTTAGCATTTACTTAGTGAAAAATGTAGAGAGAATATTTATTTGTTGTTAGCGCTTTGACTTCCGGAGTACAAATAACAACGACAGGGTATACAATATATTTAACAGTTTTAAAATGTTATTCACACACTTATGGAATTTTAAAATATTTTTTTAGGACACATATAAAATTTCGCAGACGCAACGGGATTCGAATCTGCGCGTCTAAGCGCGAAGCCATGCGTTCTATATACGGCTACGTCGAAATTCTCAAACACTTATTACCACTTATTTTTGTTCTTAGCATTGGACGGTTTTCAAGAGGCGCTAATTCACACCCCGCTGCGTTCAATTTTTTTTTATTTCCTACAGCTATATAACCTCAATTTATTGAATTTGAACCTAAACAATTTACAATTGACGTGTCTCGCTTTCTAACCATCGAGTATAAGAGGCGGCTGCGTCTTAGAAAAATATCCACTACCATCAAAAAATTAAGGTGATGCCAACATTAGTGTGTGAATAATATTTAAAACAAGTAATTTTTTTTTAATTTAATATAATTTTGTCGTCGAATTTTCACTTCGTCTATATGTTAATTTGCAATATAAAAACAAAAGTTGCATTTTGTTTTCTAATAACGTTTTTCTCGTTATTGTATAATCTTAATTAGGTAGCTACATTAAGTCTCATTATAAGAGGTTGTGAAGCGATTAACGAATTCGTTTCATTCTACCCTCGTTTAGAGAATAATAAACGGGCTGTTCTTCGTATTTCTTAAATATATGTAAACTATTGTGGCACAATTCGGGACTGTCTGAATAGGAAAACAGGTTCAAATTTCATTAGGGTCTTAGTTCTAGAAATAAAAGATATAGGTAGCATATTAACCGCTTTGAATGAGACCATTGATGCGTAGTAGGACAGTACCTCCTTGTAATTACGAGTGGTTGTGGGTTCGATTTCCGTTCGGTGGTATGATTTAATTAATTAATTTAATTTCTCGGCTCAGATGAATAAGACAAACTATGGCGTTGAGGTCCGCCACTCCATATGCAATGTCTCGAATTCAGACGGAAAGTGGAGAACGGAGTGTTTTGAAGTTGAAGCTGAAAATCAAAACCACTTTGATCTACGGTAATATACTCGTCGTCGTACTTCGCATCTATAGCAATTAAAATTCATACAAATATAGCATTTAAAATGGTTGGACTTATGTGTTTTGTGCCTCTAAATGTTATGCGTTTTGTGCCATTGACGCGCAAATCATTTTAGCCAAAGCGTATGTCCAATACAATATGGTAGTGTGTGTAATATTGGTTTTGTAAATTAACGTATTATTATAATTATGCTAGGCATGTGATCCATATAAATTTAAACCAAAGACAAAATTCACACTCTTTTCCCAACCAACAATCTAATCATCAAATATTATAGAAAAGCTCTACGATACACAGAGTCTAAGTAAATACACATAACAAAAAGACAGTAATTTATTTCTTGAACGGTATTTGAACCCATAATCATTGCGTGCAATCAGATAGTCTCTGCCATCTTGTATCTGCGCTATTAGGTATGAATATGCATATATATCTATGCAATATACATTAAATATTTTCATAACAATATTTTATAAATATATATCGCAGTCACGGCACAGTGAGACATCATTTGACTGTTAACCTGAAATGTAGTGAGTTCGATTCCCATTCGGTTGAATAATTTACATTATTTTCATTTCTGCGGAAAATTGAGAATGCGGTGCCTTTATACTCGATAAGAAAAGTGAAACTTGAACTATTTAGTATTCAGGCAGCTTTTACGACGTTGGCATCATCTAAGAAAGGATTTCATTGAATTGAAGACTGAAGTTTTTGTTCACCATCAATGAGTTTATTGTTTTTTTTTATTCTATAGACAAGGCAAACGAGCGTTTGAGTCACCTGATGGTAAGTGATCGCTGCCGCCCACGACTCCGTGTAACACCATAAGAGCTACAGGGATGTTGCTGGACTTTAAGGTGGAAATAGCTCGTCTATTTCTGAGGGTACCCATGTAGAATCGACCTGGGAACACTGAAGCTGGTAGGCCATTCCATATTTGAATAACAGTCAATTGACAACCTCACTATAAATCTTTATTTTCAGAAACTTTATTACAAGAACGAGAACGCGTGCTTAGTCAAGTTTTTAACAAAAATAATTTCACTGCCCGGCCGAATGCTAGACATAGCATGTCGAGTTTAGTAGCAGAACTCAACGGCGCGCTTTGTCTTACCATAATGAATATGTATTTCCCCGACTGGGAATTGAACCCACAACCAGCGTTTAGGTTCAGATGGTGTGCCACAACACCCGTAGCCTCAAGAACAAAGAACGAAGTGTTTTACAATATACTGTGGATACTTTACAAAATGCGTAAATATGGAACTTAACTACTGCATTTAAATGAAAAGTCAACAGTAGCCAATACGAGAGAATCCTTATTATATATGATGCATATTCGTATCCGTAAATATCACGACTGTCATAATAATTTTTATCGCTGCCAAAGAGCTTTTTGTGTAAAAACAGTCAATTGAATTGATGTGAGTATAAAAATTTCAATAAATTTTTGTAATTATTTCTTGCATTGTTGTAGATAAAAGAATAGAAAATCTATTAAGAGATTATTCAGTTCTCTATATTCCTTTATATCTAATGTTGTGTGTAGGAAGCAAACTTCTCATTTAATTTAACGAGACCAGTACAAGTGAAGTTTTTTAAATACACATATTTTCCCAATTGAGATTCGAACCCACGACCCTTTTGTACAATACTCAAGTCCAAGCTTTGTTATTTTTTTCTTCTTTTTACGCATAGCAGGGTAGGCAGAGAGAACCTAGTGTCAAGACACTCCATTCTCTCCTTTCCACTTGAATCCGAGACATTGCGTGTCGAGTGGCGGAACTCAACGCCGTGCTTTGTCTTGTCACCATAGTCCTGTCACCATAATCATTCTCCAGCGATCGAATCGAACCTACAATAATCACGTATACGGTATACCGCCAAGATTTAATTTTTGTTATTATGTAAAATTTAATTATAATTTTCAACCAAATTAATATAAATTACAAGAATGATAACATTATTTCTATTACTGTAGTGTGGTAGAACGAAACTAGATGGCGTTAGATGTACGAGACTAAAGAAACGAGCATACTTAAAAAAAATATAAAGATTTTGTTTTATCAATGAAAATAATTTTCAACAATTCATATAATCATACAAAATTTATTCCTTCTTCTCTTTCGTGTTTTTTCTACTATACATGACACTGGCAGATTATTTTGCCCCTGTCATCGCCAGTTCAGGCCATTAATTAAAAACAAAATGATAATAATATTTTATTGTACACAAAGATTACATTTTATTTACATAATATACTTAAAATATAGATGCAATGGCGGCCTTATCACTAACAGCATTCTCTTTGAGAAGTGCATAAAGTATTGATAAATATTTTTAATTTATTAAGTTTATAATAATAAACAAATATACATACATCCATTGGCGGATTTACGAGCAAGTTGAGTAGGCTATAGCCTAGGGCGGTAGATTTTCAGGGGCAAATTTGCAAATTTTCGGACAAAAAAAACTAGATAGTTTGCCGCCCCCAACCAGTACTCGAGCTCTGCAAGCACATTTTATAACTGAAAAGAGAGAAATTGCGCAATATATGTGTGCACAATATGATCGGCAGATCAGTACTATTTTTTTCTTAAGAGAAATAAAAAATTATGGACAGAAGGACCGAAATTGGGTCGTTTAATCTGAAAGTAAGAGTGAATAGAGTTTGCAATATATTGCGGGCTGGAAGGCCCTTGTAGAAGAAGTTGTGTGAAGGCATTGTAGGGCAGAAACTAAATTCCGAAAAAAGTAAAGTAATGACAAATAGGTATAAACATACTATACAATTAGAGAACATCGAAATTGACACCTTATAAGAGATAACGATAAATGGAGTATAATAGTAGCAGGATGGTACCCTAGAGAAGGCAAAAGAAAGAGAAGCAGACCGCAGAAGAGGTCCCACCACTTGTCGACATCCGACAAGTGGCAAGAATTTTGGTAAATTATACCAGAAGCTAAGAGAGAATATAAGAAAGTATCTTCGTTGCGAAAATAAAGTTTGCAAAATGCATATCCCCTTGGAAATAGCTTTTCACATATAAAAAGAAACTAAACAATTTGTTGCTGGGGAACATAAATTACTTTTCCGAGTCCTTTCTAAAAGAGTAAAAAAATATTTAGACCTAGAGCCAAAAAAATATGAAAAGCTCTAATTCTATTGTGCATTGCGACGGATTTAATGAATCAAACTGATGACAATGTCTTCGATGATTTTATAACAAAACTTCGACATTTTAGTCATCGAATTCTCAGTCGATTTCAGCGAAAGTTATTTTTTGGAAATTTGAATTGAATTGGATTGTAACAATAAACGAGAAACTGAAATTGGTAGAGGTAAGGGCGGCAAAAACTTAACAGCCTATTACTTGAAAATATGTAAATCCGCCACTGCATACATCAATTCATGAACACATGAATATACATAAATACATACATACATATATACAAAATATATTATGTCTGTTGGTCAGTTTATACCTTTGTCTTTATACCTAGTGAAAATTAATTCTGTTCCATACTAAACGGTTTTAGGATAACGGGTAAACATAACAATATATATATATATAGAGCGATCAATCGAGTAAAGAAACAACAACGTTTAATTGGGATCGAGTATTTGAGATCAATAATATTGTTGACGCCGTCGTGGCGTAGTGCAGTAGTAGGTATGACTTAGGCGGGTGGCATGATGACGGAATTGGCATGACTTCCACCTGTAAACACAATGTCTTGAATTCAGGCGAAAAGCTAAGAAGAAAGCTGAGTGTCTGTCCACTAGTTTCTGTGCAAGAAAAAGAAGCTGTAAAAAAATATGATTATAGCACTTAGAAAAAAAAACTAAATCCTAAAAAAAACTAAAATAAACACTTAAACTCAGTATTCCTGTGAGATTGACATGAGTTGGTATATTACTTTTTACTGTATCGACAATCGACATCTACTTGGCTTATTGCATGCTTCTAAGCCAATCAAACGTCCATATGTAACTTGAAGTGTATTATTTATTTGAAATGAGTTACATCGAAAATGTTTTCTTTTTATTTTCTTTTATTTAAAGTTACCTACTTTGTAATGATTAAATATGTTATGCCTAATCATTTTATTATTAATTTATGTGGAATATAGGCTATCTTGGCTCAGTGGGATAGCATTTGACTGTAAATGCTTTATTAATGTTAGATTGTTGGTTCGATTCCCACTCGGGGAAATGATAATATATAAAATATTTTAATTTCTCCGCTCTGGTACCTTAGACAAATCGCGACCTATATTTAAAATGCAATGTTTTGGATTCAGGCGGAATGTGGAAAACGGAGTGTCTTGACACTAGGTTTTCTGCTACCTTGCTCGACGTGAACGAAACGTGAAGTTGAAAAACATATTTACATAAAACACACACAAAATGGTAAAATATATAAAGTGAATAATAATTAGTTTAGTTGTGACTTCACATAAATCTATAGAGTTTGGATTCCTTTGAGGCAATTGTCAATTGAAAAATGCCGCACTGTATACGGGATGGTCGTGTGATCGACTACATTAAGGAAATGTTTGCTCACTGCTTAATCCGCTGAATGCGTCTTACCCGTAGAGTATAATATATTATATAATATAATAATATAGTATAATATATATATATATATATATATGTAATATATATATAACCCCTAGTATAATATATTCAAGTAAATGAATAACGATGTTGGCCACCACTAGTTTTCCATGCTACTTTGTGCGTCTGCTACTGCGGTTGCGGGTTTTATCCCCTCCATTTCCGGGTGGAAAGTTGGGAATGGAGTATCTTGACACTAGGTTATATTGAGATAGAAGCTTGAATAAGCGCACGTCTTGACCCATGTCTGGATTGCTTATGGATTCCCTAGCATTCTTGCTATGATAGTAAACACAAGGTTAAATATATTTGAAAATCAGGGATCGAATCAACAAATACCGTGTTTATAGTAAGAAACTGTCCCACTGCGCTACAACGGCCTTGAAAAGATCATATATGCTTATAAATATTATATATGAATATTATTGTGTTGGCAGCAAGGCTAAAATATCGCAGCGGACGTAACGGTACTAGCCACAGTGTAAAATTCTTTTAACATGGCCCAGGGAATATAATGTCAGCTTATTAGCATTCAAGGGACGTTTTTACGAATCTGGCATAAATTTGTAGTTTTACAAACACAAATAAAATATATGTGAAATTTAATCTAATTTATAGCATAAATATACTATATAGTTTGAGAAAAAGTATTTGACTTGTGCAGTTAGACGATATAAGTGGGCTCAAATCGGGAGAGTAAATTATGTGACAAATTGTTTTCACGTTAGGCAAAGTCACTAAAATCAAAAATAATCGACGAAATGTACCAAGTATAAATAAACATACTAATTTATCACTAGTTAATTTCTTCTTACATTGACAATGTATATCATAAATTAAATTAAACGTATTGATAAAATTTCATATAAAAGTTATTTAAATCTGCTCAGCAAAACAAAGCACGGCGTTGAGTTACGCCAGTTAACACGCAATGTCTGGAATCCCCGCTTGTAATTGGAGAACGGAGTGCTTTGGACACTAGGATCACTCTGGCTATCCTGATTCCTATCTTATCCTGCCGAAAAGGAACTATTTATATAATAAACATATGTCTATATAGTCAAATCTTTATTTTTATATAATTAATAATTCATTTTATTTATTTATGCTTCAGTATCTTTTTGAGCAAAAAGGAAACATATATTTTTTTAAATTCATGGAAACCTTTTACAAAAGAGCATATTTCTATGTGAATACTGTAAATGAAGTCCAAAGTATGACAAGTGCCCGTCAGAGGGCGACACAAAGCCCGCGTTCAGTCGTAGCTCTACGCCCGTAGCGCTACGTAGTCTGCTACGATAAGACTTAGACAATAGTTACGTGAAGTGAAAGTGATTTGGAGTGTTAAACGAAAGTATTAAAAGTGCTTGTGACGATTATAGTGATTCTGGGGAGTTTTTGTAAGTATTATATTATGGATGAAAATTTTTGGCCTCGGTTATAATAAGTTTTTGGGTTTTTTTAGTTAAAAGAGTTTCTATTTATTATAAAGTAATAAAATAAGAAATTATGAACAATATTATTCTTATAAAATATATTTTTAAAGTAACTGATGATATACTTATATTATTGTACAGTATTGTATTTACGTACATTTAATTATTATTATATTTATAACTAATACTTCAACCTAAAGTTACACGTTTTCCATTTTTATTAAGTATATATTAAACAGGTCGTAGTATACGAGTATACGATATGTTTCTTACAAGTAAACAATATATTTTGTCACACTTCACGTTATTTAGACTTTTATATTTAATGATTTTTTTAAACTTTATACCTCTCCCTGCAAAGCTCCCTTAGTTTAAGAGGACGTAGTGTTCGTTTTTAACTTTTTGCTCGAATTCGATACATTGTGTATTGATTGGCAAACCTCAACGCCTTTGTCTTGTTCACTAAAGTGATATGAAAATATAATCTAATCTAGTCACTAAATGGGAAACGAACCCACAAACAGTCGCGATTACAGTCAGTGACTGTCCCACTGCATCACTGTGGGCTCCAGAAATTATAATCCCGACTAAAAATTGTTTTAACTAAAATACTATGAATTATATAAATGAAGTACATACATAAATACAGAGACGACTGTAAGTATAAATCTGATAAAGCTAAGTTAAATTTGATTTTATATATAATAGAAAATAAATAAACTCAATATACTCAATTGAAAATGTAAATCTTTCAAAAGACGATACGCTCATAATAGTCTCACAATAGTTAATTAGTGTACTTCTTGGTTTAAAAAATCACCTATCTTGAATTTCCTGTAAATGGAAGTTAGTGATTTAACACTCTATTTCATCACTTGGCGCTTATATGGAAACACTACGTTCTTAGTGATTTAGTGGTAAGGGATAATTTATCCACGAGGTATATTTAATATAAAAAGATTAAGAAAAACAAACTAGTGTTAGAGTTGTAGTTAGCAGAGACCTTTCGTTGTACACTTACCGTACATTTTGGTATCATTATGTGTTGAAGGACGGAACACAACGCCGCGCCTCATCATCGTCGTCTCATTAGATCAAAATAAAAACTACGTTTTTTACGTTTTTTTTTCTAATATTTCATTATGAGGCTATGGATACAATCATATATATGCATATACGATATATCTTCAAAAACATGTATCTGGAACATTTCAATAGTGTAATTCAAACATTGCCGTCAGCCATTTCTATGGACGTCAATCAGAGGGGTTTGTTTTACCAATAAAGGCTTGGGCTATTTTTGCTAAGTAACAAAGAAAATTTAATTATTTATAGATAATATACTGTATATACTTCCACTATACTATACTATACATAGTATACGACAAGTATAGACTCGTATTATTATAATTGCTTTCTCTACTTGAGAGAATCTACTTTGCAGACACTCTCTTCCCGTTTGCAATCTAATACAGGAAAATCATGTGTTGACCGGTGGAACTAAACGCTGTGCTTTTTCATACCTGATCGCAGAAATAAAAATTACTTATATATAATCTGTCTTCAAGTGACGGGCCGTCGTCGCGCTGTGTGACAGCAACTCGACAACAGCTGTAAGCGCAATTCTTTGTGGATTCGATTCCCGCTCTGTTATATTTAAAGTATTTTCATATATCCGCTCTGGTACCAAAGACAAAGCGCGGCGTTGTGTTCCACCCATCAACACATGATTTTTCTGCTCAACATGCAATGTTTCGATTTCGGGCGGAGAATGGAGAACGGAGAGTCTTGACACTAGTTTGTCTCTGAATACTGTTTTCTTTTTTTTTTCGAGTAGAAGCTCGTACACATTGAACTAATCTATTTATATAAAACTCGTGCGTTACTGTGTGACTGACAGACAACTCACTGTTAGAACTACGGGGCGTAGAACACCAAAGTTCTTAAGATAGTGTAGGTGAGTATTAAGGATTTCACAAAGTTTCTACGGGAGCAAGAAAAAAAACGAGATTTTATGTTCTACAATCGACGCAAACAAAGTTGCGGGCTACAATACGTGAATTGTAATAATGCTTTCATATACACACACGTATAATAAAATATTCAATTCGTAAATACATGATGATTGAAGTTCTCTATAATGATAGAGCAAGCAAATAAAGGTGCTATTAAACCTTTTAGTCAAATTACATATTTGAATACATAAGTATACGATATTTATATAATTATTAAACCGTGGCGTAGCGACTGACTGAAATGTGATTGCTGTGGGTTCGACTCCTATTCTGGGAAGTTATAATTTTTTTTACATTTTCCTTCTCTTGGAGGACAAAGCGCGGCGTTAAGTTCCGCCACTGTCTCAATATTTCGAATTCAGGAGGAATCATGAAAATGGAGCGTCATGACACAAGGTTCCGTTCCTACCCTGCTATGAGAGATAAAGCGTGAACATAAAAAGTTGCATCAGCTTTTAGTTGGTTATTCTTAGAAATTCTTCAATAGGTGTATTGACTTTTAGTATCGATTTTTTTGATATTATGAATAGATTAAATTTTTAAATATAAAAATTGTAGATAATAATATAAAATGAATATTGCCTATAATTTATTAATATTTTTAAAAGAGTATATCAAGACAAGATTAAAAATAGTTGTCAATGAGACTTGCATATATACTGGGCATATTGCAGACAGCGTAGCGAAACCCAATCTCACACATTGTATAAACTGGTCGAGGACATAAATACAGCTAGATTTAGTAATTAAAGTATTTTTAACCGGATTAATCATGTACAATCTGTCAAATGGCATCAAAAATTCAAATGCTTTGGAAACAGAAAAGGCTATACTAATGCCACTATACTAATGACAATAGATCACCAATCCAAGTGCACTCCACTTGTGTCGTAGCTTGACTTCAGAGAATGACTCGTTATATGAACTTATTAAATCAGACTAGTATAAAATTCATTGTTTGCCAAAACACTAGAAAATGTATAACATACCCTAGAGTATGTTCCCTCCCTAGGGAGGGTTGTGAAAAATATTCACTGATTTCGTATATAGCTTAGCTGTAAAATAATTTTTGCAGAACAAAATAAAAATACAGTAGAATTTCATATAGAGTTAAGAATTATAATTGTCACAAAGTGCCTTTTTCCCACGATGGTTGTGAGTTGTTCCCAACTCGGAAATGCTTTATGATTTAAATAAAAATAATTTTTCGTTGTATTAAGTAAAGTGAGACGTTAGTATAAAAGTGAGACACAACTTATAACATTTCTAGTTTTTGTTTACGTAAAGTTTAGCCTGAGGCATTTTCAACCAATATGCATATCAGGCAATGTCTACAATAGGTCTAGGAAGGTTTTTTTAATATATTCAAAGTATTATTTTTACAAAGGAATATGTAAAACATTTTTAATAAAACGTATAAAAATTTGAACCTACCGGGACTTGAACCCGCGCCTCTTGGAAACCGTCTAAATGATCTGACCACTTAGCCATAAGCTCTATATCATCGTGATGTACCTGGAAGTCGCATAAATTATTATTATTACCCGAATTACTGATAAAAGAGATAATGTGTAACAACAGAATAAAAATCTAGTTTTTAAAAAAAATATCCTAAAATAACACACTTAAAGTTATTTCCTTACTTTTTTATTTACATTACATGCATATTTTAGTACAGAAGAACAAAAATATGTACAATCATTTCGCTTAATAGAATTGCCTGTCCCTCTTTAGTCGGTTAAAACAATATTTAAAATAAATATTCATTATAAACTCAAGTCTAAAATGTTATATGATTATAATGTATAAGAGTTTAAACTTTTAAATTAAAACCCAAATAATGACAAAGAACTATTAAAATAAATATCATACAACTGTAATATGTAACTATATTACTAAATACTCATTAGAGGCGATGGTGGCGCAGTGTGACAGCGTCTGTCTTAAAACGCGGTGGTTGTGTGTTCTGTCCCAATTTTGGGGCAATTATTATATTTAAAATATTTTCATTTCCCGCACAGGTAACACAATAGTAGACGCTGAATTTTCAATACCATCACTTATTGAATTCGAGGCATTGTGTACTAAAATAATGACTCGAATTCAGGCGAAAAGTAAAGAATACGAGACGAAGCGTAAAGCTTTTTTTTTTACATTTTTTAAAGTGTTATTCACACACTTAGAAAATTGAAAAAGCGTAAAGCTGATAAAAAAAAAATCACATATCTTTTAGTCTAAATTCAAAGTCAAATAATTTTATGTAAAATAATTTTATTTAAAAGATACATGCTTCATATTTTGAAAGTCAAATAATTTACCACCGGTTTACTAAAGGTAGTGCCTCTGACTTGTCTATTCTAGTTATATTGAATGTAACCATAATTCAGGGACGTACTTCATTTATTCAGAAAAAGAAAAACTGAAAATTAAACTGCAAGATATATATATATATATATATACATATACATTTAATATTTATATATATTATACATTTTTCTCGGTTCACATAACCGGCTATTAAATTGTCTGTCACGGACCGAGGACAAGTGAGAGCCAGTAATAATAAAAGCCCAATTTGAAAATTGAGGATTGCTTAAAAACTTCCTGACTATTCCGCACATATTTAGAAAAAAAATAAAATTAATAATCCATTATAACACATTTTATTTGGTGATATTAAATATTAAGTGCGTTATCTAATTAAAGTATGAAAATATTTTTGACATATTAAAATTAGTTTTTTAATGAATCTAGTTTAACAGGATAAGTGGCGTCATATTTAGATATTTATTTAATATATTTAAGAAAACCCCGACATTTAGAAGATTTTACAGTACTTCATGGTCACAGGGAAGGTCTTACATTCAAAATGTGTAAAAAACGCGAAAGCCGGAACTTGTTATGAACATTATTTTTTTAACATTTTTAAAGTATTATTTGCTAAAGTATGACTTAATATATGAATAAAATATTTAGAAAACGTATAAAAATTGGAACGTTTGTAATCACGACGGTTCGAATGGAACGGACGGTTTGGGAGGCGCGGTTTCGAATCCCGCTACGTTAAAATCTTTATACGTTTTCTAAAAAGTATTAAAATTCTTTCTAAACTACGCTTTTACAAATTTAAAGGACAAGCATTGAAAAAAGTCATTTCTATAAACGTATGACAGTTAATGCTAAGTACTAAAATTTAAGCGAAAATCGAACGGGTTATAATCGTTATTGTTAAAGCGTCCACTATCACTGCACCAAAACAGGAAATTGCTATGAATTCAAAACATTCAAACGTTTATTTAACTTCATTTGTGACTATTTATCTGTAAGCTGCAAATACGTAGTACGGCTGTTTTAGCGGACATTTGCAACTTATGATAAGCTGTATCTAAGTTCTGAATAGACGTTGCTGTAGAGCATTTAGTTCCCATGCGATTTAATTTAGTCTATTATTTTGGTAATTTTACGTAAGAAATGTAATTATTATGATAAATATGGTGTTTTTTTGCATATTTATACTTGTTCTCATATATCTCCTTGGTCTTGCTCTTCATTGAGGCCTCTTTTTTGAGGAATAGCGCCTGCCTGTAAGCCGCTAGTTGTGGGTTCAATTTCCATTTGGAGAAATGATTGTGATTAAATTGTTAACATTTCTTCGCTCTATTGACAATAATAAACCGCGGCGTTCAGCTCCATTTCTCAATACGAAATGTCTCGAATTCGGGCGAAAAGTGGAGATCTAGTTCGTTCTGACTGACTGACTATGCGGCTCTGCTAAGCGGGAAAAAGTTTGAAGCTGGGTATTCTACTTGTACACAATGGTCGTGGGTTCAATTTTTTTAGGGAAACAAAACATTTTCTCGATTCTACAAAATTGAAGAGCGTAGTGATAGTTTAGACAATATTAGGTACACTACTCATGCAGAAAAATAATAATACGGACAGTTAAAACGTACAAGTGTGCATACTGAAAACTTTTTGTATCAAAATACTGCTATTTTCACACATTGAAATGGATTATATTTATTTCCCGTATCTACCAAATGCTTATATTCCTCTTTTTTTCGGATTAATAGAAAAAATAAATGGCGCATATGGTGCGATTTGTATAAACGAATTTATTGTGAACGATCAAATATAATTTTACTTGAAAAAATATCGAACAAAGTTTAAGCTGGTTTGGGTGAATGGAAGTGCTTGACTGTACACGTGATTCAAGTGGTTGTGAATTCGATGCCCGCTTTAGGTAATTTATTTTTAAGCATATTCCTTTCCATTGAAGACAAAATTATGTTGATCACGAGGATAGAAAAATAGAGAGGTCCAGTAAGTAAGTAAATAAAAGCTTTATTCCAACAACACACTGTGTTACAGATAATAAGAATTACATACATTTTCAAAAGAATTACATACATTTACAAAAATACACAAAAAGACAAAAGACAAATACAAAATCATAAAAAGAACACAAAAGGACATAAAATTATAATATATTATATATGTACAGCAGTGTGAAGTATAAATGTTGGCACATGAGACACTCGATGAGAATCAACGCTGGTTTTCGGTGACCGCCTTGCAACTTGCTTTGTGACTTGCCTTGAGTTAGTTCTCTGCGTTATTAAACTTATATGTTCTCTCAAAGGACATTCGTACGTACTCGTAGTAAGTTTAATATTCTTATTTGCCTTTTACATAAAATTGGATTAAACAGTGTTAAAAAAAATAGGAGGTGGATTAGGTCTCTAACGCGATGTAGTATAAAACTTTTCATTCTTTACGTTAGGAGACGTGTTACCACCCATAAAATCTCGTATCCGCAAGTAAGAGAGGACGGCGCGGGAGCTTTTAGTGTTGTTCAAGCCTCGATCGTGACGGACATGCGCGCGTTTTGAAAAAAATACGCGCGTTTAAAATAAAAAGGTAATAAATATTATTTGTCAATCAATGTACTTACTTTACCCACTTAGTTTACCCATTGTTTTAAATAAAATATTTTCTTGTGTCTATTGAGATTTTATTATATTCCCAACACTAGTCACTTCATATATTGAATTTTATATTATTAAATTCTATTTACGGTTGCAGTACGTAGTGGTGGGCTGAAAGGCCTTCCAAAATATAAGTCTAATTCTTGATTTGATTATATATATTTTTCAAAGTTACAATTACAGTAGTAAAAGACTTCAGATTTCACTCCATATATAAATACTTCATATTTAAACTGATCACAAGTCAAACCAAAGTGTCCAAGATAAAAGATATACACATTACAACTTCTTTCTTTTCTTGGTAGCGCGATATTCGTAAAAAAGATTGACCCAACATTTATACTTTACAGCTAAACACCACTCAGTAAAACTTACAATTTTTAAATGCACATTTAACTACTTCCGGCTGAATCAACGTTAACAATTATTAGCATTATTTAATAAACATATGTAAAAGTAATAATCAAACCAATACCACATTTCATTACAAACTTCATTATTTACATAAACAATGATTTGGAGGCCATTGTGGCGCAGTGTGACAGCGTCTGATTGTATTCGTAATGGTTGTAGGTTCAATTCCCATTTGGAGGAATGATTATATTTAAATGATTGCCATTTCTTCGCTTCGTTGCCTAAGACGTGCGTCGTTGAGTTCCGCCACTCAACCCGCAAAGTCTCTATTTCGGGCGGCGAAAACGGAGTGTCTTGACATTAGAATCTCTTTAACTACCCTGCTATGAGTAAAAAAGCGTGAAGCTGAAAAAAGACTATAATTTGTAAGCATTGTACAATTTTGCGGTAAAACAACGAATCGCCACACTACTGTTAGACTTTAATCACTCCAATCTCAAACTCAAATAATTTTATTTAAAATAAGGAGATACATGCTTCATTTTTTGAACGTCAAACAGTTTAATGCCTCCGACCTGAGAAGAACCGGCGCAAGAAACTCAGCGGCAGTTCTGTTTCTTTTTTTTTTTTCAAATCAAAAATTTACAAATTTATTAGTGAAAATCATACCTTTGAAATAGACTGGTGCGAGCATTTCATTCCCGTAGTATAATTCTAATATAGTAAATATTATAAAAAGAATGATTCTTTTAGAGTGTAACCGAAAACCAGTGTTGATTAAGATGTCAGGCATCATTCACTGAGTTACTTACACCTTTTACCGTAAGTTGGAATTTATTTCTTATTATTAACATTTTTAAAAGATTATTCACACACTTAGGATCAATTATCAGAATCATGTTAGGTCAAAGCGCTCAGTTGCCAAGTTACCAACTGACCAGTTACCAAGGCACGGGTTTGAATTCCGCTGCGTTCAAAATATTTTACAATTTATTGCTTCTTCGTTTGTTTTATTTTATTTTCTTACGATAATAAATGACTATTTATTATTATTATTATTTTTGCGTAACAAGCAAAACAAGATAATTATCACAAAATCAACCAAATTCTTAAGTATAACAACGAGGCTTGTGACAATCTCATGGTAAATTTAAATTTATTCAAGTGAGTCAAAGAACTTTGAATTGAGATGAGAAACTTCTCCAACTTAATCGATAACCTTAGAGTGTAAATTATTGGAGGTTCTATCAGGTGTCTAGATATAGGTTTGGTATATCTAAAATAAATTAATTGAAATATATAGAGAAGATTTGAGATTTTTTTATAATTTCACGATTTAACCAACACAGCGGGGTAGTCAGAGAGAATCTAGTGTCAAGACTCCGTTCTCTACTTTCCGCCCGAATCCGAGATATTGCGTATTGGGTAGCGGAACTTAACGCTGCGCTTTGTCTAGAACAGAGATAATTAAAATAATATAAATATAATCATTGCCTCGAGTGGATATTTAACCCCCAACCTCCAACACTCTGCGCCACGATTACCTAATATATATATGAGATGACGACGAATTTAAAATACTTCCTTTTCGAGGAATTGGATAAAAAAATTGAATTGAATCTACTATCATCGCTTTTACAGAAAGACGCTTCTTCAAAAAGTCATAATCTTTTTAATTCTTATTATTTTGTAGTGTTATTCGCATACTTAGGAAACTGAAAAACATTTTAAGAAAACGTATAAAAATTTTACCGCAGCGGGATTGGAACCCGTGCCTTTTAGAATTACCGTTGCGTTAAAATTTTTATTCGTTTTCTAACAATTATTTTTCAATTTAAATTCTTTCAGATAAATATTTTATATTTTTTGTTCTATGTAGATAACAATGGCGGTTAGATCAACGATAACTGTGATGTTCTAACTTTTGAACTTTTAGTATAATGAAAGTAAAATATAAAAGTTTCCAAGAAAAAAGAGGAGCTTTTTATACGGGCGAAGGGAGATTTAAAAGAATTAGTGAGTAACGCTCTGTTTATTAAGCAAGTTGGTAGGTTCTAACTAAGTTCTAAAGCTTAACTTAGGTCATTTTATGGTAGGAGAGGAAAGTTGAAAATCGCATTTTCGTATGAAATATTGGATTTGTAATTCTTGTGAAGTATAGAATGTTATAAGATTAAGGTTATATTCAGTCTTCAGTTTCATGTTTTTCAGAGAGAACTTAGTGTCAAGACACTCCGTTATCCACTTTTCGCCCAAATTTGAGACATTGCGTGTGGAGTGGCGTTCCCAAGCGGAGGAAATGAAAATAGTTTTTTAAATATGATCATTCTACTTATCGAACCCACGACCAATCGTTTTTACAGTGAGACGCTGTACCACTGCGTCACGATTGCCTAGTAAGACGTTTCTCTAATACGACCGATATAATTCAAATATATTCCCCCGTGTGGATATCGAACTTACTATTATGGCGTATAAACACAGACACTTAATAACTTCAATAATTAATAATAGCGCTATATAATAATATACAGATTTGAAGTGGATGAGCTATTCACTTAAACGACAGAACGATACAGATGTCTTTTAGTAACTGGTTGTTTTATTATTTATTTCTAGATTTTAATCAAAATACGATTTTTTTATTATAATACTTTATTACACCAACAAGAATTAATAATATGAAAAAGAAAGAGAGTACCATTTTGGTGTAAAGGCGGCCTTATTACGACAGGTAATCTCTCCCAGGCAACCTCTACCATACAAACAAAGAAAAGAAAAAGTACGCAAGGATTTTGTCTGGTGTACAAATAATTTAAATATTTAAATTGTACATTTCAAAAGCGAATGTATAAAATATTTTTTTAATGATTTATTTTAAGAACTCAATGTATCTAAAATCACATTTTAATTCGATGGTGGAAAGAAATTGTAGTTTACAGAACATACTAAATTTAAGCATTCATCTATCACATAACTAAACTTTATTTGTTATCAAACTACAATTTTTTAGACCTGATGGTCTATTACAGACAAATATGGTAAAAACGTTTCTAGCTTAGGTCTCTCAAGCACTTTCGTTCCAAGGTCAAGCTTACTTAAGTACTGTCTTAATAGAGTGGAGCTTCAATGCGCTACAGTTTAGTATGAAAAATATCATATGGAATTTTGTTGGATATTTTTGCAGCTACACGCGTTTGCCCGCATAGCAGGATAGTCAGGGAAAAATTAGTGTCAAGACACTTCGTTCTTCACTTTTTACTCGTAATCCAGACATTAAGTTTTAAGTAGCGGAACTCAACGCCGCACTTTGTCTCTTAGGCGCCAGAGCGACGATGCCCTTTTGCTGTCTATTTGTTTTAAAAAGAAAGATTTTATTGTTTTTTATTGCAATTGTATCAGACGAGGCTAGAAATATATAGTTAAGTAGAACTCTATGCCTATGACTAAAGACTAAAATTTGCACTTTTCTATGTGCAAAATAAATTATCCTGGTGGACTCGTTCCCTTAGCAACATACATGCCACTTTATTGGAAGTATTGGAGCGGAAAATGGAGAAAGGGTGGTCTTTACACTAGGTTCTCTCCGCCTCTCCTGCTATACTGTGAAAATAATAAATTTAAATATAATATAAGTATTAGTAAAGCTTTGTTATTATAAAGATGTTATTCACAATAAATAATATAATTAGTAAGTAACATCAAAATGCCATAAATAGACTCTAAGCCGAACATGCTTTTATAAGCCCGCCCACATCTTCTCGTGATTACAGAACAAGCGAAGTTTAAAAAAAAAATATTTTTTTCTATTTATATTTAGATTCAAAGGAATAATATTACAAAGACTTTGTCTTTATATTTATTACTTAGTCAATCGTTATAAGGGCGTATGTGAATCATTATAGTAATACTTGTAGGAAAAAACTTGACTCCTTTTTACGGAAGATGCAGATGAAAATATATATAAACAATTTGCTCCAGTGAATGTCTAATGTTTGTCTCACACCTAATTTAAAATAAAAAATTTGATTCTTTTTTTTTAACAGCTGTGCACTTTTCCTCACATAGTATATCAGGCCGAGAGGACTTAGTATTGAGACACTCCGTTCTTCGCTTTCCACTCAATTTCTTAATATGAAATGTTCGTAGTTCGTAAAGTACCGCGACTTAACCCGCGCTTTGTATAACTAGATAAAGGGAAGTGAACCCACAGCCATTGCGATTCCACAACTGAGTCACGGTAACCTCAATTCTCTTGATAAATTATACCTTAAGCATTCACCACTATGCATTCCAGTGAATCATACATCTATGAACTTTTTTCCTAACTTTTACGATTGTCTAAATAGAAAATCGTAAAAGTTAGGAAAAAAGTTCATAGATGTATGATTGTAATTTCATAAAGCATTTTTTTTGTTTATATTGAAATTAAGAATTTTTAAATACTATCGACACTTTAAATTATTATTTTTTTCCCTTTAATGCAGCTTCACGTTCTTTACCGCATAGCAGGTTAGTCAGAGAGAACCTAGTGTAAAGACCTACTACTTAGTACTCTACCTGCGTTCTCTATATTGCATGTTGATTGACGGAACTCGAACTTGAAGTTGGAATCGAACCCACTACCAATCGCGTTTACAGTCAGACGCTGCCCCACTATGCCACAAGGGTCTCAAGTTACGAAATAATAAGATATGTTCCTAAATAATGCCTCAAATATTAATCCACTGTTATACAAACTCATGCTTTTATTATAAGAAAGTCTATACTTTTGTTTTGTATCTTGAAATTGTAATGGAACTAGAACACGTTCGACGCTGTCTTAAGATAAAAATCTTGACGTTATTGTGACACACTTGGTAATCCTGTACACGAGATGGTTGCGGGTTCGATATTCCTTTGTGAGAATGATTATAATTTTAATATACTTTATTTTAACAGTTTTAAAGTGTTAATCACACAATTAGGAAATGGAAAAACATATTTTTAAGAAAGCAGCGGGAGTTGAAACCGCACCTCTTGGAAACCGTCCAAGCGCTCTGACCGCTAAGCCATGCGTTATACATCCAGCTGCGTCGAAATTCTTATATATATTATAACTTAAAAAATATACTTTCTTTTACCTGATCTGGTCTGGCCCCGAATCCAAAATCCGAAAGAAAAGAAAACATAAAATATAAAGCAGTTCCTATATTAAGTCACTGACAGTGTACAGCCAAAATTATTGTGCGTAGCAAGTTGACAGCTCCTTGGGGAGTGTAGGTAAGACTCAGAAGTGATATCTGAAACTCTCTTCTGTATACAGATATACTATCAATATACTAAAATATTGGAAAGTGTAATGTATTAGAATTTAGTAATTTACAATTTTAAGCTATTATGGTTCAGTGGGACACAATTTGAGTGTAAACACGATTGGTGATAGGCGAGGACAACAAAAAACGGAGTGTCTTTACACTAAATTCTCGGGCAACAGCGTAAAGCTGTTGTTTTTAACAATTTTTACCAAATAATTAGGTCTACAATCATCCATAAAGTCTTATTATATTCAATATTCATATTATTATCGAATATAGCTGTGTCCACATTACGTGAGTAGCAGTATAGGATTACACGATCAGTCAGTATTGTGTGGACGGCGGCACTCTTTGGATGTCTTAGACTTGGCCGTACTTTTAGATATTGCTTACTTCGCCAATAACGAGAGTATTCAATTTGAAATTTGATATCATCGTTTTATGTGATGAGAAAATGTAAAAATACATGTCGTTTTTGTTTTAATTCTTTTATGTATGTTTGTATATATACGTAATTTTGTCATAGATCATGATGGTTGTGGAATTAAATTTTAGTAAGGTTTTTTTTATTCGAATATATAAAAACACTACTGACACCTAGTCTCTATCCTAGTTTTCCTTAATACCATCACATTTTTATTACTTACTTTGGCTTATTCAAGCACTTAGAAAAAAAATTTTGCATGATACTTACAGCTAAACCGTTAAAGGTGTTTAAAAATATTAACGTGGCTCAATAAGAAGGCACAGGTTAACTTGATAAAGTTTAGATGGTATCCAAGAGGCGCAGGGTTGAAACTTGCTTTTGAGCAGGCCGTCGAGGGTAACCCACCACTTGCCTAGGCGGCTCCCGCCATCGAGGAATCGCGTCCCCGTATCCTCGGCTAGTGGTAGTCGAGGTGCAGCACCGTGAGGTTTTAGAGGGTATACGGACGGCCTACATCTGCCGATGTGAAGTCTCACATAACCACGTCCGAGTCCCCAATCAGACTGGTATCCGTAACGGATTATCACAAATTAAAAAAGAGGGTCGGTTTATGCTACGTTCAAATATAATAAGATACTTATTTGTTACTGAGATAATTATTGACGCCAAATTTACTTTAAGTAGTTGTAGAAACTCTTATTACATTTCAAATTTGCACTAAAATCATATAATTAAAGTTAAATCGCAGGTAGGCAATAAATTCATTGCGGTCTTTGCGGTGCAGCTCGCTCCGGTAAGCTAAGCCGCATATATTGTTCCGTTATTAGTTATATACGGATTCGTATACCAGTACAATTCAATTAGGTAGTTTCACTATGAAATTTGGTGTATCGATCTTATTATATTAGTGAGTTATTAGGAATATTTTAACATTTCTTAATTACACACCTAGGAAATTGAAAAACATATTATATTATCTATATCATATATATCATAGTATAAAAGTAAGTTGTAATAAGCGTATTAGAATTTCGACGCGGCTGGACGTAGAACGCATAGCTTAGCGGTCAGAGCGCTTGGACGGTTTCTAATAGGCGCGGTTCGAATCCCTTTCGTTCGAATAAGTTATTAGTAATGAATGAACGAAAACATATTGAGAGGCTACCGAGGTGCAATGGCATAACGTCTGTCTTGAAATGCAATTGGTTCCCATTTGGAAGAATGATTATATTTAAATTAATTCATATATTATATCGTATAATTTATTTTTGTAGATTGACAGTTTTTACCGTATAGCAGTATCAATAGTATAATAATGAAAAGGGTCAAGACACTCCGTTCTGTATATACCGCCAAATTTGGAGACAGGCGATAATCTGTATCATTATACATACATATAATAAAAATGTAACTGATTGCTGCCTGTACATGGTAGGTATATGACAAAAAATATTATTGCTGGCATATCTCAATGTAATAAATAGAACGCAAAAGAATGATTTTTAATTTTCTTTTCAGTTTGTATGTGCGTTTGCGTACGCTAATCTCAGAAACGGCTTAACTGATTTAAAGGCAGTTCTGATAATTGCATTTTGGTAAACTTTCCTTAACATTTAGAGTTTATTTCATTTCAATTGGTACATAAATAATAGTAAAGTTACAATCATTTAAATTATAAATTGAAAGTAAGTTTTTAATTTAAGTGAGTGGTTGTCGAATACACAAACATCGCGTTTATAGTCAGACGATATCTAAATGCGCTACGATTTCTTTTTTTTTTTTATTCTATAGACAACGCAAACGAGCGTTTGGGTCACCTGATGGTAAGTGATCGCTGCCGCCCACGTCCCCGTGTAACACCAGAAGTGCTACAGGGATGTTGCCGGCCTTTAAGGTGGAAATAGACGCACTTTTTGAATCTAAGATGATCTTATATATTATATTATCTTTTTTT
Source organism: Podotricha telesiphe (assembly GCA_038994665.1). Taxonomy (NCBI): domain Eukaryota; kingdom Metazoa; phylum Arthropoda; class Insecta; order Lepidoptera; family Nymphalidae; genus Podotricha; species Podotricha telesiphe. Next base: position 324,768 of record JAOYRR010000375.1, on the reverse strand, counting down.
TTCAGCTTCACCCTGTTTCCCGCAAAAAGAACATCCACTCTCAATGAACCAATGTCTCGATTTATGGCGAAAAGTGAAGAACTGAGTGACACAACACTAGGTTTTCTCTGACTACCCTCCGGTAAAAAGTCTTAAACTGTAAAATATATATATATACAAAATTTCATACATACCTTTTAAGTAAAAATACTGCAGGTTTTTTTTAAACGACATATTTAAGGATAATGACGACAACTTTACCTGCGAAGCTGTGTGCGAATGATTTCGACGTTTCAGACGCGTTTTAGCGCAAATTCGAAATTCTACGAAGCGCTTTGTAAGTGGAATTGACAGAACTCCATTTACCTTTATAAAGATTGTCAGCAGTAACCTTATGCGATTATAAGATATACTGAGATAAGATTATTTTTATATGAGAACGTTGTGGCGCAGTAGGACTTATTGAAAATGCAATTGAGGTAATGATTATATTTTAATTATTTATATTCGAAATATTATTGGTATTCAAAAATACATTTTAGAAACCCGACGTTTTGAACACTTTACAGTAGTCCGTGGTCACAGGTAGACTGAGGTGGTATTCGCTTAATTGTTGGCAGTGGTTTGATTTGATAATTGTATCAACTGACAGACGAATGCCTTATTAGTCTAACTGTAATCAAAATGGGAAAATAGCTAAATTTAAGAAATAAAGTTTTACAATTTTTTTTTTAAAAATATAAAGGATACCAACCCGCGCCTCTTGGAGTTCAAGCGCTCTGACCGCTAAGCCATGCGTTATACATTCGGCCACGTCGAACTTGTTATTCACTTATTACTTATTTTTGTTGTTAGCACCTCTATAAAGAGATATTTACAAATTTCTGCTACCAAAAGATTATTCTACGAACATCCTTCGAATCGTATGAATATAAAAAAGGTTTTTCAGTTTCCTAAGTGTGCGAATGAAATTTTAATTTCTTTTAAAAGCATTGCGTTTTAATTCGCAGAAATCATTGCCGTACTTAGTCTTATCAAAGCGGTAAAAATTAAAACACTTGAAATATAATCATTATCCCAAAATCAGATCAAACTCACAACCACTGTTTACACTCAGACGCTGTTCCATTGCGGCCCGATGTCCTCATTAGTAATAGTTTAACTATTATAAACTTTAACACTTCAATGGTCTAAGGTCCTAAATAACCATAAATCTAGGAGATAGGCCGCTTAGGCGGTATTATGTCGAGAAACAAAAGGACGAACGTAACGTTGTACCTGTCTAGATATTGTTCTGTCTTATACAATACTTGTATCATTAATATTTCTGAATATACGCATACGATTTATCGCCCGCAATTATGTTTATGTAGTATAATTTGTATGTAAACAATGATATATACGTGGAAAAAAAACCGACTGAAACTACAATCAGTAAAAACAATATTCGAAAACATTTATTTAGAAAACGTATAAAAATTTGAACGCAGCGCCATTTGAACCCTCTTGAAAACCGTTCAAGCGCTCTGACCAAGGTCCTTGGGAGGAGTCCTTGCAATCATTGTAAAGCACTTGCGACTCTAACGAACCTAACATAGCGTATTTAAACTGTAGCAAATAAATACCTAGTAGTTTTTATGAATATTAAGGAGATGTATAAATTATTTTGCTTATAATACAAATAACGTCTTATTTGTGCAGTGCAGTGTTGAGTTCCGTCACTCAAATTCAAATTAAAAATTCAAATTCACAATATTCCTTATTTAAACAGACTTTTGCAACCACTTTTGAATCGTGGAATGAACATACATCTACCAACGGCTCGAAAGGCAGTAAAGCTGAGAACAGCTCCAGAGAAATATGAAAGTTACAATTTTGTTATTTAATACAGTGGTAGCTAACCTGCACCAAGCTCAAATCATATTACTTCCACACATTTTTATCTTTTAAATATTCTTCTACAGAATAATAAGCTATACATGTATAACTTATTAATATTGTTTTTATAGTGAGTTATTTTAGAGTTTAATTTCTGCAGTGGCGAATCTAACATAGGTTGTGGAATCTCAGTACTCAATGGCTCAGTGAAAAGTTTAGAATGGAGTCTAGACCCTATTCTATCGGTTCTATCTGACAACCCTAGTATGAGAGAAAAGGTTGAAGCTGAAAATATTTATTTCCTACGCCTTAATTTTTTTATGTACGTTTCGTTTTAAATGCGGCTAATATTTTAATTATCGTTTTAAATTCGGGTAAAATAATTTCATCCCTTAATACTTGTATGCTCTCAATGCTTGTTATTTTATTTTAACCGACGAAATAAACGGAGGAGGTTCTCAATTCGATACGTATACGATATTTTTTTTAGGTTAGACCACAAATATTTTTTCTAAAAAGTATATCAATTCGAATGACTTGTTTAATGTATAGCATATATATCAAAGTTGACCCCGTAAGCATTAAATAAAAATCACCTTTCTATTCCTAAGCTTAGCAATATAAAGGTGAATGCTTATTCAATTACTAATTTCACTGAGTAATATACGATTTAATTTTCTTTTAAATAAGTTATTTTACTTTCGACAATTTCTTATATTGACTTATGCTTATCATGATTTTACTGTAATACATTGTACTGTAAATATTATTAATAGCAGCGAAGCTTTTCTTCTGTTGTTACTAGCATAAGAAATTTTTTTTTTCATCTTTCAAATATATCCTTATTAAATATGTTATATGCCCGTTATATAATCTACATCCGTTTCTTTTAATGTTCTATTTGTACACTTCATTTTTCACTTCCCACGTACGTTGAGTAGCGAAGTTTAACGCCGCGCTTTGTCTTTCCAGTGCGGAGAAAAGAAAATAATTTAAATTATTCTCCCGGGAATCGAATCCACAGTCAATAGCGCTTACAGATTTTATCATCATCCTTATCATAACAGACCTGTACCACTGCAACACTTTATACTACGGTCCCTACTTGGTATTTTAAAGTATAATCTCTGAAAATGGAAAATGGTAGTATTTAGAAAGTAATGTAACATATTTAGTAAATGTATAAAAAATTGAGCGTAGCAGGATTCGAACCCGCATCTCTTGAAGGGTTTCTTAGTAATGCGGGTTCGAATACCGCTTACATATTTTTATTATACGCTTTCCATAGTAAGTTTTTAATGCATTTAATATTAATAATTAAAATTTTCTTTCAAAAACAAGTATATCTAAAGAGGTAATGAAATGTAAGATATATTAGCTAAACTCAATTCCCATACATCAAGAGTGACGTGTAATCCATCATGGCACATTTACATCGCAAACATTTTAATCGGTACCTCGTATATCGATAATGCTTGGTTTATATTTATGATTAAAGAGCTTTTGGGGACGATTCACTAAGTACAATTTATATTAGGGTAATTTCAAATAATGGGTAAGTAACAGGGGGATGGGGGGGGGGTGTTGAGTCCTCGGTGGAACTAGGATTCGAGAACACAGTATCGAAGATACTGGAAGAATGCCACGTAAAACGCATGAGGACCATCCGGAGAGCGTGTCTGAAGAGCTTGATGACAGTGGACGAGGCAGAAGAAATCTGCTGGAACTGTATGCGATTGACGCTCCGTTGTCTCTGTATATCCCGCTAGGAATAAAGTGTGAGAGTAAAAATGATTTTATATATTTTTTTTATTACATCGCATTTTCAGGATTATTATGGATCCAAGCAGGGTTTAGACCCTGGTCTAATAAATCCCTTTGTTCACAATTTTCCATTTGTTGTCCATTTTAGGCACATTGTTTTTGTCATAACTGCTATTCTATTCTATGCTGATATTTGTGTTCTATGGAAATACAATCGTCAAATATGTAATAGAAATTATTACGTGAAGAAAAGTCTTTCCGAAAATTTTGCGGACGAAGGAATATAAAATTTGGGTTGACTTAATTTAATTAAAAAATATAAACTTTTATATAAAGTGATACGTGTACAAGTTGCTAAGGTAACGAACGCGTCTACAGGTCTTCTAGGATTTTTATATTTTATTAATGTGTAAAATATATAAAGTTTTACACATTAATAAACATTTATATTTGTAACATATTTTATACAAGAATAATGGAAAGTTCAAAGCCGAGTAACTAAGTGCATATTTTCTACCCTTTCATAAAAATGTAGAAATACGTAAAAGTTAAGTAGTACAAAAGAAATTACATTTTAAAATATCGATAAAAATACTTCTAGTAATATGCTGCCGGAGTTCAACATTCTGAACTAACTAAAGCATTGTTGTATTAAATTTTATTACATTTTCCATGAAATTATTTAATTTAAATATGTATAAAGGTATATTTTTTCAGCTTCACACTTTTTCCCGTATAGCGGGGTAGTCGGAGAGAACTTAGTGTCCTTTCTACATTTTCCAACTAAAATCGAGACATTGCGCGTTGAGTACCGCAACTCAACGCTGTGCTTTGTCTTATACACCAGAGTTCCCTCCCCAAGTGGGAGTCGGACCCATAACCCATTGCGTTTGTTGTGAGACGCTGTTCCACTGCAATTAGTTATTATTATTTTGTAAGCTTCAAGTTTTTCTCGCATATAGTGTTGTCACAAAAACAGCATCTAGATACGTTTTACGAGTACATTGATTGGTGAAATTCGACCCCTGCACTTTGTCTTACTAGAGCGGAGAAATGAAAATAATTGAAATATAATTATTTCTCCGAGTGAGAATCAAACCCACATCATCGCTTTTACAGTCAGACGCTCTCCCACTGCACTATGATGATCTCATAATTTCCCACCGATTGGGAATTGAACCCGTAACTAACAAGATGTATAGTTCGCAATTAATCCTGAAGCGGCAAGGATTTTTGAACCAAGCATTTCAATAATTTCAATTACAATTTTCACTGCAGCTACCGTTACAACGGAATACCTAGAGGTTTAGATATGAAAAGTAATATCGAAATTCTTCATAATGACTCATGTACGGGATGGGAATTTTTAATAATATTACGAATATTCAAGTCTTGTGTTCAGCCTAGATTTTCCAAGACTCGCTTAAATAATCGCCAGTTTTAAAACGAAAGAAACTCTGTTTTATCTTATGACTATTGTATTTCAATCTAGACTGCATATTTTGTACTACACTTAAAATGAAACAAAATATGTATATTTTTTCTAAATATACTTAAAATATTTTCACGTTACCCTGGATGACTAACTATACCATGAAAATATTTCATTGTCATATAAATATTATACCATAGGGACGCGAGCTGTCCAATATAACATAATCAAATTCGGACACATGTTTAAATTTTAAAACTAATTGGACTCCAAGAAATAGATCAAAATAGCGATGCAAGTTATTACAATGATTGATGGTTAGATACAGATGAAGCCAATACAAGCGAGTAAAAATTTATTTCCTGTTTTTTGTTGTTGTTGAGAGAAGTTAATCATAAATGTATGTCTAGACACTTTAACTGTTAGACCGCTAAGCCGTTTTTTATGAAATTTGTTATCAAGATAGATAAAGACTCTGGTCCTAACAGCTCACTTTAATTTTACAGCTTCACGCTGTATGCCGCATAACAATTTACGCCAAGGGAACCTAGTGTCAAAACACTTTGCGCTGAGCTTTCCGCCCGTATCGAGGCATTGCTTGTTAGTGTTTAGTTTTAATTTGCTATAATTAATTGTAAAGAAGATATAAATTGACACTTCCAAACCCAATGAACATACCATTATATATATATATATATATACATACATCTGCTTTTAAGATTTAATTTGCGTAACTCGACGCTGTACTGTGCTCAGATATACTTAATAGAACAATCATTCTCGAACTTCGTCCATATCTTCGTCCGAGCCATACTACGCCCAATGCAGGACATAAAGGAACGGAACTTCTATATATTCTTCTCCTTCTATTTTCAAATAAGAACCAATGTCATAAATATTTAATAGGAGAAGGTAAGGCTATCGGGGAGCAGTGAAATTGTCTCTTATTGTAATTGCGATTGATTATGGGTTCATGGGTTTCAATTTAGTGGAATGTTGATAATTTAATAATTTTAATTTTTCCGCTCGAGACATTTACTTCCGCCACGCAATACGCAATATCTCCAATTTGGACGAAAAGTGGCATACGAAGTGTCATGGCACTACTAATTTCTTTGACTAAACTGCTATGCGGGAAAAAGCGTGAAACTGAAAAGGAATTATATCGCTATAATGACGACTCTGATTTTTTAGATAAAAAATATCGGTTGTACATCACAGCCATGGGCAAATACTTTTCTCCTTGAATTGAACACTTGACCTCTGTATAACAATCGACGTAGCATCTATGTTCCAATCTCTGTTAGAATATGGCTTTCTGATATAGATCAGTTTTATATGAAATTTTGATGTGTAAGAGAGTTCTGCCTTTGAATTTCATTTAGCTATGTATATTAGGAATATTTTATAATTTCCCTGCTATATGTGTAAATAGATATATGCAGGGTTAAAATCCGCCACCTGTCAAACAATATTTCTCAAATAGACTGAAAGTAAACTCGAATGACGTTTGACCAAATTCTATGCCTAACGTATCTGAATACTACGCTAGAAGCTTCTTTGGGGATTCTGAGAGTCGTTTAATTGACATGTTCACAATGTACTCTAAATGAAACGCACGAAGCATATACATTTTGATTATTTTAATTTCTTCACACGGCGGCGGCGTTGAGTTCCGCCACTCAACATGCAATGTCTAGACTTAGAGCGAAAACTGGAGATCAAAGTTTCGTGACTCTAGATTCTCTCTGCCTACCCTGATATGCGGGTAAAAGTGGAAATTTAAAAATAGAGTGGGTTCGAATCCATAGCTATCCCGTTGCCATTCCATTCGCATTGGGTATGCGCCAATGTGGTGTCGATTTATAGAATATAGAAAAAAAATGACCTCAAAACATTTCTTTCACCAGGTTTCATGTTACGTACGAACATTGTGCCTGCTTGAGATAAATTGCGGACTATGTATATTGACTTAACTGCTTGTGACTTTATTGGACGTTTTATCATACTTAACTTCTAAATATCTAGGGCATCTTTCATGCAATTTATAGTAGAATGTATTTTATATCATATTTAAAAGCCGTTGATTTTGTTGTCACGTTGTCAGTTAGTATAAAATTATAAGTTACAGAACTTTCCACCAGTACCAGATATTCGCTTCTTTTTTATGATAATCATAAGGAAACTGAGGACATGAAGTTTGGCATAATTGAAATTTATATGGAGAAGAAGTGAAAAAAGTCAATATTTTTTATATTACACACACACATACTACCACGTGTTAAATATACACGTTTCAAAAGGCAACGCCTTACGTGTCAACGACTACTAGACTAAATGCTAAATTCCAGTTAATTACACTAATCAGCATGTCTTGTTAAATCAGTTTTCGCCCATGTTTAAGATATTGCATGATCAGTGGCGGCACTCAACGCCCCGTTTCATCTTGCTCCAGACCGTGGAAATTTAATTAATTTAAATAGAATCATTCATCCGAGTGGGGATCGAACTCACAACCAATCGACTTTGCAGTTAGACGCTGTACCTGCACTACGATGGCCTCGAATTAATACCCACTCATTAATAATTACGACTGTCTCGTTAGTCCAGTGGATACTGACTCTGGCAGCTCAGTTGAAGATTATAATGCACTATAATAAACTAATTATGATCTAACCAATGTATATGCTTGTGAGGTTTGCAACGTATATACAAGTTTTATATAAATTAATAAGTTTAAAAGTCACATTATTAATATTATTAAAACAAAATAAAGAAAATCTCACTTATATTAGAAAAAGTTATGCAATCTACTCAAAGGTTTTCTAAGTTTCACATACAAGTATAACAAACAGATGTTATTTAGAGAGTGGAGCTCGGACAGGAGCGTTATTGCGCAGTTTAAAGGAAATCCTGTAGCGTATATTTGGGTAGCAGTTCCCAGGGACTGCCCCAGTGCACCAGCTCCAGTTTTCGCACAGTGAATCTATGCTATGCTATATATAAGGAATGCTAAGGGAGTTGAAACACATTTAGCTTATATGCAAAAGCGAATTGTAACCATTTCATATTATATGTGGAGAAAAAAATACGAATAAGATGTCATGTCACCTGCCTTGCAATTTTTTATGACGCGATTCTATTAAAATAATAGGTACAAGTGAAATAACATCGCTGCCCTAATCTTAATTAAATCTATTCAGGCTTGTTTAGACCGTTCTGGCTGTTACCGCAAATTGGACTCTTTGTTTGTAGCGCTCATTTGAGTGTTGCGAAATATAGTGATAAATAAAGTAAATTGGTAGATATATTTGGGTCCGCCAATTTTATATGATTTTTATTCAGCTTCACGCTTGCACCATGCCCAGCAGTATAGGCAGAAAGAATTTAGTGCCACGACACTCCTTTCTCCGCTTTCCACTAAAACGCGTGTTGAGCCACCGAATACTATAGATTGATTATATAAAAAATATTTTAATTTTCCCACTCTGATAAGACACAACGGCGTTGAATCCCGTCACTCAACACGTACTATGCGGGAAATTAAGTATTAGTAAATGCCTAATTTAAAATGTAAAAATTGGATATGATAAATTTCTACTTCGTGCAACTTTTACTTCGTGTCATAAATCGTTTGAACATGAAAGTTGGAAGTTATCAGCTTATTTTTATTTCTTGTTTTTGAAATCTCGCAGTTGCTCTTATAAATGGCATGGCAATAATGAATATAAAAGTATTTTTACGTAGAGGCCAAATTATTTACACTTGCATATAAGTACTTGCATATGCATACGAAATATTTATATATAACCAGTATTGACACAGTTGGTATGTGGTTGCAACTCTTTTTTTAAAAAAACGTTTATTAAGTCGATTTCTTTGACTTTGCCTCTTACTTATATTTTGTGCGGCAACAACGTATGATGGTGGAAGGGAACGGAGTGTCATGACACTAGGTTCTCTCTGAGCCTCAGCTATGCCGGATACAGTAGAAGCTGAATAAAAAAAAATAACTATGGAACTGTAAAAATAAATTGAGTTGATATATTATCTCTTTTTATTATGACAACCCTACTAATTAATCCGTGGAGATAGTAGGGAAGAAATGAAGAATCTTATAAAATATTTTATAAATATCTACTTGAAATAGATGCCATTGTGGCGCAGTGCTAAAGCGTCTGGCGGTAAACGCGATGATGGTGGATGTCGAAATATTATATTTAAATTATTTTAATATTCGATCTTTGTTCAAAGATTAAAATTGTATGACAAAGTATATTTTGTAATTACTATAGATATAAATAATATTATTTTTAAAGAGACGTTGCGAATTTTTACAAAAATTGTGCCGATGGAAGAGAATGAAATTTGGCATAGCTATAGTTTGTATAGAGATGAAGAAACACATTAAATTATTAAAATGTAACATTATCCATACTACTACTCGTTTGATATACTCGTACACGTTGTTATGGCAACGAGTTATTTACGCGTCAACGGGACATACGTCGGTCAGTTTTACTTATTTATTTATTTATTCGGATCTCCAACGGTTATCCCGCTGCGTTCATAAGAACGCATGGCTTATCGGTTATACACATATCTTTACATTTACAAAAAAAAAAAAAAAAATAAAAAACTAGATATTTATAATAAAATCTAGATTTAGATATTTCGATCTTTTGAAATAATACTTGACACGTTGTATTGACACCATTCCATTGGCCTCAATTACTTTGTTCCATTCATCTGTTCTGATTTCATTATACAAAAGTCTGTACTTTTCATTTGCTTTAGATACTGTAAGTGCCACACATCATTATTTTGTATGTATATATTTGAATGAGTGGAAAATGACTGTATGTTTAAGTAAAACAAGGTCGCCATCGTTAAATAAACTAAAAATGTGATTCAAGTTGTCGCTCGAGGCTACGAAAACTGCTGAAGCGTAAAATACTTCTATTATGACAAGATCTGTACAAAAAAATTTGCAAATTAACGTATATGTATAGTACCTTTATAGTTTATACCTACCTACCTGTAGAAAATATTTGGGAAAAATATTATAACCGAGAATGTTATAGTGAGAATGAAGAAGAACGAGGTTTGGGCTCGTCGAGAGGATGAGTGATGAAAGAATGGTAAGAAAGGTATATGAAGCAAAGGTGAGCGGCAAGAGAGGTAGGTAATCGGTTGATCTTCGAGAATACAGTATCGATAATACTGGAAGAAGTTCACGTTCAAATCAGGAGGGTCCCCCGGGGGGCGTGTATAGAAGAGGTTGACGATAGTGGTACTTGAAGTTAGTGAGGCGAACCTTTGACTCCACGACATGTCTTGCTGGCTCCTGTCGACGGCGTTCACGGAAGATTGGGGTTCCTGTGGCCTCGGCTAGGGGCGGTCGGGGAGGAGCACCGAGAGGTTTTAGTTGGTATACGGACGGCCTATCTGCCAGTCCGGAGTCTTACATAACAACGTCCGAGTAACTAGTCGGGCTAGTAACGCCTGCTCCTGCTATCTCTCTACCCCGTTAGGGATAAAAAGCGAAGCAAAAAAAAAATTATGGGTTAACTTTACAAGACCAAAAGAGTATTTAATAATAAATTTTAAAACCATGCATGGCCATATTGTGGTGATGAATAGTGATTTTACAATTCGTTTTTCACTTTCGCGTATAGAAGAGCTATCTCGCTTTGATAGTGATTAGAAAAGGAAGCAACGCTTTTTCGCAAGGATAACTTGTTGCCACAATCATATTTACAGTCAAAATCTACAATTAGTATGTACAGTGAGGTTTATTTTGGCATAACAATAGTTGCACCGAGAACTGAATGAAGGCTAGTTGCATTACGTTAGGAGTCTACAAAAACGTGGGAAAAAGTTTTTCAATTAAAAATTTATAAATTTTTTATCTGAATAACAATAATAATAATTTTCAGATTCAGAGATAAGTTTTTAAAATTTCAAAAATGTTAACCAAGAGATATATTGCACAAACTCTTAACAAATGTATTTAACTACTTGTTTTTGTTTTTATCTACTAAAAGTAAATAAGTGCTTCACGTTTTTTCCAGCATAGTAGAGAAAACGTAGTATCAAGACACTCCGGCCTCCGCTTTCCATTCAACTTCAAGACATTGCGTATTGAGCGGTGGAACTCAACGCCGCGCTATGTTTTACCAGAGTGGGAAAATGAAAATAATTTAAATATCAATCATTTGTCCAAGTGGGGATTGAACCCACAGCACCTATGGTCTACACCTAGGTCAGCAGGGGATTGAACCTGCATTACGTTTACTGCAAGACGCCGTCGTACTGCGTCACGATGGCCTCAAATCAAAAAATAAATTAGTTTATTTACCCATTTGATCAATAGAATAGTTTCTTCCTTAGGTCCTATACAAAGAGGAACCTAACAAAGAGGAACATTTTAATAAGTTCCTTTAAACGGAAATCGAACTCACAACCATCGTATGCTATCAATGTATCAACTAAATGGGTCATGTGCGATGTAAATATATATAACACTTTTTCTCGCATAGCCTGACTAGGCTCTAGTGTCAAGACACTCTGTTCACCACTTTCCTTCCGAAAATCAAAATATTGCTTGCTGAGTGGACAAACTCAGCGTCGTGCTTTATCTCTGGTACCAGAGCGGAGAAATATTAAAAATATTATCATTTCCCGGAGTGGGAATCAAACCGACAAGCATTCACGGTCAGATGTTGTCCCACTGTATCAAGATGACCTCTGTAAATACGTCTAACGTGTATATTAAAAAAATTGTCTAAGAATACAGAATGTTTTTCTATATTCAAGTTTGTAAATATTTTTTTGAACGTATTTTAAATGAAATCTCATTTTCTCTAGTACAAATAAACATCTGTAACAAAACATACACCCATTACTCATGTATCGTGTCATGTCGTCAAATCCCATTGTGCTTTTCTTCCATCACATTGATCGATTATACTTAGCTGCAATAACTTTATATATATACGAAAGTCAATTTCTTTAGCTTTTTATATGTTACGTTCATTAGAGAGCTTTTTGTGGTCTAGAAATAGACAGAGAAAACTTTCTTAAGACACTATCATTAACTTTTCATCTACTATAGTAACAAATTAAATATTTTATGTTTATATAGGCTATTACATATATTTTCGAATCGACAGTTACCGTAAAAATGGTAATATTGTCAGCCCTACCAGCTCAGAAGGCAGTTCTGCTGAGAAGAGCCGGCTAGAAATTCAACTGTTGAATCAGACCGGGGGAACTTTTTTTTTATTCGAATGGACAGTATGCTGTTGGCCCTAATGGCCTCTACAGCGTCACGCGGGCTTTGTGGGATGTCGACTAGACGAGCTCTGACCTTGGCTTGACTACTCAATTAAAAGTAAAACTACTGAATTTAAATATTGTCCAACTTACAATTAGCTAAATTTTCATCAAGTTATTAAGTTTTAGACTTAACAGTCTCAAAGGCTACAATAGGATTAAAACCGCGCTGTTGACTGCCTAATTGCATTATCGTTAGAGTTCATTTACTATAAAGTTTCTATTGTGAATCTATCAAAAGACCCACTTTTTATTGTACTGCTTCATAGAAAACCAACATACGAACCCAAGATTGAGGAATAGTTTAATTTATTTTTAAGTATCTTATTATAATTTACGCATTCAGAGAATCATAATATTTATTATGATTTACGCGCTCGGATAATACACAACGTGGCGTTGAGTTCGGCCATTAGAAACGCATTGTCTTAAACTCGGGCGGAAAGTCATGACACTAGGTTCTCTCTGACTAACCTGCTATGCGAAAAAGCGTAAAGCTATTTATAGCATTTTCTTTTATTCAACCTTGTCTTATCAGAGCTTATAAACAAAATGTTACATTTATATGAAGGATATTATTTACTTTTTATTACGAAAAGCTTTAAAAAATTAATTGAATTTGAACCCCCGATGAAAGGTTAAATTAGAAATTGATAACATGATTTGTATGTCAAATGAGTTTGGACTAAACAAAAGGGGATTTGACATAGACGTGTGTAAATGGCATATTATTTGAAAAAATATTGTTATTTAAATTATAAATATGTCTGTGGAAACTGGAGAACTGAGTGTCTTGACACTATATTTTCTCTGACAATGCGGGAAAATGCGTGATGTTGAGAAAAAAAAAACGTTTTAAATACCCATCTTTGGTAGATTCGATGGTTAAACATAAAATCTCGTTTTTTATATTACTGTTCCCTATAATCAATCCCTAAGGAACTTACATATATAATTTAAACTTTCTATGCTGTTGACTACGTGAGCTGTCACTCAGTAAGTAACAATCAACATAGTTTCACACAGGCACATATATTGGACATTCACGTAGTTATTACAAAAATATATGAACGGGAGAGTGGAGTGTCTTGACACTTGGTTCTATCTACTCCACTTTACAATGCGGACTTAAGTTTAAAGCTGAAAAAATAAAGTATTATATTATAATATATGACACTTTCCATTTTCAACTCAAATATAAAAAAAAGAAAATGCTACCTAAAAAAATCAACTCAGAATGGAATTCGCTACCATACTAAACTAGTATATATACTAAACTAGTTAGTATATAATACTAAACTAGTATATATACTGAAGCAATATACTTTTTTCTCAAAGACAATTATGTACTACGTTGATTCGTAGCTTTATATAATTTTTCTGGTACCCTTTAAAATGTGGCGATTTATTAAAAGGATCGCAATAAAGGGGGAAAATTGGCTTTTTATTTGCTATTGGAATTTAATCAAGCGGCGTTAAGGGAATTAATTTTATACAGGCCATCATCGATATTTTATAGATTTTGTTATGTTGCTTTATGAATATATTTTTTTCAGCTACACGCTTTTTCCCAGTTTAGTCGGGTAGTCTAAGAGAACCTGGTTACCAGACACTCCGTTCTATTTCTATCCGAAATCGAGACTTTGTGTACTGTGGTACTCAACTCAACGCCGCGTTTTGTCTTACTAGAGTAAGGAAATGGAAAATGATAATACCACTGAGTGGGAATCGAGCACGCATCCAAACGCATTTACAGTATTTACATTCAGGAATTGTCCCAGAACCGCCGTGACGGCCTCCAAATATTTTACGTGGAAAAAAGTATTTATAAAGACGATTAAATATCGCTTAAGACCTTTGACTGGATACTTTTGAGTTTTAATTGTTTTTGAGAATATTCATGACATTAACCAAATAGAATAAAAAGAACACACCCTAGTTATTTTCTCGTTATCCGGGACGTCTTGGCCAATAGGAGTTTATATTTCAAAAATATTGTACTATGATCAGTTTCAGACACGTATGCAAATTTATAAGAGAATTTCCAAGAAGTAAGGTAAAATAGCTTTGCAAAATAAATAAAAAGGTGTAAAAAAATTAAGACAAGTCTTATTTTATCTTAATGTCAAGGAACAAATGGCTTAGCTTTTGACTAAAAACAGGTCATTATTTTTTAAATTTACGAATGTATTTTCAAATGAAAAAAACTTTGATTTAGTATATAAGTTTGTTTTCTATCCTATAAGGCTATTCGTTGTTATTGTCAGGTCGGATTTCTTATACAATTGTAAAAAGTTTTATTATAAGCATCTCTGAAGTCAGCTTTTTACAAAGCTCAGATAACCAAAAATACCTAATAGCATTAGAATAATTGGCTAAAATGTCTAAGCGTGCCGCAGTATACACGATGGTGGTAGGTTCGAATTTCACTTAAATAATATTTAAATTATTTTCATTTCTTCGCTTCGAGAATCCGTGGAACGCTAAGGAGTTGCTTCTCTATTATATTTCCCATGGTGTTACAAATACCCTTGAACTTTTCAAAAAATCAACCATTATTCAAATATTATAATTCTAAGAAAAACCCTTCGAAAATAGAATAAAAGATAATAAGGACTTAAAAAAAATAAAGTAAATATTTTTTATTAAGGAAAACATTTTTTATCCGCCTTAAGGTTTATATCTTAGTAACTCAACAAGTATTTTTAGCCAATCTCTTGGAGGAGTCGCGGTGTGATTAAAAAAGAGATTAAATAATGTGGAGCCTGGTTAATATTTAGGTCAAAGTTGAAATTTATATATTAAGTTATTATGGTTTATATTTGCCAAGTAAGTTAAACCATCGTGAGCATCGTACAGTACAGTATCGTATGACTGACTGACTCTGGTACATAAGACAAAGGGCTGCGTTGAGTTCCGCCACTCAGCAGGCAATGTTTCGATGCCGGGCAGCAAGTGGGGAACGGAGTATCTTGACACTAGGTTTTCTCTGTCTACCCTGCTATACGGGAAAACGCGTGAAGCTGCAAAAAAGTAAGTTAATCATATTTAAAAAAATTGAGATAATTAAAAAACATATTTTTAGAAAAAGTTTTAAAATCCAAACGCTCTTGGACTGTTTCCATGAGAGGCGGGTTCAAAACCCGCTGCGTTCAAACGTTATATAGTATAGTTTGTTTAATTTTCATAATTGTGTTATTTTATTTAAGCACGAGTAGTTGGCAACTTAGTTTCTTGTGGACTTGTTATGCTATTTCCATTACTACGGGTAATTTCGACTGTAAGACGTCGGTTTTACAGTCTAAAACTCGAAATTTCTCCGGTTTCTCTAGGATATTTGGAGAGATACTTTACTATTGCTAAACTTGCCAAGTACACTTACCAGTAAATGTACATATCACATTTCAGCACTATAGAGGTATTTTCTAGTAGTTTTAACGGTGTATCTGTCAGTCATTCGGCGAGAATGATTAAGTACACATTAGGCGTTCGGTATTGCGTAATATATAATTTTAACCAACCTCTTTATTCTTTTTTTTAAATCATTTAATTTAAACACTACGCACAGGTTCCTCCTTATTGAATCAAAATCAAATCGAAATCTGAATAATGATTTTTTTGTTTTTCTATTACTTAACTAAGCTAAAAACTAATGAATATTTATAGAAAAGTAAATCTTAAAAAAATTCAAATTTTTCAGTTCAACCTCTTTATTCTATATAGAACGTAACGTTTATACGTTTCGCTACTCTTTATTCCAAATGTGTAACAAAACCGCGCGCTTTAATACACGTGTACTCGCTCTATTAGTACAGTTTTGTGTATATTTATCGATTCGTAATCAACATAAAAAAGTTAATTAAATTAAAATTTAAATTAATGTAACGTTAAATCAATATAAGATCCTTACAAAATTGGTGGGTCAGTAGTGTCAGTGTAAACGTGATTGGTTGTAGATTTAGATCTCTACAAAGGGTAATTATTATATTCAAATTATGTTCATTTCATTGCTTTGGTAAGATGAAATTCGGTATTGAGTTCCGCAACTCAACACACAATTCACGACTTGGGGCGGTAAATGGAAAACGGAGTGTCTCCACACTAAGTTCTCACACAATACGACATAAAGTGTGAATATGATACAAATCCAAGGTAGAATTCAATCCGGTACTTTTATCAAAGTCGACTGCGTATAAATCACTGAACAACAAGTCTTATTGACAGATTATTCGAAAACAAAACAAAGTTTATGTATTTATGAAAAATAATATCGTTCCGCTCCGAGCTATTCAATTTACACTTTTTATAGAGCACTAAAATAAGTATGAAATATATTTTGTAATATTTTTACGATACATTTACGTTCCGATTAATGCGGAGACAGCAATAAAATGTTCTTAGAACATAAACTTCTAGATATTTTACTACCATATATATGGTAAAGTATGAAATATAGCGAGATTTTCTAAATATTATGAAGAATAATAAGTTTTCTTTTCATACAAAGTATATACACTGTTCTAAGTGTACAAAGTAAAGTCGATTTACGTACGCACTCCAGTATTAGCTTGATCCATTTGATAGAATACAACGTAGCCATTCAAATCGTTAAGGATCTAATAAACTGTGAAAGGCTTGACACTTTGGCGTTGCGTAGAGACGATTCCTCTTTGTGCGTTCTCTACAGCATTTATCATGAGGAGTGTTCTGGGGAATTGTTTGGCTTGATTCCTGCCGCTGAATTTTCCAACTGCACAGTACATAATAGACTGAAATACCATCCTCACCATTTGAATACGTGGCACTCTACTACTGTGCGGTTTTATAGGAACTTCCTTCCACGTGCCACTCAACTGTGTAATGGCCTACCAGCGGCAGTGTTACCAGGTCGATTGATGGTCGTTGTTTATAGAATAAAAAAAAAGAAATACGCTTAGGGAAACTAAACATGTCTATGTACTAAAAGCGAATCCACTATTTACTTTATTCGAAATACTTTATATTGAAATGTGTATTATTGAAAAGATAAAACACTCATATAGCAGAGTGGCTGGAAATCTTATTATAAAGACACTGCGTTTTCCACTTACCGCCAAATTTCAATATTGGGTGTTGAGTGCAGGAACTCAACTAGTTTCTTTTTTATGTATACTATTAGCTGTGCTCGCGTCTTCGCCGGCGTGGAATTCTACAATAAAAGTAGTAGTAGTAACTTAGGCTACTCCTTATTATATGAGCTATCTGCCAGAGTGTCCTGTTAAAATCGGTCCAGCCTTTCTAGCCGGAACCAACAGACATACACAAATGGTAAGATAAGTTGTTTTAGTATATGTACCATAATAAGATCTTTGATTTTCGCGATTACTACACATTTTACACACATAGCACATTACATAGGGAGAGTCTACCACGGACTACTTTAAAGTGTATGAAATGTATTTTCGAATATCAATAATATACGCGATTAAACTAACAGACATTAAAATAACAGACATTGAAATAACAGACACTCCAGTTTTATTTATTTATATAAATAAAATACATATTTTTATAACATAAATATATTTTCATGTGAAATTTGAACTTAGAACGATCTTTTGCGATTGTGCGACAAAACCTTATTTATTCCAAGCACATCACAAGAGAAGTCGTGAAACTTTGTATGTAAAAACAAATAAGATACCCTTTAAATTGCCTATTCTAGGTAATCCAGCTTTATCTGCGTGATAAAGTCGGCGTACCGTCTGTTTACTGCTTACGTTATCGTTTGCTAAGGAACGTTTCAATAATAGAAAATGAATATGATTTAGGTTTTCGTTTGACACTAAAGAAATTCTTTTTTATTGAATAAAAAAATGTTTTATTTTTATATATTTATGTTTTTAAAATTATTTTAATTTTATATATTTATAATTTTATATATTTGTGTTATATTTATGTATTTATGTTATGTTATGCGAATATATATATATTTATTATATACGAATTATAAATATATATAGATATATATTACTTGTTAATGTACGCCATAGATCACTGTGATGTACCATTAAATGGGATGACGATTGGGAATTTATAAATTGTAATATACATAGATGATAATGTTCTAAAACATCATACGATGTTTTATATCAAAATTTAGAATGTATGCAAAAGAGGAATGTTTGCAGAAAACATATCAAAATTTTTATCACAATTTCTTTAACGTTTATTTCACACATTTTTATTATAATCTATCATTAAATTAACAAGCTCTAAGCATCTATGCCACTTCATGCAGACGTGTAGGTGAAACATAAAGTAGTATTTGTTACATTTTTTTTAATATTTTTTAAAATTTCCTATTCATTATTATAGAAAATAATGGGTCCAGCACTTCTTCTTCATAAAATTTTTATCTATTAAAAATTTAATAATCTTACATCCGCATAACTTCCTTTTATTTAAAAAAAGTATGCGGACAAAGAATTTTCTTCACGTATTAACATAATGGTATTAAATGTCAAATCATTACGTTGACATCTTTTTATTATATAACATAAAGTAACCTGGATTTAAAAAATATGCATATGACATTATTAAATTCAAATTTAGAATATCCTTTATTCAAATAGACTTTTGCAAGCACTTTTGAATCGTCGAATGGACATAAAGCTACCACCGGCTCGGAAGGCAGTTCTGCTGAGAATAGTCACAGAGGAACTCAACGTTATAATTTTATTATTTAATACAGTGGTAGCTAACCTGCACCAAACTCAAATAATCTTACTTCTACACATTTTTATCTTTTAAATATTCTCCTGCAGAGTTATAGGCTTTACTTACTAATATTGTTATTATATTAAACTTCTGGAGTGGTATCTCTAACATAGTTTGTGGAACTGTATTATATA
The DNA here is from genome assembly GCA_038994665.1 of Podotricha telesiphe. Classification (NCBI taxonomy): domain Eukaryota; kingdom Metazoa; phylum Arthropoda; class Insecta; order Lepidoptera; family Nymphalidae; genus Podotricha; species Podotricha telesiphe. The sequence continues at coordinate 305,484 of JAOYRR010000375.1, read as the reverse complement.
TGTGTATATAATACAGTTCACCCATAAAATACTTATTTACTTTATGGAGGCGATAACGTGGTGTTACAAGCTTATACCTATTATTAGGTTCTGTAAGTATACCTATGTATCTAATAATATCTCACAATTAATCTCGAGCTCTAAATAAATTGGTCTAACAGCTCTTTTTTGAAGAATAAATATTAAATTTATGTCTACAGCAAAGCCCCAAGTTAGCATTTCATAACATAAAAATGAAAATAGCTAAAATAAACTAGACAGGCAGTTTCAAAGTTAGTAATTTGCTTTACTTTTTTAATTGCGAACGTGGCAGAGCTGAGTTTATCTGCAAGTGCTTCAAGGTGGGTATTCTACTGGAGCTTATAATTAATGCTTATACTTAAGAAACCTGTGGCGTTAGTAATGTTAAGAGTTTCTACTTTAATTGTTAGAGTCAGATTCCAGTTTCTTCATTAGGTACAGTAAATTCAATACATTTAATTTATTTGGCATTGAACATAATGCTATTAATGTTATGCCAAAGAAGAGCCATCTGCAAACAGTACAATACCACGTAAGTTCTTCACATAAAATGGTAAGTCGTTAATATAAAGCTAAAATAAAATGTGAGCAAGAATAGATCCTTGTGGAACCGGTCCATCCTAAAAGAAGGACCAGACGATTTTACAGTATTTATATTAACCTTCTGGACCCTCTCATTCAAATACGAGGCAATAAGATAAAGTGCGGCATCCTATATACCATATAATATACTTCTCGGAATAGAGTTCCATGGTCTAAAAAAAAGAAACCATCAAGAACTCCTGACAAAAGAAAAAAATATTTTCATCAGATCCCATCCCAACCCGTGTACTAATGTATAATAATAATGTACTTCCCCGTGTGCAAATCGTACGGTGATTATTAGGTTAGCATTATCAGTTTTTTAAATCGTTAGACGAAACTAATAATAATAAAAGCGTATTAAGGAAAAAGATTGAATATTTTCATTCATACACACATTGACTATATATTTTTAATTAAAAACCCACAAGAAAACAATATCATGGCCAATTAGTTGCTATAAGAAGTAATACTGTTGGAAATAATATCTGCCGACAACTTGACATGCGGTCACAGCCTGCTACGGTCGGCGACGGAATTAGAAATAAACTTTGGATATATAACTTTATATAATACGAAACTTATTATGTAGCATTTATTAATTATATAAAATAAAGACATAGTGACACAGTGGGACTGTACTTGACAGTAAACTATTGTTTAGTAAATATCGAATCCCAAACTATTGTTTGGGATTCGATATTTACTCGGGACAATGAATAGATTTAAAAATATGTTACTGTCCGCGGTCTAGAAAACTAAGTGCAGCGTCGCGTTTCACCATTTCAGATACAATTGAAATTGGGTCTTGATATTGGGAATGTGAAGAACCTAGCATAAGGTTCTCTTTGCATTTCTTGATATATGTGAAAAAAATCGTAATGCTAAAAGTAAAGTACAGTAAACAAAACTTAGTTCGGGGTCTTACCATTTTTAAGTCACACACCTTGGATGCGATATTGAACGTAGCGGGATCCGAATTCGCACTTTTGTGCCGTCAAAACTGTCCAAGTGCAATGACTATTAAGCCATACGTTCTTAATGTACCTACAACAAAAACTTACTTGTGTAGCTTGGACGCTTTCCAAGAGGAACGGGTTCTGTGGCAATATTTTAGTTTGGTGTTTCTGAAATTTAAAATCATATCGATATTTCACTATGAGTAGAAAACGAATGGAGTCCTCACAAGCAAAACTCACGAGGTGGGTGAAAAAAAAAAAAATTACGAAGCGCTTGGCTTAACCAAATTCATTAAAATTTACAAAAAAAAAATTCGTATTAAATAATTAAATTTTCTTTATATATGTGCAAATAATAAAAACACAAATGCCGGTGAACGAACAATTTATTCGTACATGCATTTAAAAAAAACGCACATTAATATCTATTTCCGCACCTAAGCTTTTCTGTCACTTGTAATATATCGCGGCTGTATCGAACAAATTCATTGCCTATAACTCTTAGTGGATCCCATAGTTCAATTGACGTTTAAACGTCAAGGGCATGGCTCACAGTTGTAATGTATTGTTAGCGTTACCGCATTTTTTTTCACTATTCTTTTTTTGAGGCAGGCAACGAGAATTTTATGTTTTATTAACACACTTAGGAAATTGAAAAACATTCTAATTAAACGTGTAAAAATAAAACATTTGAACCCGCGCTTTTTCTATACTAATCTTTAACTTTAATTTAATTAATTGAACCATTGTTCATTTAAATCCCATTTAAGGATCATTATCCTTGAATGGAATTTGAATTCACTGACACATTCCAACTGCGTCCTAAAAAGACATCACATTATAGTCAAACAGTTTCAGCATGACTAGTAGTAGTAGTAGTAGTCAGAAAGAACGTAGTATCAAGACATTTGTTGCTCCAATTTTTACACAAATTCGTTATATTGAGTGGCAAAGCTTAACACTGCGTTCTGTGAAAATAATTTAAAAATAAAAATAATTATTCTGCCGAGTGGAGATCAAATCCACAATCATAACATTTACAGTAAAACGCCGTTATACAACAGTTAATAGATTGCCCTGTTTTAGAAAAACAAAGCGCGGCGTTGGATTCCGCCATCTCTAAAATGAGAGGACTGGATTAATTTAATACCAGGTTCTTCCTGCCTCCCCTACCTTTATGCGTAAAGCTAAAGTATATTTTTTTCTAAATAAAGTTATCCAAAAAAAAACCTTGTACCTAATATTTTTATCTCAGATATATATATTTTTAAAGTAATATAAGAGAGCAGAGATTCTTATTAGCGGAAAATGTGTTTATCTGTCCACAAAATTCAGAAGCTCGTTACGAGACATCGCTTTATCGTATCGTGCAAATAAACGTTTAATAAATTACATTCTTTGAGAATTCATACAAATGTATTTATGTATGTACATTTAATCTGGAATGCTTTTTAGATTAGAATCCTCAGTTAATTTTATAAGTAGAATGAGGGTTACAATATGAGTATATACTGTGAGCAGCTTTAGTGTTTCATATTTTGAATACAGAATAATCTCAGTGGTAGTCCGTTCAAGACAACTAGTGGGTATTTTTTATTTAGATATACGAGAAATAAAGTATTTTTATTATCACTTAAATCGGAATAAAATTTTGATAGCCACGCACACGTGTCACTTGAAAACAAACAAATTTAATATTGATGTTCAATTTGTACAAGCCGTTGATTAATCGTCTTTTCTAATTAATTGAAAAATAATCAAACATAATCAAATAACACTTAGTTTTGTAAAAAGAGCTAACGAATCGCTTCCTTCGCTTCGCTTCTCTGACCAATTGGAGGGCTGGTTGATGCTTAATTATCAGAAAAGAAGCGATGGTTCAATCAACAAGCCATTCATGGGTTGAAGAGACAGAACAATTTATAAAAGGTCCAAAGAGAACAAACTTAAACTAGGATCTATCGAAATAAGTCAGTTTTAGTATTTTTTGATTTCTGGTAAAGTTAACGATGTACCGTTGGAACCCAGCAGCGTAGTGGAACAACGTTTTACTAGAAACGCGGTTGGTTGCGGGTTCTATTTTGTCTCTAAGGAATCTGCTCTGCTACCCAAGACCAAAGAAAGCGCAGTGTCGAGTCTGCCACCCAACACGCAAAGTCTTCGTCTAGACACCCTGCTATGTGGGATAAGTGTAAAGAATTTTTTTTTTTAAAGAAAAGCTTACTGATAAGTTAAATATTCTATTGAATATATATCAAGTAATTTTAAAATTTTGTGTAAAGCGGGTTAGGTGAAACATTTCGTTCAGTTGAATTTTAATTAGATCATTATTTACAATTCAAACCGCTTTTACAGCCATACTGCGCTGTTAACTTACCTATACGACTTATTTAGAAGCTTTATTCAATTTAAGTTGAACGTTTTAATCAATGTAGTCTTTATGTGTCTGTTGTAATTAAATTATTTGATTGTTTTGGTTTTAGTTGCCAGTGTATACATTAGTAATAATATTAAATCTTTATGATAGACGATTTAAATTATTTGAAATTATTGTTGTTTCCCCACTTCGTTGAAAAGAGAAAGAGTGGCGTTGGGTTCCGCTAACCTATACGCAATCTGGAAATTGGGCGGAAAGTGGAGAACGGAGTGTCTTGACATAAGGTTCTTTCTGACTAACCCTACTGTGCGGAAAAAGCGTGAAGCCTTTATATACCAATTGTATGTATTATAAGCTAGTTGTCGCTCGCAGTTCGTTTACGTAGACTTTAAATTAAGGAAGCGATACTGTGGCTGTATAGAATGTACGTACTGTATAAAATATAAATGATTAATCCAGTTAAAGAAGTTTTATTTAAAATATGATATATATTTATATATGTGAAATAATTTCTGTATTCATTTCTCACTTTACGAGATGTTGGATTTAAGATGGCGGAAATCAAGACCTTGTTGTTTTTACGCTAAAGCGGAAATAAAACCCACGACGATCGCGTTTGTTCCGACAAGTCTTAATTTGTGCCACGAAGGCGTGAATAATTTTGTAAAAGAGTTCCAAATATTAGAAAATTACCACGATTAATTACTATAGCTAATACTATAGATATATGTCAATTTATGTATAAATATTAATGTATTTATATTTGTTTTATGTAAATAATTATTAATTTAGATATAATATTTATTTATACATCTAATAAAAAATGTAACGGATCGCTGTCTGTACATGGAAGATATATGAAAAAGAATATTATTGGAGGCATTTCAGATCAGTGTAATAGAACCAAAAGCTACGATTTAAAATTTTCTTTTTTGTTTATCTATACGCTAATCTCTCAAACGGCTTAGTTTTCACTATTGTATTGACATTTACATTTATTTATTTCATTTCAATCGGTTTATCTATACAAAAGTTACAACCAATTAAATTATAAATTTAAGCAAAGTTTGTGATTTAAGTAAAAACGCAGGCGGGCGAAAAAAGGAAATAGTTGAGTCATGTAGTTTACGCAGGCGAAGTAGGGGTCGCTTGTTGTTCACAAAATTAGTGGCAGGACTATTGGTTTATTCTGCCTTATTTATATCTTTACTAAAGATCAATTTATAGTCAGTATAAGTATTTAGATCTGGCTATCAAATATCATATCAACTTATTTTTAATATAACATAGGTATATAGTTTATGCAAATATTATTAAACCCGTGGAAAAAGACCATGACGAGGAAACCATAACATATTTTTTTTAATTATTGTCTGTATTAAATGTTAAGGAAAACTTTGCATCCATCCATTTTTACAAAAAACATTTCGATGATAGAAAAAGTAATTTAAAGTTTGAAGGAGAAGGCGAACTTCTTCTCCATATACACTGAAATGTAATATTTTTAACAAATTCATTCCAAATACATTAAATTACATAATTTTGCCAGTTTCACAAAATCTCGGACTGAGCGAAGCAAAGTCCCCCACGACAAACGGTGTCGCAAGTCGAGGTTCGAGTCTCACATGAGGCGCCCTTGTGTCACCGTGAAACTAAATTGATGGTTTCCTCTCCAGGTCTCCAAGCCAAGGTCAGAGCTCTTTTAGCTCGGCCTCCCCCAAAACCCGGACGTTTTCTAAAAATATATTATGAAAACCTAGGTTAGGTATTTTTTTTGTAACAACTATATCTTACTTAACTTTAATTTTGTAGTTATAAATTTCTTCTGTATAATTCTTGCATTAGCATATAAAAAGGTCCTCTTTTCACTAGCTTAGCTAGAATCAATCTTTTTTTTCTTACAAAATATAAGTAGGTCTCGTCTGGTCTAGTGCATTTTATCGTATCAACTATCAACAATAATTCCATTCATTTACTTATTTATATATATTATTGTATTTTGTATATATATACCGGGTGTCGATGTAATCAATTTTAATGAAAATTTGTTTTTTTGAAAAAAAAAAAAGCAATTGTACTAAAAATTAAAAGGTACTAGATATTTACGTCATTGGTTTTTAATAATGACTACGTCACGCGTTTAGGTATATACACAGTATAGGTAAAAATCGTGAAGTCGAACATCAAATCCTCCTGTATATTTATATATATATTTATATATATATATATATATATATATATATATGTTTATCTATAAATATTATGCTTGTTTATATTTATGTAATGTATGTATGAGTAATGTTATAGGTTGTCTGGAAAAAATCTCTATTAGAGATAAGTTCACCTTTGCTAATCACATTGTTAATTTTGTATTAATTAATGTTACGAAAGTACATAAAGGAAATATATCAACCAAAGTTTCACCTCGAAAAATACTATAAATATAAGTATTTTTCTATTTTCCTTACATCAAGTTCAACCGAACTATATCATGGAAACCAATAACCACATATACTAGAGATTCTGTAAGCTCCAATACTATTTTCAGTCGTGTAAAGCGACGGGCAGTTTTATCCGGTTCATACTGGTTTAGACTTTCCATGGAGTTGGTCTTTTTACATGTCGGAACTAGACGGATTTATCCGATGCTATTATAGTCTTCATATGTTTTTCAGTCCATATATAAGCTTTGATAAAAGTGATTGACGCCATTGTGGTACAGTTGGAATGTTTTTAACCGAACGCAATGGTTATGTGTTTAAAATCAATCTAAGAACTTCAGCTTCATTTTTTTTCTTGCATAACAGGGTAGGCAGAGTGAACCTAGTGTCTAGACACCCCATGCTCTGCTTTTCACCCGACATTGAGATATTGCGTGTTGCGTGGCGGAGCTCAACGCCGCGCTTTGCATTTAGGTACTAGAGCGAAGATATGAAAAGATTTTAAATATAATCATCCCCGAGTGCGAGTCGAATCGACTCCGCCACGACGCCCTTATCTTAAAAATTGATAAATAAAGTAAAATTCAAGTGAAGCTAACAAGAGCGTGTTACAGAAATATCTCATCGTACTATTACTGATTAATGCTAACGACATTTAAAGATTCTAAAGTAAAATGTTACCGAGTTTTACATTTAAATGTCAATATTTCTTTGATCTAGTTATATAACAGGCTGTATTTAGGTGTTTAGTCCAAAAAAGGGTAGACTGACTTTTATTTCCTACAATACATTTAGTTTTTTTGAAAAAACTGTCCGAAAAACAAAGTTTATCACAAACCACAGTACTAAACAGTCGTTAAGTTGTAATTATTACAATTGATTTTACTTAAATTCAAAATAACAGTAGCCTTTAATTATAATTCTCTAATAAGTTGAAACAATCCCTAAAATAGTGAAAACTTTGCATTGCAAGTTGAGTATTCTGTGAAGAGATTGAAACTTTGCGAAGCTTAGAGGCGGTGTTTAATTAAAATTTTCCCCAAAATCCGTCAGTGCGACTTGTCAATACTTTAAAAGTCCCTTTTACGAAATTTACGCGGGTTTTAGTAGAGGCTGAAGTAAATTGTTTCATTTTAAGTAAACTTTTTAAGGTAGAATAATTTGATTTTCAAGTATAATTATTAGGATGACAAGTTTTTAATTGGGATCTTGTAACTTAATAGCGAGTTGATCGCTTATAAATAGGAAATAGTCAATGTTTTTTTAAATTTATGATTTGTGTTTTAAACAAAATTTTGATAATCACTAGAAAGTGCAAAGTTTATTCATTTTGCACGCTGACATAACATTTCTGCAGTTTAAAAAAACTAAATAAAAATCTCTTCAATTTTATTATTAATTAAACGACAACTGTTAATTCAAAACTTAGTACTACGCTTGTATAAAAATTAATTAAAGCATCACATCCCTGTTAAGTCCCATTTAGCTTAAAGTTTCATGTAAACGAAAGCTTTTAGAACTTTTGGTTAAATTAGTTTGTTCAATTATTTTGGATCTGTTACGAAACTACTATTTTAAATTCAAAAAGGACAAAATTACTGTTTAAGTTTACTGATAACTGAATATAAAATGAATATGTGCCACTTTTGTATAATATTGACAATTTCTTTTTCATTTATGTTAGTCCATTATAAAAAACATTTTAGGCGACGTGCAAAATTTTTAACGTAGCCGTAATCGAACCCGCCTCTCTTGGAAACCGTCCAAGCGCTTTGAGACGCTAAGCCATGCGTTCTACATCCGGCTTCGTCGATTTTCTTATACGTTTATTACAACTTATTTTATTGTTAACATCTCTGTAGATAAAATGTTAAGCCCAGCTACAGGTATAACTGGGACTGCTGTATTTTCACAGTTAATAGTAGGCTTATAATATGATCATCAAGGAGTAGATGCTAACACGACTTCGCCCAAAATCATCCTTCTCTTCGCCGAATCCTTGTGAAGGCTCAATATAAAACAACTGCGGGTCAACCTATTCGTCCTATAAAGCTAATTTAATGTCTCATTCATATTAAAGCTATTCCGTCACACAAGATAACAACAAGAAAATAAAAAATCTAAGACAGCCACATATCAATTGCATAGCAGCCCAGAGATGTCAAACGGCACCCGTGATTGAAAGTAATAAGAAGTAATATTATTGGTATAAGACAAAAAATAAAATGGATTTTATTTGATAGGTTTTAAGATATGAACAAAATATAACCAATTAACTACACAGTGGTTATTTCACCAATACATATAACACCACTGAATTTCTTAAAAAATAAAATTACAACATTGATTTATTGCAGGTCTTTTCGGATACATTTGTCAAAACAAAGTTTTATGGGTTGAAAATGCTTCCATCCACTTCCGCATTCACAGCCAAATATCAAACACACACTGATATTTTTGGGTGATAAGCGGCACCGCTAAGTCATAATGGATAAATATAGAAAGTGTTAAGAGTCAAAATTGATTAAAAAAACTATAATTATCACGTCTCATTTCCCCCGTATAACAAGAGAGTCGGAAAGAAGAGTCAAGGCACCGTTCTACACTTTCCCTCCTATTTTCGATGCTTATTTTTTCTTAGAAGAGCTGGAAACTGATAATATTTTTTTTAATAATTGCCCGATTTGGGGTACGAACCCACAACCATCGCGCTAACAGCTTGATGTTGTCTCATTACGCCACGATTGACTTTAATATCTGTTCTTCGTCTATCTATAAATACGTATCAGGTAGTTGTGTCTAATATTGACCTTCATCTAACAATACAAGGAAAAACTTTATATTTTGAATATACTAGTATATATAGTATACTACGAAGTAAAATTTTATCTCACGACTATTACGTCCAGCCCGGCACGTTCCCACTAACGTCGAATACGCCATAACTAGGTTTTGCAAAAATTACTTAAGTTATCAAGGCCCTTGTATATTGCATTTAAAATTTAAAACCTTTATAGGAAAATTTTAAGATATCACATTTAGAAATGCTTGCAAAGTTTTAATTTGCTTATCACTGACCTAGTTCCTTAGGATCAAACTTTACATAATTTTATATTTTAAATATGATGTTTATTAATATTTGCCCTTAATAATATTCATAATAGTTCATAGTGGCAGTGGGACAGAACAGAAGATTGTAAATGCGATGGTTATGTGTTCGAACCTAACTCAGGGGAATATATTTTGCCTGACTAAAGCGTGAAGCTTTGAAATGTGAAGTAATTTAATCAATTGACATGTATATCAAAGAACTAAGAATTATGGCAATATTTTGACTTTCACTTTTTGTCTTTCGATTGGCTTGATTTATAACATTGCACCCATATTGCGTGAAAATACAGTATTTTCATTGCCACAGCTACCAGACTAAGGACAAATGCTATAAAGCGTGTTCATTTTACTTTAAAAAAGATTCATTTTTCAAGTTACAAGTAGATATATAATTTTACCATCAAAAAATGTGAACGTACTCTTTGTATATTTTGTTATAAAAAAATGTGAAATTTTGTATACAGTGTAATACTTTTTTAAAGTAAGATAAGAAATTTTATTTTAAAAATATACAAACTAACTTAAGAAAACTGTTTTATTATATATAATAGTCGACTTGTACAATTATTTCAAATTCTCGTATTATATTGAAGTGATAAAATATAAGAAAAGTAGGTCAATAAGTTATCTTAGGGGCAGACTCAATTAGTGGAATTCATAAATTAAAAATAAATTAATAATATGGAAAACTTATCCTCTTGTTATATTTATGATTTTAGGTAATATGAAGAATATTAGATAAAATTTATTATAAATTTGATCACAAAAACATGCTCAAAATAAGATGTCTCACAAGACCTGTAAGTAATACTATGGTATAATATAAAAAAACAAAATTCATTTCACGCTTTATTTGTAGAGAGAAAAATAGTGTCCAGACACTCCGTTCTCCATTTTCGTAACGGTTACGTGTTGAGTAGCTGGATTCAACGTAACGCTTTGTTTTGCATCACTTTTGTCTTAAAAAACTGAAAATAATTGAAATAATCATTCCACCGAGTTGGAATCGAACTCACAACCATCACATTTCTGCGTCTCGATATAAAATGTTAAGAGGTCTTATACATAGGGCTAGTATTTAAAGTATGTAGAGAGAGTATGTATGTATGAAGTAGTTAGAAATCTCAATATGTTAGTGCCTATTTTCCGAAGTTGGAAAACAGAAGCTGTTGATCACTGTCATCTCAATTCGAAACTTCGTATGTTTGTTGTTTCGAAAAGAACCTCGCTTTTTAAATCTTATTAAGGATGGTATCAAATATTTCATAATTATCATCTTTCCCGTTCTAGATTTCAGTTAATTTCAATTCAACTATTTAGTTGTAGCATTTCCAAATAACTGTGGAGATTATTAAGGCCATCGTGGTGCAGTGGGACAGCGGTGGACTGCAACTGTGATTGGTGGTGGGTTCGATTTCCACTCGGAGAAATGATCATAATTTAATTATTTTTACTAATCCGTTCTGGTCAACAAGAGAAAGCGAGGTGTCAAGGCCCACCACCCAATACGCAATGTCTTGAATTCGAAATACAATCTGCTAATTTAACCGAAAATATTCAAATTCAATCAAGGTACCGCTGTACCTTGACTGTAACTTGACTGGCCATTGCATTTAAAACCGACCCACATCCTAGTTTACGGTTAAAGCAATCGATATAAAGTTCTGACAGACACAAGTGTCTGTATGACTCAGTTTACTCCGCCGCTTAAACTTCACAACTAAACTCAGTTGCTTTACATATGTGGATATATAGTTGATTGGTTATAAAAACACGAACTAGTTTGTGGTGTCGAAGTGGTTAAACTTTGGGTAATTTACTTGAACTGTATACAGTAAAACCTTATTTGAGGAAATAAATTATCATTATGAGAGCCTAATTCTCCGTTAATATATTAGATAAATCAGATAGATGTCGTCGTAGAGAAAAGCATGTGACTGATATTTAAGATATTTTCGTTTCTCCACTATGATAGGATAAAAAGCGGCGTTTAGTTCCGCTAATCAACAAGCAACGTTTCGAATGCATTCGGACAACGAACAAACAGCTACAGCTTGAAACACTAAAAAAAAAAAAAAAAAAAAAATATTAAACGGTCTTTTTAAATGTTAATAAATAAATAAATATTTAAAACAAATATAAATAAACTTCAGTGTGGAATTCGAGCCTTAAACTACTGAATTAATTTCGATTTTAATACCTCAACTCTGTAACGATGGCGTCGCTTTTTGAAGAAAATTACCGAAACTTGATTCGTAGTTAATATACGTTTTAAACTAACATTAACGAGATAGTTAAACAAGACAGCTTTTAACCGCTTCAAGTTCTAATAATTTGAGGTAACTGTTTGCACTCGTATGTGAGTAACAAGACTAAATTATATATTATACTAAAGACAATATATAAATAATCAGTACTTCGTCCTTTTTATTTTGTGTTGACGCCTTGTAACTTCTTTAATATACAATGTGTATGTCATATTATACAAAAATGAACAACAATTCATGTGTGTGTAATATTTATTTTATTAATTAATAAATTATTATAAAAATGGCTTTCTCCACTTCTTTTTCATGTAGACTTTTCTAAAAAGGGAATATGTGATATAGTTAGAAAAATATGCTTACTGTATTAAAAATATATTTAAAATTTTATTATGGCATAAATGTGGAAATTGCTAATACAACTCACATGATTACACAACTATATGACACAACTCACGCGATGATTCGCATATTCGTATATATCAATTTTCTTTGGAAATATATCAGCTTCAGTCTGATATATACATATATATATTATGTAACATATATATTTTGGCATTGTTCAATAACTTCTGGAGGAAAGCGTTAATGACTACAACACGGCTTTAAACTAGAGTAGGTATGTATTTAGTGTTATTCTTTTGAGTTCCAATTCTTTATTGGAATTTTATTTAAATTATTTAAACATGTATGTTTTCATACTTATATTTGAATATGTATAAATTGGAGTAAACAGCATTTTGTTTTTTAATCTAAATTTTTCCAATACAAAGCTACCGTCATTCAGAGCGATTGCAGGCTTAATGAAATTTTGGTTACGTGTAAAACCTCTAACCAAAACTATTTACAATATAAATAGATCATTCTGATGAGGGTTGGCATTCCTTGTAACTTCGTTTAATATTTTTCTACAGGCCTCCTTTGTTGGGAAATATAACAGGAAACGCTTAATTTAGTTTTTTTTAAGACACGTGGAATAAATAAGATATATAGAGAAGCTAGTGTCAAGACACTCCATTCTCCACTTTCCACCCAAATACAAGATATTGCGTGTTGAGTGGTGAAACTCAACGACACACTTTGTCTTGTTCACCGGGTTCGAACCCCAACCAATCGTGATTACAGTCGGTGCGCTATGATTTTATGTGTATGTAAGTCTGATATTTGGATTGTTTTATTTATTTTATTTTTCAATACTAAAAATATAGCTTAAGTACATCTTTTGGAAATCGTCTTAGGAAGCATGTGATTAACAATTCATTTAAATTCAAAATATTATTCATTCAAATGGACTATTGCAAGCACTTTTGAATCGTCCAATGAATTTAAAGCTACCACCGGCTTGGAATTTAGTTCTGCTGAGAATCTTTTTTCGCTTGTGAAACTTTAGCGTTTGAAAAACTTTAACAGACTTACTAAAAGTTTTTCGGGATTTCGTTGCTATAAATCGTATCAAAACTACATTATCTAAACAAAATATCGACACTGTCTCTCACAAAAGCTGGCCCTGATATATTGATTCACTGTTTTAAAGGTAGTGTGATATATGGTATAATACTATACCACAATATATTGATAGAGTTAAATCAAGCAGCTTAAAATAATTTAAATCTAATTCTTAAGACTAATTGGTATTGTTATGTTAACTTACACATCTACCGAAAACTTATTTAAGAAATGTGTACATTGTCTACTGTCAAATATCTTAGTGTCGTTTAAGAGGAAGTCAATTGTTTGTTAAGACAAAGTACGGCGTTGAGTACCGCCACGTAACAGGACACTTAATCTCTCGGATTTTGCGGAAAGTGGACACTAGTTTTTCTCTGCCTACTACTATGCGGGAAAAAAAGCAAAACAAAATATTCAAATACGATTGCTAAAATTTGAAATTGAAACAAAACGATTGCTGAAAATATAACACTTATGAGTTTTCAGTACAACTTTATAGCACGCATTGACGCATTGTCGCAAAAAAACAAAGATAATTTACCAAGAATATTGGTACATTCGTAACTCTATATTTCCTCACAGCCCTATAAATAACCTATACACCATGCAATGAATATAAATAGAATTTTCGTACATCCAGTATAAATTGTCGCGTTATTTGATTTCGTAACATAAGGCTATGTTTAGACGATAACGTTTATTCATTGTCTTCTTGTCACCGTAAAAAAATTGGTAAAGCGCAAGTTGATCTCGCTCATGAATGGTTCCGTATTAAAATCAATAATAACTGAAATCTTCAACAACTGTTTTTCTTATAATAGAAAGATATTTAAAAATTATAATAATTATATATTTGTCTTATCAAAACTTTTCCTTTAATTCCCTCGTTCGTCATTGTCGAGACAAAGCCTGGCGTTGGGTCTTGCTACCTAACCCGCAATGTCTCGAATTCGGGTGGGCGGAGAACGGACTGACTTGACACTAGTGATCAGGGGCACTCTGCCTTGCCTACTAAAAAACGTGCAACTGCTATTATATCTATAACAGCAAAGTAAAAAAGTTGCTTTTTTTAAGCTATGTTTTTATTTTTTTTCATTCAATAAAATTTTAAGCTGTATATTGTTTCTATGAATTAAAAAAAAGCCGTAGTATAAAATTAGGTTCATCTACTAAATAAATAAATAATTTTGAGGAAAACAAACAGTTATTATGATGTCTTTAACATATAAAATATACTTATATATTATATTGCAATATTAGAAGAAAATACGCAATACTTTTTTGACCTATTTCTAACACTTTTATTTCTAGTGGTTTTTTTTTACTTTCTGATGATCTTTTATTGTCATATTCCTAATTTGAAGTACTTAGTACAATATTTTTTGTACGCACGGGTTCAAATTCAGTTAAAATTTTTAATTGTTTTCTAAAAATATTTTACGATCTAAAGCATCTCTGTAGAGTGATTTTTACAAATTTCTTATTCCCAACGATTGTTTCTACTATACACGATTGTTTATATATATAAGAGAGAATGATATTTATTAGACGTGTTTAATATTTTAATAAATATTTTCAAACTTATATTGTTCAAGCATGAATCGAACCTCCATTGTCACATATACAGTCAATTTTGTAATGTAACTATTTAACTTAGTATATACCTACTAGCGACCCGCTCGCAGCTTCTCCTGCGTTAAATTACAGAACTAAACTATTTGGTCTTTTGCCCGCCCACGTTCTCGCTTAAATCACAAATTTTCCTTAAATTTAATCTAAAACGCTGTAACTTTTTATTTATAAGCCGATTTAAATGAAATTAACAATAAATGTCAAGGGAACTTTACCAAAATCTTAAAGTCAAAACAGCATTTCAATCGGTTAAGCCGTTTCTCAGATAAGCGTGCACAAACGCACAGACAAATAGACAAACACAAATCAATAACCAAAAATGTTTGTTTTGAGTTCTGTTATATTGATATGACCCTAATAATACTTATTATCAAATATCTGATTTATACGGATGGCGATCAGTTACATTTTATTATATGTATAGATATATAGTTTTCCCTTACATGTGTTTATTTACTTAGAACGATAATATTTGTAACTTGGCCTAAAACGACACAGATGATAAATTACAAAGGTGCCCTTCACGTTGACACCTCGCTTAACAAAATAAATGAATCTTTTGTTTATCACAAACTTAAGATAAGCCATGAAATCCAATTACTCTTAAATATACTATACTATATAATATAGTATATTTGAAACAAGATATTATTTTCCTTAAAGTAAAGTGTACGCTCTTTAATATAACTTGTTATTGTAAGTAATTATTCTTTATAAAATTTTATATATTCGGATTTTTAGAAAACGTATAAAAAATTTAACGTAGCGGGACTCGAACCCGCGCCTCTTGGGAACGGTCCAAGTGATCTGACCGCTAAGTCATACGTTCTACATCCGGCTACGTTGAAATTCTTATATGCATATTACAACATATATTCAAAAGTTTCAAATGTTAAGTTTGATCAAAAGATTAGAGAGATTTAAACAAAGTTATGCTACACAATGAACAATTGACTTCTACGAACAATCGTTTGGCAAGACAGAATGCTATTTATTAAATATTTTTACAGTGCTATTTTTACACTTAGGATATGAATATTGTTTTCAAGAATCCTAAGTATATTATAAGTGCTAGAGCAACACTTTAAAAAAAATTTATATAAGCTTATTTACGATTGATATGTTAATAAGATGACACATCATTTTGACCAAAAACTATTAAGTGCATTAATTTAAAGTGCATTTTGTCTTACTAGAGTTAATTATTAGAGTTTAATTATTATTTCAAATCAAAAACAGCATAATTTATAAGAATGATAACCAACCCATAATAAATCGTTTTTAAAATTAATTTCGTTTTTAAATTTATAACCAGACGTTGTCCCACTGGGCCTGCGGATTTACAATTTTCATATAAAAAAAAAAATCTAACCTATAAGGAAAAGTAAACGAACACACGCTCCATACAAATAATTTCACACAATTCTAATCACTGCCTCGTTGATTACGTCTTAAAAAGGAAAAGGATGTAACGCTCCATTAGTGCGCACGCTTGCGTTAGCTGTACGCGTATTTAATGATCCGTATTTACTTCCTGTTTGAACACGTGTTGCGTCAATCTTTGTATATACAATGTTTTATACGAAATAAATTATGTATATTTTATTTTATATATTTAATGTTTATATATTTCATACAATTAACACATAAGAATATTACATTAGCCAATTACGTTTCCATTTATACACAAAACACGGAGAGAATAATAAAAATAAAATTTATATAACAATACTAATACTAGAACACTTTGAACTCTGTTAATAAATTTCATTATTATTAAATGCTACAGGAAAAATATTTATTTGTATAAGATGTAATTAGCTTAAGCTTACAAAAAAGAAATACAAATGTTGACCTAAAAGCTGTCTAACAGACTTTTCTGTTACACAGCTTTTATCTTAACATTTGTGTTTCTTTTTTCACAGCAATATTAACCAATTTTGTAAAAAAAATAAGGATAAGAGCATCCAGATTTAAAAAATGCACTGTACTTTTACAGTAAATATATAAATTTCGCCATTATTTTATTATGGAACCTACAAGATCTTATTGAAAAACTATTCTTGGTGTAATGGGTTTTTCGAACAGGAACAAAGAAGGTAGGTGTGTCGAAATCGGGTATTAAAAAGGGGGCATTTAATGTAAACATTTCTTAATAAATAATTGGAATCTATAAAATTAAGTAAAATTTTAAACAAAAAGATTTGGTCCCTATTTTCTCTCCGCGTTTCAAATGATAAGATATTGAGCTGTTGCATGTCGCTTGAATTAAAGCTGAAAAGTAATCTCCGTATACATTTATTTTGTACACTATCAATAGAGTGAACATATTTGTCTCATTGTGGGTTCGAGACAGGAGAAGCATATTCTAGGTGAGATCTGACGTAAGAGTTATATAAAAAACTAAAACTTCCCTGTCTAAAAATAAAACCAAGCATTTTGTATGCTTTCCCAATATTGTATAGAATCCAATAATACACCAAGATCTTTAAGAACAAATACTCTTAATAGTTGCTTATTATGAATAATTTATTTATTATATTTCTTTTTATAGAAAAAGTAATTATAAAGTTTAAATAGTTTTTCAAAACGAATTAGATCTAACTGAAGTTTTGCATAATCCTCGTGTACTTTTATAGTATTGAATATTTTAGCGTCATGGCGTTAGCAAAAAGGATTATATGAGAATCCTGTAACGACTTTTAAGGTCGAAGGTGAGAACCCTGTGGGACACCAGAAGTAATAAGAATGAAGCTTGAAGTGAAGCCATCTTAAAATATCACCGTTTTTAATTTTATGATTTAATAGTGAAACAGCTAAATCAGTGTAAATTACTTGACTTGATTGCGCAAAGCACCATATCTAGAAATTCACAAAGATTTGTTTTATTTAAACGTTTCATAACAAATCCATTTTATTGTGGAATAAGCAAGGGTCGTACAAGAGGAAATAGGTTATCCTATATCTTTATTTCTTGTGATTTAATAAAACAGATAATTTTACAATAATATTGAACAATTTGTTTGTTCACACTTTTAAGAATTAGGACAATGATACATTTTTCCAAATAGGTTGCCATAACTCCGACTGTAAAAATTTGGGCGCTGTAGTGTTACGAGTGATGTTAATATTACTAATATATAGGTTGTACCCCGCAGTAGTGTCTAGAATACCAAACAGGGAATTTGCTTTTGCTGTAAACTATTTTAGTTGGTACAAACTTGTCAACTGCATCTATAATATTAACTGATGATAGTAGTTCAACCAAGTCAATTTTGCTTAGATTGGAGTTAATAACCTCGTAATCCGCACCATGAAAACGATGTACAACGCGTGGAGATTCTTTCAAGTGTTTGTTAATAATACCGGCATCTACACTAACGAGGAGGGCAGGATGGTGACTATCCTCTAGTAATAATAAAGGGGTAGTTTTCTCAACCCAATACAGCATTGGATAATACGAGATCTATTAGTCTGTTATTAATAGTAAAGGTGAAATTATATTGCAAATGTCAAAAATGCAATTAATTGTATAATTTAATTAATATCAGATATATTCTGAATAGCTATATTCTGAGACGACCATCAGATGGTATGGACCATATTGCTTATCCGATATTCAAATTACCCAATTATATTGACAAAGCTGTCTTGGAAGTTATTAATAAATATAACTGATATGTAATTCAAAGAAAATTGACATTGCATTTGCTTTACTTTTTGCAAAGTAATAAATTAACAGATTAGAGAGACAGAGAGATTTAAACAGAGAACTACTGTTCAGTAAGTTATTATAAAATTATTTGGTTTTAGTACGAAGTCCGCTGACATTTTGATAAAATATACTCAAAGCCAAATTAAA
This sequence comes from Podotricha telesiphe, assembly GCA_038994665.1. Lineage (NCBI taxonomy): Eukaryota > Metazoa > Arthropoda > Insecta > Lepidoptera > Nymphalidae > Podotricha > Podotricha telesiphe. The sequence goes on along the minus strand of JAOYRR010000375.1, from coordinate 286,786 downwards.
AAGTAAGTGATATTAAAATTGGAAAATATAAATTATGCGTTTTAATTTTGGAAATAATGATATGAATAATAAATGTGACACAAGGAAATTACGTAATAGAAATCAGAAATCAGAACGCTCTACAAGAAATAAGATAATAATTACAATAGCCGAAATAGACCTCCAAGTACATTCAATATATGTATATTTAAAATGCAATAAAAACAAAGATAAATATTAAAATTGAGAGTAAATTTCGATAACAAATATAAACAAATAATGACAACAATGTTAATAAAGTAAAAAGTAGAAGTGATTCTTATGAATTTTTTTTAAGCATTCATTAGAAGTAATGTGGATGAGTGGTCAGTCAGTTCAGTCAGCAGTCAGTAGTCAGTTTTACGGACCATAACAATACAATTTCTCCTTACTTTTACGCTTAGCATTATAGAGAAAAGCCTTATTATATGTAGACAGGTGATCGTTGACGTAATCGGATTATTTATTCCTGTAAATTCTATGTCAGAAGCTAATAGCCTTCTCCTTGTGCATAGAAAAAATCTATTAATTTGGTTGTTAGACCGACGACCGAATGGATATTTCTAATGCTGTTTTTCTGATATTTTTTTGAACTTAAGCTGCTGTTCATGGATATGAGCACTATATAATTTAGATTTTACGCCATTAAAATCATTCCTACCGCTCCGTAAGAGAATTGAAAGATTTTTGAAGACCAGGAGATAACAGTTGCTGAGAGCTTGCGTAGTTCATCAGTGACAGAGTATATTTATAAAAACGCTCATCAAATTAAGTGATAATTGATTTTATACTATTATATTGTATTATTTGTTATTAAAGTTGATCGGATTTAAGTTTATATATAGATGATAGAATTGGAACATAAAACCACAATGTTCAACCAAAGCCAACCAAAACTGCGCCACAACGACAGTTTTGCAAACAAAGGATCAATCCTTTACCGTCTTAATCCAATTAGATGATAATTCTGTTTGATTTCAGAGCGATTAATATCAAAGGTATTTGTGAGCTGGTGTCATTAGTGATGAAAGAAAAAAAGATTCTATTTTTATTCAGCTTCACGCTTTATCCGGCATAGCAGTGGGTGATACGGATTTTTATTACTAGTTGTCGCCTCCAACTTAGTTTGTGTAATCACGAAGTTTCCCGTTCCCGTAGGAGTTTAAGGAAATATTCGCTTATACTTCACAAGGCACTAGACGCCAAAAATCAGCATTCTACGAGCTATAGTTTTAGTCAATCACTCACCAATGAAGAATTACGTAACTTAAGTCTAGTAGTTTCGTAGTCTATAATGCTTATGCATACATAGGTTGTTAACACACTACAGACATGTGCCTTTTGTGTCAATATTTTTTTTTAAATTAAAATCTTTTTCTTTTATTATATCTTACTTTTTTTATTACTTAAACTAGGCGTATAAGACTCATAAGGAGGAAAGGGAAATAAAATTGGAAATGTGCATTTTTCATAAACCTCCGCCCGCATAACTTTCGTAAAAGGGGATACAAAATCCTTCCTTCACGGGTTCCCGCTCTATCCCGTATAGAAGAGTTAGCAGAGCCGCAGTTAATTTTTTATACATAGGGAAATTAAAATAAAGTAAATATAATCATTGCCCCGAGCGGGGAATGAAATACGTATTAATATAATTATATTTTAATGTAAACTGTGTAGAATAATAAAATGGGACGCAAAGATAAGATAGCCGACTCGTATACATTTTCGTTTGGAGGTAGACGAGTATGAAAATCATTTCAGTATTTAAAATTTCAAGCCCGCATTATACTTTTCAAGCTCTTAAATGTGTTACAGCATTTTTCATAAAATGGATATCTATTTAATAATATTATTTATATATCAAAGTACGTATAGAATATATATATATATATATATATAAAAGTACCTTTATTTTGTAACGTATAATATATGTGAGACCATTTTACGCAGTGGGACAGCGTCTGACAGTAAACGCAGTGGTTGTGGGTTCGATCCTTATTCCTTTTCATGCTCTGGTATGAAAGCGAGGCGTTTAGACCCGCCATTGAACACGCAGTGTTTCGAATTCATATGAAACGTGACACAAATTTAAAATAAAAATATAAAGCACAAAAAGATGAATTAAATGTGTAAAATATAAAAGAAGTTAGTTTCAGCATAGAATTTGACATAAAATATTAACTTATGAAGCTACGAACTTAGGATAGCAACTCTAAACGCTTACACTAATAAATTTTGGCGATTATGTAATAAAAATAAATAAATTATAATCTAAATTCAATTATAAATTAAAATCAATTATATTTGTTTTTCAGCTCTACGCTTCTGTCGCATACCATAGGGTAGTAAGAAAAAACCTAGTGTGGTGTACTCTCCTAATTCGTTCTTCACTTTTAGCCCAAATTCGAGACATTCGTGATGTGGTGGAACTCACCGCCGCACTTTGTCTTACCAGAGTTAAGAAATGAAAATGATTTAAACATAATAAATCCTCTAAGTGAAGATTCTCAACCAATCGCATTTACAGACAGACGTTGCCCACTGCGCAACGATAGGCTCTAAATTATATTCTAAATCAAATAACGTTATCAGGGACTTTATATCAATAATCAGCATCTTCATCAACCCACAAAAGTCACCTAAAACTAAGATCAAAGCGTCTGTTTAAGCTAGACCAACAGAAGTTCAAAGCCAAATAAAATCTCAAGGCGAATCTTGAATAGTGAAAAGGCTGAAATGCTGAAAGGGAATAAAGGATTATATAATCGATTCATCTTATTGTGGCTTCAATTTAAAACTACTTTGAATTCTAATGCTTCCGTATATGTAATATAGATACCTAGGTCTTAGATTGAATTCATTCAATTTATGCCCAATAAAAGTGGAATTGAAGTATACTATCTTTGTTACCTATTGTTTGGTATAACAATAGAACGAATGGATCCGTCTAAGAGTCCTTTACTTTTCCCTTCCTGAGGAATATTGACATTTTAATAATAGAAATTAAATATAATTCTCGAGTCTATGTAGCGTAGTGGTGTAATACACGCTATGGTTGTGGGTTTGATTACCAGTAGGGGGAATAAAATAAAACACGGCATACAGATAAAATAAAAAACAAATTGTTTTATAAACGTTGTGTCAGTAAATTTAATAGCTATTTCTTAAAAACTGAACTTCAGAGATTGGTACTTGTATATCTAGCTATATATCAAAGTGTACATTAAAATATTTAGCTACTGTTTTTGAGTACTTAATAAGTAGTAGATTTAAAGTGTCCTTTTTTTAAGCTTTATTCTTTTTTCTCCATATCAGGGTAGTCAGAGAGAACCAAAATACTCCGTTCTCCATTTTAACCGGGTTTGTATAACACTACTGCTCCGTGGTCCTACGTACCTTATGTCACTTATTTTTGAGTTTTTACATATTTTTGTTCTGTTACTCAACTAGGTTAAAATTAAAATAATAATAATTAAATAAAAATATATAAATTAAATTAAAATTATTTTCATTTCATCACGCTGGTACAAGACAAAGCCGCGGCAAAACAAGACACAATTCTGACGGAAAGTGGACAACGGACTACGGACTGTCTTCACACTAGGTTCTATGTGACTACCCGAGATGCTGGGAAAAGCGTGAAGTTACAGAAAAGAAATCTGTATGTTCTCGTAGATATACGATAATAAAAATAGATTGATAATAATTTTATGCTACTCAAATATAACGAAATCTGGCATATGTATATACTTTGCTGGTCTACTTTAAAAGTAGGTTAGGTTACATCATCTAATACAAAAAATATATTCAAAATAACTTTTATTTTTCAATTTACACTTCTTTACCGTATTAACATCGATATCTAAATACATTCCCCTTAACTTCATTTTAATCGAATAAGAATCGAGTAGAGAAGTATTTTTCACTGTCAAACTGACTTGAATAATGTGATAGTAGATTAAAAACTAGGACAAGAAACGAAACGTATTCTCTTTGAAACGTTCCATTATGTGGGACCTCTGGAGGAAATGAATTTTGACCCAAGGGAATATAGAGGTTGAAGAAATCCCAATGAAATGACATGTACAGTTTTTTCATAAAGAATGTTACATTGTTGCTAAATTATATTCGTAAAGCCGTAGGGTATTCGTGGTGAGTGGGCCCTTTGTTCAGATTGTTAGACTTAAAGCATTTTGTTGTCATATTGTAAGGTATTTCATTTATTTGGATAGATTGTGTTATGAGAAATATTTTTTAAAAACGTATACTCTATAATCCAGCTATGACAACATTTTTAAACGCTTGGTACAATTTATTTTTGTTGATAGCATCTCTGTAAAAAGAGACGCGGATTCGAGACCCGCCACGGTACGGTACGTTCAAACTTTTATACATTTACTTAAAAATGTTTGCCATAATGAGTGTTTGAATAATACTTTAAAAAATATATAAAATAAGATTATATTATTTTAAGTTAAGAGCTTTAAAATTAGTTATTATTAATATATTTTGTGGAGACCGTAGCGTCAAGTTTTTAGTGTCAAGGATACTAATATATATTATAAATTAAAAAATCCAAGAGAGACTTTATATATATAAATATTTTAGCTCAACAAGACATATTCTGGCCGCAGTACAAAGGCGTTAACTTATTCAGTTACAAAAAACGCTAAACAGATGCTCTATCTAGGACATAAAAGAAAATAGAATATAATTATAATAAATATCATTATTGCTTAAATTTGGAACTGCTTTAGAGAAGTGTGAGCTTAACTTTTTTCATGACACTTGATTTATTAACCATGATTGTTTCACAAAAATTGAACCTTGATCCTATTGTTACAAAAAATAGTACACAATTTTGTTAACATTTTTTAAAGTGTTATTCCCACACTTAGGAAAATTGAAAAAGACATATTTAGAAAACGTATAAAAATTTTGAACGCAGAGGCGCGGGTTCAAATCCCGCTGCGTTCAAAATTTTTATACGTTTTCTAAATATGTATTTTAGTACACAATTACTTATCTCTATCAATACAACGTAAAAGTAATAACAATTTATTACATATAATTTATGTCCTTTAGTACATATACGTCCCATTCGCGAAAACAAGGTTGAAAGAATAAATCATATTGCTGTTCCCGTTTGCGATATGAAGCTTTTCCTTCGTTTCGACCGGCGATTCGTGCAAACAAAAATTTTAAGTAGGCTGATTGCATGTAAATGTAAGGCCTATTTTATACATTTTTATCAATTAATAAATATGATCAATACGAAAAAAGTTAAAATGACAAAAAAAAAATTCGGTTTTAATTTCATTTGATGGATATTTACATTGGATGGTAGTTAATTAGGATATTTCATTAGACCAGTTAGCAAACCATGTTTTATTGGGTTCTGTCATGCAGTACGAGGTATCCCTAAAAAAGTAATAGGTTTAAGGAAATTTTAAAAGTTTATACATAATATGTAAAATTTGTGTTAACTAAATTAAAATCCAAAAGGATCACATGTTTTTTTCTTTCATATCAGAAGAGACAGTTATCTATAGATATCGAATTTTAGAAATATTTGTATGGAGTTAAGATTTTTTTTGCTAACTTTAATGACAAACAAAAAATTCATACAATTGCTTTTTATTCTAGATTATACAATCCACCATTTTGTACTTTATATTTTTATTCTTTATATGTACCATATTTTGTTATAGATATTTTTCTTGCATTTTGTATGAAAGAGAGAGAATCTAGTCAACTTCTCCCTCTTTCAACTAGTCTAGTCAACATCAGTAAGTTATTCAATTGTTATCCATTTTACTACAGAGACTTATATTTTGGATAACGGGTCGAGAATCAAACCCACAACTATTGTGCGTACAATCAGACCCACCTCAACTGCGACGATGGTGTCGTATACGGCTTATTTATAAGTTTAAATAAACCAACAAGAATTAATAATAAACGGAAGAAAAAACGTACAATTTTAGTTTGAAGGCGTCCTTATTACCACCGGTGATTTCTTCCAGGCAACACCTATCATAATCAGATAAAAAAAGATCAGACTACGCATGCACTTAGGTTGGTGTATAAATGATTTAAATATTTTCCTAATATAATAAACATACTAAAAAAGTACATTTCATATATTACATATAACTTATTTATATTTTTTACGTATACACTATATAGCATACAGGTAACTCTATGTAGCATACAGAATATTCAATTTATTTCATAACCACAATTATTTTTCTTTGGATTCTGTGTTTATTTTAATCTTTTGCGTTTAACATTTTTTAACATACGAGTATACCGGATAGTGCACTAAAAAAAATTGCATTGGGTTGTTTTTGAATTAAATTGAACATTTTCAAAGTAATATATTTAGTTGAAAATATTGTAACGTATCGAAAAGCGTTTAGAAATCGAAAGTTATTATAGTAAAATGTATCTTCTCATAACAAATACACTATATGCAAAATCGCTTACAATATTTTTATAGCATTTTTACAATTTTCTACTCTTTCTCTCTCTCTCTCTCTTCTCCATTATTAGTCCCATCTGAGTTCTAGAGTCTCCTTTTTTGCCGTTTCACTTCACTTCGTTATTCTCATATCTGTCCATCTCATTTCTTTTCTTCTGGGCCCAGAGATGAATCTGCATCAAAGCTCATATTCCAAATTTTATATCTATGATTGTAAAACTCCAAGTACTCTTATTGAACCTAAGTTAAATTTTAATAAGTCGTCAGATAAATATTTTGGATGATTTGGATAAATATCGCATGTTCCTTACCAAAAATTAATGGCCAGACATTTACTTACTCTGTAAGCTATCTAAGTCAGTTCAATAGTTACTATAATAATATTCATTGGAACAATAGTAAACGATATTAAAATGTTTACAATATTTAAAAAAATATTGTTTAAAATATTTTAAATTAGTACATACTAATAAAGATATTGATGTACGAGGTTTTGTGGACAGTGATCGGACAAGTGATGCCTTGGATAGGAAATATTATACTGGTTTCTGTTTTATGCTCACAAGGTCAGCTGTTTCTTGGCAGAGTAGGAAGCAAAAAATAGTTTAACTGTCTAGTATAGAGGCTGAATAGTCAGCACTCTCTGAATCGTCTGAAGCTGTATATCTAACAAATTTGTTTTACGAAATTAGTCATACACTTATTGTTGTAGATCTGAATTGTGATAATCTGAGTTAATATATGTATGAAAATAGTAATTAGTGCTGCCATCTATATATGATAATGTCAATATTTTTCTTAAAAAAAATAAACGTCTGTCTGTTATGAATATGTACGTGTTTTAATAATTTCTATATATCACTCTCCATTTACTACATAACTGTCTAAAAATATGAACGAAATTACATAAAACCTAAAAAATATAGCACTCGTATACTTCAAGTTTGCATTTCACTATACTGCCTTTCAACGTTAGCTCATTATTCAGTGTCATGACAGTCGCGAATATATTTTGTTCAGAATTTTCGATTGTGTCTATTTCAAGGCGTGACGGCATAAAAATGTTCTGACGACAATATATTTTTAATATTTTGTTTCGTATTCTTAAGTTGTTTTTAGTATAAATACGTTTAGAATTCTGGATTTCTTCTGGATTTTCGCGAATTCGCGGATAGTCGTTCGTTCTCCACTAATTTATAATTTTTCTGCTCTGGTCCAGACAAAGCGAGGCGTTTATTTTCGCCACTCAATATCCAACTGTACTGCTACGCGAACAAAAACACATTGTTTTAAGTAACACCAATGTAGTATAAATCAATGTAGTATACATTTTAAATTTATTTATATACTAATATGTAACAAAAAGGCTTCAGCTAAAAAAAGTGTGTTAGAAACTCGATAACTTTAGAAGATCCCTTGAAATATCTTGATGAAATCAAAATGAGCTGAGTGTATCTTGCTCTCTGGTGTGATGGGATTGAGACTTCAACGTTTTCAGTTTTGGGTCCCAGGTGGTAGAAAGTTTTCAACCGTCTTCTCTATTGAAATTAGGGTGTTTTTGTATTTCAATAGCCTCGCGGATCATCCTTGGGGTATATCTGTTTTCCCTAGCGAGAATATGAGGTTTATCAAACCATTACATCAGGTTTGATAAACCTCATATTCTCGATAACAATATAATAATTGTATCAAATGACAGACAAGTGCCACCTCAGTCTATCTGTGACCACGGACTACTGTAAAGTGTTCGAAACGTCGGGTTCTAAAAATGTATTTTCGAATACCAAAATTATACGCAATTAATCCGGTTAAAATAGTTTCATTTCAAAATTGTGTAATAATTCAGATTTTGTTGACGAAAGGTACGAACCTCGTGTCCGTAGACCTATAACTATATATGCATATATACATACATATATTAAATGAAAAGTAGAGCGCTTCCTTTTCTTATATATTAGGAAGGCGGTCACGATGACATATGTCACGCCTTGGCGCCTCTTGATATTTAGATATCTTGATATCTTAATATCTAGAGGATACTACTGTGCTACGACGGTAGCATCTGCAAACGCGATTGGTTATGAGTTCGATTTCCATTTGGAGGAATGATAACAATAAAAAATAATTTTCCATTCACTCTGGTGCAAAACAAAGAGATGCATAGAGTTTTGCCACTCAACACGCAAAGTGGAATACAGGCAGTATGTGAAGAACGGAGTGTCTTGACACTAGGTTCTCTTTGACTACCCTGTTATGCGGAAGTGAACATGAATCTGTAAATATATAGCTATTAATAATCTAGACATTTTCAGTCCAGAATAGCATATTTTTGATGTATTTATAACTCTAAGTGGTTGTCATATGATGGTTGTGGATACAGAACCTAATAGAAAGCAAAATTTTAAAATATAGGAAAGACATGGGAAGACCTCAGTTGACCTTCGAGAACACAGTATCGATGATTGTGGTCGCGAATATCATGTACGAAAAGGATGAGGCTTTTCAGTGTGAAAAGGCGAAAGAAGTACGCTTTTGATGATAGAAGAAGAGGATTTTGTCACTAGGTTCTTATTCGCCTTTACAAAATACGGAAGAAAGTGGAAAGATTTACAGTTTATTCTAAATACTTAAAATAAGTATTTACTTTTAACTTTTTTAACATTTTATATTTTGAACTTTGAACAAAGAACTTTTAAAATTTGAACGGCATTCCGTTCGAACCCGCACCTCTTGGAAACCGTCCAAGCGTTCTGACCGCTAAACCATGCGTTCTACATCAAGCTACGTCGAAATTCTTATACGCTTATTACAACTTATTATTGATTAACATCTCTGTAGAGAGATTTTTACAAATTTCTGCTAGCCAAAGATTATTTTACAAACAATGATTTGGCAAGAGAGAATTCTCTTTATTAAATATTTTTTTAACATTTTAAAGTGTTAATTACACACTTAGGATATTGAAAAACATATTTAGAAAATGTATAATTTTTTTTTATTTAATTTTTATATACGTATAAAAAGTTTATCTTTGCTTTATTATATACAAACTGTTGTCATATTATAAAAATTGAAGCCGACATAACGCAGTGGAACAGCATATGACTGAAAACGCGATAATTGTGAGATAGATCTATCCTCAGGGGAATGATTATATTTAAATTATTATAATTTCTCCACTCTTATAAGACAAAAAAGTGGCGTTGAGACACTCAACATGCAATGTCTCGAAGGTGGGTGTAAAGTGGAGAACGGAGTGAAACTGCTTATAAAAATATATAACAATAATTTATATTGCCTTCATAAAATTTATGAATTAACTGGCCTTACACTAAGTCATTTATATCTTTATATCAGGTACGTACATATTTCTTCAATATTTTGTTGTAGAATATTTTTCTATGTGTTCGTAGATTTATAACCACTTACTGGCAAGAAGAAACGGGGTTGCGTATAAAGAGTCGTTGCCAGAAAGTTAATTGGAAAGATTTAAAAAATTAGACTGCAATTGGGGCGTATATGTTGAATGCTTAAAATAAAACTTTAAAGAACTAGGATATGAAGGGTCGTTTTAAATGCGTCATCCTATAAAATGCTATAAGTATATTTTTTTAATTTAGCTCGTCACCTGTTTTAGAAAACATTACATTGATACGTGAACGAAAATCTTTAGATACCTCTTATATTATAAATCTTTAGGTATGAAGTTAAGCTTAGTTAAAATTTATTATTAGGAGAAGTGCAGAAATACCATTATAGTTTAATAGAAATACATTAAATAATTAAAATCAATATTACACACAAAATCATGTCTTTGACATACGCTTTTATATAACGTGGCATATACGTTGCTATGGCAAATTTATTTTTCCAACGCCAACCATTGACGTACTAGTAACCTTAACAATATTTCAATTCATTTTCTATGTTCTACTCGAGTTAAAAATATAACGAAAAGAAAAGTAATTGAAATATACGTATAATTTTCAGAATTGACCAGGAACATGTTTAGAGTTAATTATATCTGGTGGAAATAGGTGCAAAAGGTATAACAGCGAATACTATCTATAATCTGTTGAAAATCTCGGCCTGCCTTCAGGCGAACTATCACCATATATAAAATACATATTTAGAGGTGCGGGTTCAAACCCCGCTGCGTTCAAATTTTTCTAAATGTCTTTTTAAATTTTTTAAGTGTGCGAATAACATTTTAATAAATGTAAAAAAATATATCACCATATACTTCCAGCATTGGTAGAATCTTTTCAAATTTGGTTAGGTAGAGAGAGGAGTTGGGAGGGGCGCCTTAAGCCACAGGCACCGCTTCGAGGTCCTTTTTCTGCAACGCAATGGACACTTGCACAGTGAAGCCCTGGAATCCTAAGGAGATTATTCTAATACACTACACAAAACAACAAAAATAGCTTTAAATAATTTCTTAATTTGTTTCAGATTCGATTTCAACTTATTACTACGTAATCCTCAGGTGAGCATCCAAAAATAAAGAATATTTTTTTCTTTTATATATGAATATTATCTTGACGCCGTCGTATCGCTTTTGGAAAATATTCTACTATAATCGCGATTGTGAATGTCTCAAAGAAATGTCCATATTAAAACTAATTTAATTTTACTAGCCTGCCTTTGCTTTGCTCCATATAACAGGGCAGTCAAGAGAACCAAGAGGCAATTAACTTCGTTCTCCACTTTCCGCCGAAATCGAAACATTACATGTTTCGTGGCGGTAGTCATCACTGCGCTTTATCTTAGGTACCAGAGCGAAGAAATGAAAATAATTAAGATATAATCATTCTTCCGAGTGTGAATCGAACTCATAACCAATCGCGATTACAGTCAAAACTCACTGCGCCATGATGGCCTCACATATCATAACTCATTTCTATCCTATAAAAACAAAAGCCAACACTTATCCTAAACAATCAATTCTCACAATTAGTAGCGCATTACGATATTATGATAATATTTTGGTGAAGTTATTACAATATACTATTTGAATATTAATTCCGTGATCATGCCAATAATATTTGCATAATTATTTTAAATGGTTAAAATCTAAGGTCTATAGTATTAAGGTTATATTTGAGGCCATTGTGGCACAATATGACATCGATGGTTGTGGGTTCGATTCTTACAGGAGGGAAGATTATGTCTAAATTAGTTTGAATTCTCCGCTCTGGTAACAAGACAAAGCGCGGCGTTTAGTTTCGCTAAAAATGTGAGCAATATTGTCGTAGCCCAGTGTCAAGTGATTATTATTGGTTCAAATTTTACTTGAGGTAATGTTACATATATACAGCGTTTTGTCTTACTCTAGTAAGACAAAGAAGCAAAATAGAAAGAAGGAAAAGAAAGTAGGGACATTAAATTAATTTTAATATTCATCATCTCCCGATTAGGCATAGAGCTCATAATCCTTTATATATCTTATTTCATTTACGGATATATGTAGAGTAATTAGCCTAATCTTTATATCTTATATAGACAAATTAAAGACATATGATTCTTGAAGTGTTAACTAATAAAGTGGCAAATATAATAACATACGCATATTATATCCGTACCGAGCGTGAACAAATTGATTGAATAGGATACGTTTAATTATTATTAGCAAATCCTTTTTTATTAGTGGTTTAAATACTTTTTTAAATGCAATTGTTTTGATTCTAAATATTTTTTAAATAATTTATTCAACCTAAAATAAAATTAAATTGTAATGTGCATATAATTTATTCACCCATAAATAACATTAAATTATAATGTACATTTATATAAAAAAATATATTTGGGTCTTTTATGTACGTAATCTACTAGTATATATTATATGAAAGCGAAATGTCGAAAACTGTTTATGGTATAAAGATTAAATTCGGCAGGCAGTTTATAGTTAGATGTCTACTCTGAATGGATTTTGCGGCAGAGCTAGAAGATATAGAATTAGAAGGGTTAAGGTCAAAAACCTTAAACTTTTTTACTACAAACATGTAATTTGGCACAGATATAATCATTACGACGCAGACGAAGTCGCAGGTAACAACCATATACATGTAAAATCCATACATATGGGCAAAAAAATATTTTATACTAATTATAGCCCAGCTCTCCATCATCACAGCTTTCAGACTGACAGCGTTAATTAGGCCATTGAGTACAATTTTCCTCGTAAAGAGGTAGTAAAACTTGATGCCGCTATGTTATGTGTTAACTAATTTACTCAGTGCAAAAACTGTCCTAGCGCTCGTTTACATTACGTCCAAGTGGTGTTCAAATATTATGGAGCTACGTGTATTTTGCTTGTTAAAACGTGTAATATTAATTGCAAAATTGCATTTGAATATGGAAGGCCTCCTCCACCTTGATGAGACATTTTGGTTTAACTGTAAATTCTTTATTTTCATGAAATTGATTCTAATCAGTAGTCCTCATGCAACTACATGTACCAACTGCGTCACAGCGGTCAAGCTTTATATAATATTTACATAAAAGCAGCTTCACAATATTTCCGCATAGCAGACTGCCTAATTTGCGAGATTCATGGGTTATGATAATAATACTGAAGATAATCCTTTTCCTATTTTAACCGCTTTAAAGACATTGTGCTATGGTGGATTATAATGCTCTGTCTAATCAAACTGAAAGTTACATATAATATAAATATAATCATTCCCCTGAATAGGAATCGAACCCACAACTGTCGTCCGTCTCACTGACGCCACGCTGACCTATATTATAATATACACTGACTTTATATAAATATATTTCCACTTAACTCCAATTCAGCTACCAAGATTCCCTTTCGATAAATTGGTCTTTAGAACTCCTTTGAGAAATTTCTAGTTAATTTTTCGACGAAGCGCCTTGAAAGAAGTGAATTTCAATTTAAAGTGTTAATATGCTGGGAAAGTAACGAATTAATTATTTATTAGGTTAAGTTAAAAGATTACTTATTGACTCTTAATTATAAAGCTCCCTCTTCATTAATTTTTCTTTTCATTACTTAATTTTACGGTATATTTTGCGGTAACCCTTTGAGGCAATCGTTATGGAAAAGGCTCGATGTGGTTTTTGATTTTAAATAAGTGTTGCCAGTATTTCAAATTCTAAATAAGTGTTGCCAGTTTTAATTTGTTATCGAAGAACTGGAATTTGAACTGATGGAATACCCCTCCCTGTTCGCCAGGTCAGGCTCCCAGTGACTTCTTTAGTTAATAATATGAAGTGCTAAAAACAATAAAAGGGCAATAAATACTACGATAAGAGTAACATATAACAATAGTATTGAACTCCAAATTCATTATTTAAACAGAACACATTACTTTTTTTTTATCATTAAAAAAAATCCGTATGAAAAAAATTGCTTAACGCTTTCACATAACGGGGTAATCAGACAAAGTCTAGTGTCAAGACATTCCGTTCTTCACCTTCCATAGGTGTCTTTGTCTTTAGGTACTAGAGCGGAGATATTAAAATAGTTTAATATATAACCATTCCCCCAAGTGGGAATTTAACCCACAACCAATAATGTCAGACGCTGCCCCACTGTATATACAATCTGTGTAACAGCAAAGCAGCTAGTTATTTATCACAAAAATCTGGAAAGTAATACATTAGTCAAGTCAAAATGAAACAAATCGAAATTCAAAATAGCATTTTATTCGAACTATACCAATATTATTTGCTTTATATTGTTGAACGAAAGGGAGATGTTTTAAGGAAATGAATATTTCAATTGTTGTAAGAATTTCACAATTTTCCTATTTTCTTAGAATTACGACTTGCCTTACAGAATGCTTTATTTAGTTCGCCGTAATGTTTGTAAATGTTCATAGTAGTATAGAAGAATAGTAATAAAGGTTACTGTCTGATATTTGGTTCTTGGACCAATATTTTTATAGAGCCGGGGATAATCTAGTGACGTCTACGTGACAAAATTATGAAGTAACTTCTTCTTCAAAGGATGAAGTAAATAAATTCTTCTTCAAATTATGAAGTGACTTCTTCTTTAAATTATGAAGTGAGTTCTTTTTTAGCCTTTCCCACGTATCAGGAAATGGGCAGAGAATCTAGTGTCAAGACACTCCGTTCACCGCTTTAGGAATTATGTTGTGATATTGTGTGCGAAAAATTAGAATTTTATGTTTAAAATACGTATGTGACGCCGTTTTGATGCAGTTGAAAAGCACCTAAGTGAAAGTCATGGGTTTGTTTTCCAGAAAATACATTACAATATATTTTTAGAAAACGTATAAAAAATTGAACGCAACGAGATTTAGACATCTTGAAAACCTCCAAGATGCGCAAAGACACGGTTTCCAAGATTCGCGGATTGAAATCCCACTGCGTTAAAATTTTTGTACGTTTTCCAAAAATATATTTTTCAATACCCCATGTGTGTGGATAACACTTTTAAAAAAATGTAGTCAATGTGTATTTTCGCTTTTCCAGTCAGTTCATGTTTCAACGTCATTCCTGAACAACGTGTGAAATGTTACGCAATTTTATAAAAGAGCGACAAAAGGTGTTAAACCAAGTCACCTATCAATACATCGTGTATCGAAAAAAACAATATACTTCGTATTTAAAAGCAGCTTCACACTTTTTCCTGCATAGGTCAGAAAGAACCTAGTATCAAGACACTCAGTTCTCCACTTTCCCCCCGTAATCGAGACATTGCGTGTTGAGTGGCGGAACTCAACACTCAATTTATCTACACTTTGTCTTAGGTATCATAGTGGAGCTATGAAAATGATTCCCATTCATTACCCATTATTTCCCCAATTGGGAATCGAACCCATAACACACGTTTACGTTCGGGCGTTCGGACGCAGTGGGATACCACTGCCTCACCATGGCTTTGTACTACATCATATATGTATTATAAACAATTGCAAATCACATCAACAAAAATTCAATATAGTCATAATTGTACTAATAATTAAAAATAACTCTCTTAAGCATCTCCTTAGTTGTAACTTCTAAGTAACCATTTATATTAGCATCATGTCAATGGTACAAAACGAGGCCATTGTGGCGCAGTGGACCAACGTCTGGCTGTTGACAGAATTAGTTATGGGTTCGATTCTCACTCGGGGTAATGATAATATTTTAAATATTTTCTCGGCTCTCTCTCTCTCGGCTGTGGTAAATAAAACTAAACCGAGGCGTTTAGTCGGGCTATCAACACGCAATGTCTCGATTTCAGGCAAAAATTGGAGAACGGAGTGTCTTGACTCTGGGTTTTCTCTGACTACCCGGCTTTATTTACTGTATTGTCTTATACTTTTAACTTAAGTATACGAAAAAGCTTAACGTATTTGCCTGGATCTAATTTAGAATTAGTGATAGAGCTTTGCAGATTAACCACTTTTTTGAATTGAAGAACTTTTATAATAAGCTGAAGTTTACGACCGTGGCTTACTTTATGAGACCAGTCTGTAACAAGTTTTATACCAAAAATCGTGAATATGTAAAAAAATGAAAAGAAAGTCATCTAACTATATTTTTATATATTTTTTGTTAAATATCATTAATTTTAAAGTTATTTTTTTGTGATAGGCGTACAAGAAATAATTACGTCCGAGGTCACACTGTAGGTACTCCTTTTTATGAGCGAACGGCATGACCGCGATTTCGTCCAAGTGAAGTTCTAAAATAAAAGTAACCAAAGTTTCTCCTGATTACATCAGCTATCTGCCAGTGGGAGTCCCGTACCAATAGGTCTAGCTGTTCCAGAGATGAGCCGGCACAAACAGACAAAAATTTAATAATGATATTCTGTTATACATTTGGCATTAAGCGGTTATTTTAATATTACAAACAGACATTTCAATTTTATTTATTTTTATAGATGAAGTTTATGTAAAAATGGAGTGAATTAACAATTTAAATATGACACACAGTACTATATATAATGTATACTTATTGACTATTGTATAAATTGACATATTATATTATATTAGAGGCCAAATTGTTATGGGTTTGATTTCAACCTATTATTTTGAAAGTATAAAGTAAGGTATCTAAGACCAAGCGCGGCATTGTTCCGCCACTCAACACGCAATGTCCCATTTAGAGCAGAAAGTCATGAATGGAGTGTCTTGACACTAGGTTTCCTCTGACTACTCGGCTATGCTAGAAAAAGCGTGAAGCTATATTAATAAACGTGAATATCGTCTTATATATATATATATATCAAAAAATCAGCGTTCTATCATTTTTAACTGCGATTGCTTCAAAGCTAAGTCTATTCGCCAATCCATGGATTGAAGAAGTCCAATTCATTTACAAATTTGCAATTATCGTATTTTGTAAGAATATTGCAGAAAAATGGTATATTTAAATCAAAAATAACTTTCAGACCTATTTATACGCTATGAAAATAAAAGAGTAAAACTAATAGTATGGCGTGACTAAATACACTTAAGCGGTGCAAGATTCTAATTAATTTCTACAACGGCGTTTCCAGCTGCGGTGTTAACTAAACATTTATTGAAATGTTAGAGCTAAATTACATGTTTTATTAATAAATTAATTTTAATATTGTACCTAAGTAAATATAATTATTATTTCAGTCATGCTTTTGAAGTAAAATGTTGTATGAAAGTTAATAAGGCCATCGCGACGCAGTGGGACAGCGACTTATTGTGATTTGTTGTGAGTTCGATACCCAACCGGAGGAATAAATAAAAAAAATATAAAATAAAATAATATATTACAATAATATAATATATTACAATAATACATATTATGATTATTTTAAATGTTTAAATTATTATTTCTTTTCTTCAAGCTGGTAAGCATAAAGCACGGTGTAGAGTGCTCAACATCTTAATTTTGTGCGAAAAGTGGAGAACGGAGAGCTCTGATACTAGGATCTATCTTGACATCAGGGCTGCGGCAAGCTGAAGTAAAATTTTGTATAAAAATTAAACATTTTTTTTACCTAAACTTTTAAACTAAGATACTAGTTTAAAAGTGTGGGATTTATTGCAATGCTGGTTGCGATATACTCAAATCTCATATTAGGTAATATTTATACATTCCGATATGGAATCACTTAATAAGCAAAGTTTATGCAGGTTCACACCCTTTACCGCGTAACCACAGAGAATCTAGTGTACAGACACTCCGTTCTCCACTTTACGCCCGAATGCAAGACATTGCAAGACATTGCATTGTTGTCAGTTTAGTCAAATTTTTACAATATAATATAACAAGATGGATGCAATGACTAGTAGTTAAAATTTAAACATAGCTGTTAATTTTTAATCATGTATAATTCGATACAAAAACGGAAATTTACAAAATCTTTGGTTTTTTTTCTGTTTTTATATTCACATATCGAAGAATTGTGCGTAGCAGCGTTGATAGACTCCGTTCTACACACCGCCCATATTTGTAAATGTTTGTTAGGCAGTAATGTAGTGCTTGGTCTGGAGTGGGGAATTAATAAAACGACTGTTAATATATATTTTAATTATATCAATAAATTACTTTAATAAATTCCAAACCGAACGAAACACAATTCAAAGCTGACATTGATTTAAGTACAGTACAGTAAGTTTGCATTTAGAAACAAAGAAGTGAAATTACACCACACGTATGTTTAGCCAAAGAGAATATTTAAGCGAAATGCCAGATACAATGGCATAGTGCTTATACATGTCTTAAGAAGTTCACGTAGTAAATATAATTTTTTTTTGTTCTATAAATATTGTTGTAAGGAAATTTTGAATGTTTTGTACGAAGATATTCGATTCCAGTATTTTGCTTTTTTTTATAGCTTTGCGATTTATTGCGTATAGCATAGTAGTCAGGGAGAGGTTAGTCTCCACTTTCAGCTTACAATAGACACATTGCGTATTGAGTGGTGGAACTCGACGCCACGCTCAGCAGCGTTCTACTAGAGTAGAGAAACAAACATAATTGAAATCTTAAAATTTCTCTAAGTGAGGATTGAACCTACAACTACGGTTATATTTACTGCGCCACGATGGCCTTAAGTTTCTATCGTTTAGTTTCAAATATGTTAATAATAGAGAACTTAGTGTCAAGACACTCTGTTCTCTACTTTGCGCTCAAATTTGTGACATTGCCTGCGATTTTTAAAAAGGTTTAAATAAAAAATCTGACTTACAAAGCAATATGTTTGATAAAAAAGAATCTACTATAAAGCAAATTGAATTTCAAAAACAGAACTAAAAATATAAATTAAATAATTTTAAAGTTAATATAAAATTGTATGTACTTCTATCACTATCTATTTAGTTTGTAATTATATATTTTTTTGTTATTGTTTTGCATTACATTTGACCCGCTCATATAAAAAGATCCTATCCATTTGGTTGCCTAGGAGAGATAACTTTTAGTGAAAAGGCCGCCTTTGTGCATTTAGAATTGCTATTTTATTTACACTTTGTATATTTTCTTAAAAAAAAAAAATTGTACAAAACAAACGCTTTTTTAAAAACCCCCACCAACTGCTGTTTAATAAACCGAGCAAGAATGATAGACTATTAAGTTATCATGATTTGGTACATAAATTTTCGACACTGCGCCAAAACTCTGAATTTACAATATTCGCGCGGTGTTGGCGTGATTCCAGGGGATATTTTACGCTTTAACATAGCTTTTAGTCGAATCGTGTCTTATATGAGAACTGGCAACAATTAGATATCTGTTATGGTAATCTACTAAGTGTGTACCAATACTTAAATCTTCTTTATTTTGAAATACGAGAGCTGGATATAGAGGAAGTTGAAGTTATATTGAGAGAAATTTGCCTTTAGTCTCCTAAAAGATCTTTTATTTTTATTTGATCTAGCCTATCTAGAACTTTCATCAGTTCATTTCTAGTATGTATTTTGAATTCGGCATTAGTAGGATCTCAAACTTGGTTAGGAAGAGAGACTATCTCGTACACTGAAGGCGAGCTTAAATTCAAAGGGACAAGTTTTTAAAAGAGGCTCTTACTTGAGTCGCAGGACCTGCCCCGAGTTCCTCTCCCTACATTTCGATAGACCCAGGTGAATCTATGGAGGTATATCCTATATTATAGGGTGCAGTCATCATAAGATTATTATTATTTTTAATATCCAGCTAGTGTGGAACTCGCGTCTGTCCGAATTATGATGAACAACTGACGTAACTTTTAATATAATCAATGTAATAATAGTGCAATTTTGATTTAATTTTTATTATGATATCTAAGAATTTATACAACAACTGGTAATACAAAAGTATTTTATTTTAAATCATATTCGAAATACATTTAAAGCCAACCTGTCTTTGCATTACGCTAGAATAAGAAACGTTCTAAAGCGTTTTCTAGGTACGCTATTTAAAATAATATAAAAGAATTATTAGAAATATAAATAGAAATATCCATTAAAGAAAATTACTGAACAAATTAAAACTTTTGAGAAATATTTCTTGGAATTTTAATTTATGAACTTAACCAAAAGATATGTTGAATTAAGCTTAGAAGAAAAGCTTTTCATCTGAAATAAATATAAAAAAAAAATTCTAAATTAATTTGTTAGTGCTTGAAGTAGTTTTCTTCGAAATATTTGATTTGGTTTAATACGAGTATATGTAAAGTGTTATTCAAATACTTAGGGTTAGAAAAATGTTTATAGAAAACATATAAAAATTAGAACGCAGCGGGATTTGCAGAAAATTTCAAGTAGGTAATAGAAAATTTGTAAGTAGAAAATTTTATAAGTTATCTCAAAATTTTATTCACACACATTTAGTTTATGAAAACCGATTTATTGTGGGTTTGATCTTCACTCGGGGGAATGGTTATATTTAAATTATTTTTATTTCCTTGCTCTGGTAACACAAAGCGCGGGGGAGGCGTCGAATTCCGTTACCGTCCGGTAACACACGGAAAACGAGGAACAAAGTGTCATAGGATATTTATATGCGGGAAAAAGTGTGAAGCTGAAAAAAATACCAAAAATATAAATAAACGTGAAAGTTTGATACTTGGTATAGAAAATATTAGAAACAAAATCATTATATGATTACAAATTTTATAATACCTAAAAAGCTGTAAGAAACTGTCAACACTTGTTGACATCATAATTCTGTTGTTATATACAATTAGCCTATATCTCCGTCCCCTTACATCCTATTTCGTAAGCTGAAAGTAGAGTTAATTTACTTTAGCTGCTTCGAATTAATTAACTGAAGCTAGCTATTATTCTGGTTTAGTCTTGCTTCATGTGTTTTATGCAAGTTGTTTATATTTTAAAGTAGAAAATGTAACCTATATGTATATTTTATAACATATAATATTTATTTAAAATGCTTTATTCCATTAGAGGCCATCGTGGGACAGTGCCTGACTGTAAATGCGATTGGTTGTGGGATCGAATACCACGCAGGGTTTTATATTAAAAATATTTTTATTTTTCCTCGCTGGTATTTTAAGTTATTTCACGAGTGTAATTGTGTTATATACAACTTGATAAACAAGGTAGTTTACTTAGTACATATTTGGAATCTGTCTGACTTAGTGGCGATAGGCTGTGGGTTTGATTCCCACTGAGTGGAATGATCACAATTTGATTATTTGTACTTTTCCGCTCTGTTGATCATGAAAAATTGCGGCGAGAGGTCCGTCAGTAAACAAGTACTGTCTTGAACTTTGGTGAAAAATTAAGAACGTAGTGCTTTTCAGTGTCATGTTCTCTCCCGCATATCAGAGTAGGTAGGGAAAACCTTGGCGTATAATTGAAATATAATTGAGATCGAACCAACAATCAATCATTTAGTTCGCAGTCATACTTTGCACCACTGCGCCACTATGGCATCTATTTATATATTATTTTAATACAATAAAAGATAGCCTTCATATTAAAATTGCTCACGTTTGAAATTCTCTCACAATGTAGGTTAAGTGCTATTTATCCCACTCGGCTTAATGTGAAACCCAAACTCCTTTTGACTTAGTCGTAGTTGGATAGAAGTGTTATTACATTAAATGTCGTATATCAAAGAGAGAGTAGGTTCGATATTGATATGAGTATTCATTTTAAAGATAAATAATTACATAATAATTAAATAAGTTCCACTGCTCAACACGCGATGTCTTGTATTCGGGTTGAAACTGTGTGTGACAAAGCGTGAAGCAAAAACACAAATAAAACTAGAGAGAAATAAAATAAATATTAATAGATGAGGCCATCATATGGTACAGTGGTCATCATACTTAAACGAGTTTCATTGCTCTGCTAAAGCAAGAGGTCCATGCGCGGCTTCGAATACAAGTGCTCGTAGAAGGGGACGATATGTATAATGATATACCGATAAAAGACTGAAAGTAGAATTCAAGCTTAAATTTATATTGTGAATTTAAGTACAGTAAATTGACACCACCTTAGCACAAAGTGCATACTAATATATTAGTAAAGATAGGCTTCACGTTTTTTCCCCACAAACGAGAACAGACAGAGAGATACCCCTTAATATAAGACATTCCGATTTTTATTTGCCGTATGAACTCGGTATATTGGGAGTTGAGTGGCGGGACTTACCGCTGCGCTTTGTTTGAGCGAAGAAATAAAATAATATGAATATTACTATTAAATATCGAACTCACACCTATATTGTTTAAAGCCAGACGCTGTCCACTGCGCCGAAACGGCCTCAATTATTTCTCAATATTATGAGATTTACCCATAATTATTTTATTGTAAAACTTTATTAGTAACCCGAGCTAAATTCACCCAACGGGTAAGGGTGTAATTAAACAATGATTGCTTAATAAATGATGAACTGATGATTAGCTAATCGAAATTTCATTCTGAATTTCGGCTTTTCAACTGCAGTAATGTGAATATACTTTGTTATAATAAAACAATAAAATGCCACTGGGACAGCATGTAACTGTAAACACGATAGGTCGTGGGTTCGATTCCGACTCGGGATTTGCCGCTCTAGCAAGGCAAAGCGCGACGTTTAAATCCAGTACTCAACACACAATGTCTCTAGTTCGTGCAAAAATTGGAGAACGGAGTGTTTTGACACCAGGTTCACACTGTCTATGTAAGAAAAAATGTGAAGCTTTATTATATACATTCATTAAGTATCGCCATGACGTAACGGACAAGCTCCAAGAGCGTCACCTGAGATGGTATGGCCACGTTGCGCACCGACCTGAGAACTATGTCGGAAGAATATGCCTTGATATATCTGTCCCTGGAGCAAGACCCACCCGGGCGCCCAAGAAAGCGATACCTCTGGATGTCACGAAGCAGGATATGAGACCCAATGGACTAACCACTGAGGATGTCAAAGATCGTGCAAAATGGAGGAGATTGAATAAGAAGGCAGACCCTGGGTCAGCCGAGATTAGTGCCAAGTAAAAGAATTAGGTATCGCCATACTAAACTATTTTTCCATATAATTACATCTAGTGTGCAGCCTTTTGTTAGACGGAGCGGCTGTGTTAAAACCCAGTGACACTGAGTCCTAAGACGTGAAGTACTCTGAAAATTAAGTCATAGATCAATATAACTCATAAAGTTAACTTTACGACGAGTCTAATGAAAATTTCCTTATTAAATATGCCGTTTCAGTATTAATTAAGCGATTATTGCGTGTTTAAGGATGGAGCTGAGTATAAATCTTTTATTGTTTTTAAACGACTGTTTTTTTTTGCACGCTTCACGCTTTATCCCGCATAGCAGGCAGAGAGAATATAATATCCTCTATTTACCGCCCGAATTCGGGAAGTGGGGGACCTCAACACGACGCATTGTCTTGTCACCAGAGTGACATACAAATATTTTGGAATAAATGTCAGTTTCATATGGCAATACATAGCAGGATTTGAAACCACATCTTTATTAATTTCGTATATTTTTTAAGTATTTCGATAATTAAAAGAAATGATTATTAAAAGTTTAAATATTTGAGTTTGGTGTATACAAGAATTAATTTAGCATACTGCTCTCAAATACCTTTTTTGATTTTTTTAAATATACGTATAACTTAAGCATATGAATAATATACTAAAATAAATAAAAATATTCCTTAATGATTTTATCATATTATATTTACTTTAATTACATTAACAAGAGCAATCGTAGCGGATTTGAGCTCGAATTACTACTCGGTCGTCAGACAGAACCTAGAGTCAAGACACTCCGTTCTCTTTCTTCAACACTTTCCGCCCGAGTTCGAGACAGGCATGTTTGATGGCGAAACTCAATCTCACAAAAATATTTCTAATATCTAAGTAACTTTCTCTGGTGTAGACTTAGCAGAAGAACACTTTAAATTAGCAGGATTTGAAACCGCAGTTCCTTGAATTCCTTTGCGCGTTCTAACCAATTAAGCTTATTTGCGTTACTCTCGGCTGAATTTCACCCAATCCGATTTTTTTACTGAGTATTTATATCTCTCATTGTAAAGTCTGAATGAAAAGTTTTACAAAACTTCGCCACCCAAAGCTAATTCAAAGAATGATTATTTGGCGCGACAGCACTCGATTTACTATTAATTGATATTTTAATGTACTGGGCCAGCGTCTGTTTTGAATAAGTGCTTTAACACTACATTTTCTTTTATCCGGAGTTGAGCTGGATAAAGTGTAAAGTGAATACAAGTGTTACTGACACTTTTCTGTATGAAAAGTCTATGTTGTTATATTTCTATTCATGAAAAGGCTATACACATAATACATGTATATAATCAAGAAGTAAATCCTGTAATAAGTTATCTAACCACCAGTTATAATGAGTTAATATAAAATCTTTCAATCTCCAGTTACTGATTTAGATCAGTGGCGCGTGGCCAGCGAACTAGATAATAAAATGTAAGAAAATATGACAGTATAACTATAAACATATCATTTATAATGACAACTCTAAACAATATTATAAAAGGAAAGGACATGGCTTTTAAAACTCATGCGAATAAATATTTAAATAAAAGTTTATACCTATGTGCTCTATTTATATTATAATATGTACGAGGGTTAGTAGAATTAAATACTTTGAAAGCTCAAAGTTAGTTCAGTTTAGTTCTTCAATTAATGCGCTTCGAACGTGTCAAGTCACTTCGCCGATGTCACGTTGTAAAAACCAAAAGGCTTCGTCACTCTTCATGAAATAGCGAAAACCGTTTGACATACAACAATTACTTGTGGCAAGGATGTAGGATTTATTAAAGGAGGATTTTACAACAGGGCCTGATTAATCTAAAGGCTCTCGCAAGTAAGATGATGAAAATACTTAATTTTATTACTACACACTTGAAATTTGGTAGATAGATGCCCTTTACTACGCGGACGAAGTCGCGGAACATTATACTTGTATACATTTTTAAGCTTTTCTATTATTTTTTCACTATTAAAAGCTCAGCCTAAGCAAAACTACATCGCGGTAATTCGCTTCGTGCACCCTTATTAAGAACACTGAATAGTTTCAAACAATATATGCATTGTGTTGACTTCGCAGTGCCGGAGAACAATGGCCAAGGCCGTTTGAGTTTACAGTAGGATAATCCCAATCCTATTCTAGTTGATAAATGACAAAGTTTATTAAAACAGGTGTTATATCAATTATTTAAATTATTATAGTTTTTTAAGAAAATTATATTAATTAGTGAGTTAGAGTGAATCGTCGTAGCACACGGTTGGTCTCACGTGGTGTCTCACGGTTGTGGCTTCGATTCCCACTTGGATTAATTATATTCGAATTGTGTTGTATGTATGTATTAATGATAGTGGGTGACTACTTCACTAGGGATATAATGTGAATCTAAAAAATAATATATTTTTTGGCAATAAAACAGATGAAAAAAAGGAAATTTTGTGAGTATATAACACAGCTTTTTTGTTTTCGTTATGTTTAGATTTATCGCGTCATGACCAACACGTTGTCTAATCAGCAGACCAATATCCTATATAAAAAATATTGAAAAAGTTTTATTTACTAAAAAAACATTCAGCACAGCGCAGTTTAAGCAAATAGTGCCTGTTTTTGGAGATCCTGCCCTTCTCATAACAATATGAGAAGAACTCCTTAGCATTTGATAGTGGTGGCGGTGCGGATGTTCATCTAGTTGCAGAGGAAGCTCAGGGCAGTACCTGGGACTTGTCACCCACATATAATTTTAAGGGCCCCTATAAAATATACATTAACACTCGTATCTACTATTGTAAATCCTTTTGAAATGTGTCCTCGAAATGAAATGATGGTAGTTCAAGGCATACGGAGACCTTTTAGTAGATTATAGAGGCTACGATATTATATCTCTCGCTTCTATTTTCATTGCGTACGAATCAACTCGTAACCTATTCCTGGTCAGTTCGTTGGTAAGTTATAAGTAATTGTTTATTTTACAAAAACATATTTATTATTTATGCGAATATAAGTAATATTATACATACAATAAAATATATCTAGGCCTTTTATGAGTTTTTTATGTATCATAAAACGGTGCGCGTTGAGTTCCGCCATTAAATACGCAATGCCTCGATTTCAGGCGGAAAGTGGAGAACCAAGTGTTTTGAAACTAGGTTCATCCTGAACTATGTAGGAAAAAGCGTGATTCTGCAGAAAACTTGTGTGTATGTATGTGGGTGCGTGGAACTACATATTATTTAATTAGATGTTTGATTTTTGCGATTATTACATATTCTGAAATGAAACTATTTTAAACGGTCTCCTGTTCAAAACTAAAAACTGAAAAACCGCTCGAAAATATGTACCTGTGACTACTGTAAAGTATCCGAAACATCAGGTTGATTAAAATATATTTTCATATACCAAAAATATACGCTTAATACGATTGACCTGCTTAAAATAATTTCATTGTACGTATTATTTCTTAAATATTGTTTCTAGTAAAATTACAATCCCAAACTGTCTTCTACATTATCTCTATATATACACATATATAGTATAGCGTCAATGTTTTTAAAATAACACGGTTCCGTAATTAATGTCGGTTGGTTTTACTTAAGCTTACTCGGGTCAGATGTAACGAGCTTCATTCTTTACAGACTCGTTTGTCGATCTAAGATCTATGTATAATCGCTGTAGAAGGCAATCGAAATCCGTCTAGATATACGAGTTTAGATAGATTTAGATACGACTTTAAATTGTTCACATTATTATTACAACACTACCGACCCGCTCGCGGCATCGCCTGCGTAAACATGAATAACATATTTCGATTAAGAAATGGATCATACAGCAATATTTTTTATAATATACTGTAACAATTAGCCCAGAATAATACAAGCGTAGGATGACAAAATATTTTGGTTCGAACCCACGCCTCTTGGAAACCGTTCAAACGCTCTGGCCGCTAAGGCTAGTTACTAGTTTATTAAGTTGCTTACTAAAAAGAACCGTTTTGAGTTTGATTTACTCGAGTACTGAAGTTCTGATATAGTAAAAGCTTGTGCGACGGTAGTTATGGGTTAAAATGCCAATCAATCTAGAAGCGGCGGGTACCGCACGATTTTGAAATCGCGTGGAAACCGTACAGGTCTTTATTATACTACTGTTGTCGTAATGGCTTACTCGTAGTCGTGCGATTAGCCAAGCTGCATCGAATAACAGATAACTCGCCGTAGGTGACGGTTGAAAGGTTAAAGTGAAAGTGAAACCAAACTCCCCTGAGCCAAAATTTACTAGAGGTAGGTTCGTAAGCCTACCCATTTCAATAGTAAACCTACTACAACAGTGAAATTATTGGCTTGAAATTTTTAACAAATTTGTTAACATTCTTTTGTTTACTGTACGACTTTCCGTTCTTTGACTTTGATTTTTTTTCTTTCATACATCACTTGTCTCTAATTTAATTTCTCAGCTCTGGTACCTAAGATAAAACGTTGGGTATATTTCGAAGGGTATATTTCGTTGGGTATATTTCGAAGCGGGCGGGCAAAGTAGAGAATGGAGTGTCATAACACTAGTTTCTAAAACTTGAAGCTGATAAAAGAAATTGTAAAAAAAATTCTGGCCTAGTTAGGTTGGCCTTTAAAATTTAATTCTATAAAATAATCCTAAAAATCATAAGAGCTACAATTGTATAGGTACATTAAAAACTCCATTGATATATGATAACAAAATATTTTTTTTTGGTAATAAAATAATTATCATTATAAAGATACGTGCCGTATACCCAAAAATATTTTACGATATTCTCTCTCGTATTTAATAGTATAAGCCAGAAGTAATTGCTGTACCTGGGGTCAACCTAGGCTTTATTATGATACTACATTAAATCTTTAATGATAGTGGTTATTATAATTAATAAGGGTCCAGCAATGTTTATGCGACGAGAGAAAGTGTTCAAAGGGTGATTTTTACAATGCCTACTGTGAGAAGTGTAGTAATTTGGAAAAATGTACACACGTCTACATAACGACGGTTGAAAGGCAATTTGGTATAAAGGCTGTTGTGTGAACTTCATTTTAGCAAAAGTGTTGAGCGAACAGAAACCAAACTCATACAAAATATCCATTATATTTTCCCGAATCTGTTTAAATTTCAAAATTTTTTTTAAAGTGTTATTCACACACTTAGACAATTGGAAAACATATATTTGGAAAACGTATAAAAATTAGACCGCGGCGCGATTTTCAAGAGGCACGGGTTCAAACCACGCTGCTTTCAAATTTTTATACGTTTTACAAATATATGTCTTTGTAAATTACTTACATAAAAAGAATGTGTGTCTTTGCAAAATAAGTGTTGCTTGTACAAAATGTTTTGAACTATTTTTAGTAAGGCAATAACTACCAACATAAAAAATAAAAGATTAAGGTAAAGTAGTGTACGAGCTACTACACATATAAAAAGGTAACACAGGTAAACATATTATCCTCCAAGTTTCACAGTCTATTGTATATATCAAATTGAGTTAAGTGCTAGACGTTTTTGATAGAGTTCAGAGACGTTTAAATTAGGCTGAGGGCGTATCATTTACAAAATTGACTGTGTATAAATGGTCCAATTTACGAATGAATAAAACTAAAATCTTTTTTCTCTGTATCGTATAAATATTACAAGGATTTTTTATTAAGGGTATAACTTTAAAAACAGTCTAAAGTGTGTATTTGTAAATACATTTATAAGAAAAAACAAAATCCCTGACATGATATAGCAAGCTTATTTCGTGGCAATATGGTTGAACTCCATTTTTTATAAGAAATAAACTAAACGATAGTTCCAGCAACTGAACCTATTATTTGTTAGACAATTGCAAGTAGTGCAAGCGGCGCTAATTATTTTGATAAACTAAATATTTATGTAATTAGTTAAATGACTCAGCGCCCACTGACTTTTCTAAATAGTGTTTGGAAAATCCGTTAAGAGATAACTCAAAAGGTTAAGTTAGTCAAGTCACTAACACTTTGAGTTGAAATATATAATTTTTATATCACTACATTGAATTTTAGAATGGCAGCAAAGTCACTGTGGGGTTCAACCACCAAAAAAGTCACTGGAAAATTTTGAGGCCGAGCTCAAAAGACGCTGAAAAATCTGCTGATTTTGAATATGTATATAACTTAATATCGCATAAAATAAAAAGCATTTAGGCAAAATAGCTTTTAACAGAACCGTTTGAACCCACAACTGTCGCGATTAGTGTCCTAATCCGTGACAAGCATATAGTTTTAAACGCTAAAATTGCAAGTTTTATTGTAACCCTTCTTTTTTTACAAGCTTTTTACTAACTTGCAATGTATGTATGCCTATATCCTTAACCTATTGAGCTAACCAGCTGTGTGACGTCACTCAAACTCAACATGGCAGACTACACAATATGGTGGACTAGACAATATGGAGAATAATTTGAAATAAGTTTGATTATTAAAAATACCTATAATTTTTATTTACCTTCAATTATATTTCAAAAAATACCCAATAAAATTAAAAAGCTAGCAAAAAGGAAATTTTGGTGAAAGGTTAAGAGAAGAAGCGCCCAAAAATATTTAAGTAAACAAAGATTCGAAATAAAGACTTTATTTACTTTATTTAAGTTCAAAATGCTATCTACAAGTTTGGTTGAAAGAGTTTGTTTAAGTACTTTGGGCTTACGAAATTTTCCGAACTTTTTTTATATACCTCCATCCAGTTGGAGGCTAATAAAGAAACTTCTATTGTAAGCTTAAAAATGCTTAGATTGCAGATCAAGAAATGTAATGTTATTTTTTATATAAGAATGAAGCATCTTGGCACAGTGGTGCTACGTCTTGCTGTACCGCGAAGGTTGTGGATTTGATTTAATTCACGGGAATGTAACAATGTTTGATGTCTTCGAAGCGCAATTGTGTGGTAAATACGAGGTACTGAATGCGGATACAAATCTCGTAAGAAAATATTTATTAGTTGAAATATTATTTAAAATATTAAAACTCGTGAATCAACTTACAATATTTCTGAAACCAGCGGTAAATGGAAAGCGGAGTAAAAATAAAAACGTTATTTTAATGAGATAAAGTAAAGGTACAAAAAATATACAATAAATTGTGATAAGAGTCGAACTTACCACTTACAACATAAAAACAAGATTTTTTTTTATTTAACATAATATTTTTATTTAGAAAATTAATGCAATTTTGCATATGGCAGCAATAAGTTAATTACACACATATATATATATATATATGTACATGTCTATAGGAAGGTATTTAAAAAAAAACATTTTTAGAAAACGTCTATAAATTTAAACGCAGTAGGATTCAAACCCGCACCACTTGGATACCGCCCAAGTGCTCTGACCGCTAAGCCATGCGTGGAAGTCGCAAAGCGGGGCGATGACTTCAAAATAAACATTCCATCGTGTAAATAGGTACCTAGTACAGTCGTTCTTAATTACACGCAATGACGTCGCCACAATAGCGTCATAAATAGCGCCTAAAATTAAACATTGGCTTAAATATAATTCAACGTCCTTAGGCGTGACTGACTTGATTCTCTTAAGTTAATCAACAGCTTCCCCTTGGCTAGTTGTTGGAATAATGTAATTGATACAATATTTAAATGTTTACTTTTCATTTTAAGCCTTTGGCCTTTGCTGTTAAATTGAAGTCTTGCTTCGACCGTAAACACGATAGGTTGTGGGTTCGATTCTCCCTCGGGGAAATGATTATATTTTAAAACTAGGGACCGGTTCGCGGCTTCGTCTGCGTAAATTATATAATTAAACTATTTAGTTTTATCAACATTCCCATCCGCCGCATTTTTTACTTAAATTTATAATTTAAATGGTTGTAACTTTTTTTATTTATGAGCCGATTAAAATGAAATAAACTCTGAATGTTATGGAAAGATTACTACAACACTATAATTAAAATTGCGTTTATATCGGTTAAGCCGGTTTTAGCAAAAATGGGTCCGAACATTTTTCCTTTAATATTTTCCTTTGGCTATTCTTAAAATATTCTCTTGCACACTTTAAACTCTCTTTGAAATATCAAGGTTACTATAAAAAAAAATAAAGTTAGTAGATTATTAAAAATTTCCATATAAATTGTAAAAACCACAAAGTGAATATAAAATTTTAAAGGTCTGATATAAAAACTAGTTTCTTGGCGAGACTATTCGTTATTCGCTTCCCGTAACGACCTTTTTACTATTCTAAGAAAGTGAAGTCCACCGAGCCAATACTTAACACTGTGTTATAAGACATTATTTTGTCACTTTATACTTATAAGAATATTATAAAAAAATTATTGAAAGTGTTATTTACACACTTAGATGTAGAACGCATGGCTCAGCGGTTAGAGTGTTTGAACGGTTTTCAAGAGGCGCGAGGTTACATCCCGCTGCGTTATTTATACGTTTTCTAAATATATATTTTGAGTATATGTTTAGATTCTTTTTCACATCAAGCATATCATTGTAGGCTATCGTGGGGCAGTGTGATAGCGTCTGACTGTAAAGGCGGTGGTTGTGTGTTCTATACCCACTCGGGGGTATGATTATATTTAAAAAAAGTTCACGCTTTTTGCTGCATATCCGAGAGCGGAGTGTCAAGACACTCCGCTCTCCACTTTCAATTTGAAGTCGATATATTATTAGTTGAGTGGTAGAATTCATTGCTGCACTTTGTTCGGCAGACCTGCATAATAATAATAATGATTACATATAATCATGATATCAAGTGGGAATCGATTCACAATCACTTTCAGCTCGTCAATTAACATAAAATGTCAGTATTGTAAGTCATACCGGAAACTACCACCGGCTCAGAAGGTAGTTCTACTAAGAAGTGACGGTGAAAACTAAACATTTGCTCTATTTAAATATAATTTAAAATAAGTTCATTGTTAGCCTCCCGAGTGAGCATCATCAGCTAAGTGCTATTGAACCACACATATTAATATCAGAATAGTATTCCTGGACATAATACTATAGTTTACGATTTAAGTTAAATATAGCCGTTTCTTCGCATAGTCACAGTAAATAGAATTAAGTTAAGAATTTACCAATAAAATAAGTAACACGTTATATGTGTTATATATGATAATATTTAAATTATTCTAATCCCCGGCTTTGGCTAGACAGAGTGCTGTGTTGAGTTCAGCCACTCAATAAACAATTGCTCAATTTCATACAAAAAGTTAAGAAAGAAGTGTATTGACACTACGTTTTTTCTGAGTACTCTACTATATGCGGAGAAAGTTAGAAGTAAGAAAAAAAATTGACAACGGAAAATTTAATCATTTGGCTCCTCTATGGTATATTAGTTCAAATTATATATTAGAACAAAAAAGGTAATATAAACAATAGTCAATACGAGTTATTTAATATCAGGATCCTTTATACATATTGCAGACTTATGAGTGTACAAACGAAGCGATAAAGATTGTACGTGGCCATATAAAATGAACATGGCGAAAATTATTTTATCATAACTACAGTTTGGTTTCCGCAAGTTTCAACTTATAATGAAAAAGATATAACATTTCCGATAAAATATTGCATTGTATTTTTTTTTGCAGCTTCACGCTGTTTCCTGCTTAGCATGGTAGTCAGAGAACTTAGTGGCAACACACTCCGTTCTCCACTTTCCGCCCAAAATCGAGATATTGAGTATTGAGTGGCGGAACTCGATGCCACGCTTAGTCCTACAATTTATATAGTTGTTTGTATATTGGCAACTTAGATGCTATAAAATATTGGAATATTTAAGGAAATTATAGAAACTACCTCCCCTTCTACTTGGCACTAATCCCGGTCTAGCCAGGGTCTGCCTTCCTACTCAATATCCTCCACTTTGCAAGCTCTTTCACGTCCTCAGTAGTTAGTCCGTTGGCTCTCATATCATGTTTCACGACATCCAGCCATTGCTTTTGGGCGTCCAGGGACAGATATATCAAGGCATATTCTTCCGACATAGTTCTCAGGTCGGCCCGCAACGTGGCCATACTATCTCAGGCGACGCTCTTGGAGCTTGTCCGCTTTGTCAAACTACCTATGCAGTAATAGTAATATTAGTAAGTAATATCAAAAAAATTATTTGATAAAGAATTTAATATTGAACAAAACGTACAGGCTCTATGTGGTGATGAAATAAAAACTTATGTAATATATGTATTTTAAAGTATAATTCAATAAATTTAATGATTCTATTGAAAATTTGAAAAACAGTTATTCCATAATGTTACAAAGTAAAGATTAATTGGGGTTTAAAACAATATTAGGTAATAGTGCGCTAGTTAGTTAGTTACTCTAAAGCTATAAGACATTTTTCTGCGACGATTCCATAATCAACTTACATTCATTGTATGATAAAATTTACTATTGGGTGAAATTAGATTTGAAGTCCGGACTACGTTTCTAAACCACCCGTGTATAATAAAAGTAATGACAAATTTTAAAGCAATCCTAAATATATGTAAACATTTCTTTTGCTTATATCGTACATCTGAATATGCGCCTTGGAATGTAAATGTCTGCATTAAGACAAAGCTATTTGGCAACGAATAAAATTACAACGATATGATCTGCATGAGAATATACTGAGGGCGATACTTCTCTGCCATTATTTTTTACTGTCATCATACAATTAATTGCGTGGTCTCATTATATATCATATATTGTTATCTGTAATGGAAAAATGTCAGTTTACTAAAGTAAAAATTATAAAAACATTTTGTTTTTATTGTGTTTTTGCATAAAACTGTTTAGGCAGAGATATGCTCATGCTAAATGCGTTTCCCACTTTACGTCTTGCTCGGATACATCTAAACGGATCTAAACGCTGTATTTTATCTAACAAAAAGGCAATTCTTTACGATGACAACGTGACATCTAATTAAAATATATATTTTTATATTGTCTTTGATATTCATGGCCGTGGTATTGGGTTTCATTTTCTACAAAAACGCGGTATTTTTCAGTCGTTCTCTTAAATAATATTTTTTATAGAAGGTAATACTCACCACCGTGGCTTTGAATAATAATAATGTAATATTCATCTAAAACAATTACAGGGAAAAAGGCAGAGAACATACTTTTATCATTTTTAAACTTATTTTTAACATAGCATAGCATACACACATAGCAAATTGAAAAAATTTTTTGGAATACGTATAATAATTTGAACGCAGCGGGATTCGAGCCCGTTTGTGTGAATAACAATTTAAAAATATTAAAATATTTAAAATAAAAAGCATCTCTCTTGCCAAACGATTGTTCGTAGAATAATCTTTGGGTAGCACAAACTTGTAAAAATCTCTCTACGCATGGCTTAGCGGTCATAGCGCTTGGACGGTTTCCACGAGGTGCGGGTTCAATACCCGCGTTCAAAAAATATATACGTTTTCTAGAAATGTTTGAATAGAGAAAAGGCAAAGAAATTACTATAGTAGCCGAAATTCTCAAAGATGAAATATTTATAATTAGACATAAAAATGGCTGTATTCTTTTTTTTTTACTTACGCTTTTACTTTACAGCAGGATAGTCAGAGAGAACTTAATGTCAAGACACTCAGTTCTCCACTTTCCACCTAAATCTGTGGCATGCGTGGTGAGTGGTGGAACCAAAGCCGTGATTTGCCTTTCTAGAGTGGTGAAATGAAAATAATTCAAATATAATCAAGTGTGGATCGAACACACAAAACACGTTTGCAGTCATGTGCTGTCACATTGCGCTACCATTTACTAACAAGCTGTGACCCCGACTTCGTCCACATGGATTTCTAAAATAAAAATCTTAGTTAGTCTTAGTTACTCTGTATTACATCAACTATCTGCCAGTGAAAGACTCGTCAAAATCGATTCAGCCGTTACAGAGATTAGCCGGAACAAGCACACAGACAGATAGATAAAAATTGTAAAAAATGGATTCAGTAAAAAAACTGTTATTATAATAATACAAACTCTAATTTTATTTATTTCTATAGATACCTTTATACCGGTAATACCTTTCGTTATATAAACGAAATACACATAGGTTTTGTTCTCATTAAACTTCTAAGCGACAAGCTAACTTAAATGAAACTTCGAGTTTCATACCTAAGTGAAGTCTTCGAGTGAATTGTAATTTACAATAGATTTATATTATGCTTGCAATAATCAATAGTTATACTTCAATGTAAATTTTGGACTCACACGTTGGAAATTATTTAGAACTTGGTTAAGATTACATCTGTACATAGCGTGAAAAATGTTGATAAATCAAAAATCAACACATTTCCTTACATTAGTTTTGTTTTATGTTATTTATATGTTTTATGTTACATCTTAATTATGTATAGCTCGGTACCTTAAATCAGTATGTAAGAGGAAAACTGTTATTGGCCTTGTTTTCGTTAAAGTTTTTTATGATGTTGGTTTCCATATTAAATAAATAAAAAATAATACGATTTTACGTAATTTTTTTTTTAATTAAACTGACTTTTTATTTAGTGATTTATTTTCTCTATAAATAAAACAAATCGTAATGCCTATTTATATTGAATAAATTGTGTATGCAATTAGACTTGCAACTGATGGACGGATATTAAAATTGTACTTCAAGATAACCAGTAAAATATATTTATAACACAAATAGTCGACTAACTAGCTCTAATTCGACAGACGTCGAATCTCATTACATTGAATTTATTGCAAAGTACAAACTTTGCAATAAATTCAATGTAATTAGAATTTTATTAAATAAAGTAAATATGTTACATTCTCTGAGATAGAAATCATCGTGATAGACTCGGTGGAATAATCATAACTTATTTGAAAAAAAAGAGAAAAACGTATTTAGGGTATGTATAAAAATTTAATCGCAGCGGGATTCGAACCTCTTTATAAGAGTTGAGTACAAAAGTGTAAAGAACTTATTATGTTTTTCAATTTCAATTAACTTAATTATTTTTATTTCTGCGCTCTGGTACCTAACACAAAGTTAAGTTCCGCCACTTAATATCAGAGTAGGGCAGAGTAGAGAACGGGGTGTCTTGTCACTAGGTTATCTATGACTAGGTTATGAATAGTATACTATTCGTGAAATTGGTTTTTTGCATCTTTTTAATACATTTTCTGATTTTTTTCAGTGCTTTAGTAGTTATTTAGGAATTCATAATTTTATTAAAAAAAAATTATAGCTTCAGATGAATCTAGAACATATAGACAGAGCGCTTGTGATTTAATCAAATCATATCATCAAAGGTCATTCAAATATTTCATATCATACAACCGCTTTAAATCATTATTTTTAAAAATTTAAATAACATTTTTGATTTTTTTTTCAGTCAGGGAGAACCTAGTGTCATGACACTACGTTCTCCACTTTCTGTCGGAATTCGAGACATTGCGGTTTTGCTTGGCGGAGCTCTCCGCCGCAGTTTTCTTGTTCACCAGAGCATACATGAAAATAATTAAATTATAACCGTTCAAGCGATTGAGAATCGAGCCCACAACCAATCGCGATTTCAGTCAGACGCTTACGTACCCACTGCGCCACAACAGATAAAAAAATAATTGTAATGTTTTTCCTTAAGTTATCCTTGAAACTGCTATTTACATGTAGAACAAGCTTTGAAAAGCTCACCTGTATATCATTATGTATTTTTTTTTCTGAGTTACGCCACAGAGTTGGTTCGTAGTGCCTTTGTTGTTCGCTATTTAAATTTTTTAATTATAAACTATCAGGGATATGCATTTTAAGCTGTATAACCAGTTTTTGTGTTTTATAAACCTATACATACTGTTCCATTTTGAAATCTAATATTAACAGTGTAATTACTATGCGTGAAGGATTTTAAAATTTAAAACTCATAGTGACGGGGACGTTTTGTAATCTACAGAGCGAATGCAATGGAATTATGTCACGAACAATAATGTTTTTGTAGTATGTTGTTTGATTTCGCGATTAGATTATTTAATAAACTAAATCCTAGCGACCCGCTCGCGCGTTTTCTGTAAAACAATGAAATTCTTGGAAAAATGAAAAAATGAGAGAATTTTTTTTCTTATGTTTATCCCAAAACCCTCTAATATCTCGATATTAAGTTTCATCACAATCGGTGTAACGGTTTTACCGTGATAACGTCAAAGACAGACAGAGTTACTTTCGCATTTATAATATTATATATATATTGGTCAAATATTACATTATATTTGAAACCTTAGAAAGTTAAACCGCAATCTTGTTTAACTATTACTAACCGGAAACACTTAGTACCTTGAAAGCTTTATATAAATTCTTTATAGAAAGTCACATTTGCTACTTTTCTTCACACTAAACACACTTTCGTGAAGCTTTTTTTTTGCAGATTTTTGCCGCTGGCCTGAGATGTAAATTTTCTCATCATCCCTAAATCTTAGTCTGCATAATATATATGTAAATTTAAGTGTTACGTCATTATATTTTCTTAGAGTGTACTTATTAGAGTGTATTAAGATAAAGGATTAGTTAGGAAATGAAACTGTTAATATATATGTTATATTATTTAAACTTGTATATTAAACTTATTATCTTTTTTTATATAAACTAATAAACTTTGCTTTTAATCACAATCAAAATCAAAATTCAAATAGGCTACAACCACTTTCAAATCATCATATAATATAAAATGTCAGTATTATTAGTCTTAGCGGCAGCTATCAATGGCTCGGATGGCAGTTCTGATGGGAAGAGCCGGCGAGAAACTCAAAAGTTGCGAAACATATTTTTGGAAAACGTATACAATTTGAACTCAGAGGAATTTGAACCCGTGCCTCTTGAAACCGTTCAAGTGCTCTGACCGCTAAGCCATGTGTTCTATATCCAACTGCATCGAAATTCTTATACGCTTTATTACAACTTATTTTTGTTGTTAGCATCTCTGTAGAGAGACTTTTACAAATTTCTGCTACCAAAAGATTATTCTTTTTTATTAATAGCTTTGTCTCTTGCCAAACGATTGTTCGTTTTTTTCGCCCACCTTCTTCAGCGTTCTTACTTAAATCACAAGTTTAGCTAAAACTTATAATTTAAATTGTAAAACTTTTTTATTTATGAACCGATTGAAATAAAATAAACACTAAAAGTCAAGGTAAGTTTACCAAAATACAACAGTCTGAAGTTCAATAAAATCGGCTTAACCGTTTCTGAGATTAGCGTGCACCGACAAACAGACACACATACAAACAGAAACGAAAATTCAAAATCATTGTTTTGGGTTCTATTACCTCCAATAATATTTTTTCTCATATATCTTCCATGTACGGACCGGAATACCTCACGTTTTCATTATATGTATAGATTATATATATATCTTTTCAAATATTATTCAAATTATTCATAGCTTTTAATTTTTCATTAAACATTAAAACATAATATACGATTACTGTTATCTAAGCCAAGTGTAAAAGTTTTGTTAACCAGCTCCCACAAGTGTTGTACAACTCAACCGCAGCTCAGTTGGAATACCCGCTTTCTAGTACAGCCGGTTAAAATAGGTCAGTAGGAAGATTTGAAATTTAATTTTCAGAATTAAAGTTATTCATCTTAAAGTTCATCTTGTTATTACAATTAGTTACAAAGTTTCTTTAGTTGGACATGGACGAACGAAGTCAGTTTTCCATTCCAGATGAGAAATTATTATTATTGTAAGTTTTTGGTAACAAAATAACGGCGCTGAATTAAGCTTCCTCTCAACACGCAATCTCTGAAATTCGGGAGAAAAGCGGAAGAGTGTTTGACACTAAATTATCTCGTAGAGCAGGAAACTGATTTCTTATACCTTCGGGGTATTTCATTGTTAAAGCAAAATTGTAAAAACTTTTCTAGAAAAATTTAACGTCATTAACATTATTAATATTTTTAGAAGTGTTATTCCTACAAATAGGAAATTAAAAAACAAATATTTAGAAAACATATAAAAATTTGAACCCACGCCTCTTTTAAGAACCGTTTTCGAACTGTTTTCAAGAGGCGCGTGTTCAATTCCCGCTGCGTTCAATTTTTTATACGTATTTTAAATACATGTCATTGGCATCTTGGAATGAAAAAAATGCAGCGGAATGTGGAGAGCAGAAAGTTAAGATGTAAACTCTTTATTAGAAATGAGGATATATATAAGAAAAATTACGTAAAACCATCCGCATTATCATCAATAATTTTTGGGCTTATGAGCGGTGGAACTCTGCCAGTGCAACATGTGACAGACTCAATTTGCATTGTAATTACCAAGTTGTATTTACTGGGCGGCCGAAAATAATGAACTTGTGACATGTACCAACATAATAACATTATCTCGTTTAACTCAACAGGATGTATAAACGATCCTTAATTTTGGTTCAGAATATAAAAGAAACATAGCTTATTTTTATTGGGTAAAAAGCACATACTTTACTCAATATACAGATTTTTTTAAATCATCTTTAGAAACTTTTACGTGTACCTTGGAAGTCATAGGTTCGATTCCGGTACAAAAACGTGTCTATTTAATAATCCTGAGCATCCTTTTATATATTATTGCATAAACTCAAAACCATTTATATAATTAGGTCGTCTTCTTGTCGTGGCTTCTCTCCACTCTAGAATCTTGTAAGTTCCTTTGAAATTCGCTCACTCGCTCGCTGGTACTCTGTAAAGCATCTGAATACACTCGTATACTTTTATTGTACTATAAAGGCGGGTTATGAACTTTGTAGACGTCTTCGGTACAAACCGGGGAAAAGATCGAACTTCCTCCTTCTGTGTTAAAAATATTTCAGTAAATGCTGAATTTCCATATATACAAAAAAGGAAGTATTTTTTTTTAGCTTGACACATTGCCTTCATAGCAGGTAAGGCATAGAGAACCTAGTGTCAAAACACTCCGTTCTCCACTTTCGGCATGGATTCGATATATTCTAAGTGGCGGAACTCAACGCCACACTTTGTCTTGCTCACCAGAGCGGCTAAATGAAAATAATTAAATTATAATCACTTCACCAAGTAGGAATCGAACCTACAATCAATCGCAGACAGATGCTATCTCAAAACGCTACAATGGACATGTGAATTTGTGTCCCAAGGTTGGTAAACAAAAGTGTGCTGTAAACATGCGAAATCTGTGACATATGCGAATTATTGATTCTATACTTCATTTATATATATGTACAGGTAGCGAATAGTTATACATGGAATGGAATTATACATGGAATGTAATAGATTTTATATTTAAATTTTTAGCATTTGTATCTAAGACAAAGCGCGGCATTGAATTCCGCCACTCAACAGGTAATGTATATATTTTGTATACAGTGGAGAGCGGAGTGTCTTGACAAGAGGTTCTTTCTGACTATTAAGCTTTGCGGGGAAAGGTATGAAGCTAAAGATATCCACTTTTAGCCTAATTGTGAACATAGCGTAGCACAAAATTGAATTTTACTTAACTAGAATGAAGATACAAAATTATATAAGTAAAAGTAAAGTAAAGGAGAATCGAACCCACAACCAACGCGCGTACTGTCAGACATTTGAGCCACACGATAGCAACGTTTACTTAAAATTTGTAGCGTTAAAAAAATATAAAATTTAATATAATTTATGTAATAAAATTTAATCTAATGGTTAATTTAATAAAGAAAATAATAAAATTTAATCTAACATATTAACCTAAAATTGAAAAAATATCTAAAAACTTAGGTGACGCGTGAGCACATCGTCGGACTAAATTACCCATTTATAATAAGTATCTATGACGCCCGCATACAAATTGTTTTCCAATAATTGTTAATTTACCTACTGTAGAGGTGGTGCTTGAGTATGCACTGAAATAACTATAAAGTCTAGCATTTCTCATTTTAACTCTTTTATTAGTATTACTAAAATTTCATATGAGTTATATGTAAGAATAAATCGTTCGTGTAGTAACGAAGGAACTAGCTATAGTGATTTTATTTTCTTTCGTTTTTTTCATACCTTTTCCTGCATATCAATGTAGTCAAAAATAACCTAGTGTCAAGACACTCCGTTTTCGATTTTCCGTCCGAATCTAAGACATCGCGTGTTGGGAGTGGCGGAGCTCAACGCCGCGTTTTCTGGATACAAGAGTATTAGTTTTATTATTATTTACTTTGCTAGCCTGCTATCAGTAAAGTCCCTCTTATGTCTGTCCCCATAGAAAATTGGCGGAATGCCTCTCTTAATGCTAAACTACACTGCATATGTGCTAAACTTTAGGCTTCTAAGCTCAGTAGTTTCATCTGTGCGTTGTCTGTTGTTGTAACTTTCTATTAGTAAGAGATAATAAGCCCTAGAAATGTCTAGGTATGTCAATTTGCACGTAAAGCTTCACGCTTTTTTCGCGCATAGCAGCGTAGGCAAAGAGAACCTAATGTCAAAACACTGTATTCTCCTCCGAAATCGAGACATTGCGTGTAGAGTGGCGAAACTCAACGCCGAGCGTTGTCTTAGATACCAGAACGGAGAAATGAAAATAATTTAGATATAAAAAGTAAAATTAACTACAGAATAATTTATGTTTAAAAGAATAGAAATTTACTGTGTAGGGGCATAATTTAATGCAGACCTGTTGACGAGAAACATATACGTTGCCTTATATAAAACAGTACACCAGACACATACGCATACTTCCATGAAGTCTTTTATGAAGTTCCATGAAGAATTTGTAATGCATTATTATATAAAATATTAGCTTTTCTGGCTCCATCCATACATATCATAACATCTCTGTCTGTCTGTGATATAATTACGACAAAACCGCTGAACCGATTGTGAAGTGTTTTTTATATTTAAGGGTTTCAGGATGAATATAGGCAACTTTTTTCTAATTTTTTTTCAATTTTTTTATAATGTTTTCAAGGAATTTTATTGGTTTACGAAAAGGCCGCCGAAAATACGAAACAGCTATGGTTTACGCGAGCGAATCCGCGAGCGGGTCGCTAGAATAACTATATGTCCTTTAAATATACTAAATTTCAAACTCTTACATCTCCAAGATTTTTGTAAAAAGGCGTCCAAAATGTTTTTATCATAATTATAATTTATTATTAAAGAAAGAAGACGATGTCTATGTCACGCAAGAGCAATATCATACCCATTTCGTATGTCTTTTGAGTCTGCTATCGTTGGTCTTGTGAGCAAAAAGTACTATGTATCCTGTACCGAGATATATAAAGAGAATCTAATATTATACTTTGACAACATTCAAGTAGAGTTCAAGAGGGGAAAGCTGTTTAAAAAATTAGCTTTCAAGCTTGGAGCTAAATTTGGTAAGTACCTAGCGTTCGAGCGAGTATGTGAAGAAAAACGGAATTTAATTTGTTATATAGAAAATAAGATTATAATTTGTACAAATTTATTTTCGCGAATCTTTCTGCCTTTCAAGGCAGAATTGTAGGAATACCAAATTTGATTAGAAGAATGAATAAGCGCATTGCGTAGGATTTGGCGATCGTAATACATATAACATGTAATTATAACAACTAATAATTGTTGACAATGTTGACAATGTGAAGTTAAACAGGTTAAAATAGTTTCACTTAATAATGACAGTGTTTTATCCAATTTAACTATTTTAAAGTGTTAATCACACACTTAGGAAATTGAAAAACATATTTAGAAAACGAATAGATTTCTGAACGCAGCGGGATTCTAACCTGCCCCTCTTGGAAACCGTCCCAGCGCTCCGACCTCAAGCCAGGCGTCCTACATCCAGCTACGGCGAAATTCTTAGACGCTTATTACAACTTATTTTATGTAAAATTTGTTTAAAGTGTTATTCACACACTTAGGAAATTAAAAACATATATTTAGAAAACGTATAAAAATTTGATCCCGCGGAAAATCCCGCTGCGTTAAAGTTTTATACGTTTTCTAAACTAATATTTGTTGTTAGCTGTGTTCAGATTTTATACATTTTCTTTATATGTTTTTATTCATTTAGCAAGACTTTTTCTGACTTATTATTATATATTTTGAAAACATTTTTTAAAGTGTTATTCGCACACTAAGGAGTGCATTCTAAATATGTCTTTTAGCAAGACTTATTGAAAACTAATACCGCAATTCTATCTAAATCTCTACATAAATAAAAATTCCCATCAAATTTAAATCTGGGTTACCTACCATTTCCTTTGATACGTATACGAAGTATTTCAAAAGAGCCAGATAAAATTTCTCAATTTCTGAGTTTTTTGCATTTCTCCATTAATTATGCTAATTAACTGCAATACCTTACCGTTAACACTGAAAAGGTATGCTTATTATATATTTTCAATATATTAAAATATTTATAATTTAATAAAAATAATTTTATAAAATAAAAAAAAATGTGTATCTCCCTTATGTGTAGTAAAGCGTTATTAGAATAGGACTCTCATAATATCGATTCTTTGCGATGACAACGAGACATCTCGTTAAAATAGTATCTTTTATTTTGCTTAATATGCGAGGCCGCGGTCTTGGGTTTAGTTTTTTTACAAAACCGTTGTATTTGTCAATCTTTACCTTAAACAATACCGCTTTTTTGTAATAATTAAAACTCACCACCATGGTTTTAAATATAAAGTAATTAAAGGAAACAATTTTGAGATGTATGATAGAGTACTAATACCACACCTTCCTGGTTTTTTTTCTTATTTATGAATAAAAAGCTCGTAATCCACAATTTTTATTTATAATCAGTTCCTTTTTGTTAAGTTTTATTTGATGTAAATAGGTACGGTAGGCAGAGAGAAACTAGTTAAGACATTCCGTTCTCCTTTTTCTGAACAATATCTTCACAAGCGCACGAACCGATAATTTGCAATACATTTTTATA
Source organism: Podotricha telesiphe (assembly GCA_038994665.1). Lineage (NCBI taxonomy): Eukaryota > Metazoa > Arthropoda > Insecta > Lepidoptera > Nymphalidae > Podotricha > Podotricha telesiphe. Next base: position 243,032 of record JAOYRR010000375.1, on the reverse strand, counting down.
TCTAATTTACAAAAGAAATCTGAGTTAATAACTAGAGTGAAATACGGACTAAGATTTGAGTTAATGTTACATTATTTTAATACCTATTTTAGTTTTTCATTTTGACCTAAATTCTTCTTTCTTGCTTATACAAATAAGCCCTAGGTAAGGATTCTTCAGATTTGTACCTATAGTAATTACATTTAGTAAAGTAATTTCCAATTAGGCTATAAGACGTCTTGAAAAATATCTCCCATATTTTAAATTAGCGACCCACTACATTTACAATTTAAGTTGTTATTATTTTTTTATTTATGAACTTATTGAAATTAAATAAACACGAAATGTTAAACATGTTTGTAAAGTACTAAAATACAATAGTCATTAGAATCGATTAAGCCGTTTTTGAGATTAGCATGTAGACACACAATTTTTTCATATATCTTACAAACACAGACAGAGATCATTTCTATTATATGTATAGAAAAAATAAAGTAAAGATCCGAAAATAATATTATTTAATGCTTGTACAGTTATAATATTGCTTTAGGCTTTTTCCTGCGTATCAGTGTAGATAGAATATACCTAATTCACACTCTAGTCCTAGACACTCCTTTCTCTACTTTTCTCTTGAAAACAAAACATATCGTTGTAAGTGGCGGATCTCTAGGTCGCCCTTTGTCTTATCAGAGTGAAGAAATGAAAATAATTTAAATAGTATTAGAACAAATTTTTAAAAGTTTATTCAAGCGACGCTGCCAGTGAAAAACTAGCAGATAAAATAAATAGTTAAAGAAAAGAATGAATATTTAAGTTAAAGTAAACTATTTTTTAAAAGGCGAAGGGCTTTAAAAGCTACAATGATGCAAAAGTTTATGGATGAACAGACGGTGGCAATGGCGAGTGTTTTTTTTCTAGTCAAAAATAGTTTACTTTAACTTAAATGAATATTTAAGTTAAAGAAAACTATTTTTTAAAAGGCGAAGGGCTTTAAAATCTTCAATGATGCAAAAGTTTATGGATGAACAGACGGTGGCAATGGCGAGTGTTTTTAGAAAAGAAATGTAACATTCTAGTCAAAAATAGTTTACTTTAACTTAAATGAATATTTAAGTTAAAGAAAACTATTTTTTAAACGGCGAAGGGCTTTAAAAGCTTCAATGATGCAAAAGTTTATAGATGAACAGACGGTGGCAATGGCGAGTGTTTTTAGAAAAGAAATGTAACATTAAATAAGTTTTCTTTTATTGGTTAAACTTTTCTAGCTTCTAAACATTAGTGGCTATTTATTTAAAAACAATATACTCGTAATACACAATATATATATTTATATATTGTGTCATATATCATCAATCATATGTGACCTAAGATTAAGGGAATGGTTGGTACCAAGAAAACAAAACCTTGGATTGAGGTACTCTGGCATATTAGGATGGAATAGGATAGTGTAAGGATATGGAGAGTACGACGATGTCTCATTCTGAGCCATTTAAGTTGCAGAATGTTCGGTAATATGGTTAAATTTTTAATATTTATAATGCTTCTTTTACTTATCACACACAGATGCAAAGTTAAAAATAATGAGTGTAGAAAGCTGAAAATGGCATGTAGAGTCAATGTGTATTTATTTAAAGAAGGCACTAAGAGGGGATTTCCTGAAATTTCTGTGGAAATAATATGGAATGGGTCATAAAGTTCACGCCAAGAAAGTTGCGGGCAACAATTTGTGTATTATATTTTAATATTTTTTTATAAATCTCTCTGTTTGTTGTTATTTTTTTATTGGATTTGACTCCGTTGTGAATAGTAAAATATTTAGTAACGTAAAAATTTTTCACGTTTCTGAGCAAAACATGTTTGGATAATTTATAGTTCCAAATACGTAGTTCCATTTTAAATTTACATACGAGTATGTATCAATGTACTGGGTTCATATGAACCCAGTAGCAAATTAATATTTATCCATACAAATAATCTTATTCCACTACAGAATTCAATGTAAAGTCCAACTGTAAAGCTTAGAGTCTATGAATAAAGCACAAAACCACGGAAATACTTGCCTTACTTCTCTAATACTATTTGAGTGGTTGAGGTTCTCTATAGCGCGGAAACGTGCCTAAGTTAGCAGTTAGTTTAAAATATTCGACTATTACGAGTTTATCACCCTTTTCCTTGGTTTAGTTAGGATATTATATTTCTTATTACATATAAATATTATGTAAAAAAGAAAACTTTAGACTTTTGATTATAAAGATGGAATTAGAAGATATCTTTTGCATTCAACCTATGATGGTTGAATAACAACTATTGGAATTAAAGTGCAGTTCGATTATTAAAAATAAAGGGAAAACGTTACTAAAATACATGTACAAGTACAAGTTTAAAGCAGGCCTCTCGTTCTCTGCATCAGTTCTAAATTACCTCTTAATAAAAATCAAAATAATATACAGAAAAAAGTTAGTTATTAAACTCAAATTAGGATATTAATTGTTAATAATTGCTTTCAGGGGCTTTAACAAAACAAAAATAACCGATAGTTTTTTCACAAACAATCTTAAAAACTTCCTAAATGTTCTTAAGTCGAAAGCAATTATTCGTAAGTATTAATATTAGGAAAAATATTTATTTACTATTACACCAAGATGAATCAAACATTAATGAAAAATATTATCAATAATTAGAATTAAAATATAAGTACTGTAGTTACAATAAAAATATTTACTCTTAATTGAATTTAATCCTGCTAGGTCTTAAGTTGAACACGTGATAGTAATTTCATTGAGACGTTTCACATATCTTTATTTCAAGATTTTTTTTTAACTTCACTTCTTTCCTTTCTCCACTTTAGAAGTGTCCAAAACCTTGTGTGTTGAGTTGCGCTTTGTTTTGTCACCAGGGCGAAGAAATGTAAATAGTTTATATATAATTATTCCCCCGACTGGGGATAGTACCCATTACCAAGTTCGTATATAGTCAAACGCTGTCCCACTACGCCAAGATTTTCTGCAATAAAAGATCATAAAATACCATCTTGAAAATATGAAACTATTTAATTTTCAGAATCTTCACATTATAACAATAAAGTTTTGAAATATTTTAGTATTTCATGAGTTTCAGACAAAGTAATAGTAATACATTAATATATTTTATTAGAATTCTAACAGATTCTGTTTTGATTAAATTATTCTAATCAAAATGGCTAAGAACATTTGTAGGATGTTTTAAATTATAAAATTTTCAGTAAATTATTGTTACTTGTAGTGCTTGAATTCAGTATAAGATCTTAAGATAAAATAATATTATATATGTAATAGAATTTGGGTCTTATTCTTACACCATATGTTGGTGTATATTGAATTGAAAATGATTTATATTGTTTTATATATAAATTCACAAGGTGTTTGGATTTAAAGTGATTTATAATAGTATTGAATCACTCCGACTTCCACTTATCTTGTATATTGAGTACACAGGAGTACAGAATAGAGGAGCTTCTCAGTAAAATGGAGTGGAAATTAATGTACCTAGAATAAAATAAAACCATGTAAAAGTAGAAGTCAAATAATTTTATTCAAATTAAGAAGTGAAAAATTAATGCTTTACTTAATTTTTTTTATTTATAAAACCGTTAATAAGGTAATAGCTTTTAACACACAGACGTCTTTGAAGAACTTTTTTTAAAATTGTGATACAGATAATTCTCGGACGTTTTCTGGGATCCTATTGTAAAAGCGTACACATTGTCCCATGAAAGAACAACGGGTTCAATGCAATCGAGTTACAGGAGTGATAAGTTTAAGCCTATTTCTAGTATTAATATTATGTACATCACCGATTTTAGTAAAATTATTAACATATTTTTTAAACACGTTACATTTTAAAATATAAATTTATAAAACGTAGTTTGCTTTCGATTTTTACTATCACCTAAAACTGAAGCAATATATTAAAAAAACTTTTAAAAAGTCATTTTATTTAATCGTGTTATCATTTTACCTTTTAAGATAGTGATTTTTTTTGCTTAAATTTCATTTTTTATCATCTTTCTCTCTCAGCTTCACACTTTACCCCGTATAGCACGGAAGGTTCAGAGAACCTTCTGTCAAGACACTCCGTTCTTCATTTTGCGCCTAAATTCAAGATATTGTGTGTCGAGTGGCAAAACTCACCACGGCGCTGTGTCTGTCCAAAGTGGAGAAATTCAATATAATAATTCCTGGCATAGGAATCGATCAATAGAGTTTAAAGTAAAACGCTGTACCACTGCACCTCGATCGGCCTTTTCGTATAAATTATTTTTTTTACAATAGGTTCACTCTAAAATTTGAATTGTAAAACACCTCCAGTACATTAAACATACTTTTATATTTCTTACTTCGACTCTTAGATCTCGAGTGTAGTGTATTTTTGCAGGTGTTCGAAAGAAAATCGACGATATTCAAGTACTTTACATAATGTAAGTAGCTCATAAAATATCTACTTAATATATGTAGGTAGGCTATTTTTTTAAAGTAAATGTTTGGAGACGTGAATAAAAGTGGCACGAAGGAAGTATGTCGCTATTTCGATTTTCTCAGTTCTACGTATATATTAGATGCTTTCTTCTCTCTGCTGTGCACTTTTGCCGTAGCCTCAACTCCACGCATTATTATAGGAGTTCGTCATTATAGGGTTCATTACCTCATATCTGGTACATAGAGGAGAAAGGGGGAATATATTATTATTATCGTGCATATAAACATTTATAAACCTTAAAATTCTCATTTTCGTAGTATTTTCTCGTTAAAATTTTCTTAAAAAAGAAGTTGTATTGCATTTGTAATAAAGCACTAAGAATCCATGATAATAATTAATTATTAATTCCATCCATTCATAAGTCAAGTCATATAATTTTTTAACTGCTATGCGAGAAAAAATCAGAGAGAACCTTATGTCAAGACACTTCGTTGTCCAATTACCGACCAAAATCAGGACATTGCATGTTGAGTGGCAGAATTAAACGCCGCGTTTTGTCTTAGATACCAGAGGAAATAGAATCCACAATCAATATCATTTTTCCCTGTTAACATTTTAACGAAAAATTCTGTAGCTAAATGTAATGGAAATTTAGATTTGGATACAAATCACCGTCCAGGCATGTCTTCGACTACTCGTTATGTCATTTTTCTAATCTTTTCCAATTGTATTTGCCATCGAAACCCAATGGGACAGCGCCTGCAACAACAATTGGTTGTTGATTTCGAATCCCACTAGTAAAAATGATTATAATTTAATTATTTTCATTTCTCTGTTCTGGTCAACAAGACAAAACTTTCACCCGAATTTGAGACATTACGTGTTGAGTAGCGAATCCCCTGAGTGGGAATCGAACTCACGACCATCGCGTATACAGTCAGACGCTGTCACTGCACCACGATAACTTTTTTTTTTGTAAAGTGTAAAGCAATATTTAACTTTTATTAACACACCCTTGTCAGTACACGAACGTTTTTAACGGACTTGTTAATTTAGTACCAACCAAGTCGATGCTGGGAACGAATTGAGTTTATTGATAGCCTATCTGTTCAGCTGGTATACTGGAAATTAATTGCTAGGGTAAAAAAAAGGTATTGAATGATCATAGAAATTTATTTTCACCTTTTATTCAATATATGGTTATAAATTGAGATTTATTCAAAATTGATTTAAACGATCATTGGCCTCAATATTTTGTTTTATTTTTTTTTTATTTTGTTTCCATAGCGGGAGAGGTATCTTCTATGTTTAGTAATCCCTTTTTTTAGCTATTTTAAGTATATTACAGTATTTTTAGGACTGAGTACAAAGCGCTACACATAGTGGCTTCAAATTTTAGTTATCAACCAAAAATTAAAGCTACAAAGTACTATATTTAAAAGATATTTCGCTTAGTTTTATAAGCGGAATATTGCATTGGCTGCATTGGATTATTTCATTCTTTCTTGCTCCGCCATGTAAGAGATATTGGTTTACACAAGATTTACAAATGAAGTAAGCTTTGTCTTCATAGTATTTCGATTTACCAGTAAATCAGTTCACGCGTAAAATGCGCGTAGCCTTAGTGACATATATGTCACTTTATGCAAAGGTTTATGTCAAACATAAGTAGTGTTTGTAATATTTATTTTATTAATTTTTTAATTATATTTATTGAATTGAAATATATCCAATTTAATATTGAGAAACAAAGAAACTTTAATATTGATAAACATGTTTAGAAAACGTGTAAAAGTTTGAACGCAGCGAGATTCAAACCCACGACTCTTGGGAACCGTCCAAGTGCTCCGACCGCTAAGCCATACGTTCTACTCCCGGCTACGTCGATATTCGCATCTCTGTATACAGATGTTTACAAATTTCCGCTACCTAAAGATTAGGCTTAGCGGCCAGAGTACTTGAACAGTTTCCAAGAGGAACGGGTTAGACTCCGACTACGTTTAAATTATTATACGTTTTCTAAAAATGTTTCACATTTTTCGAAATGTACGAATAACGCCTCGAAATTCCTCAGTCCGCAATGTTTTCATAAAAAGGCGCCTTATGTATTTCCTTTACGTATTAATATAACAATACCTACCTGGTACCTATAAATGGTTGACAACTATAAATCTATTAACTTTGGGACCGACCGTCTACAATTTTGAAATTTTGTATACTTCATATTATAACTAGACGAGTTCATATCACACATGGGCTTTTGCAATGTGCCTGACGTAGGTAATTGAGACATAAGTAAATAGTGCCTAGTGTTTACGGAGTTTCTAAGTTAAGATATTTAATGGAAAAATGTAAATATATTTTATTTGTTGTATTGATATTTTCTTCTTAATGTTTAAAAGTGAGAAAAAGGTGGAGAACGAAGTGATTTGTCACTTTGCTGTTCCTACTTAGGCCGACAATATCAAATGTACGGAGATGAAAGATAAAATGAAAGCACTTAAACGGTTTTCAAGAGGTGCGAGTTCAAATCCCACTGCGTTTAAATTTTTATACGTTTTCTAAATATATATTTTTCAATTTACTAAGTATACGAATAACACTAAAAAATGTTAAAAAATATTTAATAAATAGCATTCTCTCTTGCCAAACGATTGTTCGTAGAATAATCTTTGGGTAGCAGAAATTTGTAAAAATCTCTCTACAGAGATGCTTACAACAAATAAGTTATAATAAGATTATAAGATTTCGATGTAGCTGGATGTATAACGCATGGTCAGAGTGCTTGAACAGTTTTCAAGAAGCGCGGGTTCAAATCCTGCTGCGTTGAAATTATTATACGTTTTCTAAATATGTCTTTCAATTTCCTAAGTGTGCGAATAACACTTTAAAAAATGTTTAAAAAGTAGTTAACATATTTTACGTCTATAACATTAAACCATTATTTTTATATCTTGACATAAATTTCACGCAGTTACATTTACGGAGAACTGCTTACGAGTATAGGCTATATGAGTACCACATTCACGAGTTCAATGGTAAGTCCTGGAACTCCAAGCTCAGTTACCTAGACAATCCTAGTACAAACCTTGGGCGGGCTGTAAAATCTATTATTTAGAAAAATCGACTGGTACGGTTTGTTAGTTATGAAAAAGGCATATGACACTAAAATTATTTGTACAAAATTCTTGAGTGTGTCTTCCACTTCCGCTTTCTCAAATCCTCAGTCATTCTTATCGATTTGATGGATTTTAAATCAACGTCACGTAATACCAGGAGTTCACCAAGACTAGAAGCCACCGTGGCGCAGTTGAAAGGCGTCTGGCTGTACTCGGGATTGGTTGTGAGTTTGATTCCCACTCCGTGAAATGATCGTTCACACATCAATTTAATTATTTTAATTTCTCCGCTCTATATTTAAAAAAATAAATAGAAAGAAAAAGGAAACATATAAAAACTATTCAGCTTCTAAGCTCTTTTTCCCGCATAGCTGGGTCAGTCAGAAAGAACCAAGTCCCATAAGACTCCGTTTTCCACTTTCCGCCTGAAATCGAGACATTGCATGCTATATATAAGTATATATACCTAAATATTTAAATCACTCCTTGTGGAAATCACATTCACGACCATAGCGTGTATTTTCCGATACTCACTAAGTACACCACAATTTATGTCCTTTATTTAATTTAACATCCAAATATAATATTAAATTTATTACACGTAGTAGAATTATACCCCTTGTTAAACATCTTAACTGGGTCGCTGCCAAGTAAAAAGAGGAAATGTTTTGGTGCCAACTTCCAAGAATCTAAGCTTATATGTAAAGTGGTAATTCGTCCGGACACATATAAGGCGTTCTAATTAAAACTTTACAAGTATTTTATATGAAAATAACTCACACCTTATCAATAAAGACACTTAATGCAATTTTATATATGTAAATATGCTTTTTATATATGGATTTTTGGATTTTATGGAATTATACAAATAATAATTAATACTTACAATAAAAGTATTTTAAGGTATTGTAAAGACACAGAAATGCAATAAAATATTTTGTGTACAAAAGGCGCTTGCTTAGATTGCGATCTATGCCAGGCAACCTTAAGGCAAAGGTAAAAGCAAATTGAGATTGGGTTATTGTAGTAATAAAAAATAAAAGGTATTAAATTATAAAACATATACACAAATTACAACATACTAGTCCATTATAATATGTTATATATATATATATATTCTTATGTAAAATTATATAATGTAAATAGAAGTGTGCAATGGCATAATGAGCAGTTCCTAAAGTTCCTTTAAGCGGCGTTTAAGAGCTAAAAATGTTTTTGTACTTCGAATAACTAAGGGAAGGAAGTTTTATAACCGACACGCAGTTACGGTAAATGAGCTGCTATAAAAGGAAGAGGTATGAGACGGATTTTTTAAGGTAAGGTTACGTTCAGTGCGAAGAGATCGGGAATGAGATCCACCCAAATGCTACCTACTTTAAAGGTAGTGTGGCGAAAAAGATAGCAGGGTCCACTTAGCTCCTGAATTCGAGACAATACGAGTTGAGTTGCAGAACTCAACACTGCGGTTTGTCTTACCAAAGCGGAAAGAAAAAATATTTAAATATAATCATTCCAACATTAGTTAAAGTGTTGACACACTTAAGTATTTCAAAAACGCTTTTAGAAAACGTATAAAATTTGAACGCAGCGGAATTCGAACCCACGCCACTTGGAAACCATCCAAGCGCTCTGACTGCTAAGCCATGCGTTCAACGCATCAAGCACTATAGTACTACATATGCACAAAACATTTAATACGTGAATTTTCTTATTGTACATAATTTTGAACGCAGCGAGATTCAAAATTGTTTTGTGATAATTCTTTATTTCTTTCATTCTATTTTGTTTTACCATATAAAATAGGGTTATAGCAACGCTTTCATTAAACATTAAAATGTTAACCATAATATATTTTACTAAAACGATTCGAACTATCCGTTAACGAGTCCATTGTGGGCACAAGGATCCAGGTGGCTTAGTTGAAAACATTGAACAAGTTGATTGACTTTTGTTCTCTTATCGGTACCTATAGAAATGAATGTGAAATTATTATTTCCGTACTATCTGAGTTTAAAAGCTCTTTGGTACTAAAATCAATTATAATGTTTCTGTAAAATTATTAAAAGAACTTTATTGTAGCTTTCTTTTAGTTAAAGTTAGTTAGGAACTTAAAATATGGCTTTTATTTTATGTTCACGCAATAAGCAAAGGAGGCAAAAGGAAAATACTATGCAAACATGCAGTTTTGCTTCTTTAATCAATTAGGTAGTGATACTTGGAGGGATATTTACAGAAAACGTATAAAATTTGAACTCATTTGGACTCAAACTGCGCGCCTCTTGGAGATCTCTGACCAAGCTCCAAGCGCTCTGGCCACTAAGTTATAGTAATTTCAATGTAAATATTGACCTGAGCAGGAATCAAACCCAAAATCGTTGTGAATCCAGTCAAATACGTGTCCATTACGCCTCAATGGAGTCTTTGAACTAATGACCATTCATTAAAATCTAGTCTAAATAGGAATTTAAATAGCTAATTTTGTCTATTAAGTTTTGAGTAGAATATGTGTGCGAAATAATTTAATTAATTCTAACTAACTTTAGAAATCTAATATATTGTAGTTAGTACTTATTATATTTAGCGACTTCATGTGTGATGGTAAACTAAACTTCAATTGCATTTATAATTTAATAAAGTTTCACAGAACGTCACGTTGTATGGGACTCAAATGTATGGTGAGATTATATATATATAATCTCACTATACATTCTATATATATATATAAGAGTCTATATATATATATATATATATATATATATATATATATATATATATATATATACGAACCTAGATCCGTCGTCTATGTCTATGTTAATAAAAAATTAACTTATTTTGTAACAGACAGATTCATAACAATTATTGGTTTAAATTACACTACTATAGTAGTATATAAATTTTGGAAGTGTATTTTTTACCTTTATTTTTAAACCAATAATAATCAAATAGAGCAGTAATCCCATTGACACGTAAAATACGTGTTGCCATAGCAACGTGTATGCCATGAACATGAAGTGTGTGTGATATTAATATATATTTTCGTCAACCAAATGTTTGTCGATCAAATAATATTTTATTACAATATTTCACTTTACACTGTTTCATATCCATTTCATTGGATATTTCACCAATTTTCCCCTTTACGTGTAAAACATCCTATCATGTTGAAATAATAATAAAAAAAAACAAGTAAACATTACTTTTTATCTGTTCATAAATTGCCTTACTTTTGGCTTACAACAGGATTTTTATGAAGATTGTATCCAAACAATGAAAATAAGTAAAATTTGGTTTCAAATTTATAGCATCGAAGGTCGGTACGTTACAAAAGTTGGGTAATTCTGAACATATGGTCGTAATTATACGTCTCCTAGTTGATACAGTGTATTTTTATACAAATATGTTGAGTGTTTAAAAAAACATAACTTGAAAATAGTGCTTTATTTAATTTTGTATAAAATAAAGTGGGACATATATCTGGTGAATGAGACAAAATGTGGCCTTGAGTTGAGTTCCGCGAAGTCTTTTGACTGTAGGTTCTCTCTGACTATCCTGCTATGCGGAAAAGAGCGTATAGCTGAAAAAATATATCGATTTTTACAAAAACTACTGTAAAATTTATTACAATTTGTATACATTTTAAATTCACCAAAAAACCCTCTACCTTAGTTCGAAATAAAGTTTGTAACAAATAGATACAATAACCTTAATATAACCTACTATAACTATAGTATAGTATAGATATAAAGAGTACCTACATTTCATTACCGTTATTATAACATTATGTGGATTAAGTTCAACTTTGCTTCAACGATTTCATATAAAACACAAAGTAAAAAGTTTATCCAATGGACAGTGATAAGTTCTTACAAAGTTCTAGTTCGTATATATAATACAACATTTTTATTTAAAAAGTTTTTAAAAAATATATACATTTATTCTTATTAGCACTCTTTTATTTGATTCACTTGTACGTTTAACATTTTAAAGTGTAATTCACACACATAGGAACATGAAAATTATTTTTTAAGAAAATGTATAAATATTGAACGCAGCGGGATTCGAAACCGCCTTTTGGAAACCGCCGAAATTAATTTTGTGTCTGATATACAAATGGCCAAGATGAAGTACTTGACGGAAATAGGATCTGTCATTTTTGAATTTATATCTTTTATACATGAAAATGTATGTAAAATCAAACCTGCATTTTTTACGCAAGCATCTAAATCTAAATCTCTCATTTTCGGTTGCATTAAGCGAGATAGGTATGTATATATTGTCGCTTAGTAAACAACAACGCTCATGTCATTTTCAGGAACTTTTCAAGAGAATTGTTTATTTAAAATAAAGATTTTATATATTGTTACTAGATACGTATGACGATATTTTATGTTTTGTATCTTGATCTGAATCTCTCTGTAAAAATATCTTCTATAATAAAGTTCGTGAAAATTACATAAGCGGTGTTGTTTGCTAAGGGGCGATATGTAAAGTTTATGTTACGTACAAATATTTCCCCAGTAAATATCGATAACTGATCAGTAAAATTCAGCAATAATAGAACTATTTTCAACTTAGTAACTCAATAAAAATATATCTTGACAAGACGTAACAAATACAAACTTTTTATTAATATTATTTTTTTATAAAATAATATTATCTGAACACAGTGGGATTTGAGCCCGTGCCTATTGAACGGTTTCAATTTTTATACGTTTTCTAAATATAAATACAAACTTTTTTGTATAAGAATTAACTAAAAATTTATTTATTTATAAGGTCTAGTAACATAATGTACACATACCACGAACATCATATAATCACAAACATTGCAAATTACTGGTATTCTACTTACAGGAAGATAACTTTTTATTATTTTGAGTGAGAACCCAATCTAATTAAAAACCTCCTAAAGAAAAAAAATAAAATAATTTAAATAAACACTTTCACTTATTTAATTATTTTCAGCTCCATTTTCCTGTATAGCAGAAGTTAATAAAAAGTCTGTAGTGTCAATACACCCTGGTTTCTACTAACCGTGACTTTGAGTGTTGAGTGGCGGAACTCAACACCGCGTTCGCCTTTACGGTGAAATTCTTCAAGTTTTAAATTGAAATAATATTATTATTTACGTTTTTTTTACGCTTATAAAATAATATTATTTTTAAATATTTTTCATTTAAACTGTCGCAAGCGAGGTAATTAATTTGACTTAGTATAGTTTGTTGTAACTTTTGCAATTAAATATTTTCTTTACGGCTTCTTTTGTACTTTTATGTTTTGTAAGTCACTTCATCTTATATTATTAATCAAAAAAATTTAATATAAAATTTAATATATTGTTATTTTGTCGGACCACACGTGGTTGTAAGTTTAATTCCCGTGTGGAGAAATGAGTATACTTAAATTATGGCCATATCCCCGCTCTGGTGCGACAAAATTAGTAGTTAGGTATTTTTAACATTTTTTAAAGTATATGTGTGTAACACATTTAGGAAATAAAAAAATATGATTTAGTTTTTTGTAAATAACTATAAAAATTTTTTTTTTAAATATTTAGTAGCATTCTCTTTTGCCAAACGATTGTTCGTAAAATAATCTTTGGGTAGCAGAAATTTGTAAAATACAGAGATGCTAAAAACTAATATAAGTTAAATAACCGTATAAGAACGTAGCCGGATGTAGAAAGCATGGCTTATCGGTCAGAGCGCTTGGACGGTTTCCAAGAGGCGCAGGTTTAAATACCGGTGTGTTCAAATTTTTATACGTTTCTATAGATGTTTTCAATATCTATATTACTTTAATTTTCTTTCACAATTCAAAAAGCTAAAATAAAAAATGAGAGTGAGAGAGAAAGAGAGTTTCTGTAATTTTTAGTGAGGGGCGGAAGATGGATGGCGTTACGGGACAACAGACAGTTTGTCAGGCGTATAATTCCCAGTGCCCGACTTCTCTACTGATAAAAAGTAGTAAAAGAATCTCACGGCCTCTTCGCCGACGAGTATTAGAAAACTTTTGTATTCGCTAAGAAGAATGCAAAAGGCGACATATTTTATAGAGCATGTTATTTTAAAAAGTAAATAATATTAAATAATCTATATTGCAAATAAATATTATTTATATACTTAAAATAGTTTTTTATATGATTTATTGAAATGTTAATAAATTCATGGCACATTCTATATAATCATTTTCTAAAAAAAATTATCACACATCCTGAGGACTTCAAAGCCATTTCTTATATTATTAGGAAATCGCAATTTTTTTAAAAAGGCCTCTTTCTTTTAGAGCTTGCAATTTTTCAATACGGCATTGAACCTACGATGTACGTAAAATTCCGTAAATTTATTTGTACTGTACTATATTTATAAATAAAATGTGACAACATTTAGCTCTTGGCAACGAACCATGACTACATATCTATTTTAATTTCAGTTCTAAAAGCTTCTATACTTTTATATACTCTTGGGATGGAGATTTCCACAGCGAGTTATGTGTATCATTTGTAGAAACACTGTTTATATGAAAAAACAAAGTTTCTTTTTTAATATTTAGATACGTATATATATATGTACAATTGCACATTGTAGAGACCTAGGATTGAAAACTGAACCATAATTTCTTTGGAGTATAATATAAAAGAGATATCTATATCGTAATCCTTAATGGTTTTAAAAGTAATTATGCAGTAACTACGGTACTGTTTGTTTCATTAACTTTAGTGTTTTCAAATGAAAATATTTGTCTAAATAACTAAAAACTAATTTTGTTCCCTGTGTGGGGATCTAACCCACAACCGTCGCCTATACAGTGATCACCTTTGCAGTCAGATGCCACTGCACCACGGTAGACTTTTTCAAAGTATTAAAATAAAAAAATAAACTAATCAAAAGTAATTAAAATGTACATCTTCACTTATTACATCATGTAGAGAAAATAAAGAGAAAAATATCACTACATTCACTCATCTCACACTAATAGAGTAAACGAAAAATATATATAATCAAATGAATTTATTATTCATCTCATTACATATGATTGCGATCATTGTAGCAAAGTGGGACAGCAAATGTCTGATAGTAATGTGTAATAAGTGGTGGTGGTGTTCTGTGTGTAATGACGGTAAAAAAAACACACACAAAGTTCTTTATACATGTAATTTCTTTATTAATAAATATGATTAACACTTAAGTAAATCCACAAATACGCAAAGAAGGCGCAACAGGACAAAGCTAGTTACTTTTACGAATAAACGAATTTGTACAGAGCTTAAGCATATTAGCGTAGATCGTGCGTCGGAAGTAGATTTGCGACTGTTTTAAGTATAATATTAATGCTGCAACAGCGACATTATAAATTAATATATTTTTATATTTAATTGTGATAGTGTAATTATATATACAATCAGTTATTTGTGATAGTGGTTTGAATGTGATTAGGAATTTATAAGTGTGAGTGTATATTTATTATTAATATTGGTTATATATATGTAAATTTATTTTCCTATAATAAAATATAAAAAAATATCTCAAATTCTCTCAGTAATATCTCAAATTCTGGCAAGAGGCAAAGAACGGAGTGTTATGACACTAAGTTCTCTCTTACCTAACTTGCTATTGGGGCAAGAGCTTGCAGCTGAAAGAGAAATAGAATGATATGCATTTCATTTACTTGCAATGGTATAATCAAAAAGACAATAACCGTTTCTTCCATTTATAAAGCGGGCTTAGTTCTCTAATTAACAATTACATGAAATTATACTAATGCTGTATGTTGCTTGCTAATAACGAAATAAAGTTGCAATATCTTTATTTGTAGATCCAAAAGAAATAAAAAGTATTCTACAAAAGGTAGAATAAAGGCTTAATAATTTACTACATTTTAATATTTTTAGGTAAGGTGGTCTTTACCAAAAAATATTAAAATGTAGTAAATTATTAAGTTATTTTATTAATTAGTAAATTTTATTTTAGTCTATTTACATCATAGTTGACGCGAGATCGATGGTGCGGACATTTGTGGATCAAACAAAACCAATAGCGGTCACAGAAGGCGTGCACCGAGTCACAGTACTGAGCCCCTTCTTGTTTTGCCTGGTTCTAGACTCTCTTATTGAGGTAGCACAATCTTCAGCGTAATGGACTTTTATATACAGAGACGACTTTGCCATCCGTACCAAGAGCCGTGCAGGAATATAATAGGGACTCCTGGCGTGGAAGCACCAGTTGCACGTTGGTGACCTGGACTTGAGTTTTGCTGAGTTTATTGCTCCGACCGACCCAAACTACAAAGAAATATCAGTTTGATCTTCATTGATAGACAGTTAGTCACCATGTGCGACAAAGGAAAATACCATGGCATTGTATTACTTGATAATAAGAGACGTTTATTTACATATGTCTCACTTAAAAGCGTAATTAACTATTTCATTTAAATCAGCTCCACACTTTTTTACATATATTAGGATAAACAGAGAAAAACTAGTGTCAAGACGCTGTCTACTTTTCAAGACATTGCCAGTTGATTATTTAGTGATTATTTACGGAACATAACGCCACGTTTGAAAATGACATTTTCAATATAAAAAATATAATATTTTTCAGATACTTTTTAAATCGGAAATAAATAATCACGTCAACAGTCAAGATCTTCCAGTATTTCCACCAAACTATCTATGATAAATGACATCTAAATATATTACAAGCAAAGTTATAACTCTAACCAACATAATAATTTTTATTTTTAACACTTTTTTTTTTAAACAATTTTTTTATAAATTAAAATTTATTATTGAAAAACACATATTTAGAAAACGTATAAAAAATTGAACTCAGCGGGATTTGAACCCGCGCCTCTTGAAAATCGTTCAATATGCGAGACATTTTAATATTCGCCGTCAGTAAATATAGTTCTGTCTATGAGTTTTTTTCTGTTGACTATTCCGCATGGAAGTTCTATTTCGGGAATATTTTACTTTACAGAAAGAATTTTTGTATTATATTTGAAAATAAGAGCCAATTTCAATTTAAGAAAATTCGTGTTTATAGACTTCCACAAACAAAAGCAGTGTTGCGAAGTCCTATAATTATTCTCAAATTTATTTTGTTGCTGGTTCAATTTCCACTTGAGGAAATAATTGTATTTCTAATATTTTTATTTTACTCTGGTGACAAGACAAAACGCGGCGTTTATTTCCACCCCTCAACACACGATATCTCGAATTCAAAAAAATTACTATAAAAGTAGTAGTGGCTCAACGTTTTAACGTGCTACCAAGCTGTCAATGTCTTAAAAATGATATAATACAGTTTCATATTATTACTTTCGACTTATATAGAATAGAATATGCATTTTATATAACGATAAAATCTAGTTAAACTAAAAAAATCAATGCATAGAATTAAGTTTAAGAGGAAAAAAACCTAAAATGCTATATATAAATAAGGAAAAACGAGAAAGTAAATATTTTTAGTGATTTATCCCTACAAATCATTCAATATCATCTTTACAAATATTCAGAATTTATTTTATATTTGTAATAATTGGCTCATCGTTCATATATATATATATATATATATCAAATTTGTCATATAGTGTCATGTCGTTGTCATATAGGTACCTAAGTACCAAGCGACAACTACATTACTGTCATTATACATACATAAACTTTTAAGTAATATTATGGGAAATTAATGGATTTTGTGTTAATCCAACAAGCAATGTAAATACACTCACCAAAATTTTCTGCTTAACTTTTGGGATACTAATATCAACAGATCAGTAGTTTTTTCTAGTTATTTTAGGTGATTTTATGTCGGAAATATTCACTTTATAGTAGATTTTAATTATTTTACATTATGTGATATATAATTTTAATTAATTATGATTATAACAAACACTCTTCAATTGCAGTTATTACACATATTACACGCGCGACACAATTTAAATAGAATTCAATCTACAATTTTTATATTTTTAAAGTATTATTTAGACAAATAACATAAGATTTTTTTTTAGATAAATGTATTTAAAAAAAATTATTGATTTTATTTATTATTTGACGACATGAAGTAATAATAGAAAATCTATGAATCATTCAGACGATACCTATATATTTGTAAAATTTTATATTATCAGTAGTTTCGTAGATAATCCCCAAAGTACAAGCAAACGTACAAAAAGTCTTGAACTTATACTATAAAATTTAAATTAAACATACGGTACTTGGTAGTTTGTAAGAAACTTGATCTATAGACGTAACACGCCCGATAGTAATCAAGATTTAATCTTCTTTCTGTAAGATTAAAGTTGAAAAGTTTAAAAACTAGGATGACTTTGCTAAAGCAACTTAGTCGGCTTAAAATTTATTCTGTGAGTTGAAAAATGTTAACGTTTTTTAATATATTTCATAGATGCTTTGGACAGCTAATCATAGTCGTAGACTTATTGTAAAGTTATATGTTAAAAGAGTAACTTATAAGTTTCTCAGCTTTTCTTAGTTTGTTGTAAAACTGACAATGCTGATATTTTTTTAGTTAATTGACGATTCGAAATCTTTTATAGTGACCTATTTATTAAACAATTTAATTGTCAATAATTTGTATATTTTTTATTTGGATTATAAGAAGAACTTGACAACTTCTTAACTATTTTGATAAATTGCAATTAAAACGAATCTTTATTCAAATAGACTTTTGTAAGCACTTTTGAAACGTCAAATAAACATACAGATACCACCAGCTGCTGAGACAACCCGCCCGAGACAAGTTGCTCTTTTCAAAAATAAAAATTACAATTTTATTATTTAACACAGTGGTAGCTGCACCTGCACCAAACTCAATTCATACTTTCTTACATTTTTATCTTTTAAATATTCTTCTACAAAGTAATAAGCTTTACATATTAATATTGTTTTTATAGTGGCTTTAAATTTCTACAGGGGGAAATCTAACATAGGTTGTGGAATTGTATTGTAGATGGGTATGCGTATATTATAAAAAGACTTATTTACTTTTTGGAGACTATAACCTGGCGTTACAAGTATATCTTTCTTTCTCGTTTCTATTATTATAGGTCTGCCACTGTTTTAAGCATAACTCTGTAAATGTTGCCCGACATAAAAAAATAATGTAATGTTTCGCAGTCTATATGAAACCTTGTGGAACGCCCGTCCTTAGGAAAGATCCAGACGATTTTACACTATTTATATAAAATTTCTGGATTCTTTGATTCAAATACGATGCAATAAGATGAAGCGTGGCTCGTAATATATAATTTGTGACTTTTGTGAGATTTACCTTTGATGAAGCTATGTTGATGACTGTAAAGCGATTTTTTTTTTTTTTAATATTAAATTAGTTAAGTATTGAAAAAGACATATTTAGAAAAAAGATATTATATAAAGATATAAGATATTTAGAACATATTTAGAAAACGCATAAAAATTTGAACGCAGCGGGATTTGAACCCGCAACTCTTGAAAACCGGTCAAGCGCTCTGACCGCTGTGCCATGCGTTCTATATCTAGCTACGTCAAAATTCTTATACGACTTATATTTTTTAAATTCTCTACAGAGATGCTAACAACAAATATTTCTAAAACTTAATACATAAAACATACAAAATACAACAACTTAGATACGCCAGCTGCAATCGTATTAACATCCCATATAGCTTTGATCCTTTTATCTGATTTAAAATTTTATTCCTTATATATATAGACTTAGCCTGGATACAAATATGTAAAAATATTATTTAATAAGTTCTAAACTTTGATATGGACGTGATCGTGATTCTATTGCTTTAGACTATACAGTTCGTACATTTTATCCCTGCTTCGATATATGCCAATCAAGCTTCTATCAAAGCTTTTATAGTCTTTTTTCATATTGAAACTGGTGTCAAACTCATTTGAAATTAATTAAAAAAAACAATACTATTGATTTCGGTTTTCTCAGACCATATCTACGCTTGATTGTTTTTTGTTATGCTATATGTGAAACGATTTAATTTTTTGATCAGTAATAGGTCTAATTGTTATAATTGTACGTTCTTTAACAATTTTACCAATTACTGAGAATTTTTGATCACAATAATTGGATCTAAGATTACTTATAATCAGTTTCTCCAAAATCTCACAGTGACAGGAAATATTGTCTATACAAGTGCCTAATATTCGTTATAAGAGTCGATTCAGAGAAATTAGTAAACAGTTGAAGCGATTTAAAAAAAATTAAGATGACAGAGACTATATGGGGTAGAATACAGGTAACACCATGTAGTCATTATATCTTTAATCAAGATTAAGGTAACCTCACACAATTATTGATACATACATAATATATTAATACGATCATCCTCGAATTCATCAAAATTCATCAAAACTAACCGGGGTCTAAACTAAAGGGGGTCGGTACACGCGTCCTACAACTTAATACACAGTTCCATATAGCGTTCGTTAGAGAGAGCCACTATGTCGTTTCTTACTTATTTAAGCAAGCGGCAGCGAATAGAGCATCAATTTTAACGAATGAACTTAACAATTTATAGTTTTCTATTTGTACTATATTCCTATATATTCTGTCAAATACAATTGAAGTTCAGTATTAGTAGTTCCTTATTTTCCATTCATACATACATACAATGAAAACAGAATTAAAAAAGAATAAAATCGACATGAGAGTATAAAAAACAATTAAAAATATATAAACGAAATACCATAAGTTTTAAAAATATATTATTCAGAAAAAATCAGGGGAAATCTGTCAACAAGAGATTTATAATCCATCAATCAGCTTCTATGGAGCAAAAAATTGGAGCACTCGTGGACGTGAAATATATATGGCATTTCCATTTTTCTCATTCGATTCGCATAATATATTAGCTCATTTGTTATGTATAAGTGAATTTAAAAATCGATAACGCCAGAGAGTATAGATATTTGTCTTAGTTAAAATGAAATAATTCCTTTCAGAAGGTTTTAATAATATTTTGTTCATGTATTAGGTGTACGGATTACCTCTAGTAGCGCAGTGGGATAGCGTCTGACTGTAGACACGATAGGTTGTGTGTCAATTCCTACTCGGAGGTATGGTTATGTTTAAATTAATTTTATGGCTTCACTTTGGTTTAAGACAAAGTGAGGCGTTGAGATTGTCACTCGACACGCAATATCTCGAATTGACGGAGACTGGATACCTTCGTTTCACCCTGCATTTATTACTTAATTTTTTTAATTTAAGTTTTGTTAGTACTTTAAGTTTGAATAAAGCTTAGCATTAGTTCCGAATAATTATAAAAGTAGCATAAATAGAATATAAGGTGAAAACATAAAATATATAAACTTAGTGTTTTTAGTATTTCAAGGTACATATTAACAAACATTTTTAAGAACAGATTTCAATACAATGAATACTAGTTTTAGTTAGTCCAGGTGAAATATGTATTTAGGAGGTAGATTGTAATAAGTCTTAAATAAAAAAGACGTATAAAAATTAAAATTTAAGTTGAAATCCCGTTGCGTTCAAATTATAATACGTTTTCTAAATATGTCTTTATCAATTTCCTTAGTGTGCGAATAACACTTTAAAAAATGTTAAAAAAACGTCCAAAATAGTTTATCATCAATTCGGTCATCTTGCGAACCGACTAGAAAGGCGTTGCAAGATATTCTTACATGGAGAGATAGATAGGTAAAACTAATAAAAGCGTGTGTAAAACTAGTTGTAATAATAATAAGATTTAGTAATGTAGAGTTTAACCACTCAGCTCTACGTCTAAAAAAATATATCAAGCATCGAAACAACAAATTAAGTTACTTTACACGAAAACGTATGTATTTGTCCAAAGGCGTAATTGAATATCATCTTACGTCATGTTTTTGAAAAATTAATGTAACCTGGTGTTTGCGACACGTCGTTATTGCTACTACGTTATAATATGTCATATTCACACAAATTGGATGGGTTTGCTTGAACACTAGTGCCGTTTTTACTTCAGTCTATTTCTTTTTAAAGAGTTTTTAGTTATTTTTATGGTCTAGTTCTTTTTTTCTCTATAGTATCAAAGTCAATGTGAATGTTAACAAATAGAAAAGTCAATATATTTTGTGTTATTACATTAATTTTCAGAATTATTTTACGATAATTGCACAGTATATTTAATTTAATTTTAAGAGAATCTAGATGTATTTTAAAATATTCCGCAATTGATGCAAGCTATAGCTAGAAATCATATATGATTTCTTAAGAATATATACTATACATATATGATAATGGAGGTTTTCCATAAGCCCAGGAGTAAACTCGTGATTGATAAATAACTATCGACCTGCTTGCGGCTTCGCCGGCCGCGTTCTCACTTAAATCACAAACTTTGCTTAATTTTATAATTAAAATGGTTGTAAAATTTTATTTATATCTGTTAAGCCGTTTCTGAGATTAGCTTACACAAACAAACAGATAAGCAGACAAAATTAAAAGAAAACTTAAAAAAAAATAATATATATTATATTATAATAATATATTTTTTGGTATATCTTCTATGTACAGACCGCGACCAGTTACAGTTTTATTATATGTATACATTACTTTTATTTATAAATATACCTTTCTTATTACATTGTTTATACCATTATTTTTACATTTATGGTCTTAGTTATAATAAAAAAAATATTGTCATACGAGTGGTGACCCGCGACTTCTTTCCGAGGACTATTGATAATGTAATCTCAAAGTTGAACCTAAGTCTTCCCCTTCCTCTCTTAGTGCTAACCTTTCTTTCTTCACAATAACAATACAATATAAGCTATTTATACCCTAACAACAAGTAATATTATAAAGTAAACTGTATAAAATCTTCTTGCAATTCGAAATTCAAGCTTACCCACAATGTATTTGAAGAACACGGTGTGATTTTGTATTTTTATCTTGTTTCTTTTGCGTAGCTGGTGTTTTGTACGCGACACTACAGTTGTAGCTATCATAGGTAAGCTTACACATCTCCCAAATCACAAAATTCTTTTTGTAACATTTACAGCATCTGACTATACGCAATGATTGTGGATTCGTCAGACATGCACCATTTATATCATAGAATATAAATTGTACAGATATTCATAATTTTAACTGTCATTGTATTCTTGTCTTTGTTTATGTACGTTTCATTTTTATTTTACGTTATGTTGTCTTTTATATTGGGATTCAGTACTCGGGAATTCAAATTCCCAGGAACATGAGCTGGTCAGCCCATATTAACGAACTCAGTAAACGCATGCATTTCTCGTTTCACTTTCTCCAATATTTCCTTCCTCATAAAATCAAAATTATGCTATCGCAATGTTCTCCTGCCCATTCTTGACTATGCCGAACTGCTTTTTGGATGTGGCTTCTCCACGAGCTCAGCGTAATAACCCATCTATCCGTTTTCAACGTGATATGCATATCCTAGCTTTCCTTTTCAATGTACTCAGCCACCAAAATTTCCCTTCATACCTCCGTTCCCGTTATAGTATCCATCCTCCTCCCATACGTTCTAGGAGGTATTGTGTCATGCCGACATGCCAAAGAGCAACACAAAATTCCTACAACAGTCATTTTCTTCTGTACATGCGTCTGTACTTTGGATTAAACTCCCCAAATTTATCCAGAAAAGTCCCTCAATTCTGTCTTTTAAATCCTCATTAAAAAAAAACATTGAATTTCAAAATCAGACAGCACTTATGATTAAAATGATTATATAATATTATATATATATGTGTGTGTGTGTGTGTGTATGTTCACTATTTTATATTAGTAATATGTTTTACTTAAATTATTACGTAAATTATAACATAGCAATAAATAATAAATATAACAATAGCCAAACTATTTACTACCGAAAACTACTTAATTAAATGATGTAATTGAAATCGTCATTAAATAAATAATATTCATAATTATATTGTCATTGTTATAATAATATATATATTTTGATACTGAATATATTTTGATGTGGTTAGACAAAGTGCATAGCTAAGTGCTGTAATTATTATTGTAATATTTTAATATGTGTATTGTAATATATAATAAGTGTTATTCACATACATTTGTCAAAGTGACATTAGGTATATTCTTATCGAGTACATTATTTTTTATGATTCACGCTTTTTTAACATAGCCAGGTAGGCAGGAAGAACCTTGTACCAAGACACGAGTGTGGAGTGGACTCCAGATCCACTTTCTGTCCGAATTCAAGAAATTGTGATTTGAGTTGTAAAAATTAACGCCGCTTTTTGTTTTGTTCACCAGAGCGGGGATATGAAAATGTATATTGAGAAAACGTATAAAACTTTGAACGCAACGGGATTTGAGCCCGCGCCTCTTCAAACCGTTCAAGCGCTCTTACCGCTACGCCATGCGTTCTACATTTTATACGTTTTCTAAATATATGTTTTTCAATTTTATAAGTGTTTCCACTTTAAAAACAAATGTTAAAAAATATATGAAAAACATTTAAATATAATCATTCCCCTGGCAGGGAATCGAACCCACAACCAATCGCGATTACAGCTAGACGCTGTCACTATTACAATAACAAAATAATATTTACATTTAATAAATCTTTTCCGTGCAGAATTTAATAAACGTTTACCGCAAAGTCGTAATTTAACCAAAGTGACTATAAAATGAGAATGCATAGACTCAACCTTGACCTTACTTCAAGTAATTTCCTTTTCTCATTCAAACGAGTGACTGTTTGTCACAAATTTGTATTACTAAAGCAAATATTCAGTGAAGTTTCTTGTATAGTATCGTAAATAACGTAAATTTTATATAAGATATTTGTGCTTTAATTTAATATAAGTATTGAAGATGGTTTCTTTATAATCTTGGCGTATTGGGACAGCGTTTGACTCAGGAGAAGGAAAGGTTTTGTGGAAACTTTCTTCCACGTGCCATTCAACTGTGGAATGGCCTACCAGCGGCAGTGTTTCCAGGTCGATTCGACATGGGTACCGTTAAAAAGCGCGTCTATTTCCACCTTAAAGGCCGGCAACATCCCTCTAGCTCCTCTGGTGTTACACGGGGTCGTGGGCGGCGGTGATCACTTACCATCAGGTGACCCCAACGTTTGTTTGCCTTGTATATAGAATTAAATAAAACTCAGGAGAATAATGATATTGACATTATTTTCATTCTGCTCTGGTAAGGCAACACGCGGCATTGAATACTGACCAAAATAAATGCTGTGTTCTAATTTGAATACTTGTACTCAAATAATTGAAACTCAAATATTTTTAATAGTTGAAATCGGATTTGCGACCATAGTATCTACTGCCTGTCCTTATGCGAATATACCCATGGTCTTAGTCTAGCCCTAGCTAGGTGTTTTAGCCAATATAGCAAATAATATATAAAGTGAGATATTAATCTAAAGAATTTGAAGTAAACAGTTAATTTAATTTATTTATTGTTCTAGAATATGATAAGTGGATTCTGGATAACCGAAGGCAATCAACAATTTAGTTATTAGCGAACTAAGCGGTACTAACAAAATACTTGAAGTTTATCTCAATAATGTTATAGGCTAAATAATTTAATTGTTTTGACGTTTACTTGTAAAGTATACATGGGTAAGCCTATTTGGATGAATATTATATACGGATAGTTAAAAAGTAAATAAGTCGTTTATGGGTCTAAGATGCCACAACCTATGTCAGATTTGTAACTCCAGAAATTTAAAGCCAATATTAATAAGTAAAGCTTATTACTCTGTAGAAGAATATTTAAAATCTATAAATGTGTGGAAGTAATATGATTTGAGTGTGGAGCAACTTTTGTATTTGAATATAGCAACTGTTGAGTTTCTCGCTGGCTCTTTTCAGCAGAACTGCCTTCCGAGCCGGCAGTAGCTTAATGTTCCTTCGACGATTCAAAAGTGCTTCTAAAAGTCTATTTGAATGATGGATATTTTGAATTTGAATTGATGCTTCATGCATAGCAGGGTTGTCATAGAGAACCTAGTGTCGAGACATTACAGACATTATATAGAAGAATAAAATATAACAATATGTGTACCACTTCTATTACAAATACAAACCTAAAACCACGACTCAGGCCTCTAATCTGCCAGCTGCGCCACTATAGCGTTAAGCCAGTCGTTTTCATTGCATAACATTTTCTTTAAGCTTCATCATTCACTTGTGTGTAAAGTTTATTGTTAAGTGTAGCAACTACTACACTTTTACAACAATGGCTATGCAGAAACGTTGTTTTAATTATTCCTTGTTTATGCGAATATATTACGTGTAACCTTTGTTTACCTATGCAGGTAGTTGGACAGGCTTAATTACTTTTATTTATAAATAGTAAACTTACTTTGTATATGCCATTTTATTATTATTTCATTATTACTAGATTTTCTCGCGTAGCAAGATAAACAATAATAAACTAGTGTCAAAACACTCTGTTCTCCAGCTTGCTTCCGAATTCAAAGGTAAAGTGGAGGGACTCAATGCACTTCACAAATTCAACGCCCTTTGATTTACCAGTGTGAGGTAATGAATTTAATACCCCAAAGCGATGATTGAATCATCAACCATCAAGTTTAAAGTAAATAAAATACGCTATACATTTATAAAGAGTTATTTGCACACTTAGTGTATAAAAAAAAATGGAGACTACAAAAATTTGATCGTAGTGAGACTTGAACACTTGACGAAATCTTGGAAGCCATTCTAGCGCTCTGACTGCTGAGCTATACGTTTTATATCTAGTCACGTCAAAATTATTTTACGCTTGTTAATTTTTATATGTGATCAGTTTTATACGCGGATGCTTTTCAAGAGAAGCGAGTTTCCCGACTGTCAAAGTTTTTGTTCGTACGTTTTCTATAAATGTTTTTCATATGCTCACCATTATTTTCTCATTACCTTGGTCGTAAGTAGGTTAACAATATGAAAATATTGTATTGTTTTTTTTAACATTTTTTAAACTGTTAATCGCACACTTAAGAAATTGAAAAAGACATATAGAAAACGTATAAAAATTTGATCGCATCGGGATTTGAACCCGCGCCTCTTGAAAACCGTATTGTATTGAATTTATCGGAACCTAAACCGTGTGTACATTTTCAAGAATACGATTGGAATGGCAAGAATCTTCTTACAACAACAATATCAAGCGTTTTTATATAAATATAATAAACTTTACGTGGAAGATATATACCATTAAATATTATTGGGGGCATTTATCTATGTAATAGTACCTAAAACAACGTTAAATTTATGTATTAAACATTCTTTTTATCGTGCGTATTGTTTCCAACTTCACTTGTTTTCTAACAACAGAGTAGAGTAGTCGTTCTTCTATAATAATACAGACGTACGTCCTTTTTGCTACATAAGCTAAGTGACTTATTAATTACGTATATTTTTTTATTTTATGTATATTTTAAAATAAGCAAAATCAATTTAAAGTAAATTGAATAATATAACAAGCGGCGCATTTAGATAGACGTGTTCTTCACTTTCTTTTAATTTGATTTTCAGTTTACTTATTTTTAGTAGTTTTAAAATTTTATTAATACACTTAGGAAATTGATAAGCCTCTTGGAAACATATAAGCGCTCCGACTGCAAGCGATTCGCAGATTCGAATCTCGCTGCGTACAAAATTTTATACGTTTTCTATAAACAATTTTCTTTTTACTTTTTAGAGCTACTCAGCAAGCCCTTTCATTTGATACACCTATTGTAAAACTGCATTTAAAATAGCTAGTCTAAGCTAGTTAAAATTTTATTATTCGCTGTTGACTATACAAATCTTGATAAAGAACTGTATACAGCTTATAACGTATACGTTAGGTTCATCCGCCAGTTCTTTCACTTTAACAATATACAATACGAAACGAAAATGCAAAACATTCCTCCTTAAAATTACAAGACTAGTCTACATAATAATTTAAACTAATTAAAGTTATCATTAATTTAATGTATGGAAATAAATATACCTGGCTGTATAATGTAAATTGCTTAGGGATATTACTTAAAACAACTCGCTGGGTGTGAAATTAAGGCGCTCATTCCGACGGAAACGTGGAAAGCTCGCTATCAAAGTGAATAGAGCTTTCGTAGTGAAAAGTAAAGTTCAGACGAGTGTATAAAATGATACGCATACGATTGTCTTGTTAAAGTAAATACTGTAATATTTCTATCGCATATCGCACATAGGATAGTCTTGTATAATTAAATAATATGTTAATGTTCTTGGAAATGACCTAGACTACTGCTACTAGCCTAAAAATATAGCACACTACGTTCAAATTATTATACGTTTTCTAAAAATGTGTTTCATATGCTAAGCGTAAGAATAACACATTAAAATTTTAATTATTCCAATTTTTTTTAATTATTATTATTTACATTGGATTTTGTTCAATATGGGTATCGAATGAAAAGAAAATAGAAAATGTGTAAAAGTTTAACCGCAGCGGAGTTTGAACCTGCGCCTCTTAGAAACCACCCAAGCGTTCCAACCGCTAGCGATTCGCAGGTTCATATCCCGATACTTCAATTTTTTTATACGTTTTCTAAAAATGTTTTTCTTATCCAAGTGTGTAAATAACACTTTAAAAATATTTATAAAAATTCAAAAGACGACGTACATTGGATTATGTTTAATGACTCAGAATAATCATCGCATTTAAAGTAAAAAAAACCCCATTAAATAGTTTTTGTAAGTAATTTGATTACTTATCTGTAAAAATGTCCTATGCGATACCAATGTACTAATAGAGTGTTTTAATAAATTGAAGCTCCAAAACTGAAATACGATGAGTTTGTGATAATGGCCATATTACAATTATTTTCTCTATCGGTCATTGTACCGAAATGTTAAAAGGAGGCGCTCGTGGCGCAGTGGAATCTGAAAATGCAATCGGTTACGGATTCGATGCCCACTTGTATTTTACATTTTGTTTTTTCTTTCCCCCTCTTCGTTCCACCTCTCAGCAAGCCTCTATTTGAGGAGAACGGAGTGTCTTGACACAAGGTTCTCTCTGACTACCCTGCTGTGCGGGAAAAAGTGAAGCTGTGTTTTTTTTCATATCATATCATATAAGTCTTTTAGATGGGACTGTTCTAAAATTAAAATATCCAAGGAAAGTCACCATCTTGAAACGTATGACTGCGTCAAAAGCACTGAAGCAGTGAAGCTTTCGTAATTCAGTACTTTTCGCTGTAAACGAGTTTGGTTGTATATCTCGTTCAAAAAATTATCATATTTATTTTATTGTTCATTTCTTCGACCTGGTAGCTCAAACCACAGCGTTAAGTTCCGCCACTTATCGTGGAATGTCTTATAGAAAGCGATAGACTAAGAGATAAATTCTTCCTGCTGACCCTCAAGATAAATAATGCTTTATTATATAATAATTATTGTATTACATTAGTCATCTTACATTCCTTTACAGTTAATAAATAATATATAAGTATTTTTTTTTAAATAACATTTCTTTGATATTCATATATATAAGCAAAATAAATTAAAGAAATAAAATAAACTGTAATGTTAATTAGGCGAAGTCGTGTATCCAAGGAAATTAGAAAGTTTATACAGGACATGTCAATAAAAACAATTCATTTCGATGTAAGTACCTACAATTTACATAAGATGTTTACCTGATTTAATTAAATAACCTGATTTAATTAAATATTCATAAAATGTCCTTCTTTTTCTCTTTTTTAATTAACGAACTTTGCCCGCATTTCTGCTTGCGTGTTTTTTCCCGTTCCTATAGGGTTTTCAGATTTCCCTTTTTACGAGTAGTGCTCCAGTATACTCTACCAAGGAACCTGCATGCTTAGTGTCAATAATTTAGTAAATAACAGAATTTTTTAAAGAACTTATATCAATTAAAATGTGTATATTGAATTCATATAAGTATTTAAAAATCTTATGTTATTAACAGTCTATAAAAAAATATGTTATAACCTCGAATGAAACGATTAAGTTCTAACAAAATCGCAAAAACGAAAGATATTTTGGTTCGAACAAGTTGGAACCCACGACCATCCAGGTCGGTTCACAAAAAGGACGTTTCAATTGCGCCACAAGTGACTTTCCACGTTTTCCCGTCCATTTCATATAAAGTAATTTGGTCGGCGTAATCTAATAAATGTGTTATCGTTAATGCACATTAGCTTGATTAATCTCACCAAATATATTCCTTCGGAAACGCCATGTGAGCGTAATAAGTATACTTCTTCATACATATAGATATATAAAGTTAGTCTATCAATGCGACAGCGTGTGTGATTGTAAGTGCGATTGATTATGGGTTCGAAACCCACTCAGGGGAATGATTATATTAAATTATTATCTTTTCCCCTCTGCAGCGAGATATAACACGGCATTGGATTTCTTCAATCACCACGCATTGTCTTGAATTCGGGTGGAAACTGAAATCCTGAAATTAAATTCCCTTTGCACACCGTACTGTGCAATAAAAAGCATAAAGAATATTGCTAATAATTTTTCATTTTCATTTCATTTTCTTCTGGGTTTTTGAGGCACAGGTCTCTAACCCACAAGAGTACGCACACATTAATTTATATAAATTAATCTACAAATTATTTTTATTATACAGCATATGTGTAACAAGCGTATAAGAATTTCGACGTAACTTGATAAGAACGTATAGTTTAATTAAACTAGGCTAGAGCGCTAGGGTGGCTTCCGAGAGACGCGGGTTCGAATCCTGTTGATGGTAAATTTTTTTTTCTATAATATTTCATACGATATATGTTATAAATAAATTCTTGTGTTACTGAATGACTGACAGACAACGCACAGCCGAAAATACTGGGCCGAAATTACCACGGTTTAAGAGCACTAAGAGACGATTCGGTTATCAAATTACAGTTATGGAATATATATATATATATATATTTCTTATACAAGTATGTTTTAGATGTGAAAATACAATTTTAATTAAATTAAACGTAACTAAATACCAACCTGATAGAATCACGTGTAGAAATTACTGAGTTAATAAGTATTATTAAAGAAATCAGCGAATGTAACTCGAGGGACAGATAACGAATAATGTATTTGGCTTTGGTACAGTCGAAGCTACGCATTGCGGCAGTATGCAGACACATGCCCGTTTTACATAGATCTGTACGAAATGAGGAAAATTCTTACGCGATACGCGCGATTTCGGTATAGAAAGCGAGCAAGTCCAAACCCATTTTTATTTATCGTGTGATAAGCAGAGATATATATTTTTGTAATGAAACTATTTTAACCGGATTAAGCGCGTACGTATAAATTTTTAAGACCCAACATTTCGATCACTTTACAGTAGTCCGTGGTCACAGGTAGACTGTGGTGGTACTTGTCTGTCTGTCATTTGATACAATTATTATCTCAAACTACCGCCAACGATTTCTTAGTTGCCTCGCGTACTGCCCTGGACTCTTGCAAAATGAGCTGACTGTATCTTGCTCTCTGGTGTGACGGGATTGAGACTTCAAAGTTTTCAGTATTGGGTCCCAGGTGGTAGAAAGTTTCCAACCATCTTCTCTATTGAAATTAGGGTGTTTTTGTATTTCAATAGCCTTGCGGATCATCCTTGGGATATATCTGTTTTCCCTAGCGAGAATATGACATTTATCAAACCTGATGTAATGGTTGGTTCTATCCGTTATATGCTCATACACAGCTGACGATACACGTCCACTCTTGATATCGCAGATATGTTTCTTCACCCTTATACCGATGCTCCTCTATGTTTCACCAATGTAGAATAAGCCACAGTCACAATCTAGTTTGTATATACCAGCACACGGCAAAGGAATGTTACTTTTCACTGGTCTCAAGAACTCGCTCATTTTTTTGTTAGGCTTGAATATAATTTTCACTGAAGCTTTCCTTAAGATATTGCCAATCCTGTTTGTAACTCCCTTCACATATGGTAGTAGTGCTGGTTATCTCTCCACTGTAAGCGGCTTGTTGGTTTTTCCACAACGCTGGCGGGGAACTGGCAGCTTGTTCAAATGAAGAGCTTTACCTGTCGAAGCTGATGGTCAGCGTCCGTCCCTAGGTGTTCAGCGTCGCAGAGGTGGTGGCCTCTCTGTAACAAATAATTGTCAACGGTAGATAACTGTGTAGGGTGGTGGTGGGATTCACCATTGAGATATAATATATATATCACAATGATGTACCACTCCGTATTGCCCTTTAAACTCAATCTAATATGTTTATTAATGTATTACATATAGATATATATATAGATATATATATATATATATATATATATGTATATATATATATACAAAAAAAAGCCCATAACCTTATGAGGTAAATAAATATAAAAAATATAAGTACATCTAATAACATATTATTTAAAAAAAAGAATGTTCATTTTATTAATTTATTGTATTTTTAATACATTATTACAAGAAATATTGGCTTTCTTTGACTCAGTATCAACTTTAGCTCTCCGTCCGCATAATTTTCATACAAAGGGCCAAAATTCATTTCTTTAATTATTATATTATTGTTTTACCAAAGACTACGGTACCTAAGTTAAGCTCGGAGTTGAACTCCACTACTCAACACGCAACGCCTCGACTTCAAGCGGAACGTGCACAACGAAATCTTGACACTAGGTTCTCTCTTGAAGCTGTTAAATAGATTTTAAACCCTTAAGCATCTGATTTTGTATATATTAACAAGTAGTAAACTGTTATCCTAAGTCCCAAGACCTAGAGATCATCCGTTTTTCACACAATATTTACTAACATATATTTAGAAAACGTATAAAAATTTGAAGGCTATGAACCTGCACCTCTTGAAGACCGTTCAAGAACGCATGGTCGATCGATATATGTTTTTCAATATCCTAAGTGTGTGAATAACACTTTAAAAACGAATATTAATAAAAATTTAATACATAGCATTATTAATACATTTGCATAATTTAAACCTTCGTTGCAATAAAGCCAAGCTAGTTTCCACTATAAATTCGCCGCGTTAACTTAGCACTTAAGTAGCTTAAGAGAATGTTGCTAAGAAAACATTCTTAATATGGTTACCATATGCATAGCATAGAATTAATTTTACATATGTACTTAGTCTGGCCATAAATACTGCTATTATTAAAAATGAACAAAATATTACTTTTGAATTTGGAATCTGTATTTCTATATGATTGTTCATTGTACTTTTTATTTTATTTTCGCGCCAATATACTATAAAATATTAAAATGAAGTGGGATGATAAAGAGAACTGAATTGCTATAATTGCATTACATAAAGTGAGTATGGTGCCAAATACCATTTTTAAAATCCTCCGTACGCTTGGTATTAGTCAAATGTTTGTGTACCCGGGTATTGATAGTTGATAGGTACAATGAAACTGGAAGATGAATGAGATGAAGATAGCACCTAGGTGCTGGCTGGTATGGTTCTAGAACCATTTTACGTATTTTAAAATATGACTGAGGACTTGCACCCTATAAGTCTTTTTAAATGGTCATTTAAAATATATATGTATATATACATAGAACCATTATATATATAATAAAATAACTGATCGCTGTCTGTACATAGAAGATATATATAAAAAAATTATTATTGTGGGCATTTATCAATATAATAAAATCCAACACTGATGTTTTATATTCTTTTGTTTGTCTGTACGTATGTGCACTATCAGAAATGGCTTTAACGATTTAAATGCAGTGTTGATTATTTTATTTTAGTAAAATTCTCTTAACCTTTAGCGTTTATTTAATTTAATCGGTTAATAAATAAAAAAAATAAAACAATTTAAATTATAAATTTGTGATTAAAGTGGGAACCAGGGCGGGCGAAAAATCCGAATAGTTTAGCCGTGTTGCTTACGCAGGCGAAGCGAAGACGAGCGTGTCGCTAGTTTGCTATAAAAACTTACAATCGCTAAAGGGAATTCGGTTGACCTTCTAGATCACAGTATCAATCATAGTCGAGTCGAGGAAGTTCACGTAAAAAGTATGAGAATCCCCAGGAGATGTATGGAGACGTTGATGACAGTGAACGAGGCGAGATATGTATGTATGACCGTGGCGTTGGGCGCTCCGTGCAAAAACAAAACAATTCAAAATTTCAATTCAACATATTTACAATACGATTCTAAACTAACTTAAGGACCAAGAACTTGATATATTTAAAAAAAGTCTTTAGTATAATTTAGCTTTTTTCGTTTCTTTTCCAGCCTTATGTTTTTTCCGGAGTGTCAAGACACTCCGTTCTCCACTTTCCACCCGAATTTGAGGCATTATTGGCTGGATGTTGATTGATTGTTGATTGGCGGAACGGAAAAAATAAAAATGATTTATTATATCCATTCACTCGAGGCGGATTCGAATCCACAGCTAATAGCGTTTACAATCAAACGCTCTGCCACTACGCTACGATGGTCCCTTTAATTGATTTTAATTTAAATGTATGTAATATTATTATATTTTTTTATGACTGAAGCTGCATTAAATTGACAAAAAATATATAAATATTAAGGTTCAACTTTGTAGTTTAAAGCTGGCCATTTTTAAATAATAATTCACCAAGATACGAAAGCAATAAAGGCAATAAAAATATATTTAGAACTATAAATCACGACGTAAAGTCCGTAATAAATCGAAAACGCCCCAATTCATTGTTATTAGCAATGGAACCAAAAAAAATTTAAGCAAACCAAGCTTCTAATTTGGATTCCAATAATTCAAACAAAAACATTGTTTTTTGATATTAAAAAGTACTTTATTTTGTCCTCTTTAGTTAAATAACAAAAGCTTATTAGATTTATAATTTTAATTTAAATCTCTGTGATACTAAAAAATATTTGTTGCATACTATGATACATATCTAGTTCAAAAGTACGTAAAAATTTAATACAATGAAATATGGGTTGTATTTTGTTAACTCTATCATCAAACCTATATTTATAATAACTGTTTATCATAAACTTTGCAGTTTGGGACTCATTCGGAGTGTTTTGGGACTAGGTTCTCTCTGACTACTCTGCAATGCGGGAAAAAGCGTAAAGTTGAAAAAAATATGATATAATATATAAAAAAACAATTGATAGACTCAATTAATAAAAATTCGGTTAGAGACAATAGAAATTTCTCATATAAAACAGACGTCGACTCCGTCTCAAATGTTTTAAATTACAATCCATTTATTTCAATTAACATGAATGAAGTTAATGGAAATGATTTATAATGATTAAGGAGTAATCTAACTTTGTTATGAAAAAGCAGTTTAACGTTTTTTTCCTATAGAGTCAACCTACTGTCAAGACACTACGTTCTCAGCTTTCTTCTCAAATTCGAGATGTAGTAGATTGAGTGGCGGAACTACCGGCATTTTCTCGAATTGTTGCAACAACGTACCGTATTTCTGGATGCGTGGTATCTTGTCAAGCCAAGTTCAAAAAACAAGAGGTTACAGAACTGGCGAGCAGCACCGTGTGTAATTTTAAACGAACCATTTTGAGCTACTTTTAACTCCCTCATATTTATGATTGATTATTTATATCCGAAATTGATTATTTATATCCGATATTAAGATCCGAAATCGTCATTTTATCACTGGCTGACCTATACATCAATTAAACCCACTTCAAGATAACCTAGAAAGTCTAAAATTTGAAACTAGCAAATTTTTACATTTTATTATAAACTTTAAATTTTTTGGAACATTTACTTATAGTGTCTGTAATGTAAAAAGTAACACTTAAAATAGACGATAGCTAGTCATTATGCGGATTTCAATGACTTTACTTGCATGTATAAAGTAAGGAATACTATCCTTGTTTTCTGAGTTTTAGTTCTTATAGCTATTTATATCTTAGAGTATATATTTATTATACGTTATTATAATATCTCGGATTTATTATAATTAGTGACCCGCAGATTTGCCTGCGTAAGCTACACGACTAAACTATTCAATTTTCTTGCGTTCTAACTTAAATCGCAAACTTTGCTTAAATATATAATTTAAACGGCTGGAACTTTATTTATGAACCGGTTACATAAATGCCTATAGTAAATTCATATGAAAGCTAGCCAAGTCATAGTCAGGTTTCAGTTACCTGACATATTATGACAATAAGTTAAATGGAAATTGAGAATGTATTGTCAGATATATATGTATGTATGTGTGTGTGTGTATACGTAGATGCTAATAAAGTGATAGTCAAAACACTTAACTCCTTTTCACAATGATATTGCCGATGAAATTGTATGAAATTTAGTTTGTGCTACGCACTATAGAAAAATATAAGCTTTATGTATTTCTTCTATGGAGAAGAAGTGCTAAGTTTATATTTTTTTATTATTATTATTTTTATAGCTTTCAAAAACCTACTAAAGTTAATAAAATAAATACTTCCTTATGTTTGACAAACATTTTATACAAAGTGATATTATACACAACGAGGTGAATAGTAGTCTTGTTATATTAAGCGAACTTATAGCTATGAGACTTTATTGCTCTCTAAAGTACTGTTACACACAGTTACACTGAAAAGATTAAAGCTGCACCTGAGTTCTTACTTATATTGGCATAATTACACTTTGTTACTTTAACACCCTTGCAGTATAGTCCGAACTAGCAGGACTTGGTCCGACGGTTGTGGGTTTAAGTCTTACTTATGTAATTGTACAATGGTATCTGAAATGGATAACTGTAGACTGACAATACTGACATTTTTATGTTAATTGACGATTAGAAAATGCTTGTAATAGCCTTTTGAATAAAGAATATATTAATGTTTTTTTTCTTTTAAATGTTTATGTTACCCTTATCAGGGCAGACAAATGAGGTATAAAGAAAAATAAAACTAATTCACTTCATATTAAAACAATAAGTGGTTGCACTTTAATATTTCTAAACGAACTTTCGTTCCAATACAGTTATTAGCTTTGGAAGAATACCAAAAGTTGCTCATATTACTTTCTTATTACATTAGGCGATATCGTTATCGTTTTCATTATTGCTCACTTGCAATTTTGGACTACAGGTGAATGAGAAAATAAGATCTTTATATTATTTTTGTATGGGACTAT
The DNA here is from genome assembly GCA_038994665.1 of Podotricha telesiphe. Classification (NCBI taxonomy): domain Eukaryota; kingdom Metazoa; phylum Arthropoda; class Insecta; order Lepidoptera; family Nymphalidae; genus Podotricha; species Podotricha telesiphe. The sequence continues at coordinate 206,388 of JAOYRR010000375.1, read as the reverse complement.
AGTTAAATATTTATTTATTTTATTTAATTATTACGCCAGACGCCATCGTGGCGGTCTGACTGTCAGCGTCTGACTGTATACGCAAAAGTTGTAGGCTCGATTTCCACTTGAGGTAATCATTATATTTAAATTCCTTTCTCCGCTTTGGTGACAAGACAAAGCGCGGCGTAGAGTACCGCGTCTCAACACGCAATGTCTCGGAAACGGGCAGAAAATAGAGAACGCCACTGCTTTCTGCGTGTCGTCAAGACACTTCTTGACATGAGGTTCTGTCTGATTACCCTGGTATGCAGGAAAAAGCACTAAGCTAAGAAAAAGCTTTTGTGTAGTAATAAAGAAAGTGACTTTATATTCAGGTACGACATGGTATGCCCTAAATGGAAATAGATAGTGAGGAATAAAGTGTTTGGACACTACTTTCTCTCTGTCTAATAAGCTATGCGGAAAAACACGTGTATATATATATATGAAGAAAGTGGATTGTGAATATATATAATCGCTCCCACAATTTATGCCTGGAACCCACTATCTTCCTAAATATTGCCTTATATATTAAAGGCAAAGTATAAGTAAAATAAGGTCAAAGTAATCTACAGTACGAAACCGTTTGTTAAACAATGTCAAGCAATACAATTAACTATATAACCGCCTCATTAGCTTCGAAGATATTTGGGAGGCGTCCAAGAAGGACACTTTTTGTAGGGAAAATATTATTTTATTACGAAGTTGTGTGGGTTGGGTCGGACTGTGTTTCCATTGTTTTTTTAAGTTATGTTTTTTTCTTTTCAGAGGTATTTGTTAAGTGCTGGGTTAAGTCCAACCCCTCACTCAATATCTCAATTTCAATTGGAATGTGGCAAACAGTTTTGACATTTGAATAAAGCCGTACAGCCGTCCCTCCCCTCCCTTCTCCGCGTTCCCTCCATTTTCCGCATGAATTCGAGACATTGCATGTTGAGTAACGGAACTCAACGTAAAATATTTTATATATAATCATTCCCCCGAGTAGAATACGAAATCACATCCATGTCATATAGAAACAAAACGCTGTCACACTGCACCACAATGTCCTCTAAATAAAATGGTAGTTTCACTTGTTGGTCTCCGATTTAGGCAGAAGGTGGAAAACGGAGTGTCTCGATACTAGGTTTTCTCTACCTTGCTATGCGGGAAAATGCGTGAAGCGTAAAATTTCTTTCATTTTTTCACACGATTAAAAAGAATCTTATTATAATGCGAACGCACACCTAACTGAAAACGTTAGGGCAGCCATACGTTACGTTTTTTGCGGCCAATTTGCAACATCCCTTTTGTACGCCATGTGACATTTTCTGTACTTAATTTAAGATGGTGTCGTAAAAAATAAAAAAGGTTTAACAATTTTGTATATTTTACTCCAAGTCTCGACAGTTAAGCGGCGATATTGTGTAGGAAATAACCCATAAAATGCTTAAAATGTGCTATAATAATAATATACTTCGCGCTATATTTATGTTATGGTGTGTTAAGTTAGTGCCGTTTTAGCCTTCTATATCTACAAATACTGGTAAACGATCTCCATTATTCAGAATGATTTACTCCTATAATAAGAACTTTAACTTTAAACGCTGAGTTTCTTGCGTTAGTTCTTCTCAGGTCTGTGACATTACCCGTAGACACATAAAAATTAAAGATAATCGTCTGATAATCTCTGAATCTAGATTCATGTGATAAAAAACCATACAACCCAAGCTAAACTTTACCAAATAACAGTATTTACTATGAATCAGTAGCAGAAGGAATATTTGACTTTGACTTTTGACTTTGAATAGTATCGGCATTACAGCCACGCGTCGCTGCACGTTCATGAAACTTGTCCAATCACTGTAACTAAAACCTCTAAAAATTGTCCAGCCGATCATGTATTTCGGTATTTGTGTACGGTGTTGGTATTACTTTTATTATTTCGTTGCACTGTATGTTTAATACAGTACCTTTTGTAATACTGTTTGTTTACCCGAATAAAAAAAATAAAAAATATAGATACAACTATACTATAGTTTAAAATAGAACTATACTAGTATAGTATATTGCATTATAGAACTTGTATATCAATTGAAGCTCAATCTAGGTAAGGAGACTTAGTGAATAACGGAGTGTCTTGACACTAGGTTCTAGTTACACTGCTATGGCTATACTGCGGAAAAAGCGGTAAACTGTAATATGTAAATTTATAAGAATATAATTTTATTTTCAAATTTAACGTAGTTTACTTTTCATGTTTAAAATAAAACAAGTACTAATAATTAATGAATTTAAAATTAAAAGATGAATTTGATTGGTAAAATATATTTAATGTACAAAATTTGGTAATAAATGAGATTTCAGTTTTTTTTTCTTAACTTATGGTGTTACGAGCGTCCCAGTTAGATACAAAAAACTTCGCCTTTTTATTATTCCATACGCAAGGAAAACGTTTAGGTCACCTGATGGTAAGTGATCACCACCGCCCACGACCACGTGCAACACCAGAGGAGCTACAGGGATGTTGCCGGCGTTTAAGGTGGAAATAGACGAGCTTTTTGAAGGTACTCATGTCGAATCGACCTGGAAGTAATGCCGCTGGTAGGCCATTCCACAGTTGAGTGGCACATGGAAGGAAGTTCCTATATAACCGCACAGTAGTATAGTGCCACGTATCCAGATGGCGAGGATGATATTTCAGTCGGTTACGTACTGTGTGCGGTTGGAAAATTCTGCAGCAGGAATCAAGTCAAACTTCCCCAGAACACTCCCCATGATAAATGCGGTAGAGAACGCACAAAAAGGAAACGTCTCTACGCAACGCCAAAGTGTCAAGCCTTTCACAGATTATTGGGTCCTTAACGATCCCAATGAATCTACGTTGTATGCGATCAAATGGATCAAGCTGATACTGGGGTGCACCAGCCCAGATATGAGAACAGTATTCCATGTGAGATCGAACCTGGGCCCTATTCAGGGCCAATCGGTGTTTGGGCGTGAAGTAATGTCTTGTTCTGGCAATGAAACCCAGTTTATTCGAGGCCAACTTAGCCATGCTTTTCAGATGATCGAGTGACGAGTGACTGCCAGTATCGCCGCCTGTATTGGTCCTTAGCCCAATATGCTGATTCTGAGCGAGGCTTTAAGAGGAATGTTCTCGAAAACTGGCGACACGACAAATGGGGTTATGACACGTTAAATAGAGAGCTAGAGAAAAATACAATACAAATTCATTATAATTTTTTTAAAATTAACATTCATTTTTTCTTTTCTAAGCCAATTAATATTTTACATTATATATTGTTTTTGTTCATAGAAACATCGGTAAAAATCAAACCCAAGACACACAACCGATAGCCACTTAAACTAATCTATTAAAATCACCTGCTTTTTAATGTTATTAACACTTCACTTATTTATCATTATAGTGCAAGCAATTAAATTTGTAATTAATTTAATCTGAATTCCACTTTTATATGAAATCGCTTTTCAATTTCCATCATAATGTTTACTAATACTTATACGTCTATATATAAAACTTTGAAAGAGGTTCCTCTTTGTAAAGAATTTGCATATTTGCAAATGAAACTGGATATTCTTTGCCTTTTTCTACATTTCAATCAAATGCATTAAACATTATTTAAATAAAATGTACGTTCTTAATCTGTATATACATATAAATAAATTAAAAATGTTAGTTTTGTGTCTTGGAAATATTGAAACTCAGAACTCACTAAGAAATGATCCCATTTCTGATGTCGAAATCCTAAAGCCAGGGCGAGGAGAATATGATTATGCAGCAAACTACACACATTTTATCTGATATCGGAGCGATTTTAAAGCTGTATGCGTATTTATTAATTTGCTGCATTAGCTTGCCTATCTATATATCTATCAATTATACAACGTAAAAACCATCTATGTATCAAATATTTAACGTAAAAAAAACTTGCAACTTTAGATCACTTCTTGTCGTCTGATATATTTGAAAATTTGCTCATAGGTTACTTTTTATGAACATACAATGAACATATATATTTTAGAAAGCGTATAAAAAATTAAACGCAGCGAGATTCGAAACCGCGGCTCTTGAAAACCGTCCAAGCGCACTCACCGCTAATCCATGCGTTCTCCATCCAACTGCATCAAAATTCTTATACGCTTATTACATCTTATTTTCGTTGTTAGCATAAATAATTACCCGATAAACTTCGGACTATGCTGACTAGGTGTGTTTATGTAGTTTTTTGAACTATATAATAATTATCTTCACAGTAACTCTATTAATTAATTAATTTATTTATTCTTTATTAAATTAAACTATGAAAAAGCTAAAACATACTAAATTAAATTTAGACTTTCAAGTATAATGCTCAGTGAAACAATCTCAATTATGCTACGGTGGCATCATTAAAACATTGTATGTATAACAAAGCAATATATACTACATATTATAGTATGATAACCAGTATATTTCTGGAGTGTAGATTATAATTTATTTTTATTTTCAGCTTCACGCTTTATCCAGCTTAGCAGGATAACTAACTGTCAAGATACCCCGTCCCCACTTGGCAGCATTAAGGAAACGAACTACTGTCTAGCGGAATTCGACACCATGCTACCAGAGTGGAGACATAAAAATAACTTAAATATTATCATCATTAACTAAAGTGGGAATCGAACCTAAAACGAATCGCGCATAAACGCTGCGCACGACGGCTTCTATGCCTATCCCTGGCTTTCCTGTGTACTTAAAATTATGAGTGACTCCAAATATTTTATACGAAAATTGCGATAATAATTCCCTTTTTTCAAAAATTTAATTAATTTTTGGATAATACAAAATAATGCCTGTAAAATTTTACTTATTCAAATATACGCAAAAGCTTCATATTATCATCGAACTTTGGACCTTACGAAAATATGCTTTTCATTGTACAAAGTGTAGACGAATGGTACTAAAATACCATACTTTAATTTACAATTTAATTTAAATGAAACTTGTCATACGGTTTGCATTATAACTTTGCGTTGGTCCCGTAAACTGTGGAACTTTGTAATTTAATGAACAAAAGATGAAACAAACGACAGTTGCACTTTTACTTATTGTAAGCTTGAAATTTTATGCACTGGAAATGTGCTGGTACTCGTACATACTAAGTTTCATTGCTTTATTGCGAGCTGGACTATTTAGTTACTATTTCAGGTTCATGCTTTTTCCCGGGACAGCGTCTGACTGTAAATTCGATTGTTCTGCGTTCATCCGCTACAAAGTGCGGCGTTGAGTTCCCCGGAGAAAGGAATGTCATGACACTAGTTCTCTCTGCCTTCCCTATTATCCGGGATTAAAAAATATATGATAATATATGTAAAATATAATAATATATGTAAAATATATATGCAAAATATAATAAAATATGTATACGCCAGATAGTAACCTAGTGTCAATTCATTCCACTTTCCGAGCGGAAAGGCAAAAAGTATATAACTATAATTATTCCGCCGACTGGGAATGGAAGCCAAAACCAATTGCGATAACAAGACCCTGCAAGACAACACTAGACTAATCTCAATATTAAGTTTAAAAAAAATACACAGCGGCTTTGAGTACAGCCGCTAAAGGCGATATACCTCAACTTTATATTATAGCTAGCTATATAAAAGCGTGAAGCTAGAAAAAAAGATGGACTTTAATTTTCTACCAGCTGTATAATATTTCCATATATAACATGAAAAGAAGAATCGAGTACATTTGATTTGAATCGTATTCGCTGTCAAAATGGAAATGGACGTCTGTTTTTGCATGTCCCCATAACCCTACAAATACTAAGCTTTCATGCACAATATATGAGGCGATCAACCGAAGTATGTATGCATGAGGGTGATGTAATGAGTGTTTTTTCTCTCTTTATATCTATATGTAATAAAGGGAGATGGCAATGTCGAGTGTCCTTTTTGTTTAGTGGTGAGGAAAACACGACGTCATTTTTTTTTTATTGTTGGTATTTATTACTTAGTTATTCGCATGGTTGGATAGGTTTAAAAATATATAAAATGTGTCATGGTGCAGTGGGACTGAGTTTGACTGTATACGCAGTGGTTGTTAGTTCGACTTGTACTATAGGGAAAAAATTATAATAAAAAAAAGCATGAACAGCTCCAGGCTCCACACTTACTGTCTTATTTATTTAGTTCAGGATAGTTACTTATAGCCCTTCAAGCCTTTTAACGGATTTTAAGACTTATATATATGTAGACTGTAATTTATATGGAAATAATCCTACCGGCTGCGTCAGACTAATGTATGGGAGTGCAGATGGGCTTGTTAAAAATACAAAATTAACTTTTAACTGATTTTAATTAATATTTAAAAAGCAATAAAAATTATATTTAAAACTTATATTTATTAAATTTAAAGAACTGTCTGATCAGAAGCTCATATTCTGAGCAATTGAATTATTAAAATATAAAAATCCACTCTTCCCACGGCATTTACGTTGCTTTCCTGTAATGGTGATTAAGCGTTTACCGTTACTATTCTAATATTTTGGGCTGACATAACCAGGTATTACTAAATGTATAACTAAATATTCTACATTATATCTCTAATCTAGATCTAGATTTGTGGAAAGTGATGATGATATTAAGACCTCTCTGCTAATCTGAGTTTATAAGTGATATTTGTGAAGCTAAAATTAATAATTAAATATTTCGATGGATGTAAACGCAGGTTATATATATATGAGTACTTTACATTCGATTTCACAAACCTTACATAAAATAATCGATATAGGTCTAAGAAACTGTTTAAATTACAAAAATAATTTCACTTATTATTATTTGTTTACAGGATAATAGATTAGGCAGTTGAAATCTATGGCGGCGACTTGCGGTTGACAAAATGATGCCAGCTGGCTTGCTGGTCTTCAGCGCGTTACTCACTAGGACACTATGTGTTATAGCTCCTCAGACACCAGGTAATTTGTAATTGTACAGACCAAATAAATATTAAGACGACTAAATTTAAATTATTATGATTTCCGCTGTCTGGCAGCATAAAATATTGACTTCCGCCACTCAACACACAGTGTTTTGAATTCGAGCGTAAACTGGAGAACGGAGTGTTTTGACATTAGGTTGTCTCTGTTATGCGGGAAAGAAATATATCAAGAATCAGCAAGAAAAAATAGATATGAAAGCTGATCATTATTTTGAATATGTTATAAAATCTAGACTTGTCCACACTAATAAATACACGCTCAAGAAAACCCAGGAAAAAAATGTAGTACGTCGAGATATTACGTTGAATACTTCCGCTAAGGATTTCGAAAAGCCAAAATCGCTAGCAATATAAATGGCTAATTTATCTTACGTATCTAATGAAAGCTACAATATTTGCACGGAACGTGCAAAACAAGTTTTATTTCCGTAAACTGATACAAAGGCGAGCAATGTTTCGTTTTATACAAGGCATCCACTTCACTTTAACTGGGTAGCTTTAAATTTTCTTTCCGTACTGTTTCTTTAACAAATTTTAAAACGCTCGCTTTATTTCTGTTTAATATTCGTTTGTCTCGCAGCTTGCCATATTGCGCGAGTGTTTCCACTTATTTCGCCTTTCAGAATGCTTCAAATGGCAAAGTTGAAAAATAATGCGATGCTCAGAAATTTTTCAGTTTAGTTAGATTCGTGTTTCAAATTTTCGCTTTAAAATAATATTTATCGCCTCACGAGGACATCGTCTGACTGTAAATTCGATTGTTCTGGGTTCGTCCGCTACAAAGTGCGGTGTTGAGTTCCCCGGAGAAAGGAGTGGTGTCTTGCACTAGTTCTCTCTGCCTTCCCTATTATCCGGGATAAAGCGTGAAGCAGAAAAAAAATTAATATATAATAACATATAAGTAAAATATAACAAAATATGTAAAATATATTAAATTATGTAAAATATAAATAATATATGTATACTAGAAATAATACATTTTCTTATTAGATTTCAAAACCGGTGACAAGAAAATCATCAACGGACCGTTCTGGCACGAGGTTTTCACGGAAGTTTACGAAGATACGGAAGAAGACGTGTCCACTACCACATCGGAACCCTTGCCGTTCTTTGAAGATGATGCATCTACAAACAATGTGACGGCGCAGCTTGGAAGTCGTGTATACATGCACTGTCGAGTACATGATTTAGGTGAAAAAACTGTAAGTAATATTTTAATACATATTATACCATAATTAACATAAGATCAAATCAATTTGAGTACTTTTTTTAAAGTGAGATTCACACACATAGAATATTGACCGTTTTTAGAAACGTTTTTAGAAAATGTAAAAAAATTGAACGCGGACCTAAACCGAAACCGTCTAATTGCTCTGTTAGCTAACCTTTAATCCATGGGTTTAAATACCGCTGAGTTCAAAGTTTTAAATTTCCTAAAAAAAAAACCTTTAAGTTTCATATAGCTCAATTGGCAAAGCGCTTGCATAGATTCTAAGAGGTGCAGGTTCAATTTCTGCTCTTTAAAATTTTTATACGTATCAAAATATTATTCAAACCTATAAAGTGTAATAAGTTTTTTTTTTAAGAATTAAAAATATCAAAATATAAATTTACTATCACTTCACAGATATCGTGGGTGCGTCGTCGCGGTGAAGACCTTCACCTGCTTTCCTTCGGGCGTCACACATATTCCGCAGATTCAAGATACTCCTTAGCGTTTGAACATCCTAATGACTGGAGATTGCTTATTCAGTACGTGAGTGAACGAGACGAGGGCTTCTACGAGTGTCAGATATCTACTCACCCACCGGTGGTTAGGAGAGTGCATTTGACTGTTGTTGGTAAGTGGTAGATAAGTATTGATTATTACTTTTAAAAGAAAACTTGTAAGCATTTATTATTATTACTATATTTTAAAATATACACTGTGAAGGTTGCGTGAAGGTAATTGGAGAGTTTCTTATATTTTTATTCGCATAAATAATTAATATAAATATTTTGAAATATCTACTCTATTAGCCGCTTAATTGGATTTAGATATATTGCATCTTTGATGATCGGAGCTAACGATGCGTTGTGAAAATATTTTGTATAGAAATATTTCGCGGAACATCCTATGACCCTCTTAGTGCAGAGTGTCAGGTTAGATTCTTACTCGGGGGGTTATTATATTTAAATTATTATCACCGCACTGGTACCTAAGATGAAAACACGGCGTTGAGTTCCATTACTCAACATGCAATGTCTCGATTCGGGTTGAAAGTGGAGAACCGTGTCTTGACACTTGGTTCTCCCTGACTACCTGCAGCTTACTTCGGCTATCGCATGCACATAACCTTATTGCTCAACAATAAATTGATCTATCCGAACTATGTGAAGATTATTTATATGATATATCTATCATATAAGACTATGTGAAGATTATTTATATCATATATAACAGGGGACATCATTTCAAAGAAAACAAGTATTTCTATATTACTATGTAACTGACCAGGTATAAGTTTAGAAATCGAGTCGTGACAGGTTGAGAGGCGGAACTCAACTCAAGAGCGGAGAAATGAAAATATTTTAAATATAATTATTACTCCGAGTGGGAATAGAACCCACGTCCATCGCGTTTGCAGTCAGACGTTGCCCCACTGCGCAACGAAGGCATCAAAAATAAATTTCTGTTTTACCACTATCGTGTTAAGAATGTTTTCAAGAAGTTATTACATTTATTCATATTGCGTTAACTCATTACAAACCACTGTTAATTGAAGGGTATCAAAGTTACAGTTTGTTATAGTTAAACAGCTTGTGTGATTTTCATAGAAAATTTATGTAGATTATGTAAATTGGTGTTAATACTGCTAGCACAGTAACTACGCTAGTTGAAATTTTAATACTCTCATAACGAACGCTGAAACCTTATTCAGGAAATTAGTAGCAGAGCTCCCTATCCCTAGTGTTTGAAACGTGGTAGGTTAAATAATTAACTTGTGATGGTTAAGAGTTGACCCTGTAACTTCGTACAAATTTTAATAAATAGAGAATCGATTGAATTTATTAAGCTTAACGCATTTTCCTGCAAAGCAGGGTAGGCAAAGAGAACCTAGTGTCAATGTCTTGACACGGTCAATATCACGGCCAATATCGAATTCGGGTCTCGAGAACGGCGTGTCCACCGTTCTCCACTTTCCACCCGAATTCGAGATATTGGCGAAACTCAACGTCGCGCGTTGTCTTATCACTAGAGCGGAGAATTAAAAATAAATCCTCCGAGTGGGAATCGAACTCACAACCAATTGCGTTTCCAGTAAGACGGTAAGAGTGAAAACCCTGCTACGAGATAAAAATTGTAAAGCTGTTTTCTCATTTATTTATTTACAATTTCACAGTAAGTTAAAAAAATATATTTTTAGTTTAAAAACTTTCAACAACTGGTGAATTTGTCAAATAAATGTAATCAAAATGCTATGTGATTGAAACTAACACACAATTTAACCTAAAACGGTCTACAAATAAAAATTTAAATATTCATTTCGGTCGCTACTATTCAACAAAATTTATTTCATATTATGTTACATGTTGTTAGAGGCAATTATTTGTAATTTTCATACATTTTTATTATTGTTTTTTTGTATCATCATACATACATCCACTTTTTTGTAGTTGGCAGTGTTACTATGCGGTAACGGGATATATCCTGTTCTGGCCCTTTCAACCATTTTTATTTTTTTGTGTTGATTGGCAGAATTCAACGCTATATTTTTTCAAATTATACTGAATCAACAAAAGATTTCACGTCGAGCCCACGGCGGCTGACACAAAGTACATATCACGTATACGTTTTCTAAAAATGTTTTTCAAGTTCCTAAGTGTGTGAATAACACTTGGGTGTAACTAAAGTGTAACATTTTAAAAAAAGTATAAAAGGTGAAAGAAGCAACGATTCAAACCCGCACTGGAAGCCATCTGACCAGTTTAAGCCATGCGTTCTATCTACATCCGTCCTCTATATAATGATGTTAGCATCTCTGCAGAGAGGTTTTTACAAATTTCTGCTACCCATAGATTATTCTACGAACATTCGTTTGGCAAGAGAGAATGCTTTTAACTTTTTAAAGTGTTATTTACATATACATAGAGAATTGAAAAACAATTTAATAAACCGTATAAAATTTGAACGCAGCTAGATTTACGGGAGTTTTCTAAAAAATATTTTCAATTTCCTAAATGTTTGAATAACACTTTAAAATGTTATGAGTATGTTCTTTTGACAAGCTATTGTAATCAAAATAAAAACGTGCTTGTACCGTCCGCATATTTATAGAAATACACATAGAAGAAGACTAAGAAAAATTATCACTAGAAAAAAATATTTATTTTTACATATTTCGCTCTTTATATGGAATAGGTTGAGGTAATATCTCCTCGACATTTCTTTGCATTTACTGTCTGTTCCACAAACTCAAATCCCAAGAAAATAAATCAAACTTACTTTCCTGATTAATCTGCCATAAAAGCCTACCTAATCTAATTAAGGCGTATTACAAATTCTACTTTACACAAACGCTCAAATTTCTAGTTAAAGCAACATGCCAAGAGCTTCTATAAAGAAATTCCTACTTGAAGGTCACTAGGTCTCAAAGCAATGAGGCAGATAAAATTCCGAGCACAATCTCCGATGGATAGCTGTGAGTAAACCTGAGGCGTCAAACGCTAAATAAATGAGAAAAATATCTCGCATAGACAGAATTATGTTGAAAATATCTTAAATCTTCTTTGTATAAGAAATAAATCTTCTTTGTAAAGAAATTTATTAGATCCTCGTGATTTGCGCGAAGTGGTAATAAAAAAATGCTAATTTATCTTTAGTAGCTAGTTGTTGGCATAATAAGGCAAATCTTGATCCTCTATCAGCAGAAACATATATAACGTATTTTGGTAACGGTTTGTGTTATTCCAACATTTAGGAAACTTTAAAAAAATCGAACGTTCAACGAATGGTTTAAATGGCTAGAGCACTCGGAGGGATCCAAGAGCCACGGGTTTTATTTTATTTATTTGATTCACCAACATTTGTTTACACGGTACATACATAAAAAAAAAGAAACATAATAAACGGAAGTTAATCTAAGTGTAACCAACACTTACAGGCGGATACAGCATGCAAGAATAAAAAAAAACAAACCAAACAATTAATCCAAAATGAAATAAAAGACAATTCCTTAGGATAATACATACATTTTTACAATAATCGGAGTTTATTATTTAACAAGACTCGAATTTAATTTGTCGAATCAGCGTTAATATTTAGTAGGTCACTGTACTCATTAACAAACTTGCATAGCCGAGGTACAGGAGAGTTTGATCCAAACACTGTTGTGTGTCCGAGGTGATGGGCAAAGGGGAGTGATTTTACTACGTGGGAGCCTCATTGGTTCAATCAATTTTTTAAGCAACTGAGGGCAATCTAGTCGATTTGTGAAAATTTTGGACACAAAAAATAAATCTGATGACCTTCGTTCTTCTAAGTAATCATTCGGAAGTGTTTTAATTGTTTACCAAAAAAAAGGTAATTTCTTTTTCATAATCCCATTAGAAAACTCTAGGTATCGCAAGAATCCTTTTTGCAATCGTTCTTTTTGTTGCATAGTAAGGCCTCCATATCACTGAACAATATTCTAAGACACTGCGCACAAGAGTTGTGTAACAGTATCTGAACCCTGTTATCACGTAACCCTTTTATGTTTCGTAGTACAAACCCTAGCAGCTTTGAGACCCTGTTTATTTTTGTTCAATATGAGATATAAATGTCAACCTTTTATCAAACAGTACACCCAAGTCACGGATTTGCTCTACTTCTTTGATGTTATTCTCAGCAATACTATACTGGAATGTAATGAGATTTCTTTTTCAACCATATCTTAGGAAAAATCATTTTTTTAGTTAAGATCTATTTTGTTGTACAAGCACCGTTTGACAATCTCATCGAGGTTTTTTTGAAGCATCATTGAGTCTTGTATTGTATCTATAACTTTACTTATTTTTAGCTCATCTGCATACATAAAAGTTTTAGAAAATTTTATTACAGTTTGATTCTCGCTTCGTTCAAATATCCATACGTTTTATTGTTTTTCGTCTGAAGTCGTTTTTGGTAGTATTAATCGCAGTCTTTGTATCCAATTTACACCTATATAGCAGAATAGACGTTTTTAATAAAAAATACTTTATTCAAATATAATAGAATGAACATAAAGCTACAACCGGTTCGGAAGGTAGTTCTACTGCGAAGAGCTAGCGAGAAACTCACCAGTTTATCTTTTAAAATAATATAGCTACAATTTTATTATTTAACACAATGGTTCTTAAACTCAAATCATATTACTTTCACACATTTTTATTTTTTAAATGTTCTTCTATAGAGTAATCAGCTTTATTATACTTTTAAGAAGAAAATGTCATTACTGTGTTTTTTTCCACCCATCTATCCTGTATATATAAAGAAAATATAAATTTCAAGAATTATATTTCTTACCTACAATTTTATTTATTCGTCTCATGCAGCCTTCATCATAAATGCATACCGCATATACTAAGCTTTTTCTTCTACAAGGGATTGCCAACATTCTTGATAGCCTAGCAACTTTTGCGGTATTATTTCGTGCCAAAATAGCTGTACTGACTCCTATAATCATATTTTACAACATTTTTACGGTTACTTTATTGTAAAGCACGCGTGAAAGCTATCAAAGATTCATTTCAAGTAGGCTTATGGTTATAGGACGTTGGTAGTCCGTACTTCTGGTTATTTTTAACATGCTTTTATTAGCATCACGTCAATCAATGTATCAACATCTATCAATATCTATAAATATACCTAACAATATCTATCTATACCTACCTATATATAACAATATCTATCTATACCTACCTATATCTGACAATATCTATCTATACTATAAATATCTACCTATATCTATATATGTAAGATGATTTTGCAACTCTATATTGATCCACTATTTGCCGTACGTTTGCTAGAAAATATGCTCATGTGTGCGATACGAAGATATTATACTATAACATTATATACATTTATATACTTATTATACTATTATACAGCCTGCATCTCCTTGCCAAAATGACTGGAATAAGGTTGAAAATAACATTGTAGTGCGTTATTTTACAGGAATAATTTTTATTTTTATGTCTCTCTCTTTTTCTTTTTATATTTATCTGCTCTTTTGAGGTGAGAGTATCTTATATATACTTATAATACAAAACAGCCTACACGCCGTTTTTGCGTATCATTAAGTTCATAAGAAAATTGTCAAAGCACTTACCAAGTATATAAATTCAATAAAAGTCAAAATGATAATGTATTTACTTGACCAATACTTTCTTTATCTTACTCATTTGACTCTTTTTTCAGTTCAAAGGGTTAATTTCCCGCATAGCAGGCTATACAGAAAGAACCTAGTATCAAGACACTCCGTTCCCGTTTTTACACTTTATTGCCTTGTAGCCAACTTTTAACATATTTCAGTAATAATATAAAACAAACTTACATATATATTCATATTTTTATTTACTTACACTCACGATTAATTATACATACAAACATCGACTTATCGACAGCTTGCATCCCTGTTACCACTCAAGTAAGTAGGTCACGTATGTGCCCTGATACCTGCGCGTACGCAGCGGTCAAACCAGTCGTTTGCTTATTCCGACGTCGAGCGCATGTCTCTTTCTTGCTTGAGTGGGAATCAAACCCACAACCAATCTCGTTTACTTACAGACGCTTTTCTACAGCGCCACGATGGCCACAAGGCTATGATTGTACGTAATCGCTCAGCAAAGATAAAAATGTCGAAAACTTTAAAAATTAAGTTAAAAAAACACTTTTTTCCACTCCTAATTTATTATATTAGAAAAAAGCGAGCGTAATTGAGAGCATCATAAAAATTACCCTTACCGAGATAACCTTTAACTAGTGGGGAAAGTTATGACGGCAATTATTTTCAGATGTTTGACTGCGATCGTAAAACATATGAAATCACTGCTTTTATTGGTTTGTTATTATTATCTAAACACTTTTAACACGGGTTTCGCATACAGAATACGGCATTATTTTTTTTAACTTAAACAAAACGTAGGCTTAGGCTATATATAATAATACTCGTGTTTGTTATTCAACTTAGTTATAAGTCACTCTATTTGATATTAATGGAACAGCGTTTTTTGTTTACTTTTTGTCTGAGTAAACTGTAACAATTTTTAGTACAATAAAATTGGAAAATTATTTACATTATTCACTCTGTTATTAAAATAAAAAACGTGGCGTTAAGTTTCGCCACTAAATACGCAATGTCACGGTTTCGGGCGGAAAGTGGAGAAGGGAGTGTCTTGACACTAGTTTCTCTCTGACTACCTTGCTATGCGGGTAAAAGCGTGAAGCTGAAAATAATTGTATAATAGTAATATTTTTTTTAATTTCAAGCTTTTGTTGATTTTTTTTATGAAGCAGAATGAATTTCAGGAAAGAAAGGAGGAAGGAACGTCACACCGTTCTTAGATAGATCGTAAGGAAAAAACTATTTCTATTTATATAAGAAATCAATTTCTGGTATTTGAACCTACAACCGACATTTTCTAACATTTTCTTAATACTGTGTTACTATGCCGCCTTAGTTAACATGTATTTATAACCGACAAAAATAACTACGGAGGGTCAATTCGACTAGTATATATTTTTTTCTGGTCGACAACGCACAATTTTTTACAAGTAGGCCAATTTTGTTATTTTTTTAATGGATACAGTATACTCTGACGTTGGTCCCATAAAATTTAGAAAACATTCTAACCTTGCTCAAAGCAAAGCATACAATTTTATCGTAAAATTTATGACATTGCAAAAGATTTACAGATTTAACTTCGCCAGATATCTGGGATTAGTTTTAATTTATGGTCACCCTGCTTCCAAATAATCCGGCCATCGTCTTCAATTATACGTTTATGTATAAGGCAGATAAGGCTTAAAATTAGGGGCAAAAATGTTGCCCGTTGCTTATATTTTTGCGGCTTGTTGAAGATAATGAGGTAGAAATAGGAGATAAATTATTGATAGTGTTTCATCACTTTGATTTTCTTCTGTCAGATGACCAAAATGCTTTTTTATAAATTAAATTTGATATTTATTATTAGAATTGTGCTTATTAAAAAAAAATAGTAACTTATTACGTTATTTTTAAGAAAATACAAAATATTAATAAGAGTAACAGCAAATGTCAAATTCTAACGTCGTACTTTACTTAGTTAAAATTACACATATACATGTGAAATAATGCAATCTGTACAACTGAGCTGTGTGATTTAATGCAATATGTACATTTCATGTGTTTTTTCGTCAGCTTCACACCTTATCCCGAATTGCTATACGGCTAACAGAGGTAACCTGTAGCGATATTAAGTATATTAAGCAATATAAATTATTCGAGTCAATTTTAGTAAGATATAACCCGTCGTTAAGTTCCGTTCTACACTTACCACCCGAATTCGGGGCATTACGAGAGACAGAACTTAACGACGGGTTTTATACTACTAAAATTGACTCGAATAATTTATATCGCTTAATACGCTTAATAATTTATATCCCTTAATACACTTAATAATTTACATCGCATAATATATAAGTATCAGAAACAAGTTACACAGACAAGAATATAGTTTAAAATAAGTAATATACTACTGTGTATAAGTAAATTTGTATTGGAACTCCTCTATTGTACCGTTTTCATAAAAGCTTTTGAATGCTTTGTAAGAGTTTGGCTTTAGCCTATTCTCTATATATTGCTAGTTACTGCTTGCACCAAAACTCAGATGAAACAATATTTTCTGTTTGTCATTTCCCATAGTACTTAGCCGTTTAAAAATATTTTTTTTTATTGATCAATATATGTTTTTAGACTGTATAATTTGTAAGTGTTTAGAATATTTTCTATTTGTAAATAAATACTAAAGAAAGCAATCACAAGCACCGTAGGTACAAGGTTTTACTAAGTAACTGGAGAAGTACCTGTACCAGTACTTGACACTCACAGACACCTACCTATACTAGTACATTACATTAGAGTGCTCACTCACAGCACCTAAGGATGTAACAGTACTAGTACATACGTGATCAGAGAACACAAGGAATATATAGTATACGTGCTCTCAGCACGTCACGAGAGAATACGTAATATCTTAATATAAAGTTAAAGATAAAAACATAAAATGTCATAGAATATTTAAAATTAAAAAAAAAGTCGTTAGAAGTGAAAACTCATATATTAGAATTTTAGTACCAAGATTTAAAATTTCATATATTTAAATTAAAACTATCAACATCATTCTGGTTTTTACATCTATTGACATAAAACTATGTTTGACATTTGGCGTAAGGTGACGATGACGCGAGTCCCACGTTTTGATTGGCCCAAAAAGTGCTGGACCCGCGTAAATAATTTATCTCTGCAAAATCAAAAAAAACATTTTTAAAAAACAAACGTGTAAAATTTCGGCTTCCGGGATTCCAACCCACGTCCACTGGAAAGCGTCCAAGAGCTCTAACCGCTAAGCCACGTTCTACATTTGGTTATGTCGAAATTCTAATACGCTTATTACAACTTATTTTAGTTGTTGGTGTTAGCTTATACTTCTGTAAGTGAAAATCGAACGAACCCATAACCATTGTGTATACAAATAGAAAATATTCAACTGTTATACAGTGGTGTAAATATTAAAATTGCAAGGATATAAATGAATATCGAGCGTAGAAGTACAACGGCTGTAATCTATCCAACACATACATCGATATGGAACTACGATTAAGTGAACTCACTGTTACTCACTTCGTTTGTCTGAATTACTAGCTCACTCTATTTCACTATTGGCATTGTTTTAGAAATCTATATATATATATAGAGATTTCTAAAACAATGCCAATGTAGAGTATACTCTACAGTTGTGTAATTCATAGAATCGTCTTATATATATTTTTATAATTTTTTAAAGTGTTATTCACACACTTAGAAAATTGAAAACATTTTTAGAAACGTAAAATTTTTTAATGCAGCGGTGTTTATACCCGTGCATCTTCATTATCGTTAAATTCTTATTCGCTTATTACAACTTATTTTTTATACGTTCTCTAAATATGTGTTTTCAATTTGCTAAGTGTGTGAATAAGACTTAAAAATTTTTAAAAATATTTTACAAATAACATTCTCTCTTGTCAAACGATTGTTCGAAGAATAATATTTGGATAGCAGAAGTTTGTCAAAATCTCTAATACAGAGATGCTAAAAACAAAAATAAGTTGTGATTAGCGTTAAAGTAGTGATTATAACCTTCATATATTTCTATATAAAATTTCATCACTTTCGCATTTATAATATTAGTATGGATTTGTATGCACTTGCGTCGGTCCTTACGTTTTCCACTTTTAAGAATCACATTAGTTCAGTTTTAGAGTAAGCATATTAGATGACAAATAAGACAAACTTATATATGTAAAAATGTCAGGAAAGTTACCTTCATGTAGGTCATACTTACGTTTAAGATAGCAGTCTATAAAAGACTACTGACATTCAAAAGACAATTAAATTTCACTATCACACTGTTTTTTAAAAAGCATTTATTATAAATGGTATACTCATACGAAAAACCTTGAGGCAGTATTTAATATTTTCAATAAAGTTATTGACCATTTTCTCAAAATGGCTTCGAATCCACAATCACTGCATTCAATAAAACATCCCAACTACTGCGCACAACAGAGGATTTGTTAAAAAATAGTAATGGAAGTAACCTCTGAAGCTTTATATTTCAAGATCTTTTTAACCTTAAGCTTTTGTCCGCATAGCAGGACAGGCAGAGAACCTAACATCAAGACACTCCGTTTTCCACTTTCTGCCCAAAAGTCGAGATATTGCGACTTGAGTAGCGGAACTCAACACCACTTTTTGTCTAGTCACCAGAGCTGAGAATTAAAAATTATTTAAATATAATCATTCCCCTGAATGGGTATCAAACCCACAACGGTAAAACACTGTGCAGTCGATGGCCTCATATGAATACCCTTATATGATTTCAAAATCAGATTAGATACATGTTCTAAACGAAAAGGGTTATGTGAGTGGAAAATCATGTTTCAATGGGCGAGTATTTGCACAGCTCTGTTTAACTGCAGTGATAAAGCGATGCTCGTTCTTATTCATACTCCTAGCAAAGAGCCTTGCAAACATTCACTATATAAAACCAGATTTAAAATTATGAATGACAAGTTACACTTTGATGTCACCGTGGCGCAATGAGGCAGTATCGGTTAACGCGATTGGTTGTGGGTTCGATTCCCATTTGGTGGAATGATTATATTTAAATTATTTTCATTTCTCCGCTCTGGTGAGATAAAGCACAGCGTTGAGTTCCACAATGTCTAGAATTCAGGGGAAAAGTGAAGAACGGAGAGTTTTTACACTAAATTTCTCTCTGAGAAACGCTGTGCAAAAAATGTCGCATTTAAAAATTGGTTTTCGTTGTGTAAATTATTTTTATTTTGGTAATCGAAAAATGGTTAAAAAAATTACAGTAGTATTGTCCTCGCAATATCATATATGTACTCAACTAAACAGTCTATTATAACTAACAACTACACTGACATACGAAATGGAAAACGAGTCAAATTGAGGGAATTTCATAGTCAAAAAGATAAAAATGTAATGCATTTTTTTAGTACGATCCTCTTAACAAGAAACACCCTTATCACACTACCACCTAATAACATACTGAATAAAAAAGGGGGAAGCAAGGAAAAAGAAACAGGTAAAATAAATAAAATAAAAAAGTAGTGGACTAGGAACTACCTAAAAAAAGTAGTTAAAAAAAATAAGTCTTAGTTAGAAAACATGGAAATATTAAACAAATTAAACAAAAAAAGTACCACCCACAAAGTTTTGACAGAACGAACCAATTGCACGAAAATGTCACGTGACCCACCAAAGCTATATATTTCAGACATTTCAATTAGCGTTATTGAAAATTGAACGATCCTTCCGCTATAAGCTTCTGTTGATAGTTTTATTGCTATTGAGGTTTTAATCCCTTTGTTATAGAGAATATATTGTTTCGATATTGCTTAATTTTCATTAATTTAACCTATCAAAGCGCGGCGTTGAGTTCCGCTGCTCAACTCGTAGACTCGTGAAGTGACTCGGAAAGTGGAGAACGGAGTGTCTTGACTCTAGGTTCTCTCTGTGAACCATGCTATGCGGGATGAAGCTTGAAGCCAATTTTATTTTTATAAAATTATATTGTAATCTTCTGGAAAAATTAAACTGAAAGCGATTTAGCTTCAAAGCTGCCATACAGAAATATATAAACATTTTAATTGGTTTACGTGCCATTACCTTAAAAAGAGTTCCTTTTTACGAAATAATGCGGACCGAGAAATATGAAATTATATATAACTATGCCAGTTTAAGTGCTTACATACACTTTTTGGAGACGTTTAGAAAGCCAATATTTTTCATAATAATTCATTGAAAATAGATTTAATTATTAATATTCAAGTGTCTAAGGTTTCGTTAGATTTGTAGTGTATATATACACTAAGACAAAGTGGACAGAGAGGAACTACTGTTAAGGCAATCAGTTCTCCGTTTTTTGTTGGATACAATGCGTGTTGAATGGCAGAACTCCGAAAAATTTGTGTAAATAACTTAAGTATAGTTATTTTCATGAATAGGGTTCGATTTCAGTACCGTTACGTTTTATGCAGACTTAAATTTATAATTTAAAAGATCGTTAACGGCTAATGGGTTTACTAGTATTAACCTTCTGTCTCAGTCTATGTGTAAGGAAAACTCCCTTCAGTCATTCATAAATATAATATTTATTTCGAAAAACATGTACTGTTTGAATCCCAACAATCGCAAAAGCCTTTAAATTAATTTGGATTCACATGCTGTTATTCATTTCATGGAAATAAACGTATAATAAAACATATATTTATGGAAAACCACGGGCAATTCAAATTTTTTAATTTCCTAAGTGTGTGAAAAACACTTTAAAATGTTGAAAATATCTATTTATGGGCTTTAGGCCAACCCTTTCATTAGGGCCGTATACAATTTTTAAATCGCTCCGATGGTATGCTTTGATTACAATAATGGTCATATATAAAAACGTTCAGTTTAAGCTAAATTAATAAAAATATTTGCGTAAACTAGTGTCCTGTTGACGCGTAAACAACGCGTTGTCATAGCAACACGTGTATAGCACTTCATATGAACGTAAGTTAATATTTTTTATGCATTATTTAATTGAAATATAAGCATTCTGCACTTTTCTATATAAACTATAACTGGGCCAAATTGCATACTCCCTCCTGCGCGTAATTTTCGTTAAAAGACATACAACATTTTTGTTAGTCGTGTTAATATTTAGATTAGTATTAAGGACGTGTCTGTGCAAACAATGAGTATAAGGTTATTTTTATTTATATAAAATAGCTATATTTCATGTAGAACAGTAAAACAAAACTGTTTCTTTAGACTATTTCAACAAAGCTCAGCTATGGGTCTATTAAATTGACAGGGAAATATTTCCCTTTCTATATATATTTCTATATTTTGAAATGAAACAATTGTAAGCGGATTAGTCGCATATATTATTGGTATTCATAATTACATTTTAGAAAAACGAACGTTTCGAAAAATTTACAGTAGTCTGAGGTCGTAGGTAGACTGAACATCTATTATATACGTGATTAATCAGGTTGAAATTATTTCATTTCAAAGTGTGTAAAAATAACGAAGCGTGATGTGGATGTGCACGCGATGGATTAATTCATGACGTGCAAAGTGCAAAGTGCGGCCAAAGGTCTCATCATCTAAGAAGTAGTGTCTCACTGACCACTATTCGTAAATACCTGGTAAATGCGTACAGATATATATACTAGCAGACTTAAAAAATGTGTCAAAATTTAATATATGTACATTAAAGAACACCCAAATTACAATTAGCAAGGACATTCTCTACGAAAATTCTCCTGATTTATAACTGTGTCATTTCTCTTATTGTTGAATGACTGAAATATTTGTTGTTAAATATATATATATATATATATATATATATAGTGCTTTTAGAAATTTTTAAAATTCATAAATAAATATTAATTTAGAGATCAAATGACCGGCCAATCTTTTGAATGCATAAATTATTTTATATCGTTAAATTATGCGGCCGAATTTTACTTCGTATCTTTTAATATTATACTCTAAGCTATTTTCCGTGCTTAATATTTAATTTTCAAATGCACCTTGTTCAACAGATACGCACAGCGTATATGGGAGGACAAAATGGTTTTTTATTATTTTCCGTAGAATGTCTTTATGTTTCTGGCCTTTTTAACCTTCCTTGGACGTCTACAAATATTTTGACTAACAAAAGTCATTTCATTTTTATATTTATTAGATACATATATTTTAAATTAATTTCAAATCAAGATACTATATTCAGTTGTAGTGTGTTTATTGTAAAACAACTGTATGGGCACTTTGTTCTCCACTTTCCGCTTAGATACATTGTGTGTTAAAAAGCGGAACTCAACGCTGCGCTGTCTTAGCTACCGAGCGTATATACCTCATAAAACATGGATTCTAATATTGTATATAAAGTGATGTATTGGTTCTCCAAATTATAAAATAAAACATATTACAGAAACAAATATATTTCTTCGTAATTTTCAATATTATTTATTATTTTTGTTACAGTGCCAAAAGTTGAAATAGTGGACGAACGTGGTCGGCCGTTACAAGACAAATTCTACAAAGAAGGCTCAATCATCGAGCTGAGGTGCGTTGTCAGCGAAGTGCCTCAACCCGCCAGGCAAGTCAGTTGGAAGCACGGGGGGCGATTGCTAAATTACGACACGAAGAGAGGAGGTGTAAGGTAAAGTCTACTTTCAAATAACTATCAAAATCTTTCGACCATATTTTACGAAAAAAATTACGAACATTTGGCACACTTTACGTGTATATGGAGGAATATAGAAAAACTATATTTTTCATAGAAAATATTTAATTTATAAAACAAATTTTCCTTTTTGTTTCCATACACTTTTGTATAAAGTGATAAAAGCATTGCTAAGGCAAGGCGTCCCATATTTGTTACCAGTGTGTATTGGTCTTTATAGATTTACTAGAAAAAGTTACAGTCACATTTTGTTATAAATAATTATTTGTATATATTTTATATTACATATTAATATCACGATATAATGATGGTACCAATATATACTTGTCTTGCGCTTTAATATAGTACTCAGTCAGTACTACTGAGGCCATTGCAGCGCAGTAGGGAAGCGTCTAATTATTTGAGCGATAGCTGTTCTTGATCGGAAAGACAGCGCTGTGTTAAGGTCCGCCACTCAACTGGCAATATATACACATTATTTGGCGTTAAAATCCGACTCTGATGCAATGTCTTGATTTCGGGTGGAAAGTGTCATGAAACTAGGTTCTCTCTGACTTCCCTGTTATGAAAGAAAAAGGGTGAACTTTATAATATATACTTATAATATATATATTTAACGTTACAATATATACTAAAAGAAAAACGTTTTGGAATTTTAGCTTTCAAAATTTATAAATAATACTATGATCTCTTTCATAAAAAATGCATTTCTTTCAGTTTAATTTACACACTTATTTACATTGGCGTCATGATGACTCAGTGGGACAATCTTTTGCTATAAATGCGGTGGTTGCGAGTTCGACTTCAACTATGGGGAATTATTGTATACTCATTTATATTCAAATTATTTTCGTTTCTTCACTTTTGTATGATAAATTACGTCACTGAGTTCCATTACATTAAGTAATGGATGTATATTATACAAATGTATATTATACAAAGCCTCCATAAGAGACGGAAAGTGGATTATGTAGTTTTTTAACAATAAGTTCGTTTTACCTAACCTGCATCAAAAAAAATATTTGATCTCGTTAGACAAACTGAGGCTTTCGCGAACTTGGGACTTTTTCCCCATTAGAATTAAATATTTTTAAAATGTATACAATCAAATTCTTTCTGGTTAAGATAAGCGGTATACGTAAACGTTGAAAATTTATCGTAGTCTCTTGTAAATAATTAATAAGCGCCTTCTATAATAATTTATAAGTACATCACTTTTATACTCCTTAAACTTCAAAGAACATTATAATATACCCTAACGCAATTTACAGAATATTTTGCAATTTCATATAATATCCATTTTTTAGGCTCCACGTATTTTTCCGCAGTGGGGTAGTCTGAGAGAATCTAGTGTCAAGACACGCCACGGAACTCAATGCCACGCTTAATCTTAAGTGTCAAAGCGAAGTAATGAAAATATTTGAAATTTAATCATTCGTCTGAGTGGGAATGGAATCCACAACTAGTCGCGTGTAGTCAGACGCGCCATGCTGGCCTTAATAATGTCCATGTAATATTTTTTTCTTCTGCATTCAGTGGGTCTTTTGCATTCAATTCAGTTTAGTTGTGATTCATTTCTTAACATTATTATTATTAAAGTGTTATTCACACACTTAAGAAATTGATAAATATATATTTAGAAAACGTAAACGTAAAAATTTGAGTTTCAGTGTTCAAGAGAAAATCACGGGTTCAAATCCTGCTGCGTTAAAATGTTTATACTTTATCTAAACATATGTATCTCTTTGCCAGTGTAACTTTGAATGAAGTACAAGCAGATATTATGTAGAATATAAAGATAACTGTTTTGTCGTGTATACGTTATGTAGTGTTTTGATACTAGATTCTCTCTGCCTAAGCTTTTTTTTTGTTTTTTTTATTTCAATTCTAACCTTTTCTTATATTTTTTACTATTTAAAAAAAATATCAGCTCGAAATAGACGGACTTCACGTAATAAGATTTGTACGTATCCGACAAACGAAACGAACGAAAATCGGATTTGCGACCCTCGATTCAAAATTAACGTGCATCAAGGTAACTTTAATATAATTCTCATAAGTTTTGTTACCAAGTTCAGTGATTGTCATGCCCTTTCAAATCTTTGTATTATGTGGTATCGAGTTTTACATTTACTTTTCTATCATTAATAATTTATAATGTAGTTAGATTATTCTAATTGAATAATTCTTAAAGAAAAATGGTTGGTTATGTGTTATTATTACTTTTTTTAAGCCTTGGTATTTCAATTTTCAGCTTCTCACTTTTTCTTGAAAATTATGGAGAGAGCCTAGTGTCAATATATTACGCCAGAATTCGAGATATTCCGTGTTGGCGATTCAATGATGGCCTAATTTTTTATGTTTTTGGGAATAGTTGAATTTCTTCTTCACAAAGTTCTTCATAACATAGTTTGAAAAACATTCACGGTCAATTTAAGTCTGATTCTCGGTCTAGACTTAAATATTAAATTGCTTTGTAATGTTCCTTTTTAACCTATAATGACAAACAATTGTACCTATGACAGACAAATAATTAAATCCAAACTAAATAACAAATGTTACTTTTAAAGGTAATTTATTATGAATTAATAATTCCATAGGCTATCGTGGCGCAGTGGGACAGCGTCATCCTGTAATTGTGATTGTTTGTGGATTCGATGAACGAACGAATGACAATACTGTGACAATAAAATTTGAACGCGGGTTCAAATTTTTATACGCTAACAACACTTTAAAATAAATGTTAAAAAATATTTAATAAATAGCATTCTCTTTTGCGAAACGATTGTTCGTGGAATAATCTTAAGCGTAGCAGAAATTTGTAAAAATCTCTCTACGGAGATGCTGCTAACAGCAGATATAACTTGTAATAAGCGTATAAGAATTTCGACGGAGCCGAATGTAGAACGCATGGCTTAGCGGCCAGAGGTCTTGAACGGTTTTCTAGAAGCGCGGGTTCAAATCCCGCGCCGTTAATGTTTTTATACATTTTCTAAATATATGTTTGACAATAATTTAATTATTTTAATTTTTCTGCTCTGGTGAACAAGAAAAAGCGCGACCTTAAGATTCACAATTCAACACGAAATGTCTCGAATTATCATCTTTTTTTTGTCACTGGGAAATTCAATTTACGCATTCTCGAATTAACTACTTTGTGAGAAAAACGTGCAACTGAGCTGAGCAATAGTTACAGCTTGTTTAATTCGTATAATACATTTCAATAGCTCTAGAGTCTATATTTTTAAATTTTGTACAATATTATTTCTAATGACCTCTCATAATACATTATATTTACACATATACACAAGTACCTAAATATTCATATTCAAAATAATGATTTGTTTTTCTATTTGAACACTGAACTAGACTTTGTAAATGTTAATTATTTATTATTTTCTCGAATGAGCAGCTAAATTTAATTAAACTTATCTAATGAATGATAATTCCCACTTTGTTCCACTGAAACTTAATTAGTACGATCTGCTATAAATCGTAACGGCACTTCAAACAAATGAGGGTTGCTTTTAAATAAGGCTATTTTGGTGTGAAATTAAGTATAGACGGAGGATTAGGAATGGATGGTCAATGGGTTATTTCGAAAGAAAAGCAGCTTCGTCATTCTATGCTCTCTGCCCCAATAGCCGATACCACGGGTATCCCAATCATCCGTGAACACCACCACAATCAATATTCTACCTCACGGGTCCGACATCAATACAGATGGTGCGTTCTAGTGCAGCGTCACGTTTTCCTGTAGTCAAAAGAACCAAGTGTATAAATATATGTTTACGCACTCTCTTAAATATATATACACACACTCATTTTAAATTTTAATCTAAACTAAAACAGTACCTGTTAAATGGCGTTCCCATCGACACGCTATTTCTTACCAGAGCAGAACATATGTATGGATCAACATATGTATGGATCATGGACACAATAGGAATCGAATCCACAGTTATCGGTTTATAGTCAGACGCTGCGCTATGATGGATTCTTTATATACTGCTTCGTCTTCCTGGAATTAACCCAAGCTTACTCTTTGCTCTCTGCCTTTCAATTATAACATCATATATTCTATACAAATATATTATAAAATATAAAGTTCTATATATTCATTTGCTTACAAGTAAGCGAAACAGAAACACAAAGTTGGTGGGAAGATAAAAGTTCTACAAACGCAACTAACAGCAACGAACCGCGTCTTGTTCGTAATTTGTCCTACTTTTTCGTAGAAAGCACTTCCTGTGAAGTGTCCATTTAAAATGGTTGAATCGTATTTACTGCTCTTATTACTTTAAAAATTACTTATGAGGATTTAATAGTATATGTATTATTTGATCTTGAAGTTTTTATTTTGGCTTTGTATTAATAATTTCATTAGGTATAGGAAACGTTTAACACTTTTTAATTATATATACTGAGGTGTTAAGGTACCTAAGGTATATTATATAAATAAACTGAATATTCAATAAAACCTAGTGACGAAACACTCCATTTTTCGTATTCAGTCTGAATGTATCAAATTTAAAAAACAAAATCTAAAAAGTGTAAGTGTAAGTTCCTAAGTGTGTGATTAGCACTTTCAAAATGTTAAAAAATAAAAGAATGTATCAAATTTCTCGAGCACTGTATATTAAATGGCGGAAATCATTCCCATCCTTTATCTGACATTTATTTATTTTTTACATAGATTAGCGCCATCTACTATAGTTAGTTAACGCTAGTTTAGTCGTTGGTTGGACCAATGGATAGACCAATGGACGGAAAGGCGTTTAGAACGCTCTTTGTATTCCCGCTTAAACACTTAACGTTGAACTATAGTAGTGTTGTCCTTGTGTCACTTCAAACGTAACGTTATTAAGTATCAGTCAGGTAGAAAGAGGACCTCAGGCAGTGAAGGTGAGTCTTGAAGCTAACACTTGGGTCACAAGTCCTAGGCACTGCCTTAGAGTTTCTCTCCCTGCAATCGCAATGGGTCCGGTGCCCTCGGTGTTAACAGTCGTCTAGCCTTCTGATGAGGTAGTGAGGACTGTGTCTGATGTAGGCATATTTTCCTACCTCGCTATTACCTCCTAGCCCGAGAGTCATTCCTGACCGATCGATCTTCACACAATGATGAAAGTGGAGAAAGCAAACTAGAGTTTCTTGTTAAGTTATGACATCAGTAGTGGGTTATTTGTTATTTAGATGCCAATAAATATATACATTATTTAAAATAAATAAACAGACATTTTCTCATATTAAATATATGTGCCTGTCAAAACGATGATAAGCGTAAAAACTCTTATATAGGACGAGGTCACTGCTCTTTTTTTGGAACAATGGTCTCAGTTGTTATGTTATTAAACAATTCTAAAAGGCGATTCGGTCATGGCCGTTAGCTGTGTACAAGTCTTCTTAGAAAATGTCATAAATATTTTGAAAATAGCACAATGTTTTTATCTATTAATATAGTATATTTTATTAAAACTATCCGTTAGTTCTCTCTAACTATCCGTTAGATCCGTTACTCTTTGGCTTGTTGCAAATTTATGAAGATTGTTATTTTAGGACGGTTTTTCTTACCTTTGCGAGACAAGCACAGAAAATCTAGAGATATGTGATTACTCTACTTAAAAGTTTAATTGTCTCAAGTTGTAAGCTTGTTGCGTAATTATATTGTATTTATATATTTCTATTAAATACAGGTACTTTAAGGGTATCACATACAAGTTTATTATCTTAATTATATATATGATTAAGAGTTGAAATATCTACTCGTAAATAGACTTCGAAAATATAATTCCCGAAGCAATCACGAACTCTTATAGAAACCTCTATAATTTTCGATCAACTTTCCTTTATCCGGCTCGAACGACCAATAAACGGAAACAATAGTATCTGTAAAGGATTCCTATCACAAAATTTAACAATACAATTAAAATGACAACCGCGATGCTAAATTCACAATCTGAAATTTGTTTAGAGGCGAAGAAATTATTCGCGATCCTTTCATGAACGTAATGTATGTGAGGTGAGACAAGATTAATTAGAAAGAAAATTATAACAGTTAATTTCGTTTGCTTTGTTCGAGAATGATTATGGCTGAATGAATTTAATTAAAACACTGATTTCATTAAGGGTTTCTTGGACTCGCAATTTTAGAACTGTCATTCCGTGTGACTTGGCAACGTCCCCGAGTTATGACCTTTTCTTCCAAACAGACCCATAAATTATTTAAAATGTTGACTTTAGATAGCGGCTCCTATGTAAATAACTTGATAAATATTTTCTAAAGAGAAACAAAGGATATTACTGTGGCTTTCTTTTCGTTTACATTTGAATAATTATAAATTATTGTTGAAATTTATTTACGTAAATTTATATATACTATCATTGCGCAGATAAAAGGTCGCTGAGCAGTGGCTGTGGGAGCAATTTCCAATAGGGAAATTGTATTTATTTTAAATTATTTTATTTTCTATTATCTAGTGAACACATGGAATTTTACTTCGTCCAATATAGTAGAGAACGGAATATTTTATCACTAAACTCTGATGTGATAGGTAAGTAAAGATAAATTAAAATATTCATTGGTTATATTTCAATTATGTGCATTTCTCCGTTCTGGTGACAAGACAATGCGCAATCTCATCATTATTTATTTGTCATAGAAAACCTACTGACACTCCGTTCTCCACTTCGTACCCTAAATCAAGCAAATACCTATACTGATTTCTTTATTTTTTTTTTATATTAAATTACATATGATCTAAATACGACTAAATGGTTTATGTAATTATAGACCATTCCTGTGTGCGCTCAACGTTTTAAAATTATATTTATATAAAAATTTCGCTAGAAACATTTACATTTTTATAAATAAATCTTTTATTTATAAATTAGTGCAATTCACTTTGCTTCCACCAAACTGGAACGGACGGTTAATATTTTTTACTTTTGTTGACAGTGTCAAAACAGAGGCTACATCGAACGGGGCTCTGTCGCGGCTCTATATAGCGAACGCAAATAGAAAAGACTCTGGAAATTATACATGCTCTTTGGCAGACGTCGCCGCGTCTGCAGTATCTGTTCATGTATTAAGAGGTTAGTATGAAATACGTTTTAAAGTAAAGCGTCTGACTATCGCCGTACTGCAGGAGAGTGTCTGGCTGCTAACGGGATGGTTGCAGGTTCGATACCCACTTAGGGAATTATTTTGATTTCCCTGCTCCGGTAAGATAATCGCGGTGTTGAGTTTCACTACTCAACACGCTGTTTTGAATTCTGTCGGAAAGTTGGGAACGAAGTGTCAAGCACTTAGTTCTCTTACCTTACCTTGCTATGCGGGATAAACTAAAAAAAATATTATTAGGCAAGTCAGAGTGTACTAGACTCTACGTCTAGTAGAGAATTTATATTTTAAAATTACGTATTTGATGTCCACTTAAGACAAATAAAAAAACTTGAGCATATTTTGTAAATTTGCTTAATTTATATAAGGGGTTATAATTAAACGAAAAATTGATGCTTTCCTGAACTTTATGAACTAACCCTGTATAATGTGATTAAAATTATAATTTTTGTTTTACTTTTAATGAAAACCAATATTAATGGAAAATAGCTTTAAAAGGAAACTACATATAATGCAAAGGCATTTTTTTTTTAGAAATTGCACGTTCGATTCTTGTGCCAGTCAGTTTTTTACATTCACATATTCAAACATATAATACGACTTGACGCAAACAATCACATTGCTATTCACTGATTAATATTCAATGGTGTAGACACGAAAGGGATTTCCCATATTATTAATATTCAAATGGTTCCAGGCGAAAATCCACTTGCAATGCAACGGGGAGAAGCTGCAACGTCACATCCATCGCTATTTTTGTTAGCATGCTACGTTAGCTGACATATAGCCGGCGCGTTTTAATCGCGCTACATTTTGTATAAAATCGTTTTAGTGTTATTATTATATTGTATTGTAATATTTTTAGTGGAAATTTTGTAGCGAAATTGCTTATTTATATATAATGAATTATGGTCGACAAACTTCTGATTATACAACAAGCTTTTAATTACTGACAAGCAAAATTATAAGTTTAGGTTTGATATCCCTACAGTGAAAATTTTTATATTAAAAATTGTACTTTTGAGTTTCACCTCTCTTTGAATATAGTGTCTCATTAATAAGAAACTATAGGGGAACAGACGGAAACACATACATACCCGCTAACGTACCCTCCCTCCCTCCGTTTTGCATCACCGTAATCGGGTACCTAGAAACTATCTAGCATTAAATCAATTGTACTCATAATGAATCTTACATAGAGGTCATTATGGTGCAGTAAGACAGCGTTTGACTATAAGCATGATCGGTCGTGTGTTCGATTCTCACTATGGTAACAAAATGCGACGTCGAGTTCCACAATGCAACACGCATAGTCTTGAATTTGGACGGAAAATGGAGAACGGAGTGTCTTGGTTTCATTTAGGTTTCTCAGTCATTAGGGTTGCTCTGCTTACCCTGTTATGCGAGAAAAGAAGCCTTGAAAATATTTAATTAAAAATACATATTCAATTATACAAACAATGTAATACAAATAATGAATCTTTAAATTCCTGTATATATCCTTTAAAGCTTCATCTTTTACAGTAAAGCTCGCCTCAATATCACACTGCCTTAAGAACAATGTACATAGCTATCCACTCAAGCGTGCGCGAGTAAACTATTCATCCAAGAATATTTTGGAATTCCAAGACTATCAACCGATTCAACTTCACTTTGAACATTCAACTAAGAAGTTCGAAGTTTTAGATATTTAGAAGTACTACTATGTAAATCTAAATAACTTGACGCTGATATTCTCGAGTAACATAGAATAAATAAGTTCGTAGATTCTCATAGTCTGCAGAAAACCTATTCAGTTTTCAACTTTAAAACTTTTATCAAGGGGGCGGCCAAGTTTCATCGGCGAGTCGTTAGATAAATAGATAGATAGAAATACTTTATTGCACACAAAGACAATAGAAGGAACATTACACAAGAGTGTGCAAAGGATCTTATTGCGGGTACAATCTCTGCCAGACAACCTACGGTGAGAGGAACATGGTCTTAACTGATACGGGTTAGTACAAGTAAAAAAAAAAATTAAAATGTGTAAAAAATATATATATTGACTATTTCTATGCTTACAGAACTAGATATCATTTACATAAATAAATAAATAATAATACATAATACATAATACATTTAGTATAATTATAATAATAATAAAAAATATTTTATTTCATAGAAGAACAATATAATATATAAAATATATTCCAAACAGAAAAATACTCGAGTAAACTACAACAGTTATTTGAGGAACTGTCTTCTTAGATAGGTTACAAAATAACGAGACAGGTTAGCGAAAGCTGTTAAGCTTTCGCTAAGGTAAAGCTTTAGTATGGAGCATTATATGACAATATGATAGAACTAGCTGAGATAGGCAGTTGAGACCATTCAATGTACTTTTTTAAGTCGAAATTTTCAACAATAGATACTACACAATACTTGAAAATTGATTATTTGTATTCATATGTATATATGTGAATTCTTATTACCACCAAACACAATTAAAAAGGATATTAAAGAGTATATAAAACATCCTTGTAACACACAAAGACTTTAAAAAAGGTCTTTGAAAAAGTATTAGCAAAACTGCGATCTCATTGAGCGTTTGTTTTACTTCTCCATTACTTAAATGAAACAAAGTGTATAAGCTCTGCTCAGTAGCGCAACTACAACTATTAAAGGCAAACTCAACTTTATATTGACTTAATTTATAGTATTTCAGTTAGTTTTTGATTTTGCTGGAAACGAAACGGCAGGTTTCGGTTTCAGGCAGAACGAAACCCAGAAAAACTAAAAAAAGGGAAGAAAAAGAAGCATAAGCTTAACCTAATACTCTCAAGTATCTCTATATAAAATTTTATCACAATCAGTTTAGTGGTTTGGTCGTGATGACATCACAGACAGACAAAGCTATTTTTGCATTTATAATAAGGATTTTTTTTTCTTTATATTCAAATGCTATTCGACTAAACCACAAAATGGAAAATATTTTAAAGTCTTGTCTTCTACAAATATATTATAGAGTTTAATATAGATACATGTTATGATGCTTCTGAATCGTGTTATGAAAATAATGAATAATAAATTCGTGGCCAGTCCTATTATTTTTAATTACAACACGTTAAATTTAATTTTAGTGTTTATTTGTGTAGATATTATGAATCCTAATAGATATAGTAATGGTTATTTCACAAAATGTGTAAACAAAGTTTATATTGGTAGTCGATTAAATACAAAAAATGTATATCGTAATAAAAGAGCAGAATGTTCAAACTTGGAGTGTAATTTGTAATATAACTTCATTTTGCACGTGACAACAAAATGTAACTGAACAAACTGAAAAAAGCTTTTCTGAATAAAATTCGTAATAAATTTTGTTTTTTATAAGTAAATATGCGGCTATCGTGGCTCAGTGTAATAGCGTCCAGCTGTTAACGCGAGTAGGTTAGTAGATAGGTTCGATTCCCATTCGAAGGAATGATTTTATTTAAATTTCCACAAATAATTTCAGAATTGAAGATAAAAAAGATATTACTCAGTAAAGTTAAAGACTGTCAAGTTTCTTGTCTTGCTCTTTTCAGTAGAACTGCTTTCCGAGATGGTGATCCAGTATTGTCAATGCTACGACTGACAATACTGACATTTTATATTAATTGAAGATTCGAAAGTGCTTGTAATAGCTTGTTTTAATTTTAAATTATTTTTATATCTCCGCTCTGGTATCTAAAATAAATGAATATAATTTAAAATCAAAATATTGGCGTAGATTTCCGCCACTCAACATACAACGTTGAAAGTGGAGAACGGAGTGCTGAGAACATGACACTAGTTTCTCTCTGACTACCCTGCTATGCGGGAATAAAGCTCTAAAAAACTTAAAACTTGTGAAATTATTTCAGCACAAAACACAACTTATAAATATAAGGGCAGTTTTTATACAGTTTCCACCTTGTTATATTCAGGAGACATAGAAATTTGTAGAGCCAACCCAGCTGTCCGACTTTAGCTGTTTACGAGCGAACTCACTCTACTCTAGATTAACTTTGAATTTCTACGACTACCATCGAGCTTGTACTAAGAAATTGATTTAAAATCCTACGTACTCAAAAAGGATCCAAATAATTTAAGAAATTTAAAATATTTCATGATTTTCTCTTACATTTTACACAACTATATAGTAATATCTATTAAATATTTTAATTTCTACAGTTTATATGGCATTATAAGAATTTTTCGATTTAAATTTAAAACTATCAAGATTAGTTAGGCCACCGTGGTGCAATGAAATAATCCGGCTGTAATTGCGATTGGTTGTGGGTTCGACTCCCAGCTGGTGGAATAATCATAATATAATTCTGGCTAGGTCCGCCACTCAACACACAATATCTGGAATTTGGGGGAAAAGAAAAGAATGAAGTGTCTTGAAGTGTCATGTCTTTTTCCTCATAGCAGAGTAGTCAAAGAGAACCTAGTGAAGTTCTCTTTATTCTCTCTCTGACTGTCTGACTTGACATGACTATCATACTATGTGCAAAAAAGTGTAAAGCTGAAATAAAAAAAAGATCAGTTAGGCATTCTGGATCGAGCCACCATGACGTGTAAGGTCTGATACAGTCTCATCTTAGATTCTCATGATATTACCATTAAACTCTTGGAGTTTTGAAGCACTTTATACTTCAAATCGATGCTACGATCGCAAAAAACGACTCATATAGTAATATAATAAATATATACCCTAAGTTCAACTCAAATATTAAATATCATGATTAAAATAGAAAGTTCAAACCTTGGGATGAGCTTTTGAAAGGTGCCTTTGAACTACTGAATAGTAATATTAATAATTACCTATGAACTATTTAATGAAAATCAAAGGCTATTTCTGAAGTTTCGCTACTGTTTCATATAAGTAGTCTTATGGGTTTATATAAGTAGTCATTTTAATTATTAATTAATGTGTTGCGTAATATTTAACTCACATATGAAATAATTCGGCCATTAATTCAATATGTACAGAATTGCATTCCAAACGTACGAACAAAGCAGCTTCTGAAACATCAGACTTTTACCCGAATAGCAGGTTAGTCACAGAGAACCTAGTGTCAAGACATTCCGTTCTCCACTTTCCGCCCGAATTCGAGAAATTTCGTGTTGAGTGTTGGAACTGAATGCCGCGCTTTCTTTATTATCAGAGCGATCAAATAAAAATAATTTTAATATAGCCTTTCATCTGATTGAGGATCGAACCCACCTATTGTCACGATCCTCTCAAACGAGTAAAGAATATTGTACAAAGAGCTTAAAAATATATGTGCAACTTTTGTACTCTACAAAGAGCTTAATAAATTTGTAGAATTATGTGTACAAAGTACACATAATTCCACAAATTTATTAAGTTGAAAGTCAAAATAATTAAGTTAAGTTAAGTTAAGTTGAAAGTCAAAATAATGATACAAAACGTTTGTTCATTTGTTTTAACTTACGGCGTTAAATCTCAATATTCAACATACAAAGGTTTTATGAAGAGTGGAGGACAAAGTGACGTGAGTACAAGTCGACATTGTGTTAACAATGTCGATGTACATAACCCTCCAATCTTAAGGCTATAATTTGTACTAAACAAATATACAATTGAATGCTGATGTTCGCAATACCTCAGTTTTCAAGCTTGATTTTCATTGAAAACTGAATATCATTCAGACAGGTTTCACATGAATAATAGAAAAGTAGGGTTGTCAATTTATGATAATGAACTAATAATTTAAGATTATTATAGAGAAAATAGAGATTTGTTTGTTTTTGCTGCTGAAAAAAACTGTATCTATGTGTATTGTATATGTAACTAATTTTTATATGTATATGTAAAAAACCTTTGTTCCATAATAGCAATGAATGTATATAGGTACATACGTACGTATAGTAAGATCGGAGTATCGACCTAAATAAGAATCTACAAAATTTCCACTAAGAAAACAGTATGTGTAAGCTCTATAATCTAAACTTAGCAACTAAGATAAAGTTTGTTGTTATTTCTTTTTGTTTTTCCAAACTCTACTTTTCAAAGAAAACTAAATATCGTTTAGAAGGGATCTTCTAGGATCAGTTAGGGTTGTCAAACTCTAAACGACTTCACCATTTGCTAACTTCAAATATCTTGTATAATAAATATATTAGAAATTTCGTAATTTGTAAATATATAATAAACGTGCATATATAATCATAATATTTTAATCATGTTATTATTTTAAATTATTTTAAAATAAAACATTTTGGTACATATTTCAAATTTTCTTTTAACGAGACAACCCTAAAATGAGTATATTTCTCATGTAAGCGCTATCGAAAGTTGTGCGTTATGAAGATTTATTGCTTTTTGAAGTCCAATGATCAAATGCAGTTGTATGATTCTAATAAAGAACTTAAGCTTCTAGAAATTGAATGTACTTTTAAGATAATAATAACAATAAATATTTTTTTTATTTATTCATATTGAATGCAAATAATGTAAATTTTTATTCAGGCTTTTGTTATTATGTAGGTTTATATGTACCTATTTATATATATATATATATATATATGTATATGTATAAGTATAAGTACCTTATGATTAATCTATTCATTTTATTGTTGCCAATCCAATCCAATTCTTAATTTGAAATTCTTGGAAGAAATCGCTACTTTAGCGATAAGGCCGCCTATTGTACGCTATACGAGTATTCTTGTGCTTTGTATATTCTTTTGTTTATTTTCTTTACATTTGCTTTTATTTATTTCTTTTTTAATTTTCTGTTATTATTTCTATTTGTGGATGTACAATAAGTAGTTTTTATTATTGTTATTACTGACTTACTAGTATTTACAATATTTGTTGTTTACAATCTTGAAATAAATGACTTCACTTATCACTTTATATGAAAGAAAATTTTATGTTTCATAAATGTGTGTTGTAATCTTTCTAGCAAAATTAATTTGAATTAAATATTGAGAACTATAATAATATGTACTTTGAAGACTTTCGTAGCACTGTATGCTTTGACTGTAAACTTGTGTATGTGTGTGTGAGGTTAATTTAATTTAAGCTCTGGAACGCTGCATTGAGTTCCGCGACTTCACAACACAATATCTTGATATTTTAACATTAGGTTCCTTACCTGTCCTGATATGCGAAAAAAAGCGTGATGCTGGAAATAAAAATTAGTTTACTTTTGTATTTTTTTTTTGTTTTTTGTAGTTTTATAAAAACCGACAATGCTTCTTTTTATCTCATACTTTGCTACGCTTGACACGACTGTGTCTGTGCTACAATTTAAAAGGTACGTGCGCTGGCGTCTTGACGAGTCCCGTCCTCATGCCTACAGGTATATAGCTTCTTAATACTTTTTTTATGTTAAAATTACTTCTTGTATAAAAATTCTTAGAAACGAAGGATAATATTTAATTTTGCTATGATTTATCAGCCAGTATGCATTTCAAAGTAACCACAGGTAATTGCCTTAAAGATGATCACCGGTTAATGTCGATGTCCAATCAACCTAACTCGATTTTTTTTTGCACATACATACATACATACATACATATGGCTTGGTAAAAATGTAAAACTTAGGTTTTCATATAAAAGCTTTTATTTACTTATTTTGGTCTAGTCAGGTTTTTAATAACCTCTTAATAGTGTATTAAAAATCAGTAATTACTCTTTTCTTAATATTTTTTTGTTTACCTTACATATAAATTGTTATTCTTTATATAATTAAATCCTTTAACGTTATATCGTAACAGAATTTTACTTCAGTTAGTTTATGAGTGACTATTTATCACAACCGTTTTCATTTGAAAATATCTTAGAAAGACAATTTTATATTCAGTATTACAAATAAATTAGCGTTCCGTGAGAAATGGTGTCAAATTTGATTTTCAAAGCGTCTAAAGCTTATAGAGGCGCTTCGCAAATTATTAAAAGTAT
The DNA here is from genome assembly GCA_038994665.1 of Podotricha telesiphe. Lineage (NCBI taxonomy): Eukaryota > Metazoa > Arthropoda > Insecta > Lepidoptera > Nymphalidae > Podotricha > Podotricha telesiphe. Next base: position 168,315 of record JAOYRR010000375.1, on the reverse strand, counting down.
AATTTTATTTTCATAAAACAATATATCTTTTAATATCAAATGTTGCAAAAGAAAACTTTCGTTGCCTAATTTTAGAGTACAAACTGTTGCAATAAGGAATTGTCACAGAAGTATTGAAAAATATAATCTAGTATTTCTGATAGACAATTAAGTATATATATTGTTTGCAGCTTCAAGCTTTTTCCCATATAGCATACGACGACCCGTCAGAGAGAACCTAGTGTCAAGACTCCATTTTCCATTTTCCACTCGAAATAGAGTTTTTCTTAGGTATCAGGTAATCGTTTGGTAATCGTTCCCTTGAGTGGGAATTGAACCCACAACTAATCGCCTGTATAGTCAGACTCACTGCGTCACGATTACCAATTATCAAATTGCACAATTATTTATAAAGATTATTTTTAATATTTCAGTATTACATGTATAATACTTATATTGAAAATTCATTGTGCTGGGATATATCGTCCCATAGCAAACAACACCGCTCATGTCATTTTCACGAACTTTACAAAAAAAAAAAACTGTTTATTTAAAATACACTAGGTTTTATGCGTTGTTTTGACATGCCCAAATTTAACATGGAACTCTAATATGTATGACAAATTATAATTTTCTTACAAATTCCCTTTAGATTTTAAAAATATTATGAATATATAAAATGAACGTGTACCTTATAGACATATTGTAAATAATGTTAAATATAATATTAACTTGTACTATTATATATTTTGAAATGAAACTATTTTTAACCGGATTAATCGCGTATATATAAAATAGTTTCATTTCAAAATGTATAGTAATCGCAAAAATCAATTACATATTGTTGTATTATTATGTATTTGTTTTCTTTCATATTTCTTTTCCAAACACATATAGTTTCGACGCCTTTCGAAGCATAGCCTAAAAACCAAGTCAAGGGTGTTTTGATCTTACATTCAGTCGGAGACAGTGTGTTGAATTTTAAAGAGCAACTAACTTTGTTCTTTTGTACTATCTAACAAAAGTAACAAAAATGGAGCATATTTACTTTTCTTTAAATAAAATTTGAAATCACTACTATCGTGGTGAAACACGCTACCACTGCAACATGGTAAAAAGAAAAAAGTGCCAAATTATAAACATTTCGAAACAATTTTAATATATATCTTTTTAATAATAAAAAACTTTTCTTAGTTACCTTGTAGTTTCCAGTTTCATTTACGCTTTGTAAATCCATCAGGGCTTAATGAGAACAAAACTTATATCAAGATTAACTTCGAAACTCGGAATTTAGAGCTGATTTTCTTAAAGATCTACTAAAAATCTTAAAAGTTCTACAGATTATATAATGTTTTAAATTAAACTATTTTTGTTGGATACATTGCTTATATTGCGACGGTAAGGTCCGCAACTAAATACACAATGTCTCGAATTTTTCATACTAAGTTCTCTCTGACGTATTTGATATGCACTTTGAAGATAGATTTATTTAACACCATTATGAAACAATTGAAATGTATCATGATGATTGTGACTTTAAATTTTTGGAAGGATCAAAAACTATATTTATCAAAAAAACATATATTTAGAAAAAGTATTAAATTTTTAACGCAGCGGGATTTGAACCTGAGCTTCTTGAAAACCGTTCAAGCGCTCTGACCCCTAAGCCATGCGGTTTCCTAAGTGTATGAATAACATTTTAAGAAAATGAAAATGTTTACTATATTTATCATTCGTCGTGGCGCAGTGGTACAGCGTCTGCAAACGCAACGGTTGCGAGTACAAATCTAACCTTGATTATTTCCATATCCTTCATCTGGTAAAACAAATCGCAACGCTTACATCACTTAACATTATGTGTCCAGTTCGTCCGTTCTAGATACTCCGCTGTCAGGAAAAGAAAACTGTAAATATTTCTGTGAAAAATATTATATATTTTTTATTTATACCATAAACAGTTTGTTCATTAAATAGTGTATCACTTGTATAATACTAAACTATGTATTTACCTCTGGTCTCGTTCTTAATGTGTATATGAGACATTAAGAGTGAAAATGTTTTTAATAAACGTATATTTCATTCAAAGTTTTGTTTCATTGATAAGATACCTATTATGCAGTCGATATCTATACATCTAATAAAAATGTAACTGATCGCTGTCTGTATATGGAAGATATACGAAAAAAAATGTGATCGGGAGATATACAAAAAAAATATTATATAATCTTTTTAATATAATATATATTATATTGATATATTAAAAATATTATCAATATAATAGAACCCAAAACAATGATTTTCTATTTGTCTGGACATTTGTGCACGCTAATATCTGAAACTCTGTAACCGATTTAAATGCAGTATTATTTATTGTAATTTGGTAAATTTCCCTTAACATTTAGTGATTATTTCATTTCAATCGGTGCAAAAATAAAAAAGTAACAACCATTTAAATTATACTTAGTTTGTGATTTAAGTGCCAATGTGGGCGTTTATGCAGGCGAAGCCGCCGATCACTAGTCCTGTCCATATTCAGGCAGGTAATATATGATGTCATCGTGGACTGTCTGACTGCAAATTTGATTTGTTGTGGGCTCGATCCCCATTTGGAGGAATAATTACATTTTTTATTATTTTCATTTCTTTGTTCTGGTCCAAGACATAACACGGCGTTGTGATCTCATATTAAGTTTTATGATAACAAATTTAATAAAAGTAATCTAATGAAAATAACTTCTTATATTACATCACAATGGGACAGCTTCTCACTGTAAACGTGATTGATTGTGGGTTCGAACCCCCCCCGGGGGAATGATTATGTTTAAAATTGTGTTTATATTTTTTTATATTAAGATACGGGGTGGCGTTGAGTTCTGCTCTTCCTAACTACATTGCTATGCTAGAAAAGGCGTGATGCTTTTAAAGTTGCTTGTCACAAGTTACTAGTTACAAGTATCTAGGACTTAATAAGACCACTTGGCACTATTTAAGCAAAGCTATCTACACTAGACTTCTTCTAAAATATGAACTTTTATGATATATTAATTACTACGAAATAGTAGTACTATTAATAATACTAGACAGATAAATACAAGAACATTTTTATTTTACAGTTGATATTAAATAGCTTTGAATTCCAATACCAAAATTTAAACTTCGTTGGTCACTGTAGTGTGTATGGTAGAAAATATAGTAATGTGCAATTGTGTCAACAGTCCGCTTCTATTTAACCAGATTTCTATATTTCATTGATATTCTACACTTTAGATAAGTCAAATTATCGAAATCCTTGCGTTTCTATCAATAAAAGAAGAAATTTAAGGTATTGAAGCTATAACTTTAGTTCTTTGTAGTTAAACAAACTGCTAAAATCTTGTTCAAACGCCCGGAACAAGGGGTCGTTATTTACTATTTTTGTATAAAATCACCGCCTGACCCTTAAGGGCGACCGTAATAAATACAGGTAAGTAATGTTTGCGAATTTGACCCTACCAGTAACAATATAAGGGTTATTTTAATTTCTAAGCATTGACTGTAACTTCTTGGATTTTTTATTAGTTCTTAAAGTAAATCTACTTGACTGATATACTATTACTGATTGTGAATCTCACAAAATATAGGGATATGTTATCTATAGAAGAAGAGAGGTTAAAATTAGTAAACGTATATTTTATTTAAATTTTTGCTTTATATAACTTGTTGCTATTTTGAACCTGATTATATTCTTTGTACTCTAAATATGGAAAGGTCTATTTATCTTTTATTATTCTATTAATCTAAGGACTAAGAGCTATTTGAATTGCCTGAATGTAAAAGGGGGTTCGAATCTCACTCAAGGAAGAAAGTAACGTAAACTTGTGGTGCAAAATAAAGAAAATTATTATTATTAACACGTCCTTCAACTTGATTTTTCCCTTCCATTTTCTTTGCAGTAACGTTACATTATATATATATACCAAATTAAATAAGGTAACAAAAATAATAAACATCAAAAACCAAAGTGAGTTTAGTTTAATACAAACATGCTAACTATATGAATTATTTCAACAGTAATGCTTTAAAACTGGACCTAACGCGGATTTCATGCATCGTCGACATGATAAGCCTGAATTATTACAGAATTCCCGTTTTGTGCTATAATGATATCATTAGCGAATCGTTTAGATATCTAGTTATAGTTGAAATTGAAGGGAAATTTGAAAGTGCAGTTCATTTGACAGATTAAAAAGATTGTTGAAAAGTTAACTTAAAAGTACTTAAGTAACTGAATTTAAAATATCATTAGGAAGGAAGTTGAAAATAATTAAAGGACTTTGTGCTGCAAAAATAATACCACTGCGCCATGACGGTCTCTATTTCTTACTATTGTATAATTATATACTAATGAGTTACACCACCATAAACTTATTTTGTCTATGCATTATATGTTTAGATTTTTTCGTTTTTGCTATTTATTTCTATAATGTAAAAGACTGCGCAATTACAGTATAATTGAGTTGAGAACTTTTGTTATACACCTATCCATATTTAGAGTACCTACAGCCTAAATAGGTACAAAATAATACAACAAAATAAGGAATAAATAAAAAACCAATGAGAAATACGTTATATCTAAAATAAATTAAAAATTGAAGATCAGGCAGATGTATATTATTTGACATGAGTCCTATACATTAGGTATGTCCATGAATTCACGAGTATATTTGATAAGAAACGGGAATAACTTATTAGCTGTATACATATTAAGGTCTGTGAAAGGTTTAATAGAACAAATCGGAACAAGTAATGTAGGTACGAGGAAAACTATGACGGTAGATAATTTGTACCGATATTTTTTGACGGTGGATATCAGTAAATACACTAAATCAACAAAAACTAAAATTTTGTTATAAACAGCGTCAATGCGCAATGGTTGTTGGTTTGATTTCCACTGTTTGGTTTATTTCAATTAATTGTTTATTAAATATTTTAGTTTTTCCAATTTAGTCAGATAAACCTGCCAAAGGAATTATATTTCTTTACATAGAGACAAGTTTCTGTTAAGGACAACGCGCCTAACGCTAGCTCATGAGCAACTCATTGTGGCGCCGTTGCGAATGGCGGCATTAGTCGGTTTCGACATTCTGATGGAGAACGATTGCACTCACAGCTAAGTCGCACATAAGTCTGTCGGTTTCGATCTCAGTATAGTCCTATATTCAATTATACGTATAAAAGCTATCCATTCTTTTATTTTACCTTCGAAAGTTAGGTTAGTCCTCAAGTTTAATGTTTTTTAAAGTGCTATTCATACACTTAAGAAATTAAAAAACATTATTAGAAAACGAAATCGTAAAACATTTAAAATAAAAATTTGATCGCATCGGGATCAGGACCTGTGGCGGGGGCAGTGTTCCTGTGACATGAACCATCGTGATCGTGGGGAGGGTTTCGCTGCGTTTTAGTGGATAATATTGGGTTCACTTGTGAGTCCCACAGTCCCAGTCCCAGTATTATCAGCCCGTAAAGTACCTACCTTACGTGCGGGTGGTTTGCGTAAGTTGCAAAGCGCGTAATTTTCCAGCGACAAAAAGAGCACTGTTTCAGATTCTTTTCATTCTGAAACAGTGCTCTTTTTGTGTGGAAAATTGACTAATATTTAAATCTTAAGTAGCTTTTTTATATATATATATCTATTGGTTATGAACAAAAATAGATACGTATCCATCGCCTGTCCCTATTAACAATGTCGGCAACTCTATAGGAGAGCGCTTCAAAGTTAAATATAAGGATATTGTTAACAAAGCAAAAATCAACAGAGCGCTATACTGACATGTTGATACTATACTGACATGGACGAAAAATACGATTATTGTATTTTTTAAGTAATCAAAAGTCAGTAATGACTTATTTAACTGTAAGAAAACAATTGTAATTTGTCGGATATACCACTTATGACAATGTAACAAGTACAAACGAACAGACTTTTCGTTAGAAGTACCACATCCGACAATGTTAAGAGTATAAATTAATTGAATATTTGCTGAAAGAACGAAATACGTCAATGTTAATAGATATAAATCTTTGATATTTTTTATCATAACTAAATTAAATTATAAGTAAAACAAACTTTGAACGTATACGTTTGTTTAAAAAATCGATACTCAAAACGTAAAACCCAAAGACCAAAACTAAATTAATCTAACATTACAACTACTAATAATTTTAAAACTTTCAATAGTATATAAAATGCGGTATACACATATTTTACACAGCGAAACTTATTAAATTAAGCTCGAATTATAATAAGCAAACTTTTTAATATCGATAAATATTTAGTCTGAATAATCAATCACATTTTCGGTTTTATTATCATAGCATATTAATAGTAATCAGTCTTAAATAATACTATTTTTTATCTTCTTCATCTTCATCTATGTTATCAAGTGCTGAGCATTTGGATAAAACCTTAGATTTTGGTAGTATATATGATATTTCTTTGGAATAACTCCACTTTGGCATATGCTCTTTTAATCTTTATATATCTCATGACTGATAAAAAGATCACCACCATAAGCCTGCTTAATTTTAGAATCCCGAATCAACCTTGCAGTGTTGCCATGTAGCAGATCTCGTGACTATTATGGGTTTCAACAAATTTATATTTATATTTAATCCTAACAAACTGATGTGCATGAACAGTTAGCTCTCTCAAACGAGACAAACTTTTGATTTTTGAACAAATAATTTTTGTTTCCTAAAAGAGATTTAGAGTCAGAGGTCGTCATCTCTTTTACTATATAAGAGCTACCTTCAGCTTTAGCCCACCAGCTCCGCGGGGGGCGCCCTTGCGGTCGTTGACCTACGCTCAAGCAGCCACGGAGTGCTTGTATTTCGCAGGGACAGAGTACCCTCTTCCCTCACCCCCCCGGTGTCGCTGTAAAGATCAATTGATCAACAGCATTAAATCAGTATGGAAAAAAAAAAAAAAAAAAAAACTTTAGCCCACCGAACAATGCAGTAGCATTATTCCGGGATATAGATTATGCGGCGATTACTGAAACTTTCAATTGTCGAATGGACACAATCACCTTAATTTTTTCGTGTGACCCTTCTCCATAAAGCGATGGGTTATTGTAATTCAAATTCTTTCGCAGGGATAAGGTAAAGCGCAAACACAATTTGGTTCCAGTTTTGGCCCGCATTTGTCTGACCAGAATCGAAACGTTTTTATTCCTTCTAAGCCTTTTTGTTTTATAAACTGATAAAGACGACTAGATACTTCGTTTGCGCCACGTTTTGCTATTGCCTCGTGCCACACAAAATAAGTAGCTTCTTTAGTAGCTAATATGTATAAGGTATTAAATGTGGATAATTTTCCTTTATAATAAAATAAAGTCATATCTCCATGTGGCGTTATTAAAACTTGCTGCAACATCTTCTTCATTTGTTATCGCTTCGTTCTTGTCTTGTTGTTTTAGTTGACTTGCGGCTTTTTTGGCAGATTGATGTTTTAAAAATGCTGACTTCTCGTCTTCTGTTTGAATTTATTTATTATTATAGACATGGCAGATATAACACATATCTTTTTTTGGGTTTGTGAAATCCTATATTAACATTTTTGCTAAGAATATCACGATATTGCCTTTTTGTTAATGCCTTACTATGATATTTTTCTACATCAAACCATTCACAATACAAATCAAACATTCGAGATGCACTTTTCACATCCTCTAAATATATATTTTTTGTATTCCTTCCAACGTAATGAGATTCCACCAAAGAAAATGACTTGACGTGATCGCATACGCTTCTGATCATTTCTTAGTCTATTACATTATTTAAATGAATATATTTTCCTCATTTATCCTCCAATACTGCCAATTCCCCATCATCTATCACTCGTAAAAATTGTATTCAAGAACATAGTCTTACATACCTTTGTTTTTTGCTTATCTTCAGTAGGTAGGAAATAGTAACTGGCACGTTTTGCGTATACGTTATAACAAATTACCACTGTTTTTGACGTTCTCGAAGATTCCAAAATTTATCGAACATTATCTTGCGCTGACTTTCACTGAATTTCATGGAACATTTTATTCCGCACTTCTTGTTTCATGGTATTTTCAATTGTTTTTCTCTTATTTGTTCACCTCTACGATTTGTCCCTGAAAGAATTTTCCCTGATTTTTCAACGTCTTTCTTCCAACCAACCAACCAACCCAATTTTCTTTATGTATTAGTATTTTCTTCCCTTTATCCGTTTTAAAATTTGACTAGTGAATTTTATTTGTAGAAGTGGGGCTATTAACACTTGAAAAGGAAGTAACAGAAGGTGTTGGTAAGTTTCCATATAAGTCATCATTCATCAGTCAAAATTGGTGGTAGTAGGACGTTTCCTGAAACTATGACCTCACTTTGGGAATAGCTGGCACTAAAAGCGTCATTCATTGTTACATAAGAAGGTGAGGATGGCATAGGAGTTTTTCGTATTTCTTCATGGTTTGTTTCATTTGGTTTCACACCGACAATACTTTTAATAGGTATTTCAGAACAACTCGACGTTTCAATTTTATCATCATCGAAAATATCTCCTAGCATTTGATTTAGCTTTCTATACTTATTTTGAAAATTTTTTGATAGTGAAGACTATCTTTTAACTGAAAAATACGTTACTTTATAAATTTTAGACAGTACATTCTTAGTACCTGTTATTGTGTACACGCACTACAAAGGTGTCAAAGGTAAGTAAAACTCAAGTGCAAAGATGAAACTAAAGGCAATACTTTTATAAAAATATGAGTTGGTAAACAAAGCAATATACGGTTTAAAAATAAATACTGCTAACAATGTTGGAAGTAACACATTCGACAAATTGAACAATTGTTAAGACAACTAAAAATGTTGAATCTGCTACTACCAATATATTTATTTGTCTTTACAATATACGATTAACATCGTTGGATGTGGCACTACCGATATTTTTACTCTATAGAAGACAGGTAAAAATGTTGATTATGTCACGTCACTAACTACAGTTTTAATTGATTTATCGAAATAATATTGTTTCTATAATAATATAACCTTAACATTGAAATCAATTAATTTCTTATACTTACCACATATAAGCTATTGGCAGTATGTTCCTTAGTTGTAGCGGTAAAATATGATAAAGAATCTTTACCTATTTCTCCATCTTCAACTACTTTGGACCAGATATTTATATCGATACTCTTGTTATTATTTACGCTATATTGTTCATATTGTTTCATGGCTAGTTTTATTAAGCGGGTGGATCTTGTAGACATTATATCTTGTAGACAATAATAAATATTTATAATTAGCGAAGCAATACAAAAACAAATCAAAAATCATCCAACGAGCGCACGCCCGTGTAATATGGTCCGTACTGGCATAACCGTAAGCGCTGCCGCCCCTCGTGCCTCCGCCAATGTTAATGTATCTATTTTAGAAGCTATCAGTACAAATGATTTCTTTTTACATTTATTACAAGAATGGGCTTTTTAAGAGTAATTAATGAAATAAAACTACAAGTGCGAAAGTGCATATACGACAATGTTAAAAGGGATAGGTGATTTAACTTACTAGGAAATACAAAAATAACTTTATAATTATAAACAGAGGTCATCTTGTCCTATTAACTCAGATAACAGCGTATGACTAAACGTGACGGGTGTGGGTTCGATCCCCAATATTTAATTTTTTTTTATTTCTTGGTCTGGTAAAACAAATCGTAGCGTTCATGTCCGCCATTCCACAAGCAGTGGATCGGCAAGCGGAGAACGAAGTTTCATGATAATAAGTTCTCTTTAAGTACCCTGCTACGCGAGATGAAGTATGAAGCTGTAAAAAAATAAAATTAATAGCAAAACTTTCTTATAGTAACTTAAAGTGTTATTCACACACTTATACGCTATAAAATTTCGAACACTTGAATGGTGTTCAACGGTTCGCTACGTTGAAATTTTTATACGTTTTCTAAATATATGTTTTTTTTAAGAAGCATAAACTTAAATTTAGAAAATCAATATTTGATATTTGTCAATAACTTTAGTATAACACTAATTGCAAAGTTGTATTACATCGCAGAGCTGTCATCCTTCTCTCAACGTGACACTCAAATCCCCGTGGACATTAAACCTTTAACAAGTTTCCTATGTAACAAGTAACAATCGATATACTGTTATGATGGCCAAAGATATCATTATTTATGATAAATAATGTATATATATATATATATATAAATAATGATAAATAATAGTGATATACAAGTAAGAACTACATTTTTAGAAAACGTTACAAAATTTGAACTTAGTGGGATTCAAACCCGAGTATCTTAGAAGCCGACCAAGCGCTTTAACCGCTAAGTCATGCGTTCTACACGTCGAAATTCTTAAATGCTTATTACAACCATTTTTGTTGTTCACATCTCTGTAGAATGATTTTAACAAATTTGTGCTACCCAAAGGTTATTCTACGAACAATCATTTGGCAAGAGAGAATGCTATTTATTAAAAATTTGTAACATTTTTAAAGTGTTATTTACACACTTAGGAAATTGAAAAACATTTTTAGAGAAGGAGATTTTACAAGGAGAGAAATAAATTCTGCGCACAAATTCTCTTAAGTGAATATACAATTTTGTCTAGTGTTAATAGATTTCACAACTAATGAAATTTCTCATGCTAGTACTAATTGGTCAACGATGAAGTCAAATCCTTTTATATGCAATATTCAATTTTTTGTTTATTATGCACAAGTTAAAGCTTGCAAATATCCTTACGTAAAATAAAGAACGTTAAATCCCGTTATTTTTTATTCACAAAGGAATTCTGAGAACCCTCACACCTTCTACACTTCCCAAAAAGTCTATATACTAAATTTCAGCTTCTTGCGCTTCACAGTTCCGAGTCACTCACTCAGTAACACAAGAAATTTATTTATTAAAATATGGTTTTTAATATATTTTTTTTTAATATTATTTGTGACTGCTGCATGGCAAAGTCACGGGTAAAACCTTCTCTTAAGGAAAGCTCTAATTCTGCGATCCCTTCCAGAATCTACATTATTATGAATATCAATCACAAGCAGTACATAAGTATACATAAGTATATGTATATCATATTCGTAAGTTAAACAAGCAAGCTCAAGTTTAATTGGTAATCAAGAATGTATATCGCTATTATTTCTTTTGAAACTATAAGTGTACCGAGTTTGCTTAATTTTCTTAACAGTTTGGAGAAAAGGAAAGGAAATGGTGGCGCAGTGGAATAGTATCCGATTCTAATCGCAATTGTGTGTGTAGTGGGTTCGATTTCCGTTCTATCGAAATGATAAAAAATTTAGTATTTTCATTTCTTTGCTCTGGTCAATAAGACCAAACGCGGCGTTGAGATACGCGACCCAAGACGCAATAGCTCGCATTCAGGCGGAAGGTGGAGAATTGTATTCTTAATAATATATATATGTTTAATAAATTAATAGATTTAATATCTAGGAATACGCTAGCTGTATTAGTGGTCAGAGCGTTTGGACGGTTTCTAAAAAGCTCAGGTTCGAGTCCCGCTACGTTCAAATTTTATACGTTTTGTAAAAATGTGTTTCATATTCTAAATGTGTCAATAAAACTTTAAAATTACTAGAATTAAGAAATATATTGCAGAAAATTCAATTGATTTACTGAAAAGCAATAATCCAGAATTAACCTCACCACCATTGTGACCACAATAAGGAATCAAAAATACAATACAGTGCTATGACAATCGAAACTCTTTCACTTATATCAAAATATATATTTATATATTTTAGTCGATATGACTAAGCCAACGTTTCGACAGCAATAACTTTACTTGAAAAATCGACCCTTATTGAACCCATGTTAGGTTTTATATAATTTTATAAAGGGATGGTAGACCATATTGTTTAAAGTATAATATTGAGTATTATTTTATATAATATTATATTAAAATATTTAAAAAAGGAACATTTACATGCATTTACTCTCATTTGCAAATTGCACGTAATTTTTTTAGTAATTAATTATAACTAAATACTAGATAGCGAGCATCACCTGACTGTAAACGTAATCGGCTGTAGGTTCGATTCTCAATGGGGGAAATGGCACGGCATAGCACGACATAGCACGGCGTTAAGTTCTAAGACTGAATACGCTGTGTCTTGCTTTCAGGCATTACTATCTGCTATGCGGTTAGAAGTGTGACGCTAAGAAAGAAAATATTATTATTAATCAAAATACCATTGCAAGATTTACATAGATAGATTGAATAATTTATAGATTGATCAACAAGACAAGTGAAACTCATAAAAGCGTGTTAAATAGATGTACACAACTACATTCTCTGTTTACGAAATTGTGTATTTTATTTTTAATTTTAATATTTTTAAAGTGTTATTAACATTGAAAAAGATATGAACCGTTCAACTCTTGAAAACCGTTTAAGTTTTCAAGAGTTGAACGGTTTTCAAGAGGTGAGGGTTTAAATCCCGCTGCGTTCAAAATTTTTATACGTTTTCTAAATATGTCTTTTTTAATTTCCTTAGTGTGCGAATAACACTTTAAAAAATGTTAAAAAAATATGTTATTAACATGTTTAGCATATGGGCAACATTTTTAGAATACTTTTAACATAACGGGACTCGAACCCGCACTTCTTGAACCGTTTCCAGGAGTCTAAGTCCGACTAAGTCCAGCTACGTTCCATTGTTTATAAGGTTGCTAAAAATGAAAAATTTATTTAAAATTAAACTTTTAAACTACTAGTTTAGTTAGTGGTGGTAGTTAGTGGAAAACATGAAAAACTTTGATTCAACACGGCGCGCCGTAGTCACGTTGAAATTTAAATTAATATACGATTTAAAAATTGAAAATCTGATAATTTTTTATCAATACATTGAAATATTTTTTAATTATAAAATATATTATTTTGAGCATTTTTTTTGTGTTTTCTGAAGCATATATTGTGTTATCGATGTGCGTTTTGCGCAATGCCTAATTGTAATAATGTTTTTGGAATAACGCAAAAGTGAAATGGTTTTTGGTTCAATTGAACTCGGGAGAGTTGTAAAAGTTATAAAAGTGTTATAAAGTTTGGGTCTCGCAACAAAAGAAAGCTCCTTTTTGGGGGTAATAATAGCTCTATTTAGTGTTTTATAAGGAGATATGAAGAGGTAAAAAATATATATTTTTATAAATCAACTTAATTCTGAAATGAAAATGACCTACTAACTAAATTTCTGTGAAAATGATAATAGCACGTCATAATTCAGTAAGGACCAAACAAAATCTGAAGACCATTTTTCAAGGAAGTCAGACATTATATCATGTTCTCCGAATTAAGATGTACACTTCAGGACAACTCAGGACAACAAAAATGAAAGGTAAAAGTATGGGTATTTCTAGATTGAAATTAAATTCAAGTAAGTTTTTTTGAAACTCATTGCAGTAAGATTAAAATATATTCGGTTATTATAGCAAGCATATTTTGATGAACGTTACGTGATTTTTCATTTCTACTTCAAAAGTGACAAAAAAAAAAATTTTTATACTATACTAAGAATATTAGTCAACTAATCACCTTAGTGACCGTTTCCAACGGACGTGGGTCATTAAATCATATTTGAATTAAAAATAAATTTTAAAAAACTTATAAAAATATCAAGTAAACGACTGACGATACTGTCAGCTTCATTATCCAAATAGAAATAATACATATATTATTGCCACTTAGATCATTTTAAACTTTGAACTTTATATATTTAGGAAAAAATATAAATCAAATAGACCCATTTTATCTTTGATCTTTTATCTTTCCCGTCTTACTTAGTACAAATTAGTTACAAAATGAAGCACCTGCCTTTTTTTTGCTAAATGCACATCGCACCTCTTGTTGCGCAGATAGAAATTATCTGTATGTGAAAAACATTTTTAGAAAAGTTTAGTAGTAGTATGTGTGCGAATAAAACTTTAACAATGTTTAAAAACCCTATAAGTTATTTCACCATGACTGCCTAGAAGCTCCGTTGCATTAAATCTATTTACCATGCTGTGGCTGGACCTATCGCATTGTAAGGAGAGCTTGGGGCAGTCCCGGGGACTTGCGTGAGACCTAAATTAGAGCTTTAGGTAAAAGCTCTTTCTTACCTGTTCTTGCACCTGACAACTTGCCTTGTCTAATCAACACGACAAACGAGTTACTGAATTGATTTTTATTTACCACTAGCGACACGCTCCAGCTTTGCTTTCTTAAAGATCACTCTACGAATAATCGTTAGGCAAGAGAGAATGCCATTTATTAATTGCTAACAACAAAAATAAGTTGTGATAAGCGTATAAGGTTTCCAAGAGGTGCGGGTTCGCTGCGTTCAAACTTTTTACGTTTTCGAAAAATGTCTTTCAATGTCCTTAGTGTGTAAATAACATTTTAAAAATGTAAAAGAAATATATTTATTGTTTTTTTTGTATTGATTGAGTGATTTGACATCTCAAAACCCGATACTAAGCTCGAGACTAAAACTCTTGGGCTTAATGTGTTTAGTGAGCTAGGAGGAATGTTTATAGTTCAATTAATTCCAATTTATTAGTCTGATAAGAAAAAACACAGCCCCGCCACCTAATACGGGAACCTATGCCACAAATGAACGAAAAGACAATTCCATTTTCCACTTTCCGCCCGAAATTGAGACCGAATTTGAGACTGATTTAAACACAATTATTGCCCTGAATGGATATCGAACCCACAACCATTGCATATAGAGTAAGACGCTGTCACAATGCCTCTACAATTACAAACATTAGTCATCAAATTACTGTAACAAATTCCTTTCATTTCAAGAAAATACCACATTAAGTGGAATTCATTACATAACAAAATAAAAGCGTGGGCGTCATTTAAATTATGTTATGATATGTGTTTTGTGGGAAATTTTATGGATTCTATCGAAATATTGTCTCTAGGTAAAATTATATAATTAACTAGCTGTGCCCGCGACTTCATCAGCGTGGAATTCTAAAATAAAAGCACCCTAAGTTACATCAGTTATGGGCCAGTGAAAGTCCTCTCAAAATTGATCGGTTAGATCAAACAAACACAGAAAGACCGGCAGATAAACGAAAATCTAGATGTCGGGCGAAAAGCTGACTTTAGCAGTACTTGACATTAAAATGTCTTTATCTACTAAGCGATATAAGGCGTAAAGCTGTTATTTGTAGTAAAAATATAAGAAAAAAGTAAAAATTCAGATATATAAAATACTTAGATACAATATTACGATACGATAGCACCGACGTCATTGCCTAAACTACAATAAGCCATATTGGATAGGCGATTTCTGTAAATGGCTTTATAAGGATTCGAAGGGAAACTGGAGAAATTGGATATTCTATTTATATTTTCTTTTAGTAATAACTTACTTAGGCTTACTTAGGCTAAATAACTTACTTGGGTGCAGTGATAACTTACTTAGGTAAAAGGCCATCGAGGCGCAATGCTCAGCACCTGACTCTTACCAAATTAAAATTAAAAATATTCTTTATTCAAATAGACTTCTACAAGCACTTTTGAATCGTTGAATGAACATACAGCTACCACTGGCGTGGAAGGTAGTTCAGCTGAGAAAGGCCACAGATAAACTCAGCAGTTGCCCTTTTCAAATATAAAAATCACAATTTTATTATTTAATACAGTGGTAGCTCATCTGCACCAAACCCAAATCATATTACTTCCACACATATTTATATTTCAAATATTCTTCTACAGAGTAATAAGCATTACTTATTAATCGCAATTGGTTTTAGATTCAATTAGGAATTGAACCTAAATCTCTTCAGAAAGATCATATATTAAGTATTCACATTCCTCCACTCTGGTTAACAAAAAAAAGGATGACAAGGTCCACCACTCATTATGAATTCGAGTAGAAAGTGGAAAATGGAGTGCTTTGACACAAATGTCTCTCTGCCCACCCTGTTAGGCGGGAAAATTGTAGCCGAAAAAAAATATGAAAAAGTTAATAAACATATCTGAAATTTTTCGCTCAAATGGGAAAAAATCTTATAATATCCTAAGCCCAACGTGGCGCAGTGGGACAGTGCCTAATTGTATTCTCAATTGGTCGTAAATCGATCACTTCTTGGGGGAATAATCATGTTTGAAACGTGTATAAGGATATATGAGCGGAAAAGTTAGTAACAATTTTGTGCTAATAAAACCATTAGTAGTCTTAATCATAAGCTATAATTAATAGCTAGCAGATATCTCAATAACGTCCGATACCTTCAAGTTAATCAAGTATTTGTATTAGCTATTAAAATAAAAAATATGTTTGTTATATATATTCAATCATCAACATTAATTGAGCATTTCATTGTGTGCTTTTTTTATCTTATTGTGTATTTATTTGATAATGTATAGTGTACTGAGTTAGTGATTAAGATTCATAATTTCGCCTTGACGAATTCCGCTCTGTTCAAATTTTTAATACGTTGTTTTAAAGTGTTAGACTTCTTAATTTAACTGGTTCCTTATTGGCATAAGTATTATAAACTAAAAACGAGTTATATTTTTGTGTACACTTTTTAAAGTGTTATTCGATTAAAGTATTATACTTAGGAAAATGAAAAAGACATATTTAGAAAACGTATAAAAATTTTAACGCAGCGGGACTTGAACCCGCGCCTCTTGAACGGTTTTCAAGAGTCGCGGGTTCAAATCCTGCTGCTTTCAACTTTTTATACGTTTTCTAAAGGTCTTTTTTTTAAAAAACGTCGTTCTGAAACGATATTTAAGTTCTCGTAATCTTCGCTTAATATAAGTCAAGAATATTTAATAAATATTTTTATAATGTCATGGATTTATGACACAATTTTTTTTTATCCACAAGAAATTTCTCTAATACTAATTTTAACTAAGATCTAAGGTAAGTAATTTTATTTTAAATAAATAATACAAAACAAAACAAGTTTTAGTAATAACTAGGAAATTCTAGTTTCTACTAGAACGCATTGAAAACACGTTGTAACTAAGAACCGGTTCAACTGTAACATATACATTGAGATAATGCATAATGCACAAATCTCTTTTTTTTTAATTGTCATTGAAAATTTCGTTAAAGTGTAAATCAAATATAAAACCATCACGTTTAAATTTAGACATTGCTCAATTATGCCATGAAAATTACAATAAATAAATAATGAATTTCAATTGCGATTCTAATTTATATATGTATATAGACATTTTCAAAATACACTAATCGTATAACAATTAATTATCAGAATAATTCAATTTTCATAACAATTAGAAGAATTAGTAAATGAGGTCGGCAGTTCTATTGAAATCAAAATATAGTGTTACATTCGAGTGCTATTATGAGCTAACAATGTAAACTGATAATAAAATGAGTTTAATTATTCATAATTTATATGTTAAGGAGAAGGAGAACTGTGTCACTGATACAGTGCGTGAATCGTCACTAAGCTTTTTGTATGAACCAGAATTTTTGAATAGCAGGATGCAAAAGTTGATGCGTTAAAATAATATCAAATAATATATGAATTTAAAAAAAGAAATACATTTAAAATTATTTTCTCGATAGTAAATAAACTGTTTTTGCCATAAAAATATTGTATTTTCATCGGATCTGGACACATTTTGCCAATTGTAAAGTAAATCAGACGGCAAGATGTGTGTCAAAATAGCTTTGCAAAATCTTAATAAAAAAAAAACAGCTCCATATTTTTCTCGCATAGCAGGGTAGTCAGAGAGACATTTTTACTTTCCGCCCGAATTCGAGAATTTAGGTGTTGAGTGCCTTTTAGTTACCAGAGTGGAGAAATTTAGATAGTCCCGAGTGGACTGGAATCCACAAACAATCGCGTTGACAATCAGACGGTTACTAGGCACCGATGGCCTCAATTAGATATATACATAATTAGGTACATTATTAGATAAATGAAAGTTATTTTGACACAACTACGAGAATGAGTGTTAAGTGTTATTCAAATACAGTAAAAAAACATATTTAAAAACGAATGAAAATTGATCGTTATAGGATTTATTTCGTTAAAGCGCGTGGTTCAGTTGCATCACAGAACATGCAATGTCCATACATTTAAGGCGAAAATATTAGAACTTTGTGTTGAATCTAGATTATATCTGATTACCCTGCTATGCGGGAATAAGCGTGAATCTGAAAAAAAGGCTCCAACTGGAATCCGTGCTAGCATCCGTGCTAGCAATTTTAGTAAAAGTGCATGCAGTAAGTATACAAGAAAAATGAAATGAAAAAAAAAAACGATTTTCAAAGAACTTACTTTCGTCTTTGTGAAGATAAAGAAAGTATTTCTTTTACAATTATTTTTATTCATCGGGAAAGCTTCATAGTTAAGCTTTTTTAAATGTTTTATCTAAAGTTGAATTTAAATGAATGTAACACTTTAATTACCCAGAATGAACATGTATTTAAACGCTTTTAACTCATTCGCTAGGAGTTTTTGAATTTTATATACTTCTGAAATAAAGCCATTTAAATAACTTGACTAAAATTTGCTTGTTTTTATTTTTTTTGTAATATAGTTCTATTTTTTTCTCATAGCAGGGAGCAGAGAGACTCTAGTGTAAAGACACGCCGTTCTCCGCTTTTCGTCAGAATTCGAGACATTGCGTTTTATTTTTCGAGCTATTTTCTCGTTTTTTGGTAAAATAAAAAGCAAATTATTTGTGTAGAAACTAGTAGGTGCCTTAATTCTAAATCATTTTTAGCCTTAGCGAAATAACTGAAACTACTTATTTTTATAACTTTCAATATATTTTTTTACATTTTCTTCACATAAAAAAACTTCACGCACAAAAGGAATGATAGAGAGAACTTAGTGTCAAGACACCCTGTTCCCACTTTCCGCTCGATATGGAGACATCAACAACTCCGCGCATTGTCTTATCAGAGCGGCGATATGAAAATAATTTGATTATAATCTATCCTCCAAATGGAGATAGATAGAGTGCGCTTCGTTGAGTTCAGCCACTCAACACACAATGTCGCGATTTCAGGTAAAAAATGGAGAACGGAGTCAGTTTTTTTCATAATTCATAAAAGTAATTGAAATAACATATTTTTAGAAAACGTATAAATTATATTTCCTAATTATATTTTTATATTATATTATTAACACTTTAAAAAATGTTAAAAATATTTTAAATAATATAAATCTTTCCACCCAGCGGGTGCCGAACTCACGACCAATCGTGTATCCAGTCAGATGCTATCCCAATGCGGTTGATGGTTTTGATTTTTTTAATAATATTCATATAATAAATACCAAACCTTAACATAAATAACTCAATTATTTTTAAGATTCTACGAAGAAAACATCTATTGTATTGCGGCATGCTTATTACCAACGACAACTCAAAGTAGCTAAGGTAAATTTGCGGTCAGCGTTTTTTAAGGTTCTACCTATTAGTTATTTTTTTCTTTATTTCAAATATGGGCAAACGAGCACAAGGACCACCTGATGGTAAATGGTTATCTTTGCCCAAGGACATCTATAACATCAGAGGAGTTGTGGACGCGTTGCCGGACTCTTGGGCGAAGGTGTCTGTACACTCGACGCTTGAAAGCCTGTTTAGCTTATATGAATTGTATACAAAAAACACAAAAACACAAACATAAAACACATTTTTATACGGTTTCTAAAAATATGCTTTTCAATTTCCTAAGTGTGTGATTAACACTTTAAAAAGATGTAAAAAAATTATACTATATGCCTTAGTCGTACTTGAAAGTGATGTGTTATGTACTTTAAGAGTTGTAAGTTCCATCCTCAGTTGGCGGAAAGATTTCACGAAAAAATATTTTCGATTTAATTTTGAATAAGACTAATTGTGGAGTTAAGTTTGGCAAATCAAAAGTGGATATCGATGTGTCTCAATACTGCTTATTCTGCTATATGTGGCAAAAGGGTAATAAAAGAATAATATTTAAAATTTATATTAATAATATGTATTGGCATACAATGAAATTGGATTTTAGTTATAAATATCGCCACATTATAAATATATAATTATATATATGATTTCAAAATTTTTATGTTTACTAAAACTTCATTTCAGGTCATCGTGGCGCAGTGGGACAGGGTCTGACTGTAAGCGTGATTAGTTGTGGGTACGTGTTCCACTCGGTGGAATGAACACAATTTTCTACTGAATTTCCTAAGTGTGTGAATAACACTTTAAAACAATGTTAAAAAATGATCACAATTTGACTATACCTAAGACAAAACGCGGCGTTGAGCTCTGCCACTCAACACACAATACTCGTATATCAAACAGGCGAACGGTGCTCTGGACACAAGGTTTTCTCTGACCACCCTGATATACAGAAAAAGCGTGAAACTGACAAAGTCATAGAAGCTCTATACAAAAAGAGCCTTACACTCAAGTCGGTTTTCATTTTAACCCAATTACGAATGTCCGTCTTCATTTCAACGAATAATCCATGGAACAATTGGATTGAGGGCAATACGCTTTCAGATATCTACAAATCTGCAAATAAAGAACCCATATACATTTCTTTTTTTTCTGTAGTAATATTCTTTGCGTGTTTTTGTTAGTTATAGAGATAAAACGCTTTACAGATATAACCAAATAAATAAGACATGTAAAAAGTTAGTATGTTGTGTGGCGGTACTTAACACTGCTCTTAGTTTAACCAGGTCGAGAATATATTTTTGTCTAAAATACATACTATAATTTGTAATACATTATGAGAAGTGAAACCAATTTTAAAAGCACCCACTGTCAAGTTAAATAAGTGGTAAGAGAGGTAGAGGGTGACCTCGGTTGACCTTCGAGAACACAGTTTTGATGATGCTGGAGGAATGTCATGAGGATGAGGATCCATTCTCCGGAATTCGTGTATGAAGAGGTTAATGACAGTGGACAGTAACGTTTGGCACTCCGTTCTCTCTGACTACCCCGCTAGGCTTAAAGCGTAAAACTGCTAAGTTTTTAACAGCTTTCTTAGCAGCACTACCTTCTAAGCCTGCAGTAGCTTCCTGTAAAATATGTGACAATACTGACACATTTATTTTTTTACGTTTTAAAGTGTTAAGTAAAATCGTATTGATTAGTGGTCAGAGCGTTTCCAAGAGGCGCGGGTTCGAATCCTGTTGCGTTAAATTTTTTGTACGTTTTCTAAATATATATTTCAATTTCCTAATTGTGTGATTAACACTTTAAAATGTAAAAAGTATTTAATTAGCTCTTGCCAAACGACTATTCGTAGAATAATCTTTCATATGCAAAATAAAGTATAATGTGATATTAAATCAGAAAACCGTTTATAACAGAAACAATATATTAAACAATAAAATAAAAATGGCAAAAAAATGTAAATGGCGTGCCACCTATCCTATATTTGACATCAAATAACGTCGCTATACTACAAAATCCTCGCACCAATTGAAGCAACTAGTCCATATCACTCTTTACATAATGCAATTTGAATATGGACATATAAATAAAAATACATAGCTATCGGGAATCGCGCTCAATAACTGACATTTTCGCTACGTGACAATTTTAAGCTTTAATATGCGCTTTTTATGTGGTTTCGTTTATTTTTTCATTTGACATAACAATCTTATTGTAGTCAAAATACAATCATATATAAATAATTTTCATTTCTCCGCTCTGGTAAAAAACAAAGCGTGGCGTTGAGTTCTGCCGTTTGACACGCAATGTGTCGAATTCGGATAGAAAGCGGAGAACGAAGACACTAGACACTAATTTCTCTTTGACTTCATGCCACTAACAAGCCATTCAGGACCAAACGTCAACTGCCAAAATGAATGTTCTTCCACTATATGTAGAGATGAACACTTCAGTTAAGTTCTTTAGTCACGGCACTTCGAACGTGCAAGTGAAAGTGAAAGAACGTGACCACTTATCACTTCGCCAATGTTACGTTGTGTGGCGAATACACGAAGGAGAATAGTAGGTAAAAAATTGATAATAGATAAGAATTTGAAAGGAGATCCAGTAATAATACAGCAGTTATCACATTTAACAAAATAGAAAAATATTTACAATATATAAAATCAGTTAGGAAAAAATAATATATTGCAAAAGGGTTAGTTTATAATTTTATATAATTATATAAAAATTTAAAAAGAGGACTAAACTCATACATTAACAAACACTGAGCATTAAGGGGATGGGGGGGAAGGACAACGAACACTTTTTATGTCCACTACGGTGCTATCGTATATCAACATTTTGTTAAAGTCCTATCCTTGTCAATTTATAAGTTTTAAATGAAGCCAAGTTTTATTTTTTATATCTAATTTTTTTAGCTTAATCTAGTAAAGGCTACAAGTAATAACGACAGGCTTCAATTTACGATTAGATATAATACAATTTTAATTATTTAACTTATAACATGCATAGCCTCCTAATACTCGAATACAAATGACGGCGGTTACAAATCCCTACATACCCCGTAGAAAATATGCTTTTATATATTAACTTATGATATAGAAACACCTTATAAATTTTTAAAATTTTAATGACAAAAATTTTGCGATATTAATCGGAACTTCTAAAGATAAATTTCATTCTAAAAATGAAGAAACTTGTGATTGACTTTGAAATCATGACTAAATGTACAGTTCAGTATGGCGCTTTGACTAAATGGAACTGATCGGTGTTGCTCGACTACATAGGTGTTGCTCGTTGTATTATTAGATCTCTTTTTAACTTGCAACTGATTATAGTATACAAATCGGTCCGTCTGTGCGAAGTGACTGCTGCTCTACTGCCACCTTCGAAGCGCTATAATTAAAGAACTGGACTGAACTGAACTGGTTATATACCTTCGTGTCGTTACGGTATACGACATACTCGTATAGAATAAAATATTTCAAAGACTTACACAAAAAGTCTAAGCTATCAAGGCTGTACTTTGGGCGCAGAATAATTCTATTCTATCCTGAGAGGACTAACAATGAAACTATTACTACAATATTATTAAGCGTAGCCGTTCTGTCATCTTTCATTTATAATAAAACATAATAATACCTATCTCAGTAACATGAGTGTTGAAAATTTATTCGTTCTGGATTTTTCTACTTCGTATCATATTTCTTTGAACCTGTCAGTCGCAATATAAAATAATGGAATTCCCACAATTACGTAGAAAGGTACTTTGTTCTTTGAGAAAGATTATTCAACACTTTAATCAAATATTAATTTCCTTAAGTAAATATTACTTTATACGCCATTAATACTTAAGAAATTACATTACAAGAGTGCATGTCGATATTGAAAGCAAAGTATATTGAGGATAACAAAACCAAGATTATGATAATATCTTGAAGCGTAAAGATCAAAGAGCGAAGAGAACTGCAATTTTAGTATACAAGAATGATATGGCGTATTGCAGAGGTGATACAATGGCCTCTAATGTAATATATATACAGCTCCACGCTTTTTCCCGCATAGCAGGGTAGTCAGAGAGGTCCTAGTGTCAAAACACTCCGTTTTCCACTTACCCTCCGGAATTGTCCAAATGTGGCAAGTGGAATTGCTGGATTGTGTGGCGTATCTTAACAACATAGCACTTACCAGAGCGAGGAAATGAAAATAATTTAAATATAATCTTTCTCCGAGGGAAAATCGAACCCACAACCAGTAGCGCTTACAGTTAGACGATGTGTGTAGCGCCAGGATGGCCTCCAATAATTATATTAAAAAATGCTGAAAATACTTTGGACCCTTTTTACTTATAATTTATGACTGTTTTTATTTTTCATTAGGCAAAAATACTACTCCGTTTACTATTAGAAAAATAGCTTAAATTGCTCTTACTTGGAATAGATAGACAGAAAAATAAAATTGTGTTCCAGTTATACATGTATATAAAAGTACCAAAGTTATATCGAAAATAAAGATAAAAATTTGACAGGAAATTTTAAAGCGACAAGTCCGTATTAAAGAGGTCTGTGATGTTAGACTTTCAATTTGAAACTTCATTAATACAAAGAAATGTGAAAATTCAGACAAAGTCGGATGCAACTGCTAGTATACTACTTCCACATATACTCACAATTTACTATTACTTCAAACTTATTCTTCAATTGAATTTAAACGTATAGATGTATTGGTTTCAGCGAATAATCATAGAAATCGTAAATAGATTCATGTTCAATATTAATCTAGGAAACAGTTTAAATTTCGTATTTTACGAATGCACTTTATCCAAAACTGAAAGGAGATCAAAGAAACGATTTAACGTCATGTAATATTCTTTAGCGTTGAATCATACACGTACTAACTTTACTCTTAAAATGATGAAGAATTTAGGTTAAGATTGTCCCAATAGTGTCTTTTTAAATTTAAGTTTATTTTTATAGTGAATAAACATTATAAAAATGATTTTATGACCTATTGCTCAGCGATCACAGCGCTTGGACGGTTCCCAAGAGGCGCGGGTTCAAATCTCGCTGCGTTCAAATTTTTATACGGTTTCTAACAATATGTTTTTCGAATGTATACATGTTGAGGTGGCTGCACAGTTTACAGATGGTCGCAGCATAAACTAAGCTTGCAGTAACACGCATTTAACTTCTCTCATTATAATTATTAGAAAAAAGTAGCTTCTCACTTTTTCCTGTATAGCAGATTAGTGTGATAGAACCTAATATCAAGACATTCAGTTCTACTACTGCGATACTAGACATTGCGATTTGAGTGGCGGAACTCAACACCGTGCTCAGTCTTACCAAAACGGAAAAATGAAAACAATTTAAATATATTCTTCCTGAGCGTGTGGATCGAACCCACAACCGTTCGCGTTTGCAGTCAGATGCTGTCCACTGAGCCACGATTAATAGATGATGATAGGAGTAACGTATATTTAATTATGATTTTGCGTTTAGGGTATGACATTGGCTCATACCCATATACCAAACTATAGTACAGATTTACGCCACCCACATAATCTTTAGAACAGATTGAAAATTGGAGAAGGAGCTGACTAATTATTGAGTCTCTTTAGAGGCCACCGTAACGTAATTACATAGCAACTGGCTGTAATCGCAATGATTGTGGGCTCGGTTAGCACATGGGTAAACTGCGCCTATTGAAAACCGTTTAAGAGGCGCGGGTACAAATTCCGCTGCGTTAAAATTTTTTCAAGTTTTCTAAATATATGTTTTTCAATTTCCTGAGTGTGTGAATAACACTTTAAAAAATGTTAAGAAATTAAATTTAGTAAGAGAGAACGCAGTGTTGAGTTTCACCACTCAATACACAATGAATTCTGCACAAAATCGGAGAACGGTTGGAGAACGGAGCTGGTTTCCCTGCAATGCGGGAAAAAATCAAGGTACCTTGTAAAATGTGGAAGGTGCGTGAATAAAATTGTATTTGTTCAAAAACATGCAAAATAACAATTATGAAAGTGTTTGACGTAATAAATGTCGCCATACACTTCTGTTTCTAACAAAATAATTATAGTTTATTTGTAAAGTGGGTACTTTAAGAAAGATAAACAAAAGTTCCGCATAGTGTTATTAGTTCAGTTTTTGCGTGACTACAGTTATTTAATGTCCTCGATTTGGTTAACGTGTGACGCAGTAGACGCATAACTTTCAAATTTGAAGGTTATATTTCGCTTAGTATAATTTAAATATATCTTTATATCAAGCCTAAAAAAAATTGTAACAAATTTGTCCTGTACGACTTTTTCTAATTAACCAGTGCAATGAAAGCTTCCTTGCAAAAGACTCGAGTCCAAAAACTTTGTGTGCAAACGGATCAAATTCAAATGCGCTACTATAGGTCTATATAGGGTCAATATAATTATTATTTACCTATATATATATATAGGTAAAATCTTTTTTTAACCTCCTGATATTCTATTCGTATATAGCAAGTAAAAGTATCCGATCCTTTGGTCCCTACACAGGTGCTTTGTGGGCTATTTCCGTTGATATACAAATTCAATTTTGTGTTAGGAAAATGACGACCTGTTTTAAATTTCCAGTTGAAAAAGATTAGTTTTAAAATTTTTAACATTATTTTATCTTGTTTTACGATTGTCTCTGCACATCTGGGTAGGGAGAGAAAAATTTGTATCAAGATACTCCGTACTTTACTTTATTGGTATGAAAGTGAAGAACTGGTAAATGGGCATTGCTTGTTATTTGGTGGAGCTGGACGCTCCGCTTTCTTTTTTATTAGAGCTGAGAAATGATAATAATGTAAATATGAATACACTTTTATTTAATTTAAAATTATTAATATTTGCAATAGTAATGTTCAAATATTGCTAAAAATATCAAGATTGTGTCAAAATATAACAATATAAGATATCGAAATTAACGTACAACGTAAAAAGGATTTTATGTATTTTAATTTATTTGTAGAATTAAATTGTAATACGTCGAAGAAACTGTCTCTTTTCTTACAACACGTGAACGTGATAAGTATTTGAGGAAGTTCGTCATCTACCCTTTTAAAAACTCCAAACTTTCTTTTCTAATATATCTTAAAAAGATATATCTATAATTAAAATATCTTTATTATAACTGATCTGTATATCTGTGACCACGGACTACTGTAAAATGTTCGAAACGTCGGCTTTTCCAACTTCACGCTTTTTCCCGCATAGCAGTGTAAGCAATTACTCCGTTCTCCGTTTTGCATTTGAATTCGAGATATTGCGTGTTGAGTGCCAGAAATCAACGACGCGCTATATACGCGTGTAACCTGTTATTAGTTTCTTGTAGAATATGAATAAATTATGAAATCTAAAGAGCTTAACCTATAAGTAAATTAGACCATTTCATCTTTCTTTTCAATCAAGTATAAGTCAATCATTTTAGTTTCATAAAATATATGGAGAACGGAGTGCCACTAAATTTATTTGGATCGGTACCTATTCAAAATGATACTTTTAATATCTCTGTTTTATAATAAATGAATAAGGATTCTTTCGATATTTTTAAAATGATTTTGTGTATACATTATATGTGAGAGAAGCCTTCAGCTTCACCATCTTTCTCACAGCAGTCAAAAATAACCTAGTGTCGAGTGTCCGTTTCTACCCGAAAAAAAATCCAAAGAAAATATGTGTGAGAAAAATTTTGAAACTGATAAAAATATTTTACCATTATTTTTCTATGCTCTAGTTCCAAGACCTTAATTTTTGCGTGTCGGCTATACGTCGCGTGCAGTCTATTACCGATATGCGTGTTAGTTTTTTCTTGGTTGAGGCAATGACTAATATTTTTTTAGACCAAATTTAACTATAGCTAGTCATGCTCCTCTTTGTATAAATAGGATATTATGTAAATGTATTCAAGTATATTTGAATATTATGTACTCAAGTGAAAGATGATTACTTAGTTGTCACAAAATCTCACCGAGACGCCATGGAGACGCGACCTTAAAAGGGATAATTTTGCCGCTTTTTCTTTTTCCAGCTTTACACTTTTTCTTTTATAATAACGTGGGTAGAGAGAACCTAGTGCTCCAAAACACTCCGTTCTACACTTAGTATATTTAAATTTCATAAATGAAAATTTATGCCGTGCGTTAGCATAGAAGTTAGTGACTATTTGCCATACTTTCTTTTCATTTTTATACACTAAGTATTTACTGTCTAATCAAATCAGTGCAGCATCTACACTATAAATACGACCAGGGGAATGTTTTTTGGTCCTATTATGACCTGATATTGGCCGTCGTTCGACGTTACCCGCTATTTTTGACAGTATTTGTATAAAAAGCTTATGAAACACAAAACCGAAACATCCACAATATCCGGTAGTGTCAATCTATAGACCACAATCCAAAAGCAAAGTTTATTCAGCTTTTATAAAAATAAATTGTTTTCGGCTGAATAGCTAAGTAAGCTTTGTCACGTCGATGTATTTGACTTATATTCTCTATACAGTGCATTTATTTGCATATCGCAAGATGAATTTGCACAAGTTGACGATGTTTCAGTTTTTTCGCTATTTGTACTAAAATTGTACATATTTGGTTTTTGAAAAAAAACCGAATATATACTTAAATCTTACTAGGATATATTTTTACTTTATACATTATCCGTATTGTATTTCGAAGGACAAGCAGAGAGAAGCCTTACTTGATTCGTAGTCCGTGGTCTCAGATAGATATCATTGAAGTTGAAATATAAAATCGAAATCCTATGTTACACTTTGTGTAAATAAAAAGGGCAAATGCATTATATATCTATGTTTCTAAAATTGTTGCGTTACTAACTGACTGACAGACAACAGACAAAATACTGACATGTAGAAAGTTTAATATGTAATAGGAATAAGGAAAACGGGATTTTATCTTTTACAGTTGAAATTACAGAAGATTTACATGAAAATAGTATGGAGAGGGTAATAAATCGAGGGTCGAAGTTACGTGCGACAACTAGTTAAACAGACGACAACGTGCGGAAACGATAAAGAAATGCTTGTAAACGATAAACATATTTTACTGGTAAGGCTTACTGGGAAAATGTGGAAGTAATGTGAGGGTAAAAAATAAATAAAAGCTCATCGTACCTCACAGTGAATTGGAAACAGATAACCTGGTGAGAAAAAACTGGAATCTATTTTCGTTTTTGTTAGTATATATGGGTACTTGTAGCACATGTACATCTACAATTCTTAACTTTTTATATTTTCCCCACAATATAACATATTGTAATATGTTAAAAATAAATATTACTTATTTCTAGTTCGAACCTAGTATAATCATTATGAGCAATAAATTATTTATAAACAAGATTTCCTCATACAATTCTAGGACAGAAAAAAATCCGTGATGTAAATAAATCCGTTCTTCAAAACTTAAAAGTTACACCTGCTTTTAATTATCAGATCTTTAAAACTTTGTAATTAATCTTAAATATTTATTGGAGCATTTTATCTGAAACTCCAGGCTTTTTTCCTGAACCTAGTGTGACGTCATTCCGTTTTCCACTTTACACCCGAATCGGAGACTTTGCGTGTTGAGTGGCAGAACTCAACACCGCTCTTTGTCTTGTCACCTGAGCGGACGAATGAAAATAATTGAAATGAAATAATTCCTTCGAGTTGGAATGGAACCCACAACCATCGCGAATACAGTCTACAGTCAGTCAGTGGTCTATTTAAAAATATTTTAAATGAAACTATTCTATTCCAATCAATACTGAAAACGGACAGACAGGTAAAGGTCTACTACCAGTGTCCACGGACTATAGCAAAATGTTAGACCACCGAATTAAAAAATGTATTTTCAGATTCTAAAGTATACGCGGTTAAATAAGTTTCATTTGAAACGTGTAAAAATTGTGAAAATCAAAGAAAGATCTTACTATAAACTATGACTCGGGAACTAAAACATAGAAATTTTAGTTTGAGAGATTGAATAGAATATACCTTTTGAAACCAGCGCCTTGTTGCGCTACCAGGTAAAAAATATTATTACCATTCATATCATTTAGTCGTGAACATGAAAATGTTTTCTAGCGTACTCGAGCGTGCAGAATGTCGTTGAGAGCACTTAAAATATAAAGTTAATTTATTCATTTTATATTTAAAAGTTTCATTTTTTAAATGTATTTATTTATTTTTACATACCTACATTATCTTAATTTTTATTAAATTTATGCAAATTATTATTCAATATGATTTATTAGCCTATATCTTTTTTTTATTTATCCCGCATACAATCGCAAAGATCTGTATATAAGGTTTTGAATTCCACAATTTTCTCCCTCATAATTGCTTTTTCTCGCATAGCAGGGTTGTCAGGGAGAACCTGGTGTCAAGACACTCCGTTCTCCACTTTGCTCCCGAAATCGAGACATTGCATGTTGAGTGACGAAACTCAACGCCACAATATATTTTGTCACCAGAGCGGAGTAATTAAAAGAATTTAAATATAATCATTCCCCGAGTGGGAATCGAACCCTATACATACAACTATCGCGTATAAAGTCAGACGCTGTCCCACACCGCCACGATGGCCTCACTAATTAATATAATGTTGAAAATTTCATTTTGCTGAAGTATTTCATGTATCATTTACTATGAAATACTTTAAAACAGGAAGCGCTGAAATATATGCCTATTTATAACATTTCGACATTTGTAACCTAGAATTGAATAATTTTAAGCTTAACACTTTTAAATAATTCGCTCGTAATGCAATGTGAAAATTAATATAGTTTAATAATATTTTTTATATTTTGCAAAATATATTGAGAATATAAGGTTGTGTAAACGTTTCTATTGTATTCGGTATCCATTGTAAACGTTGTGGGTTCAATTCCAACTCCTTGAGTTCAATGATCGTACTCGTAATTAAACTACCTACTCACTCTAATAATATAAAAATCTAGCAAGATTTTTACAGGTTTACACTTTTGCTAGCGGAAAGAAATTTATGGCAAGATTCTCTGTCTTCACTTTAAGCCCGGCAGAATCATAGCTCGAGTTGCGGAATTCGTCATTTTTTTTTTACTTTTCTCTTAGACAGAGATAGAGCCTTATCTCAAGATACTGCTCTTCGCTGCACTGTCCATTTGAATTCAAGACATTTCGTGTAAAGTGTATTATCTAACCTGAGTTGCAGAAATGATTTAATTATAATCAAAGTGAAGCCACTGCACCTCGACGGTCTCGAAAACTATTCATACAACTTAAACCAACATATAAAATCATTAACCCAAATCTCGTTTTCACACTTGACTTACTGCATCAGTTTCTAAGGAGTTGAGTAAATAAAAAGGCGATTAGTGAACATCAGATAAAACTCTTAATTGGATATATGCCAAACCAAAATGGCTAGGATTGTTGACGCCGACAAAACGTAGGCGCGAAGCGTCTTTACACAAGGATATAGCGGGTTCGATATCGATTAAGAGATATAAATTCATTTAACGTTTTACATTATTCTAACATAGAATATAATATATTTATTAGAAAAAAAACATGTGTTTTTATTTATAAATCCAAACTAATATTCTAATATGGCATCAGGGCCAAAACACTGAACCAATTGTGATAAAGTGATGTAGTGAAGTGAATGAATTGAGGGGCTTCTGATGAACATAGCTATTTCTTGCTCTATTTATTTTAGTTTTTCCAGGAATTCAAATGTTTTACGAAAAGGCCGCTGAAAATACGAAAAAGCTATAATTTACGCGGGCAAAGTTGCGGACGGGTTGCTTGTTTAATAATAATTATTATTTATTTCTTCTCAATTACAAAAAATAGGTTGTGAATTAATTAAATATACTCAAAATTTGATCAAAACAAATTGCGTCATCTAACATGCTCACTTTAAAAACTCTAACCTCTTTACTACTGAACAACGTAGTGATTTATCACTAATCCTTTTATATTAGCTCCGTACGAAATAAGCTCCATTTAAAATACTTTCGTTTATAGGAAAGAGTTAGGGTCATAGCGCAAGGTCAAACCCTTGGTTATCGCGATTTATTATAATGCCTCGCCGAAATACTTCGATTTCTAAGGAAATGTCAATAATAGCTGGCTAGCGTTCGTAAAATTTTATACTATTGTTTCATCCATAAACGAATAGGCACTGTACAGATGTTACGAATGGCTATCGAAATTGTTTTAGGAAATTATTTTCGTTTTCTATATAATTGAAAGGTCTAGTAATAAGTAACTGTTATATCTTGTTAAATTTAAGTAGGTAAGTGTGTAGCAGAAATTAATATAGACGCCATCGTGACGCTGTGAGGTTGCGTTCCAAATGTGAAATCGACGGTTGTGGGCTCGATCCTCACTTCTAGAAGAATGATTTTCATATTTAATATTTAAAGTATTTGCACGACAATGTGCGGCTTGGGTTCCGCCACTCTCGCAATTGTACCGATTACTGGCAAAAAAAGTGTTTTTACACTAGGTTATCTCTAACTACCATACGGGAAAACGGGTGAAAATAAAAATATATAGTTGTATCTTAAAGATTAGAGAATATAATGTTTAGATATTCAATTAACCGATATATGTCTAACAACTTCGCGAAACAAATACAATAAAAATATAAACATTACCCCGAAAGAGGCACGAGCCCAGAATCGTCGATTACAGACGGACGTTTACGAATTGATGTATGGCCTTTTTTATGTTTGCTAGTAGACGCGCTAAATACGCGTTGGCTCAATAACATTAATACTTTATACAGAAGTGTATGTCTAAGACATGATAGTGAGTATATTAGTGTAGTATATGTGTAATATTATGAAAAATACTATAGCAAATTTCATATTTGTACTTTTCAGCAGTACACATATTAAAATAATATATAGTACTTCAACAGGCAGCTTTAATACTAAACTAGAGACCCGCTCGCGGTTTCGCCCGCGTGAACTATGGCTGTTTCTGTATTTTTCCTGCTAAAACTAAACAAAATGGGAGAAATAATATGTTTATCCCTCAAGTATCTCTATAAAATTTCATCATATCTGGTTCAGCAGTTTCACCGTGCAGACGTCACAGACTGACAGGCAGAGCTATTTTCGCATATATAATATTAGTATGTATTACTTCCATTTATTACATGTTGGCATTGAAACTGACCCAAATTTATAATTTATGTATTTTTTGGTAATTATCCTGTCTCTGTCTTCAACATCAAATGATTTAAATTTTTTTCAGCTTAACACTTCTTTCTCTCAGTAAAAGGACCTAGTGACACCCGTTCTCAGCATTTCACCTCGAATTCAGAAGTTGTATATTGAGTGCCGTTTTTTTCTCTCTCGTGCAGCACCCATCTTTTTTTCATACAGGAAATAAAATATAAAAACAATACAATTATAGCCATAATCTGAAGTGAGAATTGAACTCATAGCCATCGCGATCGCGCTGTCAGACGTATCCTATTGTGCCACGATGGCCGCAAAGTAGAATTACTGTTATAGGTTAATCGTAACTGCCCACCACCTTCAGAACAACTTTTATTGATGAAACATCTCATTTCTTATAAGTAGTTGCTACTTTATTGCTTCAGTTGCATCGGATTTATAATTTTTATATGTTGACAGAGATAGTATGCATCACGCTGAACAAATTGATAACTTAGCGGAACGTTAGCTGGTCTATCGTGGTTCTTTGTGTAGATATTTAATTGTTATGTGACAATGAAAAATGCCTATCACATTGAACAGTTTTTGTTACTGTGGGTCTTTTTGCTACTTTCTGTTAGTTCAGCTAGGCTATCATGATTCTTCGCTGCTGTTCCGTATCTTGAAGTTTTATATGTCAAATGTCAAATGCGCGCACACTCTCCGATCAATTCTGTTAAGGTGACATTTGTTATTTCTTGCTGCTTACAGGTAATATAACTCGTCAAACAGAGAAAACCGATGTCAAAATATCTAACAGGCAACCAAATTGTAAAAGTCTATCGAACATATATAAGGGTATCCCAGAATTCACGCAAGATTTGAGTTTTCAAGGCTTATTTAAAGTGGTAAAGTGTTGCCAACCAAAAAATACAGCGGATATCGATAAACTAAGGTTATTAAAAATAGAGTGCCACAAGAACAATGTAATTTTATTGTTGAGCAATATTTGCAAATAATGAAAGTTTGGCAGCAACAGTTCAAAATTTTTCGTACAAACAAGGCTGCCTAGAAATAGTGATTTAACTTCATTAACTGTAAAGAGACTAATTAAAAATTAGGGAGAGGTAGGATCACTCAGTGGATCTTAAACAGTCTTCTCAACAAGTCATTCAACACAAAACCTTGAAGAAGTTCGAGAGAGTGTTGCTGAGAGTCCAGAAGCACTAACGGTGCTCGGGCTGTAAGAATTAAATATGTTTTCCTACGCTTTCCTCCCGAAAAAATTGCATCTTCATGCTTATAAAGTTTTATTATTAACTCAAGAACTGAAGTCTACTGAGCACGCACAGCGAAAGAGTTCGTTGAAATAGATTTCATGGAAAACAACAAAGGGACGACGGATTTTTTCGAACAAAATCAACAGCGGTAATGGCTCATTTTTCATCTTGATGGCTTAGTTTAGAACCAACTTAGAACCAACTGACAGACGAATGCCACTTCAGTCTCTCTGTGACCACGGACTACTTTTAATGTATTTTTGAATACCAATAATATACGTGATTAATCCGGATAAAATAGTTTCATTATATCATATTACGTATATATACTATACTCGTATATATTTTCGATAGATCTTGACCACTATAATACTTATATATATATATAAGATAATGATGTTATATATATAAGATAATATTTAATTTAACTTAGCATATATCAGCGGTACGCTTTTTAAGCTGCTTAGTCAGAAAGTACCTAGTGTTGACATGACAAGTAGCGTGTTGAGTGGCGGAACTCACCGAGAATATAATTTAATTACGGTCATTCCTCCGAGTTCAAATTGAACCCGCAACCAATCTCGATTACTGTGCAATACTGGCCTTATATACCATATTGAAGTTTTTAATAATATACTTCGTATTTGCACATTTCTAAATGTTTTTTATGTTATATTTTTAGTGCCTTATAATATTATTATATGATACTGAACATCATTATCTAATATTTACATAATCAAAGACTGTAATTAATTGTATTGAATAGAACAAAGATATATTCAATTAAGTAGATTTGCAGATCATCTTTGCAGACCAATTAAAATGCTAATGTAGTTATGGTAATAGTTGTGTATGTAACTTATTGTATAGTTAAAAGGAAATGTCGCTAAACTCTAATGAAAAAAAAATTCAATTCAATCACTTTTATGAAATTAATACCGACTTAGAAGAGTATAAAATTTGGCTTAGTAACATTTTTCATAATACAGCATTAGAAATACAGTCAACTAATAAAATAAAAATTACACTTTTATATGAGTGTGTAGTGATGTAGTTATTACGCAAGTGATAATTCAAATGTCAACGGTGCTGTCAGTAGTATAAGTAATATATTTTTAGAAAACGTATAAAAATTTTAACGCAGCGGGATTCAAACCCGTGCTTTTTGCAAATCGTCCTTTCGACTTAGTAAAAGGCCGCCGATACGAAATATGAAAAATATAAAGCCGCGAGCGGATCGCTAGTTAATAATATTTAAATGCTTCAGTAATCAAGACACGATTTCTCACATCATAGAACACTGTAATTAATATTGCAGTTAAGTAGAGTAATATCGTAATTAATTCATTAAACAATTCCTTCTAAGCGCTACATATAATTTATTGGGACAAACGAATATAAGGTAGATACTTGTTATAAGTAATATATATGATAATGTCTGGATTTTTTTGAGGCTAGTTTTTCTTGTCTGGGTGTTTGTTTTTGCAGGGTAATAATCATAGAGAATTTACTTGTCTTTACAGACAGAGCGGAGAAGAAAAGAAATATTATTTAATTATATAATTATTCCTCCGAGTGGGGATTGAGTTAACAACCAATATTTATAGTCCCACTGCGCCAAGATCGATTTATTTAAAGATTTACGTAAATACGAGTATTATCATCGAGCTTTGCATATATAAAAGGTTCAGATCCCTAAGGATATACTGGTATTGTACAATCTAATCTGTGCTTTATTTCTTTTCCATTTTCAATTTCCTTTTAGATAGTTTTATAAAATAAGATTTTGATTTGTAAAAACTTTGAGCTTCTATATGAATTACAATTAACGTGGGAAAATTTAAGCTCGTTCTACTTGACAGTTCAAGCACTAGCCAATTATCGCGCCATATCAAGATCGTTATACGGTTGTTAATTCTTGATTTACTGTAGGGAAATTTCTTAAAAGGCTTGTGTATTTTTAATATCTCCTTTCCGAGTGGAAGTGTCACTGTGTGAGTCATATTGATGTAGAAATAACCTCAGGTCCACACTTTAACCCGCACAGCAGTGTAGACGCAAGTCATTCGAAATCAAGACATTGCAAGAATGAAGTTGATAGATAATCATTGACTAGTGATTATGAGTGATTAAGTGATTAATTTAAGCAAAATTTACTAGGTATGCTATATTATATCAAGGCTAAATATGACAAACATCTGGTGAGAGCAAAACATATTTCAAGCCAAGATTACAGTAATAATGGCTCCAATACATTAGTAGCAAATGTCATCAACACCCACAACTACTGCAACGATACGAGTATATATTATAACAGGCATATATAATTGGCTCAATATAATCAATGTATGTGAAAACTATGCCCAATGTTATGAATTCGATTCTCGTATGGCGTAAAAATATGGTAAATCTTAGAAAACAGCGCTGAGTAATTAAGTTATGTTAATTTTTTCATATACATATGTTTCGTATAAGTCTAATTTAAATGAAAAAAATATAATAATACAAAAAACCCGACTGAGTAAAAAGTTCAGCTTTTTTAAACTTAAAAAAAGCTGAATAGAAAAAACAAGCCCAGTAGCTTAGAATATTGAATATTGAAATAGAAGGAATGACATTCTATTTTATATTTTTCTCATTTCTATTTTACAGAACTCTTAGGTATTTTTAACTATTTAAGTTAGATTTTTTTTAGGTAAGCCCTTACGTTAGGTAAGATTTGATCAGTGGAAAATTAGGATCCGAATATTATTTCTTTGATTTCAATAATATTGATTTTATACATTTTGTCATATAGCATGTGTTTGTCATCGTGGCGAATTTTGAAGATATAGACAATTTTCATGTCGATATTGTCATGGATAAGACTCGCAAGGTTAAGGAGGAAGCGATTGAGGCAATAATCATTAAAATCAGTAAAAAATTGTGTGATCCCTGCAACGCCACATAGAAACAGGCATACATATATATTATACTGAATGTCATGAAATATACCTAAAAAAAGGACCAAAGGACTAAACGTTACTAGTCGTGAAACGTCTAGTGTGAAGACATTTCATTTTATGTCTATTTTATAGACATTAAGCAAGATAAGACATTGGACTTAACCTAATATTGCCTTTTGTCAAACAAGGCCTGTGAAGCGTGAATGATTTTTAATTATACACTTTTTTGCAAGTGAGTATCGGACGCGTACATCTTATAAGCAGCTTTATGAAATTCATTTTAATACTTTACTAAATAAATAGCGTGTATTTCGAATATGCTAGAGTATTATGTTACATACACTGCATAATAGTGCATGCATGGTCACAGGTAGTCAACATTTTTCTATA
The DNA here is from genome assembly GCA_038994665.1 of Podotricha telesiphe. Classification (NCBI taxonomy): domain Eukaryota; kingdom Metazoa; phylum Arthropoda; class Insecta; order Lepidoptera; family Nymphalidae; genus Podotricha; species Podotricha telesiphe. The sequence goes on along the minus strand of JAOYRR010000375.1, from coordinate 131,096 downwards.
TGAAAATACTTATATAAGCAAATTAAAATCGTGACAACTCAATATCTTAGTTTACACCACATTACGACAAACGTCTGCAAGAAACATCTCGGCATTACAAAGGCGACAAAAATATTAAATTTCAAAACTGATCTGAGTTTACAATTGAATAGAAAGCTATAGGATGTAAAAACTTCAAGCAAATCCACAGTTTGGAAAGTCTCCAAACAACTTTAGATATATGAAAAGGATCCGTCTCGCTGTTTTATTTAATAAAATGATATAGAATGTGCCGTTTTAGAGTTTTTCGCTGATTCTAAAGAAAAATATTGAAATAAAAATATTGGGCAAATTTTTTAATAAAATACTAAGTGCGTTTTTATTAAAAAATATGTATATGAAGAAAATTTTGTAAATATCCCAAGCCATATGTCGATGGTCCCGTTGGTATAGTAGTAATTGATATTTCCTGTTACAGCGTGGGTTCGGTTTTTACTAGATTTTTTTGTCAGCCTAGTTTTTCTCACATGCGCACGGTAGTCAGAGAGAAATGGGCGTGTAAACCTGACTCCATCGACTTTTCGCCTGAAATCAGTGCTAAGTGGCGCAACTCTCAACGGCGTGCTTTGTCTTGGCAAAGCTGGTAAATTAAAATAATTTAAATATAATCATTCCTCTGTATCAAAAAATATATTGTTGACAATTTTTTGATATATTAAATAAATATCTCTAAGAATAATGAGAATGAAGGTAAGTCTTAAAAAGCAATTTATGAGGAGATTCTCATAAAATATCTCAAGCTGTTTACGGTCGTCTCTTTGCGTCTAATTTGCTTAAAACAAATTTAGATGCACGTGTAATTAAAATGTTGGAGTGACGCTTCGCTCTACGCTAAAAGTGTGTTATATTAACAGAGTATATTATTATATATATAATTTTATGATTTTTTTTATAAAACTTATTGTTTTTAGCTTATTAGAGGATTATTTATACAAAAAATATATTATATATCTTTACAGATTTGCACTTTTTCCCGCATAGCAGGGTAATCAGAGTGAACCTAGTGTCAAGACCGTTTTTCACTTTCCGAACGAAATCGAGATGTTGAGTGGCGAAACTCAACGCTGCGGTATATTTTGTCACCAGAGCGGAGAAATTAAAATCATTTAACCATAACATTACCCTGAGTGGGAATCGAACCCCCATTTGCGTTTACAGTCAGAGAGCTATCCCACTGCAGTACGATGAGAATATATTAGAGTAAAACCCGGATAGTTTCCATTAGCTACGTTAGTGGTGCTAGCGTTTTGTTAGTAAAATCAAAAATGTACCGCGGTGAAACTTTGACAGGCGTTTTGATATTGGTGAGTATTTTTTATTACTGATTAAAGTTTCATTCCGCTTTTTTCCCTCGTATACATTATAGTTTACATAACACTATTTATTGTGTTTGTTCCTGAATACTATTTATTTATTTATAAAATTGTTACATAAATTACAGAAAAGTTAGTTTAAAAAAGCAAATTCTACATAAATAGATATTTATAAATATACAAAGCGGTAATTTTGCAAATGTCGATGCTTTAACTATTTCACGCATTGATTCTAATTGAGCAAAATGACTTGCAAATATATACGCACCAACACGTCTACCGTTTGGTGGTTATTTATTTGTTAATATTATTGCTGTTTTTATACACATCTATATCTCTTCGTGCTGACAGACACTGACACAGAATAACATGTATTGAAGCTTGGTCCTGAAAGAAGTACCAGTTAACTGGACCAAAATGGTTAAAGCTTTCTTGGAAAAACTCGCAAAATAGTTTTGAAATAAGCTGAGGGTTTATCAATTGAAAAAGGAGTCAATGAGTCTCAACATTATTATGATAATTATATAATAAAGACTGTTTAATTACTTTGGCTCTGCTAACAAGCTAAAAAGTGTCTCAGAAATTGACGAAGAGAACTGAGTGTGTTAACACTAGGTTAATGACTGTCCCTGGTATTAAGCGAACTATGAGAATGTTACCGAATGCACAAGACTCGTGACCATAGTGAAAAATGATTGCACTTATATTTACCACCTTATGAAAATTTAATATATCAGAATAGAGCTTACAATGCATCCAAATACGCACATCCGTGGTCTATAACCGGGCATCAGCTTTCCATTCACGTCCTCCTGTAGGGTTGAACGTTTCTTTAATATTTTTTTATATGTGAAGTATTTATATGGGTGTTATTCGAATAATTAAAAAATATATAAAAAAAAAGAAATGCATAAACATGAGTAGGTAGACCTGAAACTAATCAATCTAGTCTAGCTGTAGTCTAGTCTGGACAAGATCTTACTGTAAATGCGATAAATTGTGAATTTCGGGGGAATGATTGTATTTCAATTATTTTAATTTTTCCAATCTGGTAAGACAAAACGCGGCGTTGAGTTTCGTCACTCAACACGCTATGTCTCGAATTCGGGTGTTTTGCTACTAGTTTCTCTCTGTTTTCGCTGATATGCGGAAAAAAAGGAAAAAAAACTTATCTATATTTGATTTTTTTTAACATTGTTGAAGTTTATTCCCATACTAAGGAAATTACAAAATATTTTTAGAAAACGTATAATAATTTGACCACAGCAGGATTCGACCCGCGCCTCGTGGAAGCACACCAAGCGCTCAGGCCGCTAAGCCATATGCATTCTACAATTGTTTAAATATATATATTTTTTTAATAAATAGCATTCTCTCTCGCAAAACGATTATTCATAAAATAAACTTAGGGTAGCAGAAATTTGTAAAAAATCTCTCCACAGAGATGCTAACAACAAAAATAAGTGTATAAGAATTTCGATATAGCCGGATGTAGAACGCATTACTTAGGACGTGACTTGGTTTTATTTCTTTAAATAACCATTATTGTAAGTGTAAAACGTGAATATATTTGCATTATAGATAACTCTCCGTTTCGGTCAGACAAAGCCTGTAAGGACTTGTTTAGAAACCTGGTCACAGAAAGCACGGCGTAATCTAACGCCGTTCCTTATTTTATAAAAACGAGAAAAAATTTCCATTATACTATTTAAATCTCTGCATCGTTTACAAGAGACAGATCATTTTTGACACAATGGCCAACTAAGTCCATTATGAATTTAAAATTAAAATGACTTGTACAATATGTTAAATTTTTTTAAAGGGTTCAGAAGCACGCATTTAGGAAATTGATGAAATATTTTTAGAAAACGTTTAAAAATTTGAACGCAGCAGGTTTTGAACCCGCGCCTCTGGGAAACTGTACAAATGGAAGAAATGGAAAAATATGTTTTTCATCTTGTACAATGTTCAACCCTAAATGTAGCGATTTCAACAAAATATTGGCTCTCTGATTTACGACCACGTTATAACTATCGATGATTTTTATCCACTTTTCGGGTTCCACGGCGGATGTAAAAACGGCGCGGATATAGATAGGCAACTTTATATTTGAAGATAACGACTTCTTAGGGGTCTGGGAAGGCATAAAATGTTATTTACTTACCTTGAGCTGTCTTTTTAAGTCGAGAGTAATTTTGGCACTAAAAAGATTTTTCTTTCAAGATTCTGGCACTCTGATATAAGGGGGCTTCAAATGTTCTTGTTACATATTATTTAAATTAATTTAATTATTTTGCTTTGTAGTTTCACTCTTTTTCCCATATAGCACGGTAGTCAGATACAACTTAGTGTCAAGACATTCCATTCTCCGCTTATCGCCCAAATCCGAAATAATTCGTGTTGAGTGGCGAAACTCAATGCCACGCTTTGTCTTGTCATCAGAGCAGGGACATAAACATAATTTAAATCTAATCATTCCCCCGAATGGGAATCCAACTTACAATAATCGCGTATATAGGGATACGTAGGCACGCTACGCCACGATGGCCTATTTTATGAAATCATAAATTTAAAAATATCTTCTGTAACCAATATAGTACATGAATACTGTATGAGAAATATACTCAGTTCCAATGTAGTTATAAAAACTTGCTGTGACCGTTCCTAGTCAATAACTCTGTCAAAGAAAAGGTATGTTAGGGTCATCAGAACAAGTTTTATATATTGTAATAATAAATAAAACTTCCCTTATCCAATTCCTGCACGTCTCACTCGGCTGGACTGATCACCCGGTCAGTCAATAGTTCACCCCTCCTACCCCCATGTTCCATCCCTTCCGGTAGGATATCTTTAAAAAAGGCCTATCTTACGCCTCACCACATAACCCACCCATAGTCGTAGGTGGAGCCGATCGTGACGGTCAGAGGCCAAGGTTATGATACCGTTTCCCCTCTCCCCTAAGGTTAAGGTTCTCAATTTTGCTCCCAGCGATTGATTGATCGAATGATCGAAAATTATTTTTGAAAAATATTTGTAATTACATATATATATATAGGGTTTACTTAGTACACATTGAATTCTGATTGAAACGAACAAAGAAAATTAATACGATGAACTTATGGCTTAGCGGTCAGAGCGCTTGGATAGTTTCCAAGAGGCACGGATTCAAATTTTGCACGTTAAATTTTTTACGCGTTTTCTAAAATACTTATCGTAACCGAAGTGTGTAAAAAATAAAATATGATGTCAATGAACAAACAAAATGTATTCGAGTAAAATATTAGTTCGATAAAAATTCATAACCTTAACTATCCAAATTGTAAATATTATCATTCACTCGAGTGTCAATCGAACTCACACGGTACCTAAGGCAAAACACGGCGTCAAGTTCCGCCACTCAGGGTGCAATGTCCTGATTTCGGACGGTGCGTAGAGAACGGAACGTCTTGAAACTTTGTTTTCTGTGATTATCCGGCTATATGGATAATGCACAGCTGCTAAAAAAATCATTCATTATTGTCTGAGTAGAGTTCGGTAATTATAAATTCCTTATCATCGTGGTGCAGTTAGCTAGTATATGGGTGTACGAGAAAGTTCAAGGGTATTATGTATGTATTAAGATCCAACAAAAAGAAATATATAAAAGAAGAATGGAAATTTCACGACGAGTTTCTCTCCAATCTCATAATTGAGTTAGCCAGAGAGAATCTAGTGTCAAGACACTCCGTTCTCCACTTACTGCCCGAAATCGAGACATTGCCGGTTGCGTAACCGAACTCACTTGCCGCGCTGTGTTTTAGATACCAGAATGGAGAGATGAAAATAATATAAATTTAATAATTTACTTGAGTGGGAAAGGAACCTACAGCCAATCGCGTTTACAGTCAGACCCACTGCGGCATAATGGCCTCTATAGTATTTCATTTAGAAAAAAAACACAGTACATTATTTTCTATAATTAATCTGAATAAAATAAACCAACAATATTTATGTTCAATAACATCGAAATCCTATAAAAGTTTTGACAATTTACAAAACAAAAAATTCAGCATAAATAGAAATGTATTTTATATTATATTTTTGTAATTTTTAACGCAACAACTTCTGTGAAATAAATAAATGTTATATTTCTAGATGACATTCTCTTTTAAATTTGAGTTTTATTGGACCGTCATTTATATCGATACTTGCTATCATATACTACCTCACTATTCACTATTTTCTTCCTAATTTCTTGTACAATATTTTTAGCATTTTAAAATGTTAATCACACACTAATAAAAATTAGAACAAACGCGGCTTTTGGCGGACAGAGCGTTTGGATGATTTCCAAGAGGCACGGGCTCGAATCCCGCTCGTTTAATTTTTATACATTTTCTAAATATGTTTTTCTTAAACAGTATCTATAATTTATAAGCCCAGTTTGTTCGTTAATCGTCTCTACCGTTCGACGCCCACAGTTGATAGGATTATAGGTCGTCCGTAGGGATATCCACGATGATCGGTAAAGACGAAATTATATTAACAAAATAAAAATAAACATTATAATATTTATATGTAGGAACGGAGTCTTATAACTTGTTCTATAAAATTATCTTAACAAAAATTATAAGCCTTTATGATTCTTCCAAACTATATTAAAATCAACAAATTAACAAAGTTACTCTAGAAATTTCTCTAGAAATTAATTCACCAAGAAATTAGCCGTCACTTCAGTGCAAACTCTCTCCTTAGTCCTTTTCAATCTGGCTTTCAAACAGTTCATAGTACGACTTCTGCTTTGGTTAAAATTACTGACTATATTCAGTGGGGTACAGATAATAAAAAAAAACTATATTAGCGCTTTTAGATTTTAGCATCGGTTTTAATAACGTTGACCATGACATATTGTTATAACGTTTATATTTCTTTAACATATCTGAATCTGTGATAGAATGGTTTCGAAGTCACCTCAACGGGCGACGGCAACGCATTCGTTTGCTTGAGAAATTCTCATCTTGGTGTGATGTTCTTGCAGGGTTACCTCAAGGTGGCGTGATGTCTCCGTTACTATTTCCAATTTTTATTTACTCGATTACGCAGAACTATTCTTCTCTCTATCATATGTATGCATAATATGCATATACACCATCCAAATTTACCATGGATGTAACCTTGAATATCTGTCAAAAGTAATTAATTAACAACGTCAACAGTGACCTTAATGCTATCTTAAAAATTGGATTCGGCTTTATGGTATTGACGTAAACTCTGAGAAATCTCAGGTAGTTATTATTGGTAGAGTGGGTATAATTCGTAAGATTGATTGGCCAAATGTATCAGCTGTTGTGTATAATGGTATTTGTGTACCCTTTTGCAACACAGTATAGAAGCTCGGCGTGAATTTGATCAAACCCTGTCTTGGTCGGCTCATATCAACCATATCGGCAAAAAATGATTCTTGGCACTAAACTCATGCGACAAAAACGATCGCTTCTACCCATACCCACCAAAAATATGTTAGCATATTCTCTGTTACTACCTATTTTTTATTATGCAGATGCAAGTTTCGTCAATGTGTCCGAGGGTCAACTTAATAAGCTTGAGCGAATTCAGAACCTAGCAATTCGGTTCATAGTCGGCGTCCGCAGATATTATCATGTATCTCAGTTTCGTACTAAGCTCAAGTGGCTTCCCATACGTTTTCCCTGGAATTTACGTCTTCTCACCTTCCTGTACTATGTGTTATTTAGTCCTACTGTGCATTTTTACTTAAAGAAGAAATGTATTTTTATTGCTATGCCAGTTTGATCATCACCCAACTTAACTAACACATTCCTGTACACAAAATTAAATTATTTGAACAATAATTTTGTGGAACAACTTCCTTTGGCAAAATCATTGCTGTCATTTAATAAAACCGTGATAGATGTATGCATGTATGTATTTATATATATGTACATATATCTCTCTATTTCGGAGGGAAAGTGAAGAACAGAGTGTCTTAACACTAGGTTGTCTCTGACTGCGGAACTACGCAAAAACGCGTGAAGCTGCTAATATATAATTCTATAAAGAAATAATTTTGTACAGAAAAAAATAAAACAAATTAGATTGTACAATAAGAATCCTTAGAGAGTGAACCTCTTAATATATTCCAATCTCGAAAATAATGTGAACATAAATCTTTATGTACATTATACATACATATCTAAATAAACTCAATATAATCAAATGTATGAAAGACAATTAAATAGTAAAGTAGATATGTTACTTTGTAAGCAAAATACTTGTAACAAACCATCTCAATACTCTTTTATTGTTAACCAAGCCACGAAGTCATCTATTCATATAAATAAAATTGGAATATCTGTTTGTATTATTTAAATAAGGCTATTCACTAAATGCATATGTATCTATATATACACAATACATATACCAAAACAATATTTTTTACAATTTTTATTTGTTTGTCTGTACCTAAGACAAAGCTTGGCGTTGAGTTCCGCCATTCAACATGCAATGTCTCGAAATCGGACGGAAAGTGGAGAACGGAGTGTCTTGACCTTTGACTCTCCTACTATAAGGCAAAAAGTGTGAAGCTGTAAAAATAACAATGAAATAGTAGGTCACTTTAATTAGAATGTTATTTACGTAAATACTTGAAGCACAATTACAATGCATTATTGTTATAGATACCTGTTATCTCGTATATTACCACTTCACAGTTTTCTTATAAAGGGTCCCAGAACTACTAATATTATAATAGAATTATTATTTGTGTTATAATGCGGACATTATCAAAGTTATTAATTTGCTTTTTTACTCTTGTTCACGGGAAACACGCAGCAAGGATCCTTGGAGTGTTTCCCATACCATCAATAAGTCATCAAGTAGTATTTCGCCCTGTTATGATAGAATTGGCCAAACGAGGCCACGAAGTGACTGTAATTACTCCTGATCCAGCATTCCCTAATGGAAAAACACCACCAAATTTTACAGAAATAGACGTTCATGATATATCTTATGCATTATGGTATAAGTTTATTGAAGAAAACGGCAACGTAAGTGACCAAATAAAGTTATTGACCCTCATACCTAATTTGCTAATAAGTATATTCGAAGAGCAAATGAAAACTACAGAAGTGCGAGAACTGCTTAAGGATAAAAATAGAAAATATGATCTAATATTTATGGAGTCACTAGTGAAGACGGCGTTGTATTTCTCTTATTTATATAAAGCACCTGTTATTGCGTTTAGCTCTCTAAGTGGAATCTTTGGTAATTTCGAAATGATGGGAGCACTTACACATCCGCTTGTTTATCCTAATCCATTACATCAAAGAGTTTTCAATTTAACAATTTGGGAAAAACTATCAGCATTACGCCTCTACTTCAAAGCACAACAACTTTTACTGAGCGAGGAACCTAATCAAAAGGAAAAATTAAAGAAATATTTTGGACCCAATATACCAGATGTTTCAGAATTGGAAAAAAATGTTCACATGTTATTTTTGAATGTGCATCCTATTTGGGATATTAACCGGCCGGTCCCACCAAATGTTTTGTATTTAGGTGGATTACACCAAAAGGAGCAACAGCCCTTACCACAGGTAAAGTTTATTTTGAAATTTAATTATTATCACGTAAGGTCTTTAAAAATTCAACATACCGAAATCTAATTTTATTCACAGTAAAGCTATTTTTCATAATTGCAAAATGACAAACTAACTTAATATTTCTTTCGCGCTTATGAAATCTTGATAGACTTTTTTTTTTTAATAATTTACAATTATGATAATTAAATTGGTCTAGTAATTTCAGGAACTACAAACTTATCTTGATTCCTCACAACATGGAGTCTTATACGTAAGCTTTGGCACAAACATCAGACCATCTTTGTTTCCGCCAGAAAAATTAAGGATGTTCATTAACGTATTCGCCAAACTGAAATATGATATCTTATTTAAATGGGAAAAGGATGAACTTCCAGGGCGCAGTACTAATGTGAAGATATCAAAATGGCTGCCACAATCAGATCTATTGCGTAAGTAATAAAATGATGGGACGTTTTTTTTTCAATAGGAATTAATTCAAGTTACAATTCTGGTTAGTTTTTGAGAATCTGGTCTTTTCTTAAATACTTAAAATATGTTATATCAGCTTTGCCGTGCAGGCTCTTCTTTGACTCCACACCTTATTGTATAAATAATAAAATAGCAAATTTATAATTTAAAACATTCAGACAGTGAGAAATATATTGATTTAGTATGAAGCTGTTATAGCTTTGTTGGTTGTAACTGAGAAGCTAAAACCAAAATTGTATAAAACACGGTGAAATCCAGTTGGTAAATTCCGAAAATGAAGAATAGAGAAGTGATGTATTTCTAGGCTCCGTCTATCCCAATGCAATTATGTTCACAACGATAAAAATTTTAATTAGATTTGATTAGAAGTTATATTTCTTTTTCTTTTTATTTAAATATACCTTCAAATTTATTGATCTTTACTCTTCCAGGACATCCAAATATTAAGCTGTTTATAACTCAAGGAGGCCTACAATCGACTGATGAGGCTCTTACCGCTGGTGTACCATTAGTTGCTATACCCATGCTTGGGGATCAGTGGTTTAATGCTGAACTATATGCACATCTTAATATTGGAAAGAAACTTCTCATGGAAACTATAACGGAGGAAACATTGATAAATGCCATTCAAACTGTGATTGAGGACAAAAGGTATATATTTCCTAAATTTTATTTTATTCTATTGTCATTCTGTTTTATATTATTTTATTATAATATTTAATATTCATATATGAATTCAGTTATTCATGTGTTGGGTGGAAACTAAAACGTAGTTGTCGATGACAAAATATCTAAAATGTTTGTGTTTGATACTCAAATATAAACAAGAGTAAAATACATTAAAAAACTTTTGAATTGTTTGTTTGCAGTTACCGTGAAAATATTGTAAAACTTCGTAATATAATGCATGACCAGCCACAAAATCCACTAGAGCGTGCAGTGTGGTGGACAGAATACGTACTGCGACACGGTGGAGCTTTGCATCTTCGAACACCAGCTGCTGATATGCACTGGACCGAATACTATGAATTAAATCTAATATTAATTGTTATAGGTACAGTTTTAATTGTTAAAACGATAGTAATATTTACACTGTATAATTGTGTAAAAATAATTAAATCCAATCAAATAAAAGTGAAGAAAAGTTAATTGGACGGTTATATTTTTGCCGAAATGCCACTGTTTATTTCTTGGTAATTTGTAAAATCCGTTTTTGTTTTGGTTAAAAGATCACATATTTCAAGAATATATTTTTGGTTATGTATGTACAAAATTATGCAAATATATATTTGTGTGTCTTGAAACAGTGTGGTTTCATTGTTGTTACACCAAAAAAATATTTTCAAAAGCTTCACCTGTGTCTATTTATCTATAGAAAAGCTGCCTAGTCTATATGTAGGCTAACTAGGTAGCTATTTATAGGTAGGCTACCTTGCCTGCCTATAAATAGAAGACACAATACCTATTTATCTACTAATAAATCAATATATTTTCTTCTTCCAAATCTAATTTCACCTAATTCTGACTGTCCGATATTCTTCAAAATTATTCTTCTTATGTTGAATTTTACGCACCACAGCTATTTTTTTAATTTACTGCATGAATTCTCGTATATATCGTTTGTCACACATGTCACTTTGCCTTTTAATAATTAATGTAACATCTTTTATTATATAACCTAAATTAAAACATCCGTTTAAACCAATATAATATTTATTTTAACACAATAAATAAACCACGTTTCGTTCAAATGTTCATCGGTAAGTAGATACTGGTAAATTAACTTGTGAATTATTTTATAAATATTATATACTAGTTGATGAACTTCGTTTCCAAGGACTTTATGACTTCAGGGTATTATTTATATCGATCACCTGTTGAGGTCTGAAAAAATAACTGTTTTTTTATAAGTTCATTAAATATAAAGTTTCAAACTAGAAGTATTTTAGGTTTCATACTACATAACTAGTTACATTTATAGCTTTTTATAATATTCTAACGGTATTATTTTAAAAATATTTATAAGGCATCACCTTTATGATCATATAAAATGTTACATTAGTCTCACTTACTGTTAAAATATGAAAGTTACTGATAAGACCAATGTTATATATTTGTATAATATTAAATTTGTTTGTGCGTTAGTTCCATTTAACCAAAAAACAGAGAACGCTAGTACCATAATATCAACAGCCAATAAACGTATAGCGTCATCGATGTAATTAATATTACATAATTAGTTTGTAGGTAAGACATAAGTCCAAGTTAGGTACCGTAAATCCCCTTAAGTTACTGGCATATTAGAAGCCAGCGACCCGCTCGCGGCTTTGCCTGCGTGATCTTATAGCTGTTTCGTATTTTCGGTAGCCTTTATGTACAATTCAATTCCTATAAAAACTAAAAAAAAGGGAGAAAAAAGTAGCCTATGTTCATCCTAAGACCCTCAAGTATCTCTATATAAAAATTAACTACCAAATCTAGACACTATGTTCTTTCGTTTGTTCTTTTTTCATCACCAATGACGTGGTTAAAATATCTAGTGAAAATATATTGAACAAAATCTGAAAGTGAAAAGAATATTCGTATTTTTGTTTCAATTTAAACCCACACAATTATGTTTATGTAAAACATTTTTAGGAAACGTATAAATGTTTTTTTTACGTAGCGAGACTCAAACCCGGGCATTGGAAATCGTCTAAGTGCTCTGACCACTAAGCCATGAGTTCAGAACATGAGTTATGTGTACGCTGCATTTTGTATTATACGATATCTAAAAATAATTTTCGTGTCTATGAATGACACTATAAAATTATTGATTTTAGCTCCACGCTTTTTCCCGCATAGTACCTAGTGTCAAGACTCTGTTCTCCACTTTCCACTCGATTCTCGAAACCGAAACATTGCGTGTTGAGTGGCGGAACTGAACGCCGCGCTTTGCTACCAGTCTTACTTAGGTACCAGAGCTAAGATGTGACAATAATGGAATCGAGCCCCCAACTACAAAGCCGAGACTATAAAAGTAGTAAAAATATTTGGTTTATTTGTAATTTATTTTATTGTCATTATATATTTGACATTTTTCTCAACTTTCTCATTATAGAACGAATAAGTTTATATACTCTATATAATCTATTAAGTATTTTTTTGTAGATATAAGATTCTTCTTTGTAGACTAGATAAGGTACTATGATAATTTTTAACTAGCAAATTAAACATTTTTCTTTAGAATTTGCGTTTTTTAAATAATTTCAACAATATGTTATTTAATAAGGCTAGAAATAGTAGTGCATTCATTAGTTTTACATTAAGTTCATATGTAGAACAAAAATTAATAGGCAATGAAAACGACAATGCAATTTTATACTCAAAGAATGTGCTCAAATGATTTATGACGAATAATGTCAGCTAGACTCTTTTTCCCACATAGCAGGGTAGTCGAACAAAAACCTAGTGTGTCAAGCCGCTCCGTTCTCCACTTTCTGCACAAAATCAAGAAATTTGCGCGATGAGTAGTGGCACTAAACGCCGCGCTTTGTCTTTAGTGACAAAACAGACAGATGAAACTATATTTTAAGGATAATCATTGCCCTAAGTTGGAATCGAACCCACCACAAATCACATTAACAGTCATACACTGTTCCACTGCTCCTGATGGTGGTTTAGTGAATAAGATAAGGGCGTGACTTTGAATAATAACTATGATACCTTCCTATACCTATATTAGGTATATTAGGTACCTATAGAAAATAAATCTGCTTTCTAAGCTTTCACTCGAAATAATAAGAATATAAAAAAAAATATCTTTATTTCTCAACGCAAACTGGTTTATATCTAGAAATAGCACATAAAATATAATTTACAGTTATGTGAAACTGGCGCTTGTATTAAGTTGAGCTTGTGTTACTTACTGGTCGGTCGTCGCCTGGTTCTCACTCGGGCTTAAAATCGAAAAGGGCTTATGGGTGCGCCCATATTGTATATACGGTTCTAATCTAGTATTAGAAATAATAACAAAACTCAAATTGGTTGTGTGTGTGAAGATGATCAATGTTACTTGAAATTATTATATCTTATTAATTTAAAATGCATTTAGAAAAAGAAGACTCGGTGCAAGAAGTCTTGGCGCAGAGCGCCAGCGTCAGACTGTAAATGTGATTGGCTGTGGGTTCAACTCCCACTCGAGAGAAGGATTATATTTAAATATTTTTAATTTCTCCTCTCTGGTGACAAGACAAACCGCGGTATAGGTTACCTAGATATCTCATTGTTTTACAAAAGGCTGATAAAATACGAAACTGCTATAATTGACGCGGGTGAAGCCGCAAGCGCTAGTATAAAAATAATTTGAATATAATAATTCCTCTGAATGATAATCAAACCCACAACCGATCTCGTTTACATTCAAATATGTAATCCCACTGTGCCGTAATAGCGTCCAGTATCAAAGATTTTTAATTAAGAAATATAACAATAAATATATGTAAAGGCTTATTTCACTACAGTAAGTTTCATTGAAAATGAACATTTCATTTATCAACCAATTTCTTCTATGTATCAAACAACAGTTACCGTGCCTTCTCATTAATTCTAAAACCCATAAAAATATATATTCACTATCATATTTAAATCTTATAATGAAAATTTATGTAACAAGTAGTTTTACAATTCTAATTATCGTGGTTATATGATAAAGCTGGATAGCAAAATGTTTAATCCACCGCTACCGCACGCCGTTAAAACGTACGGTGTGGTGGACAGAGCACGTACTATGATATAAAGGTTTGAGGACAAGTAGTTTTGAATTAGAAATTTTAGTATAAAAGGCACTAAGGCATAGTCGAAGTACAGTGGCTGGCTGTACATGCGGATGGATATGAGTTCGGCCTCTAGTCGGGGGAATGATTATGCTTACTGAAATTTTTTTTTTTCTGTTAAGACTTCCGTGGTGATTTGCGTGGTCAGTGACGCAATGTATCGAGTACGGGTAGAAAGTGCTCAACAGAAAGCCTGTGCTCTCTCGGATATGAGGGAAAATTCGTATTTTTTTAAATTTAACATTTATTATTAATTGATTTCCATTGAATTATTTTATTGTCACGCATCTCTGTGTATCTATGAGTAAATATTATTTTGCAAGCATGTAGTGTTTGATAGCGAAATTTTAAATCACACTTTTAGTTCAGTGGACCGCGAAAACGAAATCATTAAATTTTTAACATTAGTAGGTGTCAATCACATACTTAGAAAACATATAAGAATTTGAACGCAGTGGTATTCGAACCCGCGCCTCTTGGAAACCTGCCCACATGACATGCTGTGAAACTGCAAAAAGAAGGAAATTTAAACAAAATTGTCGTTGTTGCCTAGTACACTTTGCTTTTGAAAAAAACGAAAAAAAAAAAAAAACACATTTGAAAATAATTAAAAACGTTGAATGTAATATATGTTTTTTACAAACGTGGAAGTTTTTTATTCCTGGTTTTTAATCTTAATGAATATTATGTATGTTTATCTGTTACCAATTTAAAATAAAATATTATAAGACTTTGTTGATATTAAATTGGTTTAACAAAAAAATTTTAAGTGCAAACGATCAAAATTATCTTATATAAAATCAAAATCATCTTTGAAGCTGCGCCGGCGTAGCGGGACAATATCTGACTGTAAACGCAAAAGTTATGAGTTCAATCTGCACTCGGAGTTAATGAAAATAATTTAAATGTGAACACATTTATGATAATAGAAATGATAATAATTGAAATGTAATAGCATTTGAATTATTTATATTTTCGCGCTGGCAAGACAAAGTGCAGTGTTAAATTAATGCTCAATGTCCCGGTTTCCGGTCCCTTACTATCTTGACATTAAGCTCTCTCTGATTACCCTGCTAAGATAAAGCATTTTTTACTTATGAAACATGATTATTTTTTTCAACTAACTCTAAACCAGTATGATTTGTTTAGTCCAAAATTGCTTAGAACAAGTCATTTCTAGTGGTAAGACTGTTATAAGCCAGTTTGTATTATATAATTATATACTAGTTGATACCCGTAACTCAGTTTGCATCCATTAGCCACCTGGTGACATAGAAATTTGGACCCAAATTATAATAGTTTTCGCTGAGGTGGTAATTTTCTTGTCTTTTATATTTCCACATCAGATGTTCTAGACAATTATAATTTTTTTTAGCCTCACGATTGTTTTTCTCGGCTTGCAAAAAGGTCATAGGTTCTCTGTGTTCTCCACTTACCTCTCAAACTTAATATATTGCGTAGTTAATGCCGGAACTCAACGCCTCGTTTTGCCTTGTCGAAGGGAAAAAGTGAAAATAATTTATATGTAACAATAGTGTCAAGTGGAAGTCAAATCTACCAAATGGCCGCAAAATTTTTTGTTTTATTTTTATGCTAGCGACTGTTCTCTATACTGAACAGTATTTTCTAATACAGAATTTGCTTATTTCGTAATTTAGCAGATTTACAGCAGGTTTTGATACACCTGCTAAATTACGAAATAAGCAAAGGTTCTTCATAAGATATTCCGTATTTTTAATTTGTATGTATGTTAATGGATAATGCCTATCACAGCAGTGAACAGTTTCAGCTAAAGGTGACTTTCCTTTTTTCTTCTTGTCTTTTCTTTTAAGTCTTATATTATATATTATATACTATTATCATTTTTTTTTTAGTAGTTTCAGATTTTTATATATCAACAGAAAATGAGCATCACAGTGTATCACTTTTGTTAGCTACATTTAGTTTAGCCGATCTCTTATAATTCAAATTCTACTCTTTAAAATCAATTGTACCCTAAGTTCTACCCAGGATAAGAAGTTATACAACAAAACGTTTCATTCCAAATCCATCTAGGCGATTCAAATGTACGTGTACAAAAGACAAACAGACAGACAGAAATTTCAAAAATAATAGATTCATATCTTTACTGTGTTTTTACTCTGCTATGATTTTTTGCGCTTAGTTTTTAGAATTAGCCACTACTGGCAAAAAAGTTAGTAAATGATTAAAATAACGATTTAAAAAATGTAGCTAGTCACGTGTTATTATTATATTGATTGTAGGCAAAAATTATTGGTTATTTAAAAAATATTTTTTTAATTAAAAATCATTAACTTATTGCACGCACTTCCGTTTGATATGTAATTTGAACCCACTAATATCCCGTATTTATAGTTGGCTGTATTACTCTCCCTCCAGCTTGCGGCCA
Organism: Podotricha telesiphe; assembly: GCA_038994665.1. NCBI lineage: Eukaryota > Metazoa > Arthropoda > Insecta > Lepidoptera > Nymphalidae > Podotricha > Podotricha telesiphe. The sequence continues at coordinate 114,454 of JAOYRR010000375.1, read as the reverse complement.
GCGGCAGCAAGTGCCTTGCGCCATAACCATATCATTGATTAGATAAGTTAGTATAAATAAGGAAACTGGTCTTGCTCTGTTCTCATAAACTGTAGTATATTTATAATTTCAAAGAGCGCACGTCTTTCAAACGTTGTATTATAATAATGGCTGCGCTACAGTCAACATAGCAGTTCTTAACTTGAATAAAGTGTCATTTTATTTGCGTATAAAAAATATTTTACAAGAAAATTATTTTAAAAATTACAATGTATAAAATAATATTAATATATTTTTACGTTATAAGTATAAGTGAATCAAAAAATATATTAGCTGTGTTTCCAACACCCTCAATAAGCCATCAAGTAGTGTTTCGTCCACTTATGCTAGAATTGGCCAGACGTGGACATGAAGTGACTGTAATAACACCAAATCCAATATTTCCTGAAGGAGAAACTCCTGAAAATTTCACTGAAATAAATGTCCATGACATATCTTACAATATATGGAATGAATTTGTGGAAGCTGATAAAGGTAAAGCAAATGGACTTGCTGAACAAATGAAATTCGCATTTAATCTACTAAGAGTAGTGTTTGAAGCTCAGGTAAACTCTTCTGAAGTTCAGAAACTTTTAGCGGATAAAGAGAAGAAATTTGATTTAATATTTTCTGAACATTGCGTACGATTAGCATTAAGCTTTTCCTATTTATATAATGCTCCTGTGATTGAATTTAGTTCACTGGGTGGATTAGTTGGTGCTTTTGAATCCATAGGAGCTCCTTCACACCCAGTGATTTATCCTACGGCATTCCAACAAAAGTTTTACCGTGCAACAATGTGGGACAAGATCTCCGAATTTCATCTTTACTACTCATTTAAAAAGTTCTATAGTGAACTTGAAATATTAGAAAATAAATCATTGAAAAAACTCTTCGGTCCGGAAACGCCAACTTTGGCTGAATTGAAAGAGAAAGTTGACATGTTATTTGTGAACATTCGTCCTTTATTCGATCTTAATCGTCCTGTTCCACCTAATGTTTTATATTTAGGAGGATTACATCAAAGACCACAAAAAGAATTGCCTGAGGTGAATAATTTGTTTGCAATATTAAATATATATATCATTTAAACTTGAATTAAAAACTTTAAGGTAATTATTTATACTACATGAATAAGTGAGTTAAGGTCGCAGTTTATTAAATTTATTTCGATTATTATTTCCTAATTTGCTAAATTGCTAAAAAAACTGTGCTGAATATTATATATTTCTATATTATATTAAGTTTTAGCGAACATTTTGTACTTTTAAGTCACTAATAAATAAATGTGTACTTTACTTATATCCTGTCATGTCTGTTAATTTGCTAAAATACTCTCGAAATCTTTCAGGATTTGAAATTGTACCTTGATTCCTCTAAAAACGGGGTTATTTATATAAGTTTTGGTACAAATGTAAAACCGTCTTTACTACCACCTGAAAAATTGAAGATATTGAAAAAAGTATTTTCTCAATTACCATATGATGTGATATGGAAATGGGATAGCGACAAGCTTGTGGATTGCCCTAAGAACGTTAAAATCGCCAAATGGTTTCCGCAGTCAGATTTACTCAGTAAGTTTTATTTTTCATAGCTTCATGCTCTATACTTTTTTCCATATTATAGGGCAGATAGCGAAACTAGTATCAAGACACTCTGTATCAATTTTATGTTTTTATACAATACGTGTTTTCTTTTATGTCTACCGTAGATTAAAGAAATAGTAATAAATTAACCATAAAAAATGGTGAAATATTTACAATTTTTATATTATTTTTCATAAATTTTATTTGACCTGCATATAATATGAATAATTATATATTAAAAAGGCCAAGAGCGATGAGGTTTCTTCATATTTGGAATAAGTTAGTAGAGGCCGTTATGACGCAGCAGGACAGCGTCTGACTAGAAACGTTGTACGTTCACTCCTCGCTCAGGGGAATGATTTTATTTAAAATATTTTTATTTCATTCCTCTAGTGCATTGCCACTGCGTATAGAGTAGCGGTACTCAACGCCGCCTTTTGCTTTATCAGACCGGAAATTAAATACATATAATAAATCCAATAAGTAGGGATCAAACCCACAAACATTGCTTAGACTGTATTCCGCTCTGCCAAGACTTTACTAATTTATTACCTAATGTATATAATCACAAAATTATCTAAATTATTAATAGTCTTTTTTAGACAAACTCGTTCCTTTAAATTTATATAATTTAAATAAATATATTATTAATTAATGTAATTAAAACAAGTATTATCATACCATCTATTTTTAATCATTTATCTATGGATTTATGGGTTTAATAAAGTCAAGAGAATATATATATGTAAATGTTGTTTTTATGCGAATTTTAATATTACTAAATATTTACTTTTAACATATTATTACAGTATATTATTTTACAGTATAGATGATAATCAGGTTATCATGGCGAAGTGCACAAAGTGTGACTGTAAAAACGTGTCAGAAAAAAGTGTGAGTGTAATTAGGAAGTCAACGTTACATACTAAGAATACATTGGTGTGCAATTCATTTATACATCCATTTTTACATTATGTGTCTCAATTATAGGCTAACTCTACATTAAATAAAAATGTAACGATTGTGGGGAGATCTCCCCTCAGGAAGATACTTAGATTATTTTCATTTCCTGCTGCATTGACTTTAACTACTTCAAAAACACGCGATGTGTCGAAATCAGGCAAACACAGGCTGCTTCTCTCTGACTATTTTTGGTAAGAGAAAAAAATTGTAAACCAGCTAAACAAAAACTAACTAGTAATATTTTGAAAGATTAATTTTGTATATTTTGATATAGTATCTATATTTCGTATGTTTCGCACATTCCACAGTAGTACGTTGGTCACAGGATACTAGAATGCATTTTAGAATACCAAAATGTCTATTAATAAAGAATAATACATTCAAAATTTAACTATGTATAATTTCGGTCTTTATTTTCTACTATCATTAGAGGATACTATCATTATACTGATCGAGAGCTTAACACCGCGCTTAGTCTGAATAGATAAAAAAATATGTTATAATTAGAATTAGTACCCATCGCTCATGAAATATTCATATCGCATAATACTAGTTGCAATGGAAAAATAAAGGCGCATTGTGACAGCCTTTGACTGTACACGCAATGGTTGTGGGTTAGATACACACTCGGGGATTCTATTTACTCGCAATGATCATATTTAAAATATCTCTTCGTCCTGGTATCTAAGACACCTCCACTCAACCCGCATACTACCTACCTATGCGGGAAAAAGAGTAAAGCTGAAAAAAAATTGTACTCACAACCATCGTGGTCTATCGGTCACTGGTAAACTGGCCTCAAAATAGTAATAAAACACAAAGTAAGCTTTAACAGTACTTCATAACCGTTTATGATCAAGAACCATTATACTCATATGTGAGTACGTATTGTATACTGTGAAGTACTCTGTTTAGTCTTATCAGATCAGATCAGAGCAGAGAAATGAAAATATTTTAAATTAAATCGTTCCTCCGAATGGGATTCGAACCCACTACCAATCACGTTTGCTCCTCCTCGATGAGTTTTTATACTATATAAAAATATAAATAACAAAATTACATTTCAGAACATAAGAAAATCAAACTATTTATAACACAAGGTGGATTGCAATCGACAGACGAAGCTCTTGCTGCAGGTGTTCCTCTTATCGGAGTACCGATGCTAGCTGATCAATGGTATAACGCGGAACTGTATGTTATACATAAAATAGGCATCAAATTGGATCTAGAGACTTTTACTGAAGAAGAATTGAAAAATGCTATTTTTACTATTACAAACAATTCAAGGTAATTATTTGCAAGTCCAAAGATATTTGATTTGTTATTTAGGCGTACAATTGATAATTAATATATATTGCCTTCATACTGTATCCCGCTAGCAGGGTAGGCGGAGAGAACCTATCGTTGACATATTCCGTTCTCCACTTTCCGCCCTAAATCGAGATTGCGTGTCCCAATTTTCATATTTCATAGTGGACCAACCAGGATACATTACCAGTATATTATAATAAAGATTTACAATTAGAAGTATTTTGGTCAGTAGTAGTGCAGTAAAATATTTAAAAATTGACTTGTCAACCAAATATAGAAACTTTTTTAGTTGACAAGTCTTCTGTTTTTTTAAGGAAGTTTTATCGCCAGCCCGCGTTGTCGCTTCAATCACAAACTGCTTATTTTTATAATTTGAATTGTTGTAACTATTTTATTTCCAATGGGAATAGAATAAACAGTACATGTTAAGGAACGCTTACCAAAATACAAAAAATTAAATTGCATTAAAATTAGTTTAGCCATTTCTAAGATAAACTTGCACAAATGCACAGACACACAGACAGAAACAGTCACATAGAAAAGAAAACAATAAAACATTGTTTTGGGTTCTATTATCATGGATAAATGCACCCGATAATGTAATTTTTCAAAAATCTTCCATGTGCAGGCAGCTATCAGTAACATTTTTATTATATGTATATATATAGATGTACAGACTATAGCAAAGCCTTATAATCATAATAATTATCATTGCAGCTACCGTGATAACGTGATAAAGCTGAACGAAATATTGAAAGACGAGCCTATTCCACCGATAGAAAGAGCGGTATGGTGGACTGAACACGTACTTCGACATAAAGGCGCATCACATTTAAAAGCAAATGGCGCTCATATGCACTGGACGGAATATTATGAACTAAATTTAATATTTTTATTGCAAATTGTTCTATCAACACTAATTGCGATTCTAGGTTTTGTAATATACTACACTTGTGATATAGTAGGCCAAAAATTCAAAAGTTACAAGCAAAAAATTAAATTGAATTAATGTAGTATTTAAATTGACGTTACCTTGAATTGATTTATATTAAAATAAATGTCAAATGAATTATCGATTTTGTTGTTGTTGATACCTTTTTTCATATTAAACGAGTCAAAAGTATGGAAGAAAGTACAAATTGGCTTGTCATTTTGTTTTAGAATTTCCGCATATTATAATCCTGGCCATTGCCTTCACGCATCTGTGTCAAGTGTCTCCACTTGCCACTAAAATGTCAGACGCCACACTTTGTCCTTGATGAACGAAACGAAAATAATTTAAATATAAAATCATTTCCTTAGTGGAGACTCAATACGCAACCAATGCGTTTCACTTCGCCACAATGGCCATACGACTATTATCAATTTTCATTACTGAATAAAAACTGCGGCAGGCAGAGAGAAGGCAGAGAGAACCTAGTGTCAAGACACTCCGTTTACCAATTTCTGCCAGAAATAGATACATTGCGTGTTAAGTGGCGGAACTCAACATTGCGCCTTGTCTTACTGAATATATTTTAAATATAATCATTCCTCCGAGTGGGAATTGAACCCACAAACAACCGCATTTAAAGTCAGACGGTGTCCCTCTGCGACGCGATGGCCCATTATTAAAACTTTTAATTTTATTTATTCTCTTTTTTACCATAAAATATTCGATTTATCGATCGATCGAAATATTCGAAATAGTAACTAGAATTCACAAAGAAATACGTATAAATATTCTTCCTTTACAAAGTCCTCTTTTGTTCTTCATCTAACCAGAACGCATGTATGTATATTACAACAAACAGCCAGTCCAGAACTTTCTTTGTGTGGTGTCAAAATTGTGTCACATTGGGATGTTAAAGACACTTGCCATATAATTTTCATATTAATGTACCGTGATTTTGTTTGTAACATATTAAAACTTGAAATTTTTTATCCGACGAAAACAACAGAGAAGGTTCTCTATACGATACGTATATTATGTTTATTTATTTTTATAGTTGGTTTTTAAGCAAACAGGGTATTATACTGAAGGCCGTCTGATAAAAAAATTGAACAAAAATCGTAACCTGAATGGTAGAGAAATAGATATGATTGTACATTCAATTACTGATTTCACTGAGTCAATTTACGCTTTTATTCTTTTTTGTTAATATATTATGAGAAATCATCTCTTAATAAGGGGCATTAAGCATTACACTCCCCTAACAACCTATTTGCCAAATAACTTATAGTTGTCTGCCAGTCACTCAATTATACTATTTTCAGTTACCATATTCCAAATTCCCCAACTGATATTTAAATTCACAATCACACCAAAAAAAAAATCCATATAAAGTAAATTGTATAATTTATTATAGTCACTAAGCGTATGAGAATTCCTTTGGATTTTTTTGTTACTCGTAAATTTAAATATATAATTTATAATTTTAAATTTAAACATTATAAGTCTATTGTTCTCAAAGTTGATAAAAACAAGGCTATTTGTCGTAAATATATAGTTATACCTAATAACAAGTGGCTCATCATATGCAAGTGGCTAGATTGACACGTGACTTTCATACGTACAAATTCCACTTCAGGCAAATAAATATAAATGAATACCTATTTCTTTTTCTTGGTACAGTTACGTAAAGAGCTATTTTGTTTCGCTTTGTATGCAGTGAGTATGTATAGATATCTCTGTAGAACGAAGTGGGCATATGCCCATAGTTTTGATCGAAATAAGAAACGCTCGCTTGCTCGGGCAAAGTAGAGCGCGGCGTTCAACTCTGCTACTTCACACGAAATATACATTTTCTTAGCCTACCTCGATATAAGTGGCTAAGCGTGAAGCTGCCTGGTGCTATATGAGGAAGTGATGTCACAGATAAATAATTTAAAAGCAAAGAAGTTTATTCATTGAAGTTCATATTTTAAATATGAATGATTATTGTTGTATTATTGCAAACATATTTTTTAAATTGCTTATTAGACGACTAATGATTTAAAAAGTTCACATTAGTATACTAAGTATGCAATCTATTTTTACATATAATAAAAATGTTACTGAGCGCTGTCTGTACGTGGAAGATATATGAAAAATATATATTATTAGGGGCATTTATCAATTTAATTGAATCCAAAACAATGATTTTTAATTTTCTTTTCTGTTTGTTTGTGCTCGCTAATCTCAGAAACGGCTTAATTGCTATAAATGCAATTTCGAGTTCTGTATTATGGTCAGCTTCTCTTAACATTGGTGTTTATTTTATTTCAACCGGTACATAAGCACCATTATTATAAGTTACCTAACAGCATTCTATTATAACATTAAATAACCATTTAAATTATAAATATATTTTTTTGTATAGATATTTTTATTAAAAGGTTGTTTATATTATTAGTAGTTAGCATGTAATGTTATGTAACTAGCACTTCGATATCAGTAAATAGTCTCAACTAATAAGTATTTTATTAAACAGCCGCGATCAGGTGATTTCGTTTAAATAAATATATAAATACATATGTTAAAATAAAAATACCATAAACTATAATTAAAATTATTTTCCTTTATCCCGAAAAAAGATGCGAGAGCTTAGTAATATATGGCCATTATGTTCCATATACTTGCTATATTTATATTTGTATATAGTTGAGGTCATAGTATTGCACCTATAATATATATTCTAACTATTGTTGTACTTTGTTAACATTTTAATGTGTTAATCACACGCTTAGGAAATTGAAAAACATATTTAGAAAACGTACAAAAAATTTAACGCAGTATTAGTTAAAAAATATATATATTTTCTAAATTTGTTTTGATTGATATGCTAAATAAGTGGTAAGGTGCATCGTCCAGCCATCGTGGTGTAGTGTGACAATGTCTAACTGTAAACGCAATTTGTTGTAGGTTCGATTCCCACTCGTGGGGTTATATTTTAAATATTTTCATTTTAGGCGTTGAGTTCCGCCACTCTATACGCAGTACCGATTTCGGGCGTAAAGTGGAAAACGCAGTGTAGGTTCTCTCTAACTACCCTGCTAAGCGGAAAACAGCGTAAAGCTGGAAAATATATGTACCAATAATAACTGTACCAAGAAAAATCTGGAAAATAAGAAAAAAATCTACACTGGTAAGGCAAAGTGTGGAGTCGGGTCTTATGGGTTTCTTTGGGTGGTTGGGTTTTATGGATTTTTTTCTAGCGATATTGTATTGAAGCAGAGGATCACAACGCAGTGGGATAGAATTTGACTGTAAACGCGATTGGTTGTGGTTTCGATTCCTATTCAAAGGAATGGTGATATTTAAATTACACTCTGACTACCTTGCTATATCTATGAGGGAAAAAGTGTAGTCAAAAATATGGAAAATGTGTATTATATAACACAGCAACGGAACAAGATTTAAAAAACAACTATACTATAAACAATGAAATTCCAGATGATTTTTTTTTTATTTTTTATTTATCCATCAGTGATAAATAATTATCACATTAAATAATTATCATTATGGATACGACATGCATTAATATAAAAAATCATAATAAGGATGAATGGATTTATATAAGAATGGATTCGACCGGTTTCCAAGAGAGTCGGGTCCGAAACACGCTGCGTTCAACATTTACGTTCGTTTTCTATAAATATTTTTCAATTTCCTTAGTATGTGATAAACACTAATATTGATATAAGTTTATCAACATATGTTACAAATTTTAAACTTTTACAGTTTAAAATTTGTAACATATGTAATTATTTTAAACTTTTACAGTTATCGTGATAATGTTGTAAAACTTCGAAACATAATATATGACCAGCCCTTATCGCCGCTAGAACGCGCAGTGTGGTAGACAGAGCACGTCCTACGGTATAAAGGCGCTTCACACTTAACGGCCAATAGCGCTCACATGCACTGGACAGAATACTATGAACTAGAATTAGTATTGTTATTCATTATATTGTTAAAAACATTAAAAGTAATGTTAGGCGGAATTATTTACTATTGTGGTAGGAAACTGAAAGAAAATTCCAACTTTAAAGTAAAAAGTAATTAATTTGCAATTAAAATAAGATGTAGAGAAAGTGGACGCCATCGTGGCACAGTATGTTAGGCAGAATGATTATATGTAAAAAAATATTTTCATTTCTCCGCTCTGATACTTAAGGCGAAGCGCGACGGTGAGTTTTTTTATTTTTGGTTATTTCTAAATAACTACTTATAACCTACTACTAACCTAAGTGACGATATAATAATCTTTTGTACTTATTTCATTCATGTTTCTGTGTTCACTTTTACTGTAATCCTTTTTAATTTGTATCACTAAAATAAAGAGTGCAAATAAATATAGATAAATTAAATTTAAATACAAATTTACAAATTTCTGCTAACCAAAGATTATTCTACGAACAATCGTTTGGCATGAGAGATTGCTATTTATTAAAAAATTTTAACACTCTAAAAGGGTTCGAATCGCGCTGCGTTCAAATTTTTATACGTTTTCTAAAAATTATATTTAAAACATTTTGGAGTTTTATTCCCAATTCTATACTAGTCGGCCATTCCTCACTAAACACTTAAAATCAGATTAAAGTTGCATTTTCTTGACCTCACTTAATTTCTTTATTACTTTTTTGTATATCAACCTTTGTTTATTGTATATTTTTGTATGTAATATATTTTTTTACTATGATTGTATATCAATTTATTATATAAGGTTTCCGATTCGCTTCAACCATAAATTCTGTATAAGTATGTTTTAAAACTGCATAATTAAGGTAATTCTTCAATTGAAGAATTACTATTGTAATTAAGCATTTTTTCTTATAACGCCTACAATCGCCGCCTACAATCGTCCTACAGATTTATCGCTACAGTAAACACGGTGTTCAACAAATTAGATTGCATCTCTTGCGTTCGAATCTAGATTTATTTATCGAGCACTTGTGTTTTGGCCACTTTGGGAATTTTCGAAACTATCCCTCTTTCAAAGTGCTAGCAAGATTTACAACAATTCAAACTGATAGGTATTTTTTTAACATTTATTTGTTTTATTTCTGAGTTGATTTTGTTTACATTTATACTTTATTATTTTGTATTTATTATTAACTAATATTTACTGGAGAGGGCAGAAATATCCTAGTGTTAGGATATTTTGTTATAAATTCTCCATCTATTGTAAATATACGTTGAAAAAAAAAATCCAAGTGGAAATGATATAAATATAATTGTAAAATTCCTATAAATAATTATTTGGTCTTTAATTATTTAATTATGGCTTCAAACGTGCCTGTAAGCCATTTATCACTTTGCCTTCTTTAGTCTAGGCCCTTCAAACGTGCCAGTAAAGCAAAATTAACTTCGCCTTCTTTAATTATAGCGCTTTAAATAAATGTGACAAGAGAACAATTCACTTCATCTTCTTTAGTAATGGCGCTTTGAACCTGCCAGTAGAGTATAAGTCAAATCGCCAATGTTACATTGTAGAGAGGAGACACGAAGGAGATGTATCGGTAAAAAAGAGATACAGAAGAGAGACAGTTACACAATGATCGATTGCACAATACAAATCTTTCTCCAAGTGAGGGTCAATATAACTTCCAATATCAGATATTATATATTTATATATATCTTGCCTCGTAAGTCTAATCTATTTCGTAACCTGGTTTCAATAACCTATATTTTTAGGTTTTCGAACCAAAAAAAATATCATTTATATACAAAATCTTAATTTAAATTTAAGTACAAATAGCTAAATTTACATAAAGCCCGCAAGAATTAAAAAATTAAAAGTGAAGTTGAATTAAAAAATATGCACAAATAATAATTTTCACTAAAATATTGCTTTTGCAATGGAAATTTTAATGCAGGGAAGCCGCTTTGCCGTTAAATGTGTTTTATCATTTTCCTTTTCATTTTTCCATTATATGGAGTTTGGGGAATGAATCATTCTACAGAAATCTAACAATAGGTTCGTTTTAGTAAGCGATAGTCAGTTCATTGTACTGTAAAATTCAGAAATTCTACCGTTAGGACTGTGGTATTTTTAAAACGAAACTAACGCATGAAATATGCACGAAGCGAAGTGTTAAAGTCCAGCCAATTTTTGAACAACGACAAGCTCTCAATTTGACACGTAAAAAATATTCGTTATAACTGTACGAGTTTTTAGTGCACAGGTATAGAATTTAGCTCCAACTCCAAAAATCTAATTTTTTTATACGTCAAATATATCTTTTGTGATTTAAATATTTTCTTTTATCTTCTTCTATTTCTTTTTGTATTTTATTAACTACTTGTTTTACGAAAAAAATAATGTGAAATTCAAAACTCATACATAATAATGGTTATCGTTGTATTAATACTGCTAATGATATGTGCAACGTTGTTGAATTTGAACCCGCGCTCTTTTTTCATAACACGTTTACAGGTAATAGGCAACGTTTGTTTTATCCAGGAAGTATCAAATACACCATTTTTATTCGAAGTTTCAAAATGTTTACCATTTCAACACTTGAAAATATGATGAAATGAAGAACTGAAATATTGAAAATATAAATACTATGCAGAAAATATTGTATAAAATATATCGAAAATTGGATTTATAACCACATAGCAAGATTTTCCTTAAATACTTTTACAGCTTCACGCTTTTCTCGCAACCCTGCTATGCGGGAAAAAGCGTAAAGGACACTCCATTCTCCACTTTCTGCTTGAATACATTGCGTGTTGAGTGGTGGAACTCAACGCCGCGCTTTTTCTTGTTACCAGAGATAATTTAAATATAATTATTCTCCCGAATGGATATCGAAACTAGAATCTTTGCGCTATAGTTAAACACTGTCACACTGCGCCACAGTGGCCTTACAATATGATGATATTATATATTCCGCTTCACGCCTTTTCCCGCGTAGCAGGCTCTGACAACAGAGATAACCTAGTGCCAACTCTTCTTTCCATCCGCAATCGAAACATTGCGTGTTAAGTGCGGTACCAGAGTGTAGAAATGAAATATTTTAAATATAACCGTTCCGGGAATTCAACCCTCAAGCATCGCGTATACAGACGCAATCACACTGCGCCACGATACTATTATTGATATAATCATTAATATATACGATGATATTTTGTTACACATTGAGTTACTTACAGAAAACTTACATTCAAAATGACTGAAAGACGACTTAATTTGGCATATGTATAAGATTTTTGGAGACTGCGGGGCCACTGATAGTGTATTCCCTATTTTGTTTCAAAAACGTAGCGTATTTCAAAAAATACTTGTCAGATCACAACGAAATTAAAAAAAAATAATACAATCAAATTGAGAAACTCCACCTTTTTTTATAAAGTCGGTTAAAAAAATAAAATTAAAGAAACAATCTAAATGATGTTGCAAGTGAAAAATAAATATGAAGGAAGCTGGAAATAAGTAAAACAAACATTTATCTTACTGAATATGAACTGAATGTCAATATGTATTTTAAAATAATACACTAAGGCTTTATTTATATTGTACTATAAATTATTTCAATCATTAAGTAAATTGTTCGATAAAGTTATGATTAGATATTATAATTGAATGAAATGATAAATTATTTCAATATCATTATAATGTCGTATTTTAAATAACGTAGATTTCAAACAAATTACGTATAAAATTAGGAATTTAAAAGTGTATATTTGTTATTTGTAATATTTAATTTGCACGGATATTTTGAAAAAATTGAGCATTTACTAGCGCGTGCTACGAGTGTAGGTTTTAGGACAAGACAAATTCCACTCAAAAAATTCTTCATCTTCCAGAAATTCATGCCTGACATTAAAAAACTGTCTGTCCGTTTGTTTATCAGTTTAAAGATATATTTCACGTTGAATCTGCTCAGCCCTTTATCATGAAATTTGATATAGATCCTGGATAGTCTGAAGCATGGGAAAAGATTGGCTAATTTTTATCAACAAATCAATCGAACGAAGCCGCGGCAATTTAGTATGTATCTATGAAAAGATATACCTATATAATAATGTTTAGGTAATTAATTTACTAACAAAGTATTTTATAAAGAAATTTTTCAAGGAATATAATTCAATGTTATGATTTTAAGACAATTCTCATGGGCCTAATTACCTTGATAATATTATGCAAGGAAAATCATCTGCCTTTGTAGTAAATAAGCTCAAAGCGACTAAACCAGCCATAGTTGGCTTAAATCCTTTTCATGGTGCTCTCTCTAGTTCCCTTTGTGAAGCGTTGATTTTTTTTACATGTGGCTTTTAGAATTTTTATTGGTAGAGTATTTTGCACGAGAATTAAACTCAAATTAAGGGCAGAACGAGCTTTAGTACGTTTTATTTTTATATGCTAAAGCGTTTTGTAGTTTTTAAAACTTTCCCCTAGTTATGTTTTAGTTTTTTATTTCTAATAGCTGTTAGGTGTTAAGAGCGGTTATTTTTATGTTGTAAATTATTTTACGTACGTGATGATGAAATTGCTGAACTGATTTTGATGTTATTAAATGCTTAAAAACGTTTTTTTAATACTAACAATGTAAGAAGACATTATAGAGAATACATTATAATGTGACATGAGACTATAATCGATATTCGATATTGAAAGAATAAGCTACGTGTATCGATATTAAACGTTTCTATTATGATTATAAAACAGGTATTTTACTCTTCGAAATCTATTATACCCTAAGCCCTACAGACAAACACACAAACAGATAAGTTTTCAAGGAAAAATATGTTTTATAGGAAAAGTTTATTTTATGTAAATTAATCTATTTATTATTCTAAGCTATCATTCAGCAAACAACGATACTTTATTCTTATTCGTATTACTAATATCCTTTGATGCACTATTATAACAGATACTATTGTTACAGCAATAGGAAATGTGTATCCAAATACATACAAAGTATTTACTATTTATGAGATCATTCTATTTTAGACTTTATTACTTGGAAATAAGATTTAATATTGCATACATAGTGAACAAAGTACGTGATAACGGGTGTAGTGTATCTATTAATTGCTAGCTCATATGCTATTAACATTCTCATACAAGATATATGTGTTAGGTACTAATATGATATGTATGACCATTCGGACGTTGTTTGAATTTCTGTTTATAAATAAACTAGCCATGCCAGCGACTTCGTGGTTCTAAAATTCTCGATTCTAAAATAAAAGTAGCCTAAGTTACTTTTTATTATATCAGCTACCTGCCAGTTAAAGTCCCGTCAAAATCAGCCCAGCCATTCCAGAGATTGGCCGGAACAAACAGACATAAAGACAGACAGATATTGTAAATAATGTTATTTTCGTATATACTGTAATACTAAATGCATATGTGTGTATACACTTATGCATTTAGTAAAAAGCGGTTATTTTAATTTTACAAAATGATACTCCAATTTTATTTAATTGTATAGATCATTCTGAAGTGTTATCTTAATTAAGACGGTATCTATAAAAAGTAAATCTGTTTCTTTAAAATTAAATAAAACCTACAAGAAGTGTCCAGGATAAGAAACGAACTTGGTTCCGTGAGATAAGGATTTCTAATGCCTGTACACATTTTTGATATGCATATCCATATTAAACATATTCATATTAAAAAAATCCAGCCTCATGCTTCACCATCTCCACATTCCGCCCAAATTCGAAACATAGCATGTTGAGTGGCGGAACTCAACACCGCTCTTTAACTCACTAGAACGGGGAAATATGGTCCCCCCAAGTAGTGATTCAATCAACCACAATAGTCGGGCATTTAGTTACATGCTGTATTTCTGCTCTAGAATGGCACCAAATTATATATTAAAATAAATAAATATACGTATATATATAGAAGACGTCAATTGTCATTGGTATACGAGACAAGAAAATTACTGCATAATTTGAGCAATATTTCACAGTGAAATTAGTATCATATATATAGGCTCATTTATAGCTAAAAACGCAAATATATTGAAATACATGAATTTCGAAAACGTATAAACGTTCCATTTTTAATTTTAATACTGTTACTATATATTTGTGATAAACCAATTAATAAATAAAAAAAATCTAAAATGTTGCATATTTGAACCTACGACTACCCTTACTTTTAGAATATTAAATCACATTTACTTCACACACAAAATGAAATAACAAGAGCTACATAGAACATGTAACGCGAAATGTGTTATTCTAATTCACTTGCGTATCGTTAGATTTATTTCTTTCACTTGACATCACGATGTGAGCTATGGGGATTCCACAAAAATGTTCCTAGCAGTTTGCTCTTTTGATTAAATGTCTTCAGATCCATGTTTGTTATTTATTTAGTAAAAAAAGTATTTTAGCATAAAAATCTAATATAATGGGAATTTTGATTATTCGCCGGTAATAAATAAATATAAAACAAAAGTGTTTATTAAAAATACTTCGATCAACTATCCATTGGTAAAGCTCATCATCCAACATCAACTATGCCAACATTTACAACTGTCATATATCGATGGTCCCTAGGTAAATGATAGAATTTAAAAATAAGATATTAATGTTTTGAAAAAATAATAAAAGTAATTTTAATAAAACGTATTCAAAATTAAAAAAAAAAATTTTCAAGAGACTTATTTCATCAAAATAGACGCGCTTTTTGAAGGTGTCGAATTGACCTGGAAACACTGCCGCTGGTAGGCCATTCCAAAGTTAAGTGGCACTTGGAAGAAAGTTCCTAAGAAGCCTCACAGTAGTAGAGTGCTATGTGTCCAGGTGGTAAGGATGATATTTCAGTCAGTTACGTACGGTTGGAAAATTTTGCGGCAGGAATCAAGTCAAACAGTTCCCCAGAAGACTATTAACCCCATAATAAATGCGGTAGAGAACGCACAAAGGGAAAACGTCTCTACGCAACGCCAAAGTTTCAAGCCTTTTACAGATTATTGGGTCCTTAACGATTCGAATGGCTCTACGTTGTATGCGATCAAATGGATCAAGCTAAAACTGGGGTGCACTAGCCCAAAGATGAGAACAGTAACAGAACAAATATGTGAGGTCGAACTTGGGCTCTATACAGGGCCAATCGGTGTTTAGGCGTGAAGTACTGTCTTGATCTGGCAATGACACACAGTTTTTTTGAGGCTAACTTGGCCTTGCTTTCCAGATACTGCGCGATACTGGCAGTCACTCGAAACGTTAAGGTCCAATATGCTGGTTCTGGGCGTGGCTTTAAGAGGAATGTTCTCGAAAACTTGCCACACGACAAATGTTGTTTTCAAAACGTAACACACACATGTATGCGGCGTATAACAAGGAATGTTAATTTTTAACATTTTTTTTTAAGTTTTAATCACACACTTAGGATATAGAAAAACATATTATAAGAAACGCATTGAACGCATACGGCTTAGTGGTCAGAGAGCTAGGCTTTCCAAGAGGCGTCCTTTTTTAAAAAAATTTGAACGCAGCGGTCCAAATTTTTTATACATTTTTTACAAATATGTTTTTCAACGAAAATATGATATTGTAATTGTGAGTATATGCTGTTTCTATTAAAATTATAATATATATAGAGAAATAGAGAAATAAATAGTGATAATAAAGAAACAACACTGAAACAGTGAAGTATTTAAATTATTTATGAAGTATATAAATTGTGGGTAGTATCAGATATTATCTAATGCTATCCACCATTCATATATTAATCAATTTACATATTAACAGTTATGCATCCACTGTTGATACTCAGTTCTCAAAAGGTAAATTATTAAAAAATCAATATAAACAATCACTGAAACAAAGGTTTTTAAATACCAAATTTTGAAAATAATAATAATATTTAAAGCGAATATATTTAACAGTGTATGTATGTACACGACTTTCAGTGTGATCATAGTTAAACGAGGCGAGCCACGAGGCAGTATTAGTTTTTGCTTGCTTAACGAAACAACTCTTAAAAGCACAATCACTGACCAGTTTGTTGTACATGAATAGAGGAGCCTAGTTCTCTCTGCCTGCCCACCATGCCCTATAAAGCATTTTAAATAAATCTATATAAATACTACTGAATATTGTATGTATGCAATAGCAGCTGCATAGTAATTCTGCTTATATAAATCTAAATTATGATTTCACATCATCGTGGCACTTGATACTGAGTTGAAATTCCAATTTGAAATATTTGCATTAGTTGATATTTTTTTATCTGATTTTGTTATCCCCGTGACATTTTGGTGACAAAGTCAATAATATAATTTAACATAGATAACACTAAATACATATTTTACGCGGAAAAGGCAGAGTTATAACGTTACACTTGATATTTAATTTAGTTTCCTTTTCAATATGTAAGTACTAAAACAGCCTTGAAACTTACAATTTATTTAAATCTGGTTTAGTCCTTAGTTATAACTAAGTCATTGCGCAGTTGAACACAAAACACGTTACGTAATGTCACGTTGTACATAGACACAAATATATTTAAATATTAATATTTCACGTGTCTCGGATTTGGGCGAAAAGTGGAGAACAGAGTGTTTTAAGGAGAGATTCTCTATGCTTACTGTAATAAATGCTACGGACAATAAAAAAAAAGTTTATCTTATTAACAATATTTATGGCAAGACTATGTATATTGTATATTCTTAACGTTGAAACCAGCCTGATGTTGCATAATATACTTTTGCTTTCAATTTTAACGAGCATCCTCAACTTTGTGTGGGTATACTGAATTGTATGGTTATTGCATCAGCTATTGTACGAGATATTCTTTAAGATACTACGAGTAGATATATTATGACTACCTTAAAATTTATATAAGACTAGCGACACGTTCGCTTCTTCGCCTGCTTAAACTACATTTCGATTCGAATGTTATATATTTATTGGTCGATCTCTAATCTGCCTGCAAATAACTAATCCTATCAATGTCTTTTTTCGATGATAGATTGCCCTCTCGATAGTTCCGTTTTACGTAGAATATGTACTTAAGCGAAATTCCAAATCCTTATGTTAAAATTATAACTATCTTTTTAAAATTGTTTTTAATATAAAAGACAAAAATCCCAAAATATTTACGAATATTAAACAAAGAATACATTTCAAGAATATTAAAACTTTAAATCAATATGCGATGGCAACTGAACTGGAACAAGAACATATCGTAATACGAGCGTTGTTTCGCAACAAACTGTATAAATTTGTGATTAATTGAGTATTAATATTTGTTCTTCCGAAACATGGATTCCGATATAATGAGTATTGTCTGCATCGCTATGTTTATAAAGTATTTTTGAGTAACGTCGTTGTATGTATATTAAATTTGCAATATTTATACAATATTTATATGATTTTAGATAAAGGACAATTCAAACATAAACAATTCACAATGGAAGTAACTAGGATACTGCTGAATTTAATTGAAAGTAGCGTCTTTTTTACCACGAGTAAAACTAGCATATTGAATAATAAATAAAAAAAAGAAGAGTGGTCTCGCTTGTAAATCGAAATGTTATCAATAAATATTGTTTAATTTTCATAAAATATACAAGAAACAAAATTTTAACATTTAAGTTAATTAAAACTAGAACTTACAAACCAATCCAATTTACAAACCATTTCTTAGTTATTTAGATAAAAAAACAGATCCACACTTTAGTTAATATAACATATCACCATCACTATCAGAATAACTTTCTCATAATAACTTCAAAATTCACAACATATGATTATTACTTGAAAAAAAAACAGCATACTAACTAAATTATCAATAAAATATTGCAATCCGAAGATATGACAAACTAAAACCGGAAACGTCGAGGATTGCAACTTGTGTTCGTTTTAGCTATAGAATTAAATGTCAAAATTCACAGATTTTTTATTGACAAGCACAAACTTGTATTTGCATACAAAGTCTAATTGTAATCTCCAATCTGTCCTTTCAGAGATAGTTGGATTTTGAAGATCGAATACCCCAATCCTTCGATTGGTTATTGAGAAGCTTTATTAAAAAAAAAATGCTAGATCAATCAATCGTTGTAAGTTATTGGATTAGGATGGATTTATAAATTATATTAAAAAATTATAATTAAAATTGTTGTAACCTTTTTATTTATGAACCTATTGGAATGAAATGTTAACAGAAGCTTAAAATACAATAGTCCAAACTGCATTTAAATCGGTTAAGCCGTTTCTGAGATAAGTGTTCACAACTGACAACCGCACAGGCACACAAACGGGAAAAATTAAATATAATTATTTCGGGTTTATTGATAAATGCCTACAATAATATTTGTTGTTCATATAATTTCCATGTACTAACAGTGATCAGTTACATTTTATTATATGTATAGATAGATTTTCATCTTATTGTACGGTCGTCCATAGTCATTTGCGAGTATACTATATCTATACTTAAACTAAATAGCAAAAAAAATGTATCCGAACATTGAATTTACTTACGAAAAAAAGTATTTATTGGGAGATATATAAATAGAAGATAAATGTATGATTTTTAAACTTTTGTCTGTCTGTTTGTCTGTGTGATGCCCATTTTCTGTTGAATTATGCTTACATTGTTACCATTCAAAGTCAAAATCATTAATATTTTTCTTTACATACATAACACTATCAAATATATATTGAGACGCAACTGTCAATATATGTATTTCCTTTAATTTATGAATTAAGGATTATTTCGGGCTTAAGCTATAGATTGCGCGAATAGCTCGCTTCTGCAAGACAGCAATCAAAATCAAATTGTAATGACATGGGACATAATACATTGTTTCATGATAATGTCTATACAGTTTTTATTTTTTCTTTGGTTAGACAAAGTCAGGTGTTGAGTTTAGTTTAATTCCTTAGGAGTTCCCGCAGGAACTCGAGACACATCTCTAGGTCATCTTTTTCCTAGAGGGTCTATGAAATATATACTATATTAAACTGAAAACAAAATACAATCAACATTTGGTGTAGTCTAAGAGACAAGAAAATTACCACCATAAAGGAATTCATTACAATTTTAGGAGCACGTTTCAATGAAAACATGTAAATGGAAGTATTATGCTATATAGTCTTTGCAAACGAAGTCTCGGGCATATCCTAGTATTTTATAAATTAATAGCCAACCTACCTGATTATTCCCAGCAAATATGGACTATAAGGAGTCCTTTTCCCGCCCTTTGCGCAACGTTAACAGAAAACAAACACTTGCATTTAGAACATAATTTAAACCGGTACACAGAAGGGTCTTAGTCGGATAGACGGTGGAAGTGTATAAAATTATACGAATTCCCTTTTGTATATGAATTTTCAGGGAAATTGTTATTATGTTTTGGATGAAAACACTACTGACTGAATATTTTTACTATTTTCATGTGTTTATCATTTCCCGACTAGTTTACACACATTATTGCCTTCCGAATATTGTAATTGAAAACGATCAGGGTGAGGTGTTTGCAAAATCCGAATTTCAAGAAAATTGAGTTAAAAGTTATGGTTCAAATTCAAAAATAATTTCTTTATTCAAAAGAATGTTATGTAACCTCTTTTAAAAATTCAATATTGAAAATGAAAAATAAATATATATTTTAGGTTTTTTAATTTTTTTTCTTCACTTTTTTTTCCACATAGCAGTAGTTTGAGAGAACTTAGCATCAAGACACTTCGTTCTTTAATTTCCGCCCAAATTAAATATTGCGTGTGGAACTCAATGCCGCGCGTTCTCTTAACTCGCTAAGTTAAATGAAACGGAGGAATGAAAAAATATATAATTGTTCCCCCGAGCTTGAATCGAGCCCACAACATTCGCAGACGTTGTCTCACTACGCCACTATGGCCTAATATGTATGTTTAGATGTGTATCTACTTAAAATCTACATTTATGCATAGAGGTGTAAAAAAACCAAAAATGCCACAAATCACCTCCATCCATGCATGTCCTCGATTTTAATCTTTCCACTAAGCGGGTATTAAACATAGATTGCAAATTATGCTAAGCCAAATATATACAATATTCATTACAAAATACTAACGTATTATATATATTTTTTTACTTATTTTAAATTTTGTATTCTAAAGGTCAATCGTTTTTTATAATATTGGATAAATCGTGAAGCTAAATATAAATAAATGTTATCGGTATTTTTTTTTTACATTTAAAAGTGTTAATCGCATACTTAGAAAATTGAAAAACATATTTAGAAAACGTATATTTTCTTTTATTTATCAATGTACATAAAATTACTTCCTAGTATGATTTTTTTATCTTAAGATGACTTGTGACACGTGTGTATGCAGTGTTGCTTAGATATACAAGACATGCCATAAGTTAAGAACTAAACTGCACTTAAGTATATTAAGATAGACTGTAGTCCCTTACACTATTCTAAACTGCCTTTTTATCCGGCTCTATTTTTATCGGCTAGAATTTAAAGATATCCTCGTATAGTGGTTAATACCATTTTTGTTACAATTTTTTTCGCATGAATTCGTTGCGTATTGAGGGTCAAGAGGGTCTTCACGGTAAGAAAAAATTAAAACAATATAAATATAACCGTTCCCTCAAGTGGGACCTCGAACCCACAGCTATCACTATTCCAGTCAGACGTAGGATACCTATGCATCACGATGACCACAAAGTTCAATGATTTTTGTTTGCTGACGAAAACTGTCCACTATACTGAGCATTTTATACTAAGGCGGTATAAGTATAAATAAGAAGGCATTAAGTTCTTTTTTGGTCTATCACGGTTCTTCATCAGTTGTTCTGAATCTAAATTTTTTATATATCTATGGGAAATGCGCATCGCGTTAAATAGATTTTAATAAAGCGGCTGTGCCTTGTTTCTTATAGTTTAGCTAGTCTATTGTGATGTACCTCAGTTGTTCCACTCTTCAAAATTAACTATACCCTTAGTCTCTCGGGTATAATTGATCAGAGTATAATTAATCATCAACTGTGTATTTAAATCCATTTTACAGGTCCATAGATATTCGCGTTCAAACAGGCAAATAAACAGACAGACATTTTTTTTAACATTTTTTTAAAGTGTTATTACACTTAGGAAATTGAAACAAACCGTTGTACGGTTTTCAAGAGACGTGCGTTATAATCCCGCTGCGTCCAATTTTTTATACGTTCTCTAAATATGTCTTTAAACATACATGTTTTTAAAAGTTTAGATCCATATTCTATTACTGTTGTTTTTTGATGCTCGTTATGGTGCAATGATGTACAAACATTTTTACTGATTTTTTTTAATATATATAATAATTTCTATTGATTAATATAAATATAAATGAATGTCACTATAAAAAAAGTCTTCTAATTTTATATTTTTGTCTTAAAAAGCAGTAGATACACCCGTATCTTTGCACATTAGGTCCGATCCCTTTGTCTCTATTCGAATATACTGATATCAGTATATATATAAATGTTCAAATTTTATACCCCGCTAGGGTACAGCAAAAATGTTTGCATACCAAATTTTTGGCAAAGATCGCCAGCGGGCTATCGTAAATATGTAAGTAATAGGACAATAGGGCAGTACACCTAATACGGTCTCGTTGGGGTCCTGTTATAAAATAAGCATACTTTTGGCATAGGCTTTGTTTAAAAAATCTTGTTTATATAACACGATGAATATTTATTTGCTTGTTCAAAATTAAATACTTATATTTTTTATTTTTAGGATACGAGACACGTTTTAGAGGCCATCGTGATTTAGACGAAGTTTCTAGACGCCTAGGTTTTATCTCTCCCTCCCTCTATCTACCTCCCTCTTTCTATCCTACCCTCATATGCGGGAAAGAGTGTTAAGCTGAAACCGAATATTTTATATTAAAGGATTTGAATCTGCGCCTATTTGTATATATTTTTGTAAATTATATATTTTTACAAAAGGCTTCTAGTGACTAACTACTATATAACTTACTTTTCAGCTATTCTAGGGGAGCACCTAAAAGCTTTTATATATATTTCAATTTAAGCAAATATATATGTCAGTTTATGTTTCGATTCATGTTGATTAAGTCCTCATCTAAGCGTATCTTCTAAAGTAGTAATTAACATAATTGGGTAAAACACTAATGTATCAAGCATGCTAAATCTTTCTCTGGAAAATTGTAGAACAGGTATAGCTAAAGCCGTTTTAAGCCAAATGGGTGTGAGGTACTCAGTTCTGTAATTAATATTAAAATATACATAGTACCTGTATATAACAAAAACTAAATATAAACTTGTTGTATACTATAGTGGCGTAGTTGGAAATTGTCTGGCTATAAACGATGGTAGTGGGTTCGATATCCACCCGGAGAAATAATTATATAAGCGGCGTTAAGTTGCGCCACTGAACTCGGAATTTCTCAAATTCTGGCGAAAAACACGGATGTTTGATAAGTGATGAGTGGGAAGGAGCATGAAAGTCGCCAGGTGTCAAATAGAACGCGATGGTTTTGAGTTCTAAACTAATTAGGATAAATTGTATATATGAATGTAAATGCTTTTCGAGTATATACCGTGTGAATTACACAGTAGAGAAATTGTCGAGAATAGTTGAATAATTTAGAACGGTGTGATATGTCACTGATTTCTTTTTCCTAATCACTTGTGTTTATTTGTTAACAAGAGTTTGTTATAAACATATTTTTTAAAGTGTTAATCACACACTTAGCAAATTCCTTAGCGGTCAGAGCTGCGTTCAAATTTCATACGCTTTCTAAAAATATGCTTTTCAAGAGTTTATTAGTTACACCTGTGTGTATAAAAAAGAATCTTACAATTTCAAAACAATTTCTACAATTGGACAATTATTAATCTATTTTTAATTTTATAAAGTGTTATTCAAACACTTAGGACATTGAAAAATAATCGGTTTCCAAGAGGCGCGGCTTTGAATCCCGCTGCGTTGAAATTTTATATGCGTTTTTTAAAAATGTTTTAACCTATTTTTTCTTGTCAGGATGAACGTGGTTAAAAGTAAGAAAATATATATGTATACCAAGCGATACGGTCGAAGATTCGCCAGCGTAAAAGTTAGTCATTCGTTAGTTAGTTACTCGTTAGTAGTCTTCAGATTAAACTATTTCATTTTTGATCAGCCTGCGTTCTCACTTAAATCACAACTTGCTGAAATTTGTAATTTAAATGGTTAACGCACAAACAAACAGAAATAAAATTGAAAATAATTGTTTTGGGTTCCATTATGTATGTTGATAAATGTTCCCAATAAAAAAAAATCTTATATCTACCATGTACAGATAGTGACCAGTTACATATTGATTTTATACATACATAATAGATTTTTTGTTTTTAAATTCATTTGTCGAATGCTAAACATATATAGTTTTATATCTTGTTGTATAAACGTAATAAGATCAAGATTATTTATAAGATAATATTGTAATAGCATTATTAAGAATTCTAAGATATAAAGGACGCTTAGGGTTCCTTTTATAAATAGAGTAATCCAATTGAAATTTTCGGATATTTTCTCAATGCCTCAATAAGTCCAATATTAACAACAAAGGATATATTTGTAATACTTTCACTTTTTTACCTAAATCATATCTGAAATGCCTATATTAATCTGGGTTCATTTATTCGGCTCCTAACTACTAAAATATTTGTTATCGTTTTTTCTTATAGAATGAGGATCTTATACCCAATGTTCTGCAAAGATCAGAAAGCGAACAGATATATAATAAGAAGCTACTTTTATTTTCATAAGGTCAGGTCAAGGTGAGGATTAGTATGGCCTGAGGGCATGGAAAGGCTCGCAAAGGTCAGCTTGGGGAAGATCGCCTAGTCATTTAAGCAGACCGTTGAGGATGTCCACTTGAAAGCCGCCGGAGTTCACGAAAGGCTAGAGAATACCCGCCTTCGGCCTTCGGCCAGCGGCGGTCGAGGAGGAGGTTTTAGTGGGATGCCTACATATTTCTGTTAGGAGTCCCACATAACTCATTCGAGTCAGGTGGGTATCCGTAACGGAAAAAGTAAGGATTAGTATGTATATTATTAAATTTATGATATTAAAATAAATTAGTTAATTTAAAAAAAAATTAAAGAAGAATAATAATCCATCTACACTCAGAAACTTTCGCATTTATTAAATAGCTACATCATTAGCTTTACCCATAATTTTAACCACCGTTGAATAAACCCAGATTCTGTATTATAAAGAGTTCCAATAAAGCCTTTGATCTCTAATGACATCGGCTCTATTGGGTGCTTTCATATACCTATTTATGATGATGCGGAAACCGTTTAACGATTTTAAGTATCATTACACTAATATACGGCAGCCTGCCTTAGTTAGGCTAGAAATACGATTATACACAATGTTCATCGTTTAAAAATATTAAAACAGACTTTTTTAAAAACGAAATTTATATATATATTCAGCTTCACGTATATAAGGGTCGTCAGAGAGAGCTTAGTTTCAAGACACTCCGTTCTCGACTTTCCGCCCGAAGTCGAGATATTGCATGTTAAGTGGAGTAACTCAACACTGTGTCTTGTTTTACGAAAGTAGGAAAATGAAAATAGTTTAAATCATTTGCCCGAATGGCGACTGACCTCACAACCATAACCCTGTCAAATTGCTCATTAAGAAAATATTTTAAAATTATGCTAGCAATAAATAAACGCCAATTTTAGATATTTCCTCACTTCACTGGACAGAAAAAAATAGATTTAAGTATTACAAGCTTATATTTAATTTTTACTTAACTAACTAAGACTATAATGAGTTATTTATATTTGCAAATAGCAAAATAGAATGAGGGTGTATTCTAAGCAATAGAGGGTAAATTCATAAAAAATCGAGGAAATGCTTACACAAGTCTTTTTTTAATACTTTTAAGTGTTATTCACACACTTAGGAATTGAATGCCATAAGCCATCGTGGCTCAGTGGGACAGTGTCTAACCATAGACACGATTGGTTGTTAGTTCGATTCCCACTCAGGGCATTTACAATTTTTTTTAATATTTTCATTTCTTCGCTCTGGTACCTAAGACAAATCGCATTGAGTTGCGCCACTCAATACACAATGTTTCGGTGTCGAGTGGAAAGTGGAGAACGAAGTTTCTTGACACTAGGTTCTCTCTGCCTACCATGATATGCGGGGAAAAAACGTGAAGCTGACGTAATTATAAAAATAACAATGACTCCAAAATGACAAGATGCTATCTTTTACTTGCTGTACAAAAAACGTGAGATGTATTAAAAATTCCAAGTATCGCTGCTTATATAATTAAACTATGGTATCGAACATTATTATTAATAGCCTCCTTCCGTTCCACTTTTCATTTTTCCTGCTTCTGCGGATGTGTAAACTGAAAAGTAATTTCCTTTGTATTTGAAAGAACAGGATTAAAATTTAATCAACGTTATTAACCTATAAAAATATTATAGCACTAGATATAACGTACTAACTAAAGGCAACTAATTAAAAAACCGACCTCTTATCGAATACTGAGAAATGAAGCTTTAAGAGGTAATAAGCATAAAAATAATAGCATTGGAATAAAACACATTCTTAATATTATGTGAAATGTAAAACAATGTACTGATTTGTTTTTCACTGCTTCACGCTTTTCTCGCATAACGTATCAGGGTTGTTAGTGAGGACCCAGTGTCAAGACACTCTTCTCAATTTTTTGCCTGAAATTGAGACATTGCGTGTCGATATCTGGAACTCAATGCCGCGCTTTTTCTTCTTACTAGAGCGGAAAAATGAAAATAGTTTATATATAATCATTCCTCCGAATGGGAATCGAATCCACAACCATTACGTTTACAGTTTGACTCTGTCCCACTGCGCCAAGACGGTTTCCAAAACGGTAATAGTTTTTAACAAAGATTAAAAAGTACGTATCAAATGTATATAGTGCATTTATAGTATTAAATAAAAAAAACTCAAGTGCGCATTCCTATTTAATTTGGAGAAAAATATATATATGTATATATATGTTTTTTTCATTCTAGTAAAATGGAGTACGACGATTCATAGTTTTAATAATTATATAAAAAAAAATTATTACCTATTTTTTAACATGTTTTAAAGTGTTATTCGCACACTTAAGAAGTTGAAAAAGATATATTTAGTAAACGTATAAAAATTTGAACGCAGCGGGATTTAAACCTGCGCCTCTTGAAAACCGTTCAAGCGCTCTGACCGCTAAGCCATGCGTTCTAAGTCCAGCTCCCGCTGCGTCCAAATCCCGCTGCGTTCAAATTTTTATACGTTTTCTAAATATGTATTTTTTTATAGTATCTACCTAGTTAACGTGAAATACCTGTCTAATATGCGTAGTCGACAGATTAGGTTCTCTTCATCAGTCTATTATGGTGGGCATATAAACATAGAATAATCGAAATAAATATTTTTTACATTTTCTAAATACGTTTTTTAATATATGTTTTTCAATATCCTAAGTGTATGAATAACACTTTAAAAAAGAATCGAAATGTAGTTATTCATTTGCTTACTACAAATCGGGATGAGTACATAATATTATTACATAAAAATCTACTGCCATTATCATTATTGCAAGTGTATATTTTTTCTAATAGCCTTCCGTGGCGCCGTGTTACAGCGGCTGGCTGTAAACGCGATTAGCTGTGGAGTTGATTAACACTTGGGGAATTATTATATTTAAATGGTTTTCATTTTTCCATTTGGAAAGAAAATACGCGGCGTTCAGTTACGCCATTGAACGCGCAAAATCTTGAATTCAGATGGAGAGTGAAAATTCAGTGTTTTGAAACTGAGTTCTTTATTCCTACCCTGCTATATTTGAGTGAAGGTAAATCTGAAACAAAATACATTATCAATTTATTGCTCATTTATATTAAATTAATTACATGAAAGCGAACAACGTTTGAGAGTCATTATGTTGACCCAAATGCTATAATAAAAACATATTTATACTGATTTTCTCTTGTTTCGTAAATTAACATATTTTGTAAATAGCCAAAACCTTTATTCGTAAGAGGTTTTGGTTTGTGGACAAATAACTACAATATTAAATGTATAAAGACAAGATATTCAATTCAAAATAAGACATCTAAATTGGTTTAACACGACCATAACACCGAAAAAAATATAAATTCAATTTTGTTTACAAGTCCATATCTACATATATAGTAAAATATAAGTAATCGCTGTCTGCACATGGAAATATATATATATATTTTAATTAGGGGCATGTATAAATGTAATAGAACCCAAAACACTAATCTCAGAAACGGCTTAACCGAATTAAACGCAATGCACTTTGACTATTGGTATCAATCGGTTCATTGAATAAAAGAGATTTCAACTATTTAAATTATATTTTTTTGCTTAAATGGGAAAATTTTGGAAATGCGAAATGCGAAAAAACTAAATAGTTTAGTCGTATTGTTTACGCAGGCAAAGCCCCGAGCGGGTCGCTAGTAATTTAAATATAATTATTCTACTTGTACTTCTTTAATCACAACAGATGCTTTTCCACTGCGACATGAATACTTTATAGATAACTAAATTTAATATTAAACTAGCGCCCCGCTAGCGGCTTCGCCTAGGTGATTTAGACCTGTTTTGTACTTGCGGCCACCTTTTCGTAAAACAATGAAGATCCTGGAAAAACTAAAAATATGAGAGAAAAAAGTAACGAACATTCATCCCTAGACCCTCGAGTATCTCTATATAAACATTTCATCACAATTGGTTCCGCGGCTCGGCCGTGATGACATTACAGACAGACAAAAAAATAGACGATTACTTCCATTTACTACATGTTTGCAATGAAACTGACCCAATATATATATATTTTTTATATGTAAGTCTCCCATATTGGTCGATTGTAATTTTTTCAGTTTCACGTTTTTCATTGAAATCGGTTCAGTAGCTACGAAGATGTGCGCCTACAAACAGACAGACAAAAATAAAAAAATACATACACACACATATTACCATTATTACATCCCTCTATATTGTTTTTTTGTAAATATATTCAATGTACAGACACAACATTTTTACTATTTTATTATATATAATACAGATAGATTTAAATTGAAGAATCACTTGAATCCTTCGCTATCGGTGACTCGGATCCAAATTAATTACTGTTAAATGAACCGACTCCGATTAAGAAAATTATGAAATGGGTATAAAAGAAAAGCTGCTCTTTAGGTGTCGCTGTAATTTATTCTCCCCAGCCATTTCATATTGTTTTTTACTGTTTTAAAGTGTTTTGCGCTTTGCGTATCGACGTATTTTATTTTTAGCTTATAGCTTTTGTATTGTTTTTATTTTCTAATAATTAAATATACTCTACTACTCTTAGCTAATATAAATCTCTAGAAGCTCTAAAATAATACTTGCCTTCTCTTCTTCTCAAGTAAAAGAAAATATAGATCACTAGATATCGAAATGTCACGTTTATCACCTATTTAGAAAGAAACATATGAAGTCGAACAGATATATATGTTAGATATTTTAATATTATCAAAAGTGTTATTAGTACACTTGGAACAAGAAGAATATTTTAGTAAACGTTTACAAATTTTAACGCTAATTAAGCAACACGTTCTTTTTGAGGTACTTCAAACAATTTTTTATTTATTTTTAGCATCTCTGTATGATTAAAACGAATAAACAAGACACTGTAATTGACAACAGTAGCGCGTTGTACAAGTAGCATATTTTTTTAAAATTTAATGTATATTGAGTTTGTATATAAAAAAAGTGTGTATGCGATCGATATTATGAATCGGTTTTCTTTGTGCACCCCTTCCCATTCCAATTATTCTCTCCTCTACCCAAAGGTTAACTGGAAAAGACCGCTCATTTAGCAATAAGCTCGTCTATTGTAATGCAAATATTAAGATTAATGTTGTGTAATATTGTTTTTTATTTACTTTTGATGTACAATAAAGAGTATTTACTATTACTATTACTATATTGTTTAAATCTTGTATCTCCATATGAAAGGTTTTCGATTAAAAATAATGTTTACAAGACACTCATTTTTAAACTGAAATTCAAAAATGGCTTGGCTTCTTGAGACAAGTAAACATTATATGGAACTCAACAACTCTAGCAAATTTTTTATTTTTGTTGTAAGCTAGTAAAGAGATTTCTAAAAATACTATGCTAACCAAAGATTATTTCTACAAACAATCGTTTGGCAAAAGAGCGTGATATATTTATTAAATATTGTAAGATTTGAACGTAAAAATTTTAGCAATGACTTCAATGCCTATCTGTTATTCGTAAAATTAATCGTTTTTAACTAAATCTGCTAGCTTAGTCAAATATTCAAATCCTTTGATTCGTATTGTGAAAGTACTGTCCAAAAATCCACGATTTAACGGTCGGTTATCAATACGGTTGTTTTAGAGTTCTAAATAAACTGACATTGTTGGGCGTCCGTCTAACATTTATGTTACGTTAAATTCAAAGTAAATAGCTGTGTGTAAAGAAAAATATAAATATTTTTAACTGGCGTTTGTGATCACGTTTTATACCTGTAGCTATAGCCTACAAGTTAAAAGTATACATTTAATGCGTTACACAAATTTATATAGAAAGAACTTAGTGTTGCGACACTCCGTTCTCCACGTATCCTCTTTTTAGATATTGCATGTGAATGGCATAACTTAACGCCGCGCAGTGTACCCGATTGGGGAAATGATAATAATTTAGTAATATCCATTGTGTATAGAGTTTGATAAGGATTTCGGATATGTATTATTAGTTATTTTATTATGTCATCATACATTATGGTATTGTGTATATATGTAGTTGTGGTCCACAAAAAAATGATGGTACACAAAAACTGTTTTATTATGTTACATTTATAATAAGCGAACCGCTCACGGGTTTGCTCGGGATAACTGTTTCGTAGTTTCCGCTGCTTATTCATAAAACAATTGAATTCTGAAAACTTAAATATCTCTATATAAAGTTTCATCACAATCGGTTCAGCGGCTTGGCCGTGATGACGTTACAGAGTGACAGATATACAGAGTAACTTTCGCATTTATAATATTAGTATGGATATGTGTATTTATCTAAATGGTATAATATTATAATCATTACAAAATGGTTGAGATCATCATGGTGCCGTGGGTTATGGGTTCGATGCCCACTTGGAGGAATTTCGATTATTTTCATTTCCATACTAAGACAATGTGGTGTTGCGATTCGCTTATCTACACGCAATGTTAGGAATTCGGACCGAAAATGTATAAGAGAGTGTCTTGACACTAGGTTATCTCTGACAACCCTACTATACGGAAAAAAACTGAATCCGCTTTTTTCTGAACAATTTATTTATATAGATACTAGTTTATGCCTACAACTCCGTTTACATAGACTTTATGCCATACTTATTGCTTTTACTACCTGAAGACATTGAAACTGATCTAAAATTGTAATTACTTCCTTTAAAGTGCTATTTTTTTATTTCTAACTCTTCCGCATCAGACGATTATATTTTTTATTTTTAACTTCCTGCTTTTCTCTCTCGACAAAGAGGACCTAGTGACATTCCAATATTATTGAATGCTCAAAGTAAACGCCTATCTTTATTTTACCGGAGAGAAAATATGAAAAAATATAACCATTCCATCAAGTGAGAATGGAACTCCCAATTAACGCGTATACAAACGCTACTCCACTGCGTCTTGATGCCCTCAAATTTTATAATTTCTTAACGAAAACTGCCAATGTACTGAGCAACTTTTTCTAATGCGAAATTTACTTATTTTTGAAGTGTTTTCCAGATTTTTAATGTATGTCAATGGAAATTTACTTATTATTATAATATGGCTAGACTATTATTGTTCTTTATTAGTTGTTACAGATCGTTAACTTTGATGTGGCAACAGAAAATTGAAGTACACTAAATAAATTTCGTGAAGCAATACAACTAAAAAGTTTTTAATTAAATCCATTCAGTAACTACGAAGATATGCGCGTACAAACACACAGATAAATATTTTTTTTAATAATCCTAGATGTTTATTCAATTACTGTTTCGTATAGACACACATTTTTTACTAATTTATTATAGTATAGATAAATCAGTATAAAATTACAGAAAAAATGCCCTTGAGATGTCAAACGGTAATTGGATGTTTGTGATTTTTTTTATACTAATAAATTATTTTAACTGAGATATTTTTATTTTTAGCAAAAAATATATGGTATCTTCACAACAAGTACTACAATTTTATCTTGTTTTTATTATTAGAATACTAGTACAATTCTCCATTTTCAGTTGATTTTAAATACTTTGGTTGACAAGAATCTAATGCAGAAGAAGTAATTAAACAGACCTAAAAAAGTCTTATAAATTTGTTAACTTAGAAAAAAAAGTTTATCTATTATATTAAGAGCCCTTTATATCCTCGGTGTTAAAGATTCCAACATTCTTTATATAAAAATACGTACCGTATTTTGTTAAAGCCTTCACTGTTGAAATAATGTTCGTTGAAAATATTTCATAACTTAAAATTAATAAGCTCTTATTAAGATGCAAGCTTTAATATTATCTTAATACGGAAAGCATACCGAAACTTTATTTGCTTTTTTCTGTGAAATGCCATTTTCCTACTCTCATATTACCGTCTCTTCCTCCCGTACGCTCTTAAGTGTATTTCCTTAGGAAAGCAAGGACCTTCAAGCTTTTTTCCGCATAGCGTCATGTCATGACACTCCGTTCTCTGCTGCTTCGCTGCTTTCCTTTCAAAATCGAGACATAGCGTGTTAAGTGCCGGATCTCAACGCCGCGCTTTTTTTCGTACCAGAGAGGAGCCATGTAAATAATTTGAATATAATTATAATAAGATCTTTAAGGTTTTCCGCGATTGTATACATTTTGCAATGAAACTGTTTTTAACCGGATTAATCGCGTATATTATTGGTATACGAAAACACATTTTTGAAACTCGAAATTTTGAGAGACACAGTCAGAGACGATGATTGGAAACTTTCTACCACTGGGATTGAATCCTGAAAGCTTAATCCTACTCTAGAAGTCCTGAAGTCTTAATCCTACCATACCAGAGAGCAAGATACATTCAGCTCATTCTGCAAGAATCCTAGGCAGTAAGCGAGGCAACTAAGAAATCGTTGGCGGTAGTTTGATATTGATATTGTATCAACTGATTGTAATAATTGTATCAACTACGACAGACGAATACCACCTTAGGGTACCTGTGACCACGGACTACTGTAAAGTGATTACGAAGCGCTATTAATAATATACGCGATTAATCCGATTAAATATAGTTTTTTTTTAATTTTAAATAATCATTTGCCCGAGTGGAAATCGAATCCACAACCAATCGCGTACAGTCATTGCGCTACGCTGTTAGCGGAAAGAGTGTTATAATACAAACTGTAGCCCACAACTTTATCTGCGTGGACTACAAACCGTAAATTCTCGTTCATTCTCGTTCCCATAAGAATTTCATATAATATTTTCTTCTTCTTCTTTTTTGTATTACTCTTGACAGAGTGGTCGTGGGCAACATGTTAGGTCGGGGGGCAGGTCTTGCTCGCCGTACGATGTCTTGCCATCTTGTGCTGCTCGAAGTCAATCTAGTACACTGATGTATACGTTTGCCCACCAGCGACTTTACTTGCTCTGTCCACCGCATTGGGAGCCTTCCGCGTGGTCTAGTGGCCTTCTACTTTGCCTTGGACCACAAGACGTTCAATTGAGTCAAGATTTCGCCTCGAAATGTGTCTAAACAGCTTTAGTATGCGAGTCCGTACTATACTTGATAACCGCTGTTTTATGCCGAGCTCATTTAATATAGATGTATTGGTATGAAACTCCATCAATGACACTCGAAGCATCCTTTGCCAGCATCACCTTTCCGGAGAGTCTATCTTTTTCTTTTCGGTATCCCTCAATGTTCATGTGTCTGCGGCTTATACGAATATAAGGAAAATTAGCGTTCGTACCAGCCGGATCTTAGTGGCTTTTGTTATTTCGTGGCTCTTCCATATTTTTTTTCATCTTGTCCATAGCAGTTCTCGTAATTGCCATACATATTCATCATTCATCATCCATACAATTTCGCAGTTACCAATTTTAGTTATTTCTGGCGAGTTGTTGTTTGCGCGGTCTATGATCATTATCTTGGTTTTACTGCGGTTAATCCTTAATCTGAACTCGCGCACGCGTTCGATGTTATGAAGTAGCTGTTTCATAAAGCTTACACTAGATGCAAATTAAGTCGTGAACACTATTCAGAAATAAGCTAAATTTAATTTACGCAAAGCAAGTTATTTCTTAGACTACCATGTGCTTGACATACAGGTCTGTATTAAGAAAAGCACACGTTGCTATGACAACGTGGGTTTACACGTCAGTGGTCACTAGTATATGTAAATTTATAAGGAAAAAGATTGATGTTACAAAAACATATAAAAAATTAAACGCAGCGGGTTCAATTTTCTATGTGTGTGAGTAACACTTTAAAAATTTTAGAAAGTTTCATGTTGCCGATAGAAATATAAAAAAATATTTTAAAGTAAATACTCATACACATGGATATTATACGTAAAAATATTTAAAATATTAGACAACTATAACTTTGGTTGGCTTCTTGCCGCTCGCTTTAATGCAATTGCAATTCAGGTACAAATGGATTAATTAATATATGAAAAACAAATTTTTAGAAAACGTATATAAATTTGAACACCACGCGGGATTCGAACGCCTCTACATTTTCTAAAGATAAGTTTTTCAATTTCCGAAGTTTGTGATTAAAATATTAAGAAATAGCATTCTCTTTTGCCAAACGATTGTTCGAAGAATAATCTTTGAGTAGCAGAAACTTCTAAAAATCTCTCGATATAGATGCTAACAACGAAAATCAGTTGTAAATTTTTATGCGTTTTCTAAAAATATATTTTTCACTATAAAAATGTTTAAAATATTTATATATATAAAAAGCCGAGAAAAATCATGAAGGTACAAAAGTTTCGCGTTTGGGAATCGAATATACGACCACCGCCTACAGTTACTTCCTTACCATCAGCACCATGATGCTCTTTAAATTCTTATATATTAACTTTATAATATTTTGATTCTACAATGAAGCACAGTTGTTGGTTTATTGAAAGTCAAAACAAAGCAAAACTAGCAAAACAAATAGTAGAATAAGTTTATATAAGGACTGCTTCTGAAAACATAGTATTAACATAATATTACTAGTACTAACTTTAAACTTTGTTTGTCACTTTCCACTAGGACATGTTGTGTGGTCTGTGTGTCTTTATATATAGTACACCCGGTGACGTTTAAAATACGTATTTCATATAAAAGTGTTTGTGAAACATTGAAATTTGGGTAATATTCAGTTCATTAATTGAATATATTTCTAATGCATTATGACTTCTCCTTCCGCATAATTTCCATCAAATGGGGTCCAAAGTTATTTTTTCGCATACTATTAATCTTTAGAAACACATAAAATTTAAGGAATATGTATACACGATGCATATACCAAAATAAAATTTCTTAAATTTTTTGTCTGTCTGTCCGCAATTCTGTTTATTTCGGCTAATTTATCGAGCGGCTAGACTGATTTTAACGTTATAATTTTCTCATTGTTCAAAAGTAATGAATAAAATGACAATATATACGATATTCAGCATTCAGAAATGCTAGACGCTTTTCCAGAGAGAGTTATTCAAAAAGAATTATGATCTCCACTTTCTGTCGATTTTGAAGATATTAGTGTTAAAACGCCGTGTCTTCTCTAACCAAATTGGAGAAACAATCATTTTCCCTAGTGTAGGAATCGAACCTATTACCATTAAAGCTTTAAAATTATTATACATATACGATTATTGCAAATAATAATTTCTAGCTTTGTATTCTAGTAATTTCTAGGTAACAGCAGTAGAAAGTAATTGAAGTAGAAAATTGTGGGTGCATGCCATGTAAAGAAACAAAATAGGTTATACAAGTTCAGTCTGTACATGTATAATGGTCAGAATACTTGCTACATTCCACTTCACCAGTGCACCTTTAAACAAAAACATTTGATGGTAAATATCTGAAATGTTTAACTAAGTAATAAAAGTTGTACATTTTCTCAATGCTAATTTATTATTATTATAGCTTCACGCTTTTCTCGCATAGCAGGGTGTTCAGAGAGAACCTAGTGTCAAAATATTCCGTTCCCCACTTTCCTCCCTAAATTGAGATATTGGGTGTTGAGTGGTGGAACTCAACGCCGCGCTTCGTCTTAGACACCAGAGCGGAGAAATTGAAATTTTGCATCACTATTTTAGTTCACATGCGAATCGATTTACTTGAAAATTTACACACTTGTCCGGACCTGGTAACAATATTTCTTAGTTTGAATGAAATTTCTAAATTGTAACTGATTCACATAAGTAAAACTATAATATATTTTACATATCTAAAACTTCACAACAGCCTCTTCAATGTACAAATGACGGACGCGTGTATTTAAATGTACTTTGAATTATATTTTATTTATATATGTAAATGTTAATTTATTTACGTAGATGTGAAATTCATACATTTTTGATAACAAATTATTTGAATTTGTTTTTCTTTCGTAATATTTAGAAGGATATATTAGAGAGATATAGAGAGAGCCTAGTATTACACCTATTTTATGTCGATTGAAAGAAAATACGGTACCTTGGATGAATTTGACTGAAACTGATGGTTTAGAGTTGAAGTCTATCTTTTATTAAATAAAATTTGCATCACGCTTTTTCCGCATAGTAGTGAAAGCAGTGTCAAGACATTCTGTTCTCGACTTTTGGACCGAATTCGAGACATTGCTTGTTGAATAACGCAAATCAACCCAGCTATTTGGCTTTTAATCTATATGTTATATAATAAACTCAATCTATATAATATACCAACGCGAATTCATACTGATATCTCGAAAATCGCTGGACGTACGAGTAGACGTCCTCTAATAATCCGATAAGAATTTTGTGACAATGTAGGCTCGAGGAGGTCTAAGGAGGTATTTTTTGGAACGAATCTCTCTAACGACAGAGAGATGTTTATTACTAAGCGAAGGAATCCGCGAAAACCAGCTATATTTATATAATAATCTTATTATTACATGTTGCCAACAATTCCTAAAGATATTATAAGTAAGGAACAAATTCCATATCAGAATGACCACGATTATCGTAATTCGTAACACTTGGCACTGTATTCGCTCCGTCAATTTTGTTAGGAATGTACCATGAAATTGTGTTCTTGTAAAATACACAGTACGCTATTACAAAAGTTTTCAACAAGAAAAATGGTTTTTATTTCTCTGGTTTGTTTGTGAGCTTAGCAACTTTGAATAGACGGCTTGAGCCAGAGATCTTGGGTTTGATATTTTCAGAGCATATATTTTTTAGATGTGAATTTAACATATTCTTTATTGAATTTATATACGGTATATATGGAGATTTCAGAAGTACCTATAACTGAAAATCTAAGATAAGCTGAAGACAGGGTAGAGTGAATGCTGTTTATTCACTTATCAACCAGATTATTTGTTGTAGACCAACACTGTCTTTTACAGCATGTCTTAGAAGATATCAAAGATAAATAAGGGGGCAGAGTGGCTGTCGGCCGGCGTATCGGCTTAAACGTACATATTATGTACAGTATAATGTGTATACGTGACGAAAAGCTAGTAATATAATATACAAATTATATATTAAATTAAATTAAACATGTTACATCATGTTTCAAGAAATGAGTGCCGTTTCATAACTTGCTTACCTACGACTTACCTAATCTTTATCAAATCAATATATATAATATAATTGTCCATTACACTAAATATCTAAGAGTTATTGCAAAGTAAAAATGATCACGAGAGTATTAAAAACCTTAATACCGACGAAGCGATGTGAAGATATTGAAGCTCGTTTGCTCGCCAAAAAATGTATAAGAAAATATAAGATTATTTACTATCCATTTACTAACCTTTTAAATTATTTGTTAAATGACTATCGCCTATTATATATTTACGTAACAAGGGCTTATTTTCTGGTTGTTTATTATATACATTTTTAAACGTGGCGCAGTGGGACAGAGTCTGAATGTAAATGCAATTGGTTGTGGGTTCCCTCTCGGGGGCTGATTATATTTAAAATATTTTAATTTGTTTCATCTATGCTCTAGTACCTACTCGTAAGATAAAACGTGGCGTTGAGTTCCGCCACTCAACAAGTTCGACACAATTCGATTACAATCAGAAAATGGAGAATTTATACTAGGTACTCTCTGGCTACCCTGCTATACGGGAAAATGGGAAGAAGCGGAGCAAAAAAAATTACATTTATCGGATGTTATAAACGCATCTCGCACATAGTGCATGCTTGTGAGAGCGTAGTAATAAGTTACTCCATTCTCAATTTTCCGGCCACTTAGTGACTATATATCCGAAGCTGGATATCAACTCATTTTCGTGGTTTATATACTAGATAGATTAAGGCAATTGTGGCGCATTGGGACAGCGTCTGACTGTAAAGGCGATTGGTTGTGGGTTTGATCCCCATTCTATGAAATTATTAAGACAAAGCACGGCTTTCAGTTAAGTACAGTTAAGTTCTCTCAGACTATTTTGTTATGCGTGATTGCGGAGACGATTATACTGTATTTTCATCTGCAAAATTTTATCAATTTTTTTGTGACGTGCGTGCATGTGCATTCGTTCGAGTGTGCGTGTGTGCGTGCGCGTGTGCGTGCGTGTGCGTGTTCGTGTTCGTGTGCGTGTGCGTGTGCGTGTTTGCGTTTGGGTGTGGGTGTGCGTGTGCGTGTGCGTGTGCGTGTGAAAAAAAAAAGTGCGTGTGCGTGTGCGTGTGCGTGTGCGTGTGCGTGTGCGTGTGCGAGAGTGTGCGTCTGAGCGCAACTTTTAATCAATTTGTCCCAACCTTACCGGAAGCGCGCTTATTTACTAATAAGATGTGAACCAAGCCATACACAGCATATATATTCACAAATACATTTTACATATATATTACAATATTTATATATTACAAAGTGTTCAACTAAAAACAGTTTTTATACTATATTAGCATAACAATATTGCTTAAGTCTAAGCAAAATAAATAAATTGCCTTTGAAAATGAATATCGAAATTTGATACGAACTAATATGAAATTGATAACATCCGCTCTCAGATAATAGAATTGAACCTCTCTTCAATATTTTGGTCACGAACCCTTCGGGAGTAATTTCACTTATAAATTATGGGATTAAATTTAATGTTATAAGGATTTTGAGTGTTATTTAATATGTTAGGGTATTCTAATTATGTAGATATTGTGTTTTTGAGGTGAAGTTTTTTTGGAAATAAACAAGTTTGTAGCTTAATGGTCAACAATTAATTGTAAAAACATATAACTGTTTTTTTAATATAAAAAAAATGATGGTAATTCCGAGCAAAACTAAAATCAAATATATTTTACTCAAAATAAGAAGTTACATGTTTCATTTGTTGACCGTCAAGTAATTAACCACCGGTTTACAGAAGAACCGGCGCAAGAAACTCAGCAAGCTATTTTGTATTTAGTTAATTTACAAATATTTATTAATGATAATGACACCTTTGAAATAGACTGGACCGAACATTTTATTATCAGGGCATGTGATTTATACATCTATATATATAATAAAAATGTAACTGATCGCTGTCTGTATATGGAAGATATATGATAAAAAATATTATTAGGGGCAATTATTAATGTAATAGAACCCAAAAAAAAAATTTTTTATTTACTTTTCTGTTTGTCTGTTATCTGTTCGTTTGTGCATGCTTATCTCAGAAAAGGCTAAAGCGATTTAAATGCATGTATTGTGGTAAACTTAGCTTAATATTTAGTATTTATTTCATTTCAATCGGTTACATAAAAAAGTTACAAACATTTCAATTATAAATTTAAGCAAAGTTTGTGTTTTAAGTGTGAACGCAGGCCGGTAAAAAAACAATAAAGTTCAGTCATGCAGTGTATTCAAGCAAAGCTGCGAGTGGATCGCTAGTCGTTTACAAAATCATTAACACACACACACACACTCACTCTCTCGGACATTCTGGGATCCTATTGTAAAATGCATAGCGAACGACTAGTGAAATATTACACCTAATATCCATTATTTTTTCTATTATATCTTTTATGACCAGTCTTTTTCTATTATATTTTATCATCCTTTTTTCTATTTGCCTGCAGAGTTTAATCCATCGAGGCACAAATTATATTTATTTTTAAAACAAAGAGCAGCTTCGAATTTCGAAAATGGAGTCTGAGGCCACCATGGCGAAGTTTGACAGCGTCTAACTATAACGCGATGCTTGTAGATTCAATTCCATCCGGAGAATTGATTGTTTATTTATTTTAATTTCTCCTCTCTGACGACAAGACAAAGTGCGGCGTTAAGTTTCGACATATACACTGTTATGCGGGAAAAAGCGTCAAGCGTGAACTCTCACAAGATTGAAGAATTACATTTACTTTGTCACGAAATGAAATACATTTCCTCGTACAAAGTCTTTGTACGCTGTTTCGCAAACAAGACGCTATATTGCATTCAATCAATGGTATCCAGTTAACAATTGAATTTGCTTACTATTTCTATATTTGTGTTGCTCGTTCAAATGTGAATATGGCCAATTTTCAGATAAATTGAATATTTTTTGTAATTTTCTATTCAAAGGATGATATTAAAAAATATATTTTTGTTATTTTACAATATTTTATATTCAATTACGCTCCTTTTTATATAAAAAGTCAGTTTAAGGGTTGTTCCCAAAAATCGGAGAGAATCTAGTGTTAAGATACTTCGTTCTCAAACAGTGATGAGCAAAACTCAAAGCCGTACTTAGTCCGCCAGTGACGGAAACATGAAAAATATTTTTTTATATAATCCCCTGAATGAAATTGACCCCACATTTATCTTGTTAACAGTAAAACGCTAAACTATAATGGTTTCATATATTTAGTTTTTTTGAAAAACATATTTTTTGAAAACGTATCTTGTCTTGAACGCTGATTGGATTGGTTTTCATGAGGCGCAGGTTCGAATCCCGCATTTCCTAAGTGTGATATCACTTTATAAATTTTTTTTTAAATTTAAAATTTTTTTTTTATAAGTTTAACTGTAAAACTTTAAATATATATTTAAAATAGTAAATTTAAAGTGGGTAAGTTAAAAATATATAACTAGCATTTTCCATTATTATTCATTATTTTATTATACTTGTTAATATATATATATAGTTATACAGATAAATAACTCAAATTGACAACTCAATTTAATAACCATTTAAAAACACAAGATAGTTAAAACATTAGATTCACACATGTGAAACATTTCCTTACATTAATTAATTTCAGCAAAGGTGCAAATAATTTTCTAAGCTTAATTTTGATGATAATGATGATCTAAACTGAATAAAATCGATACAAAATACCATAGGCAATAACTAAATAAAGACTGACTGTAACTGCGATTGGCTCTGGGTTCGATTCCCATTCGGGAGAATGTTATTATTAAAATGATTTTCAATACACCGCTCTGGTGAACATGACAAAGCGCGACGAGTTTCATCACTCAACACGCAATGTATCGTATTGCGCGAACAGTGGAGAGCAAAATACCTTGATACAAGGTTCTCTCTGACTACCCCGCTATACGGGAAAAAAATACTTAAAAATGAAGCTGAAAAAATAACCAGATCCTTGATAGTATCCTGTACGTCACACTTTGTCTAGTCAGGTTGGACAAAGGACAATTTTTTAATACACTTATTTTCACCATTGTGCCACAAACTTGTTCTGTGATATTTATTGTTCTTAAAAATGTATTACAATATACCTAGGTTCCTTTTAAAATAGAATATTAGTAAAGTTATTACATATTTACAATATTTAAACCTTCGTGACGCAGTTGGAGAGCCTG
Source organism: Podotricha telesiphe (assembly GCA_038994665.1). Classification (NCBI taxonomy): domain Eukaryota; kingdom Metazoa; phylum Arthropoda; class Insecta; order Lepidoptera; family Nymphalidae; genus Podotricha; species Podotricha telesiphe. The sequence goes on along the minus strand of JAOYRR010000375.1, from coordinate 72,643 downwards.
TGACTGTAAATGCGATTAGTTGTGGGTTCGATCCCCATTCGGGGGAATGATAATAGTTGAATTTTGATTTTTTATTTGTGGAAAGACAAAGTGTGGTCTTGAATTCCGATGTTCAGTTACAAATTCAATGGCTTGATGTCAGGCGGGAAGTGGAGACTGGATTGTCTTTACACTAGGTTCTCTCTGACTACCCTGTTATATGGGAAAAAAGATTTGAAGCTGCTGTTTGCTTGATCTTAGTAGATATATACGGGAACTAAGGCAACGTGTATTTTGTGCGACAACAAGACTGTCAGTATATCATAAATGTGAATATCAATATATGTATATATATATATATATATATATATATATATATATATATATATATATATATATATATATATATCAATATCATATCTAGCCAATGGAATATCAACTTACTTAAAACCACTGTATACATACATACTATAAATTTGAGCTCAAGAAATTATTATTATGAATTTTATTATTTTTAGTCAAATTTAACTTATACCCTTTTTTTAAATGCTAAATTTGACCTAAATTTTATTACCACTACAAAAAGGGTTTTGGTACGACGAAAATAAGCACATTAACCTAATGTACACACGGGCATCATCTGTTTACGTTATATATTAAAACGGACTGTCGTCAGGTTGTTTACAGTGTAAATGTAAAATATTTAAAAAAAACTATACCAATTAGCTATTAAATATTAGAAAGATATCTGACCCATGTTCAAATAAATTTTCTTATATTAAACGTGGTAGGTACAGATAATGTTTTAAAGTGTTCAAATGTTATTCGTACACTTATGAATTTGAAAAACATTTATAGAAAACCTATAAAAATGCAAACGTATAAATACGTTTTCTATAAAGATAATATAGTGAATTATTACTTCTGGCGTCGGCCTATTGCTGGCCTCGAGGTTAAGAGTCTGGAGACGCTATACCTATTCAAAATATCAGCATTTTAATCACGTATAACCAGAATTTTTTGCGCAGTTTCTCCTTTATCGCGCATAGCAGGGAAGTCAGTGCTAACCTAGTGTCAAGACACTCCGTCTTTCACTTTCGACCCAAATTCGAATTGCATGTTGAGTGGCGCAACCACATTGTCATGTAAAAAACGGACGGACGATATATCCATACGTATGTATGTATGTACATTCATTGTATCGTCCATTCATCCGAAAATGATTTGTTTCGTTGCAATGCTTTATTGACGGTGACAAAGTTATAAATTTCACTCTAACGATCTCAGTGGTCGTCGAGGTTGTGATCAATGTTTTTTTTATACAAAAAAGACCTACATATGTGTAGGTTTTGCCACGTTTTTGTGTTATACGAGGGATTTGAATTTTACATGAGAATAATCTATACATATAAATTAAATTGGAGTGTCTGTTTCTAATATTAAAATAACCGATTATTGATAAATGTTGTACGGTGCATATACCAAAATATTTCTTTTTACAATTTTTGTTTATCTCGAGAACGGCTGGACTGATTTTGACGGAACATTCATTGGCAGATAGCTGATGTAATAAAGAGTCATGGGCACAGCTTGTTTTATAAAAATTGTGTGTATTCTGGCTAGGCTTGAAAAATCATGACGTATAGTTCGATAATTTAACTTATATTATGTTCATATACTGTATAGGTGCCGTCTTCGATTAAGCAAAGATTGGAGATCATCTAAGAATTACGGAAATAAACTTCTTTTACACGAATACGTTAAACTGCGGAAACGTAATGTAAGTAATTTGAAAATTAACATTTACCCGAGTGGGGATCGAACCTACAACCTTCGCGTTAAGTCAGATGATGTCCTCTAAGCCCGATGGCTGATAGCTTTGAATGAATACATACGTCAAAACACATAATCCTAGGCTGCTTACATACAAAAGTTAAAGTCACATTTACAGGGGTCAAACAAACTTTTCAGTAGTAAGTTACGGTTGTTAGGGTAGCAGTGATAGTTTAGTTTCAAGGGAGGGACTTACCGACGGTCTAACTCATTACTAATTATTTTAACCGCGGGTAACAATGCTTATATGAAAAAATATATATATAAAATAGAAATACAAAAAAGAAACTTTTTTATTAACAAGTTTTTATTGAATTATTCTCAGTAAGCTCTTTCACTTGATATCCGTATTGCAAGAGTTCGTACAAATAACTAGTCCGACATCTTGGGTTGTCCACCATGTTGGATTATGAATAACGTTACATTGCTAACCAAGTATTATATATACAAACTAAACGTGTATGTACAATTTCAGGTCAATCTGTTAAGGATATATGTTTCAAAATAGAGTTGCTAGAGGTTGCAAATATGCAGCTATCTAATTATGCCATTTTTAATATTAGAAATAAAGTGTAAAATTTATTATATTGATTTCATGTGATAAAAAGTTCTAATGTCACGTATACGGGCGGAAGTGGAGAACTGAGTGTCTTGATTCGAACACTAGATATTCTCTGCCTTTCTGCTATGCGAGAAAAATCTATAAAAGTCTATAAAAAAAGTAACATAGTAACTTAAAAAATAAGCTATGTATTTCAAACTCTTTTTGTTAGGTATATATTTCAATAAAAAATGTGAAAATCTGAGTAATATGCGACATTCAACAGCAGCTTTACTTTTATCCATTTAGTATAGAAATACAATAAAACTCTCTTGTTTTTTCATAATCTGTTGTAAAATTGTTAAATCCTAAACGCTATTTTCGAAAATATTTGTTGTCAGTGTCTTCTTTTGTTATTAATAAATGAGTATAAATTAACACCTACTAATATAAAATAATAATACACTGAGAAATAAATTGTTACATTTCAAGTATTAGTTCAATATCCTAATTTATTTTGGCATAAATTTATGGTTAGTTATTGAGGCCATCGTGGGGCAGTGTGACAGCATCTGACTGTATACACGTTGATGTGGGTTCGATTTGAACTTGGGGCAATAATTGTATTTAAATTATTTTCACTTCTCCGCTCGGGTGACAAAGCGCGACGTTGAGTTCCGCCACTTAACACGACACCTCACAACACGTGGAAAATGGAGAATTGAGTTTTAAAAACGGGGTGTCGCTTTACGGAAAAATGTGTAAATCTAAAAAAGTAAGAATATATATTTTTTAATTTTATATTAATAGTTTATTAACAAAGTAATAATTTAAATTTATTTCAATATTAACACAACATTTAAAAACAATATTTTTGCACGTGTATATAATAAAATTTAGTATACAATAAATAATAGTAAATAATATCTAAAATCAAGATTCAGCGTGGTCCCCGTACTGCGGGCTTCGGCGCTCATCAACCGTTTCAACACACTAGTGGTAGGCCGGGGGTCCCCACCCGGACAGTTTGAATACATCATGTTTCGTTCACAGTCCTTAAACCAAAGAATTACACATACACATTACACAAACACATTACACATATACCTACATTCATATGTATATAAAGTTAGTTTTAGTAATTAAATAACTTAAGGGCTATCCCATAGATTCTGTGGAATTATTAATTAACTGTTGTCATTTACGTCGATTTCGTATTTCAAAAGGAAAACAAACGGTAAGTAGTGATATATCACTGCGTTCCTTATTCTTAGTGTACTTAGAAAGTAGAAAACCTAAATACACACTTTTTATAACCAACATAGATGATTGACTGATTTAATAAAAGCGTATTTATAAAAATGTTATAGATGAGGCAACTGAAATATGTTGGCTTGTTTTAGGGACTTCTTATCTTTAAATAGTAACTTCTTAGTTTTTAGCCTAGTTGAGTAACAGATTTTTTTTTTTACTAATTCAGATTTTCTAACAAAGGTACTATCACTTTATTCATCTAATAAAAATACAACTAATCGCTGTCTGTACATGGTAGTTATATGAAAAAAAATATTATTGGGGGCATTTATAAATTTAAGACGAAAAACAAATATTTTTTATTTTCTTTTCTGTTTCACTCTGCGGTTGTGCCCGCTAATGTCAGAAACGGTTTAACCAATTTAAATGTTATTTTGACTATTGTATTTTTGGTAAACTTCCCTTAACATTTAGTATTTAATTCAATCGGTACATTAATAGAAAAGATTACATCCATTTTAATTATAATTTTAAGCAATGTGAAAACGACAGTGGGCAAAAGACCAAACAGTTTAGTGTTAGTAGTTTACGCAGGCGAATCCGCGAACTAGTCGCTAGTGTTTAATTAAAACTATAATTAAAAAAACCAACAATGTGGAACATTTGCATAGATAATATATTTTTTTATACATCTAGATTTGATACTGAAACTGAGCAATGGCGTTTTAATATCGTCGTGTATTACTGGATATTTTTATTGATTTTTAAATCATTTTTTTTTTTATTTATAAAACGTGTAGAAAATACAAAAATAATGTGCAGAAATTTGGTATTACATAAAGCTTTGCTGATAGCCCATATTTTTTTAATAATGCTTTACAAATACATGAAATTAATCAAATAAATATTACAAACACTACTTTGTGCTTAACACAATATAATTTAAAAATTACCTACACGTCATTTACGCGTTACAAAGCCACATACAAATGTCATAAAAATTAAAATTGAGGACAAATTTATATTTTAATATACATCAACTCTTAGTATTATAATGCATTTGAATATACTTTGATGTTCAAAAACGGCAACAGCTATTTTTAACAATAAGTAAAATCAAACATATAGTTATCGCTAGAAAACAAAAATAGCTAAAAATACGAGAAGAATGGATAAACTTCAAGGAAGCTGTTACTTTCAAACTTAGTCGCTTGAAAATAACTCGGAAACTCATTTAAAGTTTTTTACATTAAATAAGGAAGAAAATTGTTAATAATGTGACAAATTGATATTAATTCATTATGATTATCATTTTCAAAGTATGAATTAATCTTATCGTTTATTTAGAACGTTAACTAACAGCAGTTAAGTAAGGTTAGGTAATGTAAGGTTAGGTAAGTAGGTAAGGTAAGGTTAGGTAAGTTCCTGACACAGTTTAGCTGCGTCACGATGAACTTACAATGGTTCCAAAATGAATATCACAATAAAAAGTGGAAAACACTTGACTTGACTTGACTTGTCTTGTCACTTGACTTTCTCGTCACGTGACTTGTCACTTGACTTTCTCTACCTGTAGGTAGGTATGTAAAGATATATTTGTAAATACCTGATATACTCCTCCCTCTGATACAACGACGGAGAACTTTTGCAATGTGACTGCTTGATCGTGATTACAAAGAGTTGGCTTCATAAATAAGGACTCTAGTGTACAACGTCGAAAACGGGCTCTTGCACTGTGATATTAAAAAGGTTTTGAATTTACAAAATATTATATGTAAAATCTAAATATTTACAACTGTTTTTTTACTTGAAGCCGGCCCCCTTTCCCGTATAGCAATACGCTAGCTAGGCTTAGAGAACGTTTCGTTCTTTATACTCAGTCCGTATCTGAGACATTAGCGGGGAAATAATAATTTAATTATAATACTTCTCACAGTGGAATCAAACTCTCAATCATGACGTTTATAGCCACGATTGCCTTTCAGGATTTAGAATTATATTTTACTATCGTAAATTATTTGTATATTCTTTATACGTTTTCTAAAAAGCGTTTTTTTATTAAAATCTGTAATTCGGCATTGGAAACTTTCAAAACTGTAACATTGTCTTTACCATGTTCATATGAAATTCCTATCATATGAAATTTATATTAACTTCATTTTTTTATTTTCTAATACTGTCTTCTATTTTACCTATTTTGTTTTGTATTTTAAATTTCAACCATGCGCTAACTGCCAATACTTTATTGCCTCAACATTGACAAACTACAAATTCTCTTTGGCAAAAACATTTATCAAACTTGAATAAAACATGGACTCGATGCGGTTTTTGATGATCGGTTGAGATCGAATTTAAAACATGTTGAACATTTAGATAGCAATTGAATATTTATGACTTTAAATGGAAATATTCTTTTAAAAACCATTTGGAGCACTAGTTCAAAGTGAAAAATGAAAGGCGTTACCCAATACGCTTTTTGCACGTATTTTGCACCTAACACGCATCTAATGATTTTACGTATAATAAAGGAAAACCTACTTCTTGCAAAATCTTTATATTATCAATTGATGTACTGCGATGATAAGTTTTGTTTCACTACGTTTTCCATTTACCGCCCGAAATCGAGACATCACGTGTCAAACGGCGAAACTCAACGTGGCGTTTTGTTTTAGGTACTACTAGAGCGAGGAAATATTTTAAAAATAATAAAACCCCCGAGTGGGATTCGAACCCACAACACCCACTCCACCGCGATGACCTTCATTACACAAATACAAGAAACTACTTCAGGAGAAATATTCACAGTATATACACAACTAACCAACAAAGTTCAAAATGTACAGTATAATGCGTCCATTCTTGTGTTGTATTTTTCTGTTCCTCGACTGAATTCTTAAAGGCAATATAGCAAGATTCCCAGGAATCTGTCGAGCTTTCAACGCAAAGTGGAAGTTCTTCGTAACCTATAAAAGGTTTCGACTGCTGTCAATATTGTAGTTGTAAAATAAATAAGAATAGTAGAAATTTTGTAAGACAGCATTTGTTAAAATATATTTTAGATGCCTGTCGAAAAATATGGAATAAATAGAAAGGAGCTTGTAAAATATCTTTTGGTAGTTCATTTTCCGCTCAAAAAATATATTGTATAATGAATGAAACAACCCACCAAAGCGAAACCTGAAACTATATTAAATTGATACAACAGTATTTCCCCTTATGAATATAGTTTATCTATATATACATATAATAAAAATGTAACTGATCGCTGTCTGTATTGAGGGCATGGGTCAATTTAATAGTACCTAAAACAGAGATTTTTAATTTTCTTTTCTGTTTGTCAGCTTATCTGTTTGTATGTGCGTTTGTGCACGCTAATATCAGAAACGGATTTCTGAGACGAATGCAGTTTTGACTATTGTAGTTTCGTTTCGTCGACCATTTCATGTCAATCGATAAATAAACGAGATACATCTATTTAGAGTATAAATTTAAGTTAATTTTGTGATTTAAGTTAGGTAGAACGCAGGTGGGCAAAAAACAAAATAGTTTAGTCGTGTAGTTTACGCAGGTGAAGCTATGAGCTGGTCGCTAGTTATAACACATATTTCATTTATCTACCTACATAGCCTACAATCATTGTATTAGATTACATATCAATAGAAGCAAGTAAAAGGCTAGGCAATTAAAAAACAAATTTACAAATTTACAAAACAAAATTGACTATTAGTGTCAAAAATTTTTAAATCTGAATCAGTTTGATTCCGACGGCAAACAGAAAAATTTCTATAAAAAGGCTTTTTGTTAAGGAAATGCTGCAACAATCAGGTGAATTGGCAATTACGAGATAAATACGTTTGTCGGCCTTTAATTTGATATTTTTTTTTGTGCTATACTAATTGCTGACGAAGCAAGGTGTGACGAAAGCAAGAAGTGAAATTTAATGGAATTTAGGTTAATAAATCTTGGTTAATCCAAATTTATGACTGTAAACGTGATTGGTTGTGGATTCGATTCCCACTAGTGTGGTTGATAATATTTAAAATTGAAAAACATATTTTTAGATAACATATAAAAACTTGAACGCAGTGGTATTTGAACCCGCGCCTTATTACCACTTATATTAGTTGTTAGCATCTCTGTAGAGAGATTTTTCTACGGAGATTCGGTGCAAATATTTATGTTTTCTAAAGATGTGTTTTTCAATTTTCTAAGTGTATAAATAACACTTTATTCATATCTCCGCTCTGATACCTAAGACAAGGCGTTGAGTTTCACCACTCACCTCACAATGTCTCAATTTCATTGAGGAAAATAGAGAACGGAGTGTCTTTACACTAGGTTCTCACTGACTAGCACTACCCTGCTATGCGGGAAAAAGCAGGATGCTAATAAAACTTGGTTCGTTTAATATGCGTTATTTAAGAAGTTCAAATTGGTAGTAAGATCTTATTATAATAGGTGGAAAGTTAGTTAGTAAATATTTTATTAAAGATAGCTTGTGTATTTTGCCAGAACTTTACATTGTACTTCGTGTGTGTGTGTGTGTGTGTGTGTGGTTGTGTGTGTGTGTGTGTGTGTTTGGTTGTGTGTGTGGGTGTGGGTGTGTGTGTGTGAGTGTGCGTGTTCATTTATTTTATTTTATTCAATACGGACTCATGGTCCGTACCTTTTGCTATTTAGTACTTTCTTTATTAAATACCAGGGGGTACCAAAAAAGTACCTCCTGGTATTTAATAAAGGTATTTAATTCTGAGGCGGTTTGTACCGCCTCAGAATTAAAATCGAACCTAGCTTTATAACTGTGTCAACTGATAATAAAAATAACTATCCCAGGACCCGGTCTCGAATGACATATTTTTTGTCAGAGATAATAAATATTTATCTAAAGATCTATTTATCTAAAATCTATTTATCTAAAATGATCGGCCAAATTATTGAATGCATAAATTATATATCGTTAAATAATGCGACCGAATTTTACTTATCCTTCAATATTTTATAGTAGGTCCTTTAATATTTCTTATATTTTTATATTCGTTGTTTATATTATATTTAATTTACAAACACATCCTGTTTGACAAGTACGCATAGCCTTTATGGGAAAAAATAGTTTTCTTTTTTTTAAGATTATCTGACCTTTTTACCCTTCCTTGGTCTTCTACATATATTATGATATCAAAATTAGCTAAGTCACACAAGCCGTTCTACAGTTTGAGCGAAACTAACAAACGTCTTTTCATTTTTATTAATAAACATTTTACATTACCTTATATGTGTAAGTGTGTTACAATTAAGTGCAAGAAGAGAATGTATTTTATATATCCGAGTACGAATCCAAGCTCTAACTATGACGGTCATTATTTAGTACACGCCTTTATCTACATAACAGAAACAAAGAGAACTTGGTCTCAAGACACTCTGATTTTCGCTGGAATCTAGAATTCAAGTTAAAATCATTACTTGTTGAATACATTGCTAGTTGAGTTATTAATAAAATAACTCTAAGTCGCGCTTTATCTTACCACAGCAGGGAAATAAAAATAAATTATTTCAGTCAGTAAGAATCAAGCTCACGATAATGACGTCTATAGTCTGACACAGACCCAATGCGCCACGAAACTCAAAGAACTAAAAAAGTTTTTAATTAGGTATACTTTTGTAAAAAAAATAACTGAATATTATATTATGTATCTACCGAGACACTTAACTGTATATATTTGTTCTAAAAATTGACAAAAAATAGAGAATACGGTTATTTGTCAAGTCAAAGTCAAATAATTTTATTCAAAACTAGTGACCCTCTTACCGCTCCGCCTGCATAAACTATACGACTAAACTATTTCGTGTGCGCCCGCACCCGCCCGCGTTCTCACTTAAATCGCTAACTCTGCTTACATTTAGAATTTAAATGGTTGTTACTTTTTTATTTGTGAACCGATTATAATGAAATAAACACTGAATGCTAAGGAAGGCTTACCAAAATACCATAATGAAACTTGAATTTAAATTATTTAAGCCGTTGCTGAGCTTAGCGTGCACAAACGCACAGACAAACAGAAAAGAATAATAAAAATCTGTATTTTTGGGTTCTATTACATTGATAAATGCCCATAATAATATTTTATTTCATTATGCCATGTACAGACAGCGATCAGTTACATTTTTATTATATGTATATATAAACAGTTACATGCTTAATTTTTTGACGTCACATAATTTGCCACCGGTTCTTCTAACGGGCCTTCTTTTTTTACAAATTAACTTCATTTTCTTTTTTCAAACAATTAAAAAAACTACTACGCACGTATCAAAAACCAGTCGTCATCACAGATGTTGTTAACGACGTGTATGTGCCCCTTTATACTCTCTTCGTTGAAGTGGCTGTCAGTCACATCGGAACAATCAGCATTCCAATCTATAGCACAGTTGGTTAACTGCTTAATTGCTCTAGAAAATACGTAAGAAAAAACTTTTAAATTTAACAAATTCTTAGTTTAAAGAAATTAATGTAATATATGCGTAAAATTTATTAGAATGGCTTAAAAGCGATTTACATACATTTTAGTTTTTTTAATACTGTGGGATCTATTCTAGTATAACGATTTTTATTTTTATTTAACAACTAAATAATATTTTACAATATTTTAAGTCAAAATGTTGTTTTCCAATATTCATCTACTTTTTACATTAATATTTAGTGTTGCAAAAGCAGCTAACTTTGTCCAGTTAACTAAAACTGAGCTTTACGTCATTTTATTCATATACCAGGAGAAGCCGATAACCTAGTGTCAAGATATTCTGGACTCTATTTTCTTTTGTTTGTTGAACGCGTGGCTTAGCGGTCAGAGAGCGCTTGAACGGCCTTTTCCGGAAGCGCGGTTTCAAAAACCGCTGCGTTCCAAAATTTTGTACGTTTCCTAAATATATGTTTTCAATTTACTAAGTGTGTGAGTAACACTTTAGAAATAAATTAAAATAAAGCCAAAAAGTATTTGTGTTTTAAACTGACCGGCAGTATGTTGCAAATTTTAAATAGCTTTGAGTAATTCCCTTTAATGAATGCATTTTAAAAAAATTGTGCTTTCGAAGACTTGCTTTAAAAACCTTAATTGTAGAGCTCCAAGCTCGTCAAGGTTTAGCTATCGAGAGCGTAATCAAGTATTGGGTCTATCAGTAAAAAGTACAATGAAAGTGATTACGACAGTCATTAGCATTTCTCTAATAACGGTAAAATCGCACAATGAAGAAGAAAAAAACAAACAGAATTTACAGAATATTTTACTAGGGACATGCACAATTACTCTAGCGGTTAGCCGCTTGACAGTTAAAATATTTAGCAAACGTTTTTAAACGTTTCATTTTAACTTTCCAGTCTCGAAGCCTAATATAATCAAATATGTTTATATAATCAACGAGTTTTGATATTAGTTTCTATGAAAAATGGGTATTTTATAAATATTCTAACATGAAAAGAAGTTAAAAAATATATATTTAGTTTTTTTTTTATATACGTAGTGGAACTTGAATCTGCACCTCATAGGACATGGGACACGCTGGATCAAGCGCTCTGATCGCTAAGCCATACGTTCAAACGTATGGGGTAAGTTTGAAAATTACATTTAAAAAATGTTAAAATAAATGTGAACTATAAAATATATATAATATATATATTTTTAAATATTAAAAATAAATCGTAAATAGCATTCTCTCTTGCCAAACGATTGTTTTTAGAAATAAACTTTATGTAAAAATCTCTCTACAGAAATGCCAACAACAAAAAATAAGTTGTAATAAGCGTATAAGAATTCCGACGTAGCTGGATATAGTACATATGGCATAACGGCCAAAAGTCGCGGGTTCAAGCCCCGCTGCGTTCAAAAATTTAAATGTTTCCTAAAAATGTTTACCATATCTAAGTGTGTTAATAACATTTTTAAAATGTTAGTAGTTATATAAAATAAAATCAACTACCCTTCATACCCTTTTTTTGGGGTACGTAGGATTTAGCGTATATATATTCTCTTTTATCATGACCATAGATTAATATGTGGCGAATGTTGGGCCTTTTACTAAAATAATGATGAAATTAATCTTAAGTAAAGTTAAATAAAGAAGAAGTGCCGGAATAAAATATTTTGCATAAAAATGCATTAAAATCGATATTAAAACAATAAAAAAATAAACATGTAATAAACATATACGTTGCTAAGGGAACGCGAAAATGCTAATGTGTTAAAATATACTCAATTCAATATACAGCTTACAGTCTCGACTTCAATACGTCAAATAGTTTTCCTTTCGACCGTATAATATGTGAATGTTTGTATATTGAAGAAGTTTGACTCCAAAAAACTCATATTTTGTACTAAATAGAGTGATATTTCACTATTTTTCCTCCGCTAATCATAAAAAAAGAAGGTTAAATAACAATAACTTACCCACACCAATCGCTAATTTTTGATGGCATGGGCGGTGCCATCCGACTAGAATTATATATCAGTGCAGCTTCGACAGTGCAATTTAAGGCATACTGAGAAAAATCTTCACAATTAATATTTTTAGCGGAATCATTATGTATTGTCAGTGTGGTAACAGGTTCGAACTCGTAATCCTCAGCAGTTTTTTGTGTCTTTCTTGTCATCTCATTTTCATAATTTAAATCTGAAAACAACCGATACAAGATAAGTTTTATATTACTCGACTATTACTTCTATTGTATAAAACTTCTATATGTTTTAATATACTAAATGTTTTTTATTTACATACTAGCTGTGTCCGCTAATTTGTTCGCATGGTATTCTAAAATAAAAGTAGCCTAAGTTACTCCTTATTATATCAGCTATCTGCCAGAGAGCGTCCCATCCAGTCGTACCAGAGATTAGCCGGAACAAACAGACGGACAGGAAAAGTTACAAAAAATATATGCATTTAGTAAAAACCGGTTATTTTAATATTACAAACAGACACTCAATTTTATTTATTTGTATAAATCAAATTCTATTATTTGAAATTTGAAACATAACTTGTATATCAAGATCAGATTATCACAGTAATGGCGTATATCTGCTATATCAAAAGAATCCTTTTATCGTGGTTCTTTCGTACACAGAGTATATAGTATGCAAATGTTCGTAGAGAGAAACGGTTTTTCTTATATATTATAACTAGGTTACTATTATAAATATTACTCGACTTATTTCGTACACCAAAATATATACGATGTATAAAAATGTAATATTCAAGTTTAGTAGTAATTAATTAGTGTGAATTTTGTGTCTTTCTTTATTGATAAACCAAAAAATGGATGAGACAGTTTTATCACTTCCAAACTTCACTTATGATAGGAAACGATACATATGTAATAATTGAGTTCCAATAATCAATACGGAATGACTCGAATTTACGTGGAAAGCGGAGAACGGAGTGTTTTTGTTACTAGACGACACGGAGAGCACTCCGTCTATTTTGCCGTGCTCGAAAACGTGAAGCGTGATATTGAATATTATATAAAATAAATTATTTAATAAATTACTTACAAAGCCCGTGTATGGATTGCAAGATAAATAAAAGTAACTGAACACATTTCATTTTCATTAATACATTTATACTTCAATAACATTTTCTCACATGATTTTGACAGAGGAATAAAATAACCATTTTAAGCTGTAAGCTCATTGACGTGATTATATAAATAATATTTTATCTGTAATTTGATTATGAACTTTTTAACTTTGTATTAATATCCTGAAAATAATTTAATAGTGTATTATCGAATATCAAAAATAGACGCGATTTTCCATCATTTATTAATATAATGATTACTTGTATCTATCTATCTGTAAAGTACAGAAAAATTTTCAATACTGTTTTGACTTTTTCTTCCTTGAATCCCAAAATTTCCTTCAAAATATGCACACGTGTCCGGATTAGTTGACAATACAATATTTACATAGTACGTGCTTGGTATCCTTACAAAGGCCTTATTTAAGTAAATAAAGTATTGTTTTTCTAAATTCCGTTTTCTATGCAAATTTATAAACTTTTGATTTTTTTTTTAATTATTAATTAGCTTTACTTATATTTAATTTTATTTAAGCTTTAAATAATATACCATATCAGCTTCTTTATCACAATTTATCTGTATATATAATAAAAATGTAACTGATCGCTGTCTGCACATGTAAGATATAGAAAAAACCCAAAACAATGTTTTTTAATTTTCCTTTCTATTTGTTGGTTTGTACACCCTAAGCTCAGACACGGCTTAACAAATTAAATGCATAAAAAAATTATTGTGATAAAGCTTCCCTTAACATTTAGTGTTTATTTTATTTCAATCGGTTCATAAACAATAAAATTACAACTATTTAAATAGTAAATTAAAGCAAACCTTGTGATATATTCATTCATGTATTTAACACAGGTGAAGTTGCGAGTGGGTCGCTAGTATAAAATATAATGAAAATAGAGACCATCGTGGCACAGTGGTACGGAGTCTAACTGTTGATACGAATGGTTATGGATTCAATCATACTCAGTGGAATGATTGTATTTAAATGATTTTATTTTCTCCGTTCTGGTAACACATTGCGGCATTGAGTACCGCTACAAAACACACAATGACTAAAATTTTAATAAAAAATTATAGTAAAAACCATCGTAACCTTAAACTTAAGGATGTGAACAATAAGCCATATCCATTTTTTTATTACAATAAAGTAAATATAAATAAAAATGTAGACATACAACGTCTGGCTGTAAAAACGATTGGTTATGAATTTGATTCTCACTAGGGGCAATTATTATATTTAAATCATTTTCTTTTATCCGTTCTGATGAAACCGTGCGGCGTTTAATTCCACCACTTTACACACAATATCTCGAAAACGAACGGAAAATCGAGAATCAAAACTTAAACTTAAGGATTGTTCAAATTAAACTAAACATTCACGTAGTACAAATTCTGTCTCCATTACCTATTCTCTCAATATCAATTGTCATATAATTCACTTAATGTGAGTATTATATGGTTATATACACTATAGTATGTTATTGTACTTCTAGCTCAGACTTAGTGCTGTAGTAATTTCAATATCACCATTTAGTCGAATTAAATCTTATTTAATTTTTACAGCTTCACGCTTTTTCCCATATAGCCGGGTAGTTACAGAGAACCCAGTAAGACACTCCGTTGTCTTTCCCCAACGTCAAGACATCGGCACTGTGAAAACCGCGATTTGTCTACAAGATTAGATACCAGAGCGAAAGAATTAAAATATTTTAAGTATAATCATTCTCCCGAGTGGTAATCGAACCCACAACCAATCGCGTTTACAGTTAGCTGCCCCATTGCGCCACGATGACCACGACTTTAACTTATTTAATAAAACATGTTCATATAATTTTAGTGCTATTTTAAGAAATTTAAAAATATATAAGGATATGTGTATGTACTATAACTTTTTTAACATATACGGAACTCTTAACATTATTTGAAGAACTGTTCGGTTGAAGTTATTGCGGGCAGGGCTGAGCAAGGGGATCTGATGGCTATTTAATAGGAACTGTCCTCGACAACCGTGGGTAGGCCCTCCACTAGGTGGACTGACAAACTGCTCAAAGACACCAAAAGCGCTGGATTCTTGTGCAGAATCGATCATCGTGGAGATCCTTAGGGGAAGCTTGTCATTGTGCAGTTGTACGTCTCGGACGATGACTGAACTTCTCTTTGTTTCCTTTATTTTGGTCTTTATGCCTCTTAGAAAACTATAAAGATTAGTGAAATTGTGATTGAGAAAATAAATAATATTGGACTTTGTCATTTTTAATTGACAGATTTTCGTAAAATCACCGTTTTGCTTAACAATAAATATTAGAAAGGTTGTAGATACAATGTAAATTGATCAATTAAGATATATTTAGGTTATCAATTAAGTTCTTATTATCTTTTTTTTATTTTCTTAAATAAATAAAATTATAAATCTATGTACATTCCAAAACAATATTGAATTATTTGAGGCCGCCTTACCGTTAACGCGATTAGTTGTTGGTTCGATTCTCATTTGGGGAAATTATTATCTGCCTACGCTGCCAAGTATATTGAATGTTGTCTCCGACTACCCTTCTATGAGGGAAAAATCGAAAAGCTGTAAAAGAATGGTATTATTTCATTGAAATATTACTATACATACATATATTATGTAAAGAAATATATTGTCAACTGATTTTCTATAATATATATTTTTATATCGCGACATCGACAAATTATTTTTGATAATCTGTGCTTGCGAACTGTCAAAAGAGAATGTGATAATTATAATTTGTTTGAAAAATCTAACGGCTAAGCACCGTTATTGTGATTTAGGAAACGACATCGCAAAAATAATTAGTAATAAAATTAAATGTTCTTTTCTATACAGAGAAACTTGTGTTTCATTGACTGTCGTCTTAAATCACTACAGGATAAAATAATATTATAAAATTATATTTAAGAATATAATAGTCTTATATACATATAACAAATGCTTATTAACCAGCTTTTAAACTCCAACCTTGAAATGGACAAAATATTAGTTTTTAAATGTACACCTCAATGTTACGGGTGTAAGCGTAATTTCAACGTTGTTTCTGTAATGAGTGCGGCGTCCGTTACAAAAGCATTGTCTCTTGTGGTTTGTATATGTATAAATGAATGTATGAATGTATGTATGAAATTGTGACTTAATTCGAGCTTTTGTAACAAAACCTAGGCGAATTTACTACTTTATTTGAATGTTAGGTAAAATTTAAACCTAATTGTTTTACTCTTGTTATATGATTTACGAAAAAAATTCGGTTCGGTTCCGTTAATATATCGATAGCAAAAGCGAGAAAACCAGTCTGTCTGTTAGTTTGTTTGTACGTCAATCACGCAAAAGTACTGGATAGAACTAATAGGTCCTTATTTATTAATATCTCCCTCGTCACCTATTTTAACGAAGCACTTTAATTGTTAAATCAGCAATTTCAACAAAAAAACAATATATCGTTCAATCTTCATAATACTCTACCGGTTTCACCGGCTATGATAGAATTCAGTAGCTATTTTTATCACATCTGGACTCTTTGTTGTATTTTTCACGTTTTGTATCCAGAAAAGTCATTTAGTTTTTAGTGTATTTTTTATTTCTCTTCTTGTTTCTATACAATTTTTCATAGCATTAAGCCGTTTCGTTTTTCTGTCTAAGTTGTTCGGTAATCTTTTTTCTTATTTCAGTTATCAGTTGAATGTTGACTTTTTACATTCCCATTCTTGAAATAGTTTCTCTAGTAACTGTTTGCGTAAAGATGAAACTTTCTTATTATTTGTATTTACTTTTGTAATTGCCGTCTTTATAAAATGAGTGTATTGTTCTTGTATTGATATAATTTTATTTTCCTCAGGTCTCACATATTTTAGAGATGTGTGTAGGTGTGTGTTAAGCAGTAAATCTGTATTCCATATTTGTTTATATAAAAATATAACTCGGTCACTCCTTTATAGCGAACACCCCACCAGACCATCATTGAAGTCGGATATCATGTCCACCTTGTACTCTGTTGAATAATTGGGAAAATTCAT
Source organism: Podotricha telesiphe (assembly GCA_038994665.1). Taxonomy (NCBI): domain Eukaryota; kingdom Metazoa; phylum Arthropoda; class Insecta; order Lepidoptera; family Nymphalidae; genus Podotricha; species Podotricha telesiphe. The sequence continues at coordinate 55,436 of JAOYRR010000375.1, read as the reverse complement.
TAGAGCTTTTTTAATTCATTTCAGCATAAATACGGTCATTTAGGTCATTGTAAAAATGTTCTCGTCTATGAAAAAAAATCTTCTGTAACATCCCTTTGCGTACCGCTTAAGTACGTCATCTTTTAAAATACGCGAAATTCTTATATCATAGGTCATGTTTATCTCATTATATAATGATAGGTCATTCTTATCTCGTCTTATATTTTATCTCCCGAGATTAAATCTTTTGCTTTCGGACAGGATTTATTCCTATTCTTTTCCTTCTGCTTCAACCGCCTTTTTCGTACGAACACTATGCGGCTGCCAAATATAAATAAATTATAATCGTATTTATAGATAGAATAAGTATGTACTCGTATATATACTCGTATATATACTCGTATATATATATATATATATATATAAAAAAAAGCAGCTTCATGCTTTTCTCCGCATAGCAGGGTAGTCAGAACCTTCTTCGCTTTCCGTCTGATGTCAAATATTGTGCGTTGAGTGGTGTAACTCAACGCCGTGCTTTATCTTACCAGAGTAGATAATTGAAAATAAATTAAAATATAATCATTCCCCGCGTGGCATCGAACCCACGACACATCGGGTTTACGGCCAAACGTTGTACTTTCGTGCCACGATGGCCATATACATACATAAAGTTTTGATTACTGACACGCAGATATATAAAGCTAAATTAAAATTAAAGTTTAAAAGATCAAGTAGGCGGTTTTACGACTAAGCGTAATTAAAACTGGCTAATTATCATAATTTTATATAAAATTAAATTTTGAAGAACCAGGGGAATGAGGTCAGTTGCAGGCGTGGGTGAACATTTCATTTGTCTGACATTTCTTGGCCAAGTAATATAATGTATTTTATATAAGATACAGGCATATGTAGTTGAGAATAAAACCTTAAACACAGGGTGAAATTTGATTTCATTAGGATAGTCCTCGGGTTGTATGAGGTCGGTGTTTTTTAAGGGAAGTCATCTTTTTTATGAAATTTTTGTTCAGTTTTTTTTTCCTTGAAAATTTATTGTGCTTCTAATAGTTTGACGTCATCATGGCAAAGTTTTTGTAGTAACGTAGTAAAGTTTGTGTGCCATCCTAACAATGTTTTGAACTTAATATTGGCAATATGTCTGTAATAATGTTAGTGTTACGTAGTAGGCTTCAGCTTCACGCTTTTGCCTGCATAAGCAGAGAGAACTTAGTGTCAAGACACTCCGTTTTCCACTTTCCTACCGAAATCGAGACATTGCGTGTTGAATGGCGGATCGTGGTCTTTGCTTGTTAAAGTATATTAAATTAATAAAATAAATGTAACACAACCACTATATATTTATTAAACACATTTGTATGGACTGATATACATGTCGCTATGGCAACGCGTGTGTACGCGTCAACGGTTAACTGCTAGTTCCATTAAATGTATCATTATTAGCTGTCAAAAGTTACTCATCAATATTTATGTTAAAAATATGGCTCAAATTATATTAAAAGTCAAAGAAGTAATTAACCAAGACAACGCAACCATAAACAGCTTTAATAAATTATAATGTTGGTATTTACATAACCATATATTCAACTAGAATTGTATGCGAATGTTTATTTATAACACTCAACTATAGCCATTTTCTAAGTGGGACGTGTTCTGCATAATTTTAGAATTAACAAGTTTGCGAATTTAAAGGGAAATGCGGCAGGTTAGCTGTCCAGGCTCCAGAGCGACACCGTTTACACAAAAAAGATACGATTTATTTCGCAGACCAGTCTTTTTTGTCAAAATTAAATGAATCAAGTAGATTCATGTATTATTAAAAGTATAAAAACATTTAATTTAAAAAAAACTAACACAAAATTTTATGTAAAAATAAACTTAATTGACAAATAAGTGAGATTTTTAAATAATTTTGTGTTATTTCAACCCACACTCTTCGAATTCAGTAAGCAACTTTATTGAAACAAAATTCTAGTCGCCTAAAAAGTGTCAAAACCTTCAGGCTTGCATAAACCGTCTCCGGTTTTCTTAAACTGTCAAAGGCGGGGATCAGTGGTGGCCTCTAGAGGTTTATTTTATTATATTAGCTAACATTTGCTTGGGACAAAGATGTTTGCTCATTCAATAATATACGGTATTAAGCAAATAGTATATTGTAGGTATAAATAGTATAAGGAAAGCTTTTACTATTTTATTTTATTTGTAACCACGTGTAAACTTCACGTTAGTAATTATTTTGAAATATTATAATGCTGCGTTTAATTATTATTATTGTGCTTGTTTCATTTGTTAAATTTGAATATTAACATAGACTTTCTAATATATGTATATGAGAACGCTCAAAATGACAATATATATATGAAATAAATGTTCAGCTCTGGCTCAGGCTTACTTGACTTTACATGGTGGTTAGGTATTCGTATCGTGCTAAGGAAATATTATATCTTCCATGATTAGACAATAATCAGTTACATTTTTGTTATATAAATATTTACGAACTGAAAACTTATAAATATATATATATATAACACATTTATTTTAAAATGCTGATTGAACAAAGGATACAATAGATGGAAGCTTTCATAACTTCACCTACCTTCACCTAACTTATCGTTTCGTACCCCTTATATAGAAGAACAAGTAAAGTTTAAAAATATAATTTTGAAAAGTCGAATAATTATAATGTAAACAGGTCAAAATTTCCTGCAAACGGAAATTTTAGTTAACCAAGCAACTGTCCAGTACGTCGATTACTTAAATTAGCATATATCATTAATTTAAACTACTCGTCTAAGTTTTTTCGAGGTAATTCTTTCTGTAGAAGCAGTGGATCTATCTTTTATTTCTGCTAAGGATGTTAAAGATACTTTTATAATATTGTACGCTTATATACATACTGTAGACAAGCCACCCGCTCGCGGCTTCGCCTGTGTAAGTTATTATTTCGTTTCTACTACTTTATAATATATAACTATGAAAAAGACAAATTTAGAAAACGTATAAAAATTTGTATGCAGCAGGATTTGAACCCCTCTTGAAAACCGTTCAAATTCAAATTTGATAGGTTTTCTTAATTTGTCTTTTCCAATTTCATAAGTGTGCGAATAATTTTCACTTGTATACTTTAAAAAATGTTAAAATATATATAACCATTTCATCATTTCGACCGTCCGTATTATTATTTTTTAAAATTTATACATAATTCGAAAAACTTACTATTACGATACTTGTAGGGAATTGTTTAAACTTTAAGGTTTTAGCCAATTTAATAAATCAGTTTGTTTATATCGATTTTGTTGATTTTTTTAAAAATAGTTGTAACTTTTTAATTATAAACCAATTGTAGTAAAACAAACACTAAATGTTTAGGAAAGCTTACCACAATACACAGTCATAAGTCACAATTAAAATCGTTTAAGCCGATTCTGAGATAAGCCTGCACAAACAAACAGACAAACAGAAAACAAATAAAAATATTGTTTTTGTTCTATTATATTGAAAAATACTCCTTAAAATATTTTTTTCATATATCTTCCATGTACAGACAGCGACCAGTTATTTATTTTTGTATTTGTAAAGATATATAGATATCGATATTTACCAACCTCTTGTCCGCAGTGAATGAAATGAAAACTTTTAGAAAATTTAGCTTAGTTTAGTTGTCGTAAGTGTTACCTACATACTTATCAGGATATTTTATATCAATCCACGAGACCATCGCGGTACAGTGGGATGATATCTGACTGTAAGCAAACTTCTAGTGAGTTCGATCTCCACTCAACACACAATATTCTGAATTCATACGGAAAACTAAGAACGGTGTGTCATGACTATAGATCTCTCTGCCTATTCTCTCTGCTTATATGGGATAAAAAGTGAAGCATACAATGCAATGCTATTCTAATATTAATGTTAAATATTTTATATATAGGTTATTGTTGAACCCAAATATTCTATCGGTATTTTCAAGTGAAATGTAATTCCCAATACCATATTCATAATGTGTATATCCTCAAAGGACATCAAAGATCAGGATAAAGGGACTATCGGAGAAACAACAGTATATTAGATATTATTCACTTCACGTATCTTAATATACTGCTAAGTTTTCCGTGACTGGAAACAATAATCTTAATAAAATAAGAGTAGTTATATAGTGAACTAATTTGGTTTTTATTTTTTTATATTTTCACTTTCTTTCCCGCATAGCAACCCTGCTAGTCAGAGAGACACTAGTGTCATGACACTCCGTTCTGCACATTAAGTTCCGCAATTCAACACTGTATTGAATTGTGGATCTCAATATTGCACTTAGTCTGTGGTCACCAGAGAGGTATTTAAAGACTTGTACGGTTTCCAACAGCGCGGTTTCGAATACCGCTGCGATGAAATTGTTATATTTTCTTTTTTTTTAAAACTTTATTATTATTTATATTATTATTTCCCCGGGTGGAATTCGAATACACAAACATTGCGGATATATTCAGACGCTGACACACTACGATATGATGGCCTCGATATTTTTCGAGTCTTCGTAAAGGAAAAATTTTTTTTTAGAAGAAAATTCTATCATAAGAATTATTGACACATTAAATTGATTAGTTCAGAATTAGAAATAGCTGAATGATACCGTTGTGGCTCAGTAGTGACATGTGTCAATGGTCGTAAATTCTAATCTCGGAAGTGGAAATTCATTTTATTAATAAAATATAGGGATTTTTGATTAAATTTAATGTTGATATTTGGCCTTATAAAACCATTTAAATTTGCAGCTTAGGTTGGTACTTAGTTTACTTATCTGATTTGTATTCATTTGTATATATTTTTTTGCTTCACACTTTTTTATTAGGTACCAGAGCGGAAAAATAAAAATAATTTGAAAATAATCAATACCTCTAAGGGAAGTTGAACCCACAACCAATCGCTTTTACATTCAGACGCTGTCCCACTGCCCCAAGATGGCATAATATATCATAATATTTACTTCTATTTTTGACGCGTTTTCAAAGTTTAAGCAGACAATCGTTAAAATCAGGAAAAGCACAAGGCCGTAGTCGACCACAAGTGTAGTCATTAAGAAGCCAAATTCCTTTGAAGTAACATAGGAATTTAAATAAACGATCATGCTCCTATCTTTTTAGAGCAAATCTCATTTTTCCTTCTAATTATTGCTCAAATATTCATACCTCACTCTAAAGTTGCTAATTAGTCCTTCGAGATGTGCAAATTAAAAATGTATGTTTCAAGTCGGCGGTCGCGAAAATTCCAAGGCGAAAACGTTTCTAAATTCAAAGTTTACGTTAAACATTATATAGTATTCATAATATAACAATAGAACGTTTGCTTTAATTATATTTATGGTAAATATGGTAAATATAAGATGTTTAGGACTTAAGAAAATAATTTTTTTTAGATCCACGCTATTTCACAGTACGCAGAAAGAGTAATTGTCTAAAATACTTATGATACAGTGATACGATACAGTTATATGATACAGTGGAGAAATAAAAATAATAAAAATTTAATCACTTCTCTAACTAGGTTTCGGACTCACAACTATCGAGCTTGTAGACTCTGTCCTACTGCGCCGCAATGGCCTCAAACGTTTCTATTATAATTTAGATTTATATTAGATAATATATAATCTATACAAATAAAAAAAAATCGAGTATCTATTTGTAATATTAAAATAATCATTTTGTACTTAATACATAGGTATGTTTACACGGTACATATAACGAAATATTTTTTTTTGTCTGTCTGTCAATTTGTTCCATATCTTGAAACGGTGAGACTGATTTTGACGGTACATTTCAATGGCAATTAGCTAACTAAGTCTACTTTTATTTAAGAAAGCGCGGGCACAGCTAGTTTTATTATAAATTAATTTGAGATTCCACTGCTTCTACAAAAAGCATTGTACCTAGTTCAAAACTCTCTCAAATGAGCGGAAAATTCTTAAAACTTCTTAGCCCAATCTTAAATCTATATTTATGTCCTTATCCTTTTCATTACTTAGTAACTTCTCTTCCAATTTGAGCTTATATTTATTATGTGTACATTATGTAAAAACTCAAATTATTATCTCAAAACATTACTTTAACATCAGAATTAAGCTTCAAACTTCTTGTTTTGACGTTCTCCCGCAGCATAACGTCGTCGTAAGCGTCTCGAGCAAAATAATCGTATTCTCGCTTCATTTGCTCCTTCCTCCATGTAATTTGCTATCGTAATCACGACGCCTAGATGTACTACGTCGCCGAATTTTTAAAGAGAATATGCGACGTTTCTCCGTGAATTAGGTTCACTAGATGTGAAGTTTTATTTAAAAATGTCATTTTTGATATACATATCGGCGTATAGGATAATTTACTTATATTAGCATTTCTAAATAAATATGTAGTACTTAGGCCAAGTAGTAAAAATATAAATCGAAAAAAAGCTTTAGTTGTCAATGTCAACATCAAAATAATATAAAGTGTATGAGGCATATTGAATTTTGTGCTGATTAGAAATGACAAAAACGTTTTTGAATTCGATTATATTCTTTATTAACTATCGTTTGGGTCTATATAAAATTGAATATGATATAGATCTTGGCAGAAGATGCCTTTTTGGTGAATCCGATTTCTTTTTCAGTTGGTAATAATGATAAATAGACGGTCGCAGTTAGAGCATCTGTATCCTGAAGTTTTACAATTGTTCAACAAAAAACCTCAGCTTTACGCCTCAAGAATTATTTTTCTAGATGACTTTGTGGATATTTGCAAAATTATACCAAGAAAATGTAAAAAATGAAACCACATATTTTTTTAACTCCAAAGAATACGAAAATAATTTTACCAAAATTCGTTTCTCATTTCAACACAATTATCCAGAAACACTAGTACAGCGAGCGTCAGCAAATTTACTTCGATCCCATTGAAACCGGATTTGGTAAATTTGCGTCCATCAGAGTGACAGAATTGATTTGATAGCACGAATATTTCACAGGCTCCCAAGGATACATACGTTACTGGTATCTGATTACAAATACATATATTTCCCTTTGTTTTATCTTCTGGATTTATACAGATTTTTTTCCTTGGACTTTTTACATAATATGGTTTTTTGTACGATATGCTAGTCTCAGCATATCGGATTGAATTCACATTGAAGATACTCGCTTATAAAGTATCTATCATACTTGAGAATAAATATGTGCCAGGTCACATTGGCGATTTCATAAAACCATAGACGACTCATTGAAATTATTTATTTTCTTTTATGAAATACTCCATTATTTGTTGACCAGACTAATGATGGTTATCATTTATTTCTATTTTATTTATTTATATATATCATTTATTTTTTTATTTATATCATTTATTTATTAGTTATTCTTTATTCAGTGATCAACTACAACTATAACAACGACCAGCTATTTCTTGATATTGTCGATCTTATTTGACCAAATTGTATTAATTTAAATTAGTAAAAAAAATTTATTAGTAAATAATTACTTCAATTACGGGCATTGTTAAATAATTATTTAAATTGGCGCATTTTAGCATATTTACATGGCAGCTATTAGTAACAAATTCAACACTTTAGTTTTAACATAACATTTATTACTAAAAAGGAAGAAATTATTTAATTTTTCATTTTTATATTTTTCTGTAATAGAAACTTGATTTTCATTTCATGTCGATGTGTTTTAGCGAAAATTTTATAATATTATTATAAAAAGTGCTTTTACTTTCTAAAGTATCAGTTAAAAAAATATATATATAACCTAACCTATCTTTACCGATTAAAATTGCTTCCTACGGAATAAATCTATTTCACAGTATAAGATTTTTTTAGACTAGGTTAGGTAAACATTTTTTAACTGACTCAATAGTAACTACAAGTGTTAAAAAGGAGAACGATTCACCGATATGGTCAAATTTAGTTTATCACTATGATATGCATATAAGAAGAGATGACCTTGAAAATAGTTATTTTCTGATTTGTAGTAGAGGCCGTAGTAGCTTTACAGCGTCACTGGCCATCTTGGGTAATGGGGCAATTAAGAAAACCCATGAAGCTGCAAGATTGAAACGGACCTCGAGACAAAATACTTATATCAATAATACTGTTTGTAAATCAAAAATCTGATGAATTTAATATGTAAACTTTGCAGACAGTTTGCTATTCTTTTACGCTATTTCCCTCAAAGCATAGTGGATAGACAGTGATAAGTCAGTCCTTCCACCAATTTCCATCTAAATTCGACACATTGTGTTTTAAATGGCAAAACTTAACGCCGCGCTTTGTCTTGCTAGAGGAAGGAAATAAAAATACAATTAATTAATTCCCATGAGTGGAGCTGAACTCATAATGATATATTTGATAGTCAAATGTGCCACTGCGCCACGATAGACTACTCTGATATATTCTTTTTGATTCTGAAAAATTCCATGTATTATGCAGAGTTGAAAAACCCTAGAGATAAATCACGTCGTTTCTATCGTTCCAACTGAACTAAATCGTTCCGTATTGAGTGTTGAAATCCGACTTAAGCACTATTTTGCCACGAGCATTTTCTTTTATTTTTTTATCCAGTTCATTTTATTATATTCAAATTGTTATACAAAAAAAAATATTATTGTCTTTATGATTTTATTATTCTACTATGGATGCAGATGTCCCTTATACAATATACCTTGAATTTCTACTAGTTATTTTTTTAATTAAGAGCTAAATAGACCAATTTTGGTACTCATCTTGTATTTTAATGTGCAACAAAAATATGACTCTATTATAGGTGTTGATCTCTACAGGCTTCGTTTTACTTATATTTCATTAGTCAATTTCAAAAGTATTTGTTTATTTCAATTCATTTTATTTTCATTGTTTATAAAGGTTAAAAATAAATGCTATGCAGGCAGAGATAGCCAAGTCCCTCCGTTCTCATCTTTCCACCTAACTCCGAGATATTTCTCGTTGAAAGGCGGAATTCAACACCGATTTTAATACAAATTTGATATATATACTAATTAATATATACTAAATAATTCGTTGAGTTGCAATCAAAGCAACCATCATCGAGTTGGCACTAAAGATGAACAACAGTATCCCAGCTACAATATAACAAACAAATTACAAATTCAAAAAGTGTTTTAGTAATATATTATTCACGTCTAACTAGAGGGTTTCAGTAAGTTTCCACGAGTAGAAATTAAAGTAGCCTAAGTTTTTACAAAGTACCAAGTTACCCTAATATGCTATATTTCCTCCTCTTGTTAATATACAAAAAAAATATTCTAATACCATGTTTTTTTACTATTATATATTTTTTTGTTTTCCACAACTTTATGTTACGTATTATGAGTAATTACTATATTCTATATTTATTCTATATCCTATTAAAAAAAAGCTTTTAGCAATTAATTCAATTTCCAATGAACGCTCAATTTTTTTACTTTTTTTTACTTTTACTTTTTACTTTTTGCTCCATTTTCCGTTTTTCGGCCGAATGAATACAAGACATTGCGTATTGAGTGACGGAACTCAACGCCGCGGTTTTTTAAGAAAAATTCGAAAAAGTTGATAAGTCAAAGCACAGAAATAAATATAATTTAAATATATTTTGTACATTTCATTAGGTACAGATCGTATTTACAACTATCGCGCTTATATTCAAGCGCCATCCACTGTGCCGAGGTGTCTCCCTCTTGAAGTAACTGAAGAAACACTAATGTAGAGAAATTGTGAAAAAAACTGCAACTTGTTTTTATAAGTTTATTTGTATTCTCAATAAGATTATATTCAAAGAAATATATACAAATAGAATTTATACGCTGAAATTATTTTAGAATAAAATTCATCTAACTACAAAGTTTCCTTTTGTTCGTTTACTATGACCCAAACTTTTGGACGACGAGCAAAGTTGGACGAAGCCCACTGAGCAAATTGAATGTAATTCACTGTCGGTATTTTAAAGGATGGTTCTTGTAACAATTGTGTCAAGTTAATTATTATATTATATTACTAGATGCAATCGTTGCAAAGTTGGGACAGGCATGACTGTAAACACAATAATTGTATTTTTAATCTTCCTTTGGAGAAATGAATATCTTGATTTTTCGTTCGGGGTTGTTCTTCGTTCAAAACAGGAACAGGCTTCACAGCGTTTACCGTTTTTCAAGGTAGCAAAAGATAATCTAGCGTTGCATTATATGAAGAGACACGGAGCTCAATGCTGAATTCTGTCTCACCAGACCAAGGAAATTAAATTAATTTAAATATAATTAAACCGGCGATCAAAGTTGCGAGATTAAACCCACAAACAAACGAGTCTACAGTCATAGACTAACTCTATTTATATTTTATTTTTATTTGGGCAACATACAGTAAATGGTAAACACATAATTACATAATACATAAACCAACAAGGTTTCCTTTAAAAGTTTTTTACCGAAAGTTAAAGCGGAGCAATTACAAAAATAAATTACAAACACAAAATTGATTTCTTAACTAAAACAAATAGTTAATACATATTTGAATATCACCCAAGATATGCACGTCCATTGCACAATTGTTCATTCGCATGAATTTCGAGGACGTAACGTTTGCTCATTTGACATTTTCAACGGACGTGACTAGAATATGATGAGATATTGATTGGATACCCAAGTGAGTTTATTTTTCATGCCGGGTCTAAGTTCTAAGTTATGCAGTAAAATATTTACACGGGTCAATATGATGACGTAAAATCAAATATAATCAAATATAATAATATATTAGGGAACGATGGGGCTGACATTTTTGTATTATTACATAAAAAGGCCCTAAATAAAAATAGATTAAAAAAAAATATATATATATAAAGGAACTTGTAAGACGTTCCCAATATCTGTTACTGCCATGACTTTGTTATTTATTATACTTTTGTTTGATAAAATGTGTTTTTTTTAGTTATTTGCTTTTTTTTTTGTTTCTCCGATGATATTTTAAAGTTTTGTTAAGTAATAGAGGGAATCTAAATGGATTCATATCGCTTGGTAATAATGTTAGACACTGAATCATATAAATTCTTTAGTTACATTGTTTAATTCAGCATATTTTTTATATTTATTCATATAAAGGTATATGAATGTCCCAAAATTCATACAAAATACAGTACAAAGTATCAACGAAATTTTGACATTAATGCAAAACAATCATGGAAAATTTCAACAAAAGATTGCGTATGTGCCAGCAAAGTCGTGGAGGCATTCATTCACCCAATATGCTATTCCATACAAAACGCTATACTGTATACTATATAAATAAATATCAAAAATTACAATTTTGAATTATAAACCTGTATTTTCTATCAAAATTACTTCTTGCGTGAATTTTGGGACAATTTATTTGTTACAGTTAAAACCCATTCTAGTTACATCACGTTTTCCCTAGTTTGAATTATATTTTACTAGATGCCTTTGTTAAAACTAAAATATCATTTAAAAATGGATTATTATTATATTTGAATAAAAATAATTATTAAAATAAGTAGGTTATTAAAGTACAAAGTGGTCATATCAGTGGAAATAGGTTGTACATTTATGTACTTCAAATAAATTAATTAAACAATTATGTTATTATTTAAATATTACTCTCCCCTTTTTTCTAAATAATCCTAACTAAGACTAATAAGTGGTTCCAAACTTTTTGGCGCTAGTGCATGTATTTTTTCTTACCCAAAACATGACTATATCCATATATTTGTATAAAATGTACTTACGACCAACGCCGCCCACGAATATGGGTCCCTGGGTTGGGTTACGGTTCCAGGGGAAATGCTTGTCAGAGCAAGAAAAGCTATATGCTGCCTGGGCGGTCCGCCAAGCCTATTTTTACAAAATATACTCGTATTAAAATTACAGTCAAACAAAATACCAATAACAAATACTAACTTTCGTTCTTTATCTTACAAAACGATATGTATGCCATATTTTATAACAATTGTTTCAATACAAATGTTTCTATCGAAGTTTGTTTGTAAACGATAGCGAGGCAAAGGCAAGGAAAGTTAGCTATTGTGATTTATAGCACTGAACTTTGTCACAAAATTTGTAATGTATGAATAATTTAGAAGCAGGTAGTTGAAATAAATATATTGGGAGAGAAGCTTAATGTGTAATAGTCCACCGAGTTTATTTTGACACTATATTTTATTTCCGTACCGTGAATAAGTTGAGAAATCAAAAATAAATACTTTTTAACGCAGTCACTTACGAGTTTAATTTTTATTCGTTATTTAAATAAATAAATTTCTTTATGTTATTTAAATAAATAAATTGTTTGATTTGATTAAAATAACTGACATTATTTAATGTAAAATGTTTGTAAAACCAACCTGGGTCACATTGCGACTCTTAATAGAGGATAGACATAGAATATACACAATCTTTTAAAAAAAATATTTTATTAAATAATGATATATTTTCCATCTTACTTTTTAATAATAAGAAAGATATAAAAATTGAGCTTGCTTATAAGTAGGCTCCTACTATTATTTTAAGCTATAATTTTTAATTTAAGTCGTTCTATTAGAACGCAGTGTTGCATATAATATTATGGCATTATTTAGTCTTGATATGAACTTTATTTATTACTGGCTATGCCCGTGACTTATTTCGTGTAGAATTCGAAATTTAAAGTTACTCTTTATTTCATCAGCTATCTGCCAGTCCCGTCCCGTAGAACTGGTCCAGCCGTTCCAAAGACAGAAAAAAATTGTAAACATTATATATATTAAAAAGCGGTTATTCGAATATTACACAAACAGACACTCGAATTTTATTTATTTGTATAGATTTACTATTGTATCAATGTGTGCTCAGTTAGCGACGTATATAATAAATGTTTATCCTGAATTCAGATAAACACGAATCATATTTCGTTTCTAATTTCATATAACATCATTATTATTATATACACGTGTAATACAAATTTTGTATCCCTTTTTACGAACACTATGTGGATGGAAGATTTATGGAATTTAGATCAGTTAAAGATTTTTTGGAATGAGAGTGGATTTAATTGTTTTTATACAAATCCATTAGAAAAAAATAAAATTTACATAGCCTAGCGTTGAAATAAGTGATGTACACGTTACTATGACAACACGTATTTACACGTCAATGGGTCTACTAATGAAATAGATAATAGGAGAAAATAAAACAGTCAGATAAATCATATATTAAATCTAAGGCTTTTTCATTTTAATATTAGTACAAAAATTTTTTGATACATATTTCCACATTGTATGTAAAAGCAATATCGAAATAGCTAGTATAGATATTATCACAGTTAGAACAATGAAAGCTAAATCTAGTTCCAAATATTGTGTCCAAGATATATTGGCTCCAGCTGCTTTCAGATGTTTTGCTCCTCCATGCCGGATGACGTACTCTACCCACCATACAGCACGATCAGCTGATGACATAGGCTGATCTTGAACTATGGCACGTAAACGTAGCATATTCTCTTTGTAACTGAAAGAAAAATTGGATAAAATTTAGAAGACAAATGCCTATGCCTATGCCTTGATAAATCTATAACTGTAAGAATCATTGCCTTGTGTATGTAATATTTATGTAAAAAAATATGTATTTGTCCATCTCTATCATTGCATGCGGTATTCATCTTATTAGGTATTAAAATATAAGATAAAAAATAGATTTGTAACATTATTTTGAAGTATTAATCACACACTTAGGAAATTTAAAAACATATTTTTAGAAAACGTATAAACAATTAAATGTACCGGGAATCGAATCATGCGCCTCTTGGAAACCGTTCAAACGCTCTGACCGCTAATCCATGCGTTTCAAGAGGCGCGGGTTCGATTCCCACTGTGTTCTAATTTTTATACGTGTTCTAAACATCACAAAACATCACGTTTTGAGTGTCGAAACACGGAACGCCAACTTATAACCAAATTTAAAAAGTTGATTCCTATAACCAAGTTTTAAGTCGCTCCGTTCAGTACTTTTCATCTATTAAGATATCATTATTTGCGTAATGAGGAAACTCATCTCATATTGTGGAAAGATTTTGTTTTTATATGTTTAAGCACATTTCTTGATATTCCGACACCCATCTAATTTCAGCGTTTATTGGGTGCTCTGACATTATATCATATCTTTTATAGAGAATTACGTCCATTATTATTAGAGTTTCTTGCTGTAATTTAATTTTCTTACCTCTTATCATTTATAACTTTTTCGATAGCGTTCCTAAATCCCTCTTCGGTTAATAAAGACATGTCAAGTTGAACACCTATACCGTGACGAACGTACTTCTGTACGTTATACCACTGATCTCCTAACATTGGGATACCAACTAGGGGTACTCCTGCAGTAATAGCTTCATCGGTTGATTGAAGACCACCTTGTGTTATGAAAAGTTTTATGTTTGAATGTCCTGGAAATAAACAAATGTCTAAATTAACATATTTAATTTTCTTAGCTTTTTGGGTTTGGCCCGTTAATCTTTCTTTTATTTTTTTATATTAGATAAGTATGAACTGTAAAAAACTTCAAACCCTACAAGTTGAACTCAAAACCATTGCCTTGCTTAAATATGCCACAATGGCATTTATTTAAATATTATTAAACAAGTTATTTCTTAGGCCATCGTGGCGCAGAGAAAATGACTTTATAATCTTGATTAATTGTGGGTTCGATTCCCAGTGGAATGACGATAATTTAATTATTTGAAAAAAATCTCCCCCTGGTTTACAAGACTAGGCGCGGTATTGATTTTACTAAACACTTATAGTCTTTAATTTGGGCGGAAAGTGGAGAAATTAGAAAAGCTGGTTTCCATGGATTCTCTCATCAAATTCAACATTACCTTATTAATAAAAATAATAACTTTGAAAAGTGGCAGTAATGAAAGAAATTATTGCATATACTAGCGACCCGCTCGCGGTTTCTCCTGCGTACACTACGCGACTAATAGATTTTTCATTTTTTTGCCCGCCCGCGTAATTACTAACTTTGCCCAAATTCATAATACTATTGAATTATATGAATATAATATTGTGTCAATTGATAAAATATAATATGTTTAAATAGTAGTAGACCACTTTGCTTTTAATTTCTAAATCCTACTACTAAACTAAAAATGAATTGCAATCTAGATTAAATATCTATCTACTAACCAATTCGTCGTCAGGAAATTAGAATTTAATTAACACATTAATGGATTTTTTGTTTCGTATCAAAATGACCAGACTGAACATATTTATAAGTCAGTCGAGACCAGATAAAGTAATATTACATATCTTAAAAACACCTGAAAAATATTTACATATTTTCATACATTTAGGACAACAAAAACATATTTCAGAAAACGTATAATTTTTTTAACACCGCGGGACTTGAATCCACTTCTCTTAGACGGTTACCAAGAGGTGCAGGTCGAGTCACTACTTTCAACTTTTTATATATTTCAGACAAGGCATTTTTTTTAGCTTCCCGCTCATCGCTGCTGCCATTCGCGTCGTATTAAACATACTCGTATTAAACCCGACGCGAAGACCACTCTGCCCGCTTATGATAAGCTTGTAATATCTTCTAAGATATTTATTTTAATATCATGCTATAAAGGACAATATTTATTACATTAAATACATAACATATCTAACATATTTTATGAGACAAAAATTAATTAATATAATGAAAAATTAATTATTATTTTGTAATTGTATCGTTTATAACTAATTATTTTTTAAATAAGTAAAACATAAAAATTATTACTGTGGACCATCATTGAATGAAAGTACCTATCATCGTAAGCTTTTTCTACATTTTTGAGACACAAAATTCTATAATATGTTATTTTGTTCCATATTTCTCTAGTATATCCATATGTTAAGGTTTATTCAGTTATAAAAATATAAGCGAACAAAAATAGATTGTATGTTTGGAATTCTCGGTTTCACTCTACTAAAATATGTTTGTACTATACATTATTGTTTCTCATTGCTTGCTATATTGATAAAAACCGCAATTAAATCCGTTTCATACTTTAAAAAATCTAAGCGTGCACAGCGGAGACAATTCAGTTTCATATTATTTAATTAGAATGTGCTGTAATGTGTAATTTGACTTAAATAATTCAGGTATTGCTCCATTACTGTATCTTCTTTAATATATATTTAAAGTGTATATCAGTGGAGTTTTGTTTTATTTTTTGTTATAAAAAAATATTACCCCTGTTAGTACTGTAAATAATTTGTTTCATTCGTTATTTAGTAATCCATGTAATTTGAACCTGTTATTTTTTATATTGCTACACCTAATAAATTATTATAGTTATAAAGTATGATGATTTTCATCATCATCACTATATAGTATAAAACAAAGACGCCCTCCGGCTCTGTCTGTCTATTCCTGAACTTTCTTCTTTTAAGCCATGCAACGGTTTTTGGAGCAGTTTTTACTGATATTGAGATAATTTAGTTTATGCATACAAATCATTCTAATTATCATTGTATTAGATAGATGAAAATAATACACTATGGAAATGTATGTCATAAAAAAGGCCTTAAATATCAGTAATAGCATAACTATATTCATCTCCTAAGGTTGACTCACAGTGTCAAAATTAGTATATTAGTTACCTTGACCTCTTAATGTAAATTATCCTTTAGTTATTTCATTTAAATGAATACTTGAGAAGTTATCACAGATTTAAAATGACACACAAATAATTTTATTATTAAATCTGACTGGCAAAGCTCTGCACCCTGTTTTTATATAACTCGATAAAATATATGATTCGATAAAATAATAAATCTGAGTGGTTTGAGATTTAAGCGAGAACGCAGGCTGACGAAAATATGAAATAGATATTATAGTGGTAGACCAGATGTCGTGTTGAGTCTTAATTTATGAAAGCTCTCCATAAATATCTAATAAACAAATTAGTTTAAAAAAGAACAGCGGGATACAAACCCGCGCCTCCTAGAAATCGTTCAAGCGCTCTGACCGTTAACCCATGCGTTTCATACCCGGCTGCACTGAAATTCTTACACCTTTATTAGAAGTATAAGTAGTCTACGAACAGTGGTTTGGCAAGAAGGAATGCTACTTATTAAATATTTAAACATTTTAAAGTGTTATTCACATATTTAGGAATATGAAAATCATTTTTACCTATCTTACCGTCTTATACGCTTATTACAACTTATTTTGCATGGCTTAGCGGCCACAGCGCTTGAACGGTTTCCAAGAGGCGCTGGTTTGAATCCCGGTACATTTAAATTTTTCTACGTATTCAAAAAATATTTTGTACACTATACGTTTCTTATAAATGGTTTGTTTTTAAACCTTTGTTGAAATTAAACAATATGATTTTTGTAGAAACACGACTTATTTAATAACAGATGGTGTGACATATTCTTACTTTATGGATCGATAAAATATGTCTAAAATTTAAAATCAATTATATTATAATTCTTACGAAATAATTGTACATGCATCTTATTTACATTGCTTTTATATTCTTATAACTACATGACTTCTTAAGATTGGAACAGAATGTGCCAGTAATCGAGGTAATTTGAGGTTTTTCGTTGACATTTTTTTAAAGTGTTATTCCCACACTAAGGAAATTGAAAAATACATATTTAGAAAACGTATAAAAATTTGAACGCAGTGGGATTTGAACCCGCGCCTCTTGAACGGTTTTCAATAGGCGCGGGTTCAAATCCCGCTGCGTTAAAATTTGTATACGTTTTCTAAATATGTCTTTTTTAATTTGAGGGTGTCACTTGTATTTTTCCTATGGGAACTTCATTGAACCTCAGAATAAATTAGTATAATGGTGCTTCAGGCTCTAAGCTAACATGCAAAAAAAACATTTAATTTTTTTCAGTAGTAATCAGTTTACATACTTTGTGTTTTTATTTTTTTCTGTTAAAACCAAATCAAATGTCATAATAAATACTATACTATATGTACTTTTGGTTACATTAACGGTAATGTATATACATTACCTCTACGGTCTCTCTCAAGGTCATACTACAATTAAATAAAAATAAACTATTGTAGTCGAGTACGTTCTACCGTGATCAAAATTTTTAGCTAACGCAATGCCCTTGACAATGATTTTGAGAGGATTAGGACCATTTAAAGAAATTGCGTTTATGATAATAAACTAAATGACTAATTTATTTGTAGATAAAGATAATTTAATATTAAGTCGCTTTGCTGTATTTATGTGTACACACTTATTATGAAATATATACTTTAGAATATATATATATTTTCAGCTTCACGCATTTTCTCGAATAGCAGCATTCGCATTTTCTGCCTAGTGTCAAATATGCATGACGTATTTTAGATATTTGTTTTTTTACAGGTGAAGGTCATTGTATTATAACGGGACTAATTTTTAACATGCAATTTATAATAGTGTTACTGATTTTATTCATATTTTACTGATAGTGAAACGTGAATAGATGGACAAAGGTTAACGGTCAATTGACTTAAGTGAATGTATTAGAGGGCATTGCAACTATGCTCTAGTAACCTCTTTATTAGGTAGAACGTCGCAGTTTCTATTTAGAAACATGGAAACGCAATAGGTCCGATACGAACTCGGGGGAATGATTATGTTTCAAATATTTAAATTTTTTCGCTCTGGTCGCTAAGACAAAGCGCGGCGTTGAGTTCCGCCACTCAACACGCAATGTCTCGATTTCGGGCGGAAAGTTAGACTGAGAACGCAATGTCTTGTCACTAGTTAATCTCTGACTAAGTCAAAGTAAAAATCAATATCAAAGTCAAATTCAAACAATTTACCACCGGTTCACTAAAGTTAATGCCTCAGTGCTGAGAAGAACCGGCGCAAGAAACTCAGTGGGGCTTCTATTTCTTTTTTTTCCAATACAATAATTTACAAATATATTAGTGACATTTATACTTTTGAAATAGACTGGAGCGAGCATTTCATTCCCACCATGCTATACGGGAAAAAGCGTGAACTAAACATTCTGGGTTGAAATCTAACATTTCTAAAAAAACTCAAAAAATGATTTCCCTGTATTAAATCATTTTAACCATTAAATATTTTTTGCGTTTTGTTTCTATTACGTAAAACGCAATCTACGCTGCTCCGTTTATATTATGTTTGATAAGCCCTTATCATAACTAGTATTTTTTTGACCTCGTAATTAGACAATTGTACTAGTTAAAAGACAAACTAAGGTCATTTAATAAATAATACATATATAATTCGTCACGAAAGATATGAAGATTTTCCGCTCAATTTTTTGACATTGACTATTTTGTTTGTGTTAAAGTGATAAGAAATACATAAAGCTAGTAACGAAACGATTCAATTACTTACAGTAGGTATATATAAAATATATATGAGAAGTGCATTTTAAAATATTAACCTATATAGTATGAATTATTATATTATTAATACGTTTAGGACATATTTTCATAATTTTTTTTAGGAAAATTATTCGGAATATAACATGGAGAGGAATTTCAGAAAATCATTATTTTTTATAATAATTAATAATATAATACTTTAATATGACACTACCTTATTGTGTTTGACATCTTTTCTATTAAGTGACATATACGTTGCTACGGCAACTGCTAGTATGTTAGTTTATCAACAGGATAACAAAGCTTACAATGCTGTTTTTAAGTACGCTAGCACTTAAGTAAGACTTGTTTATAATTTTAACATTTTCTTAAAAACAAAAATGTTTTTAGATTCAAAGTAACAACAAAAATAAATTGTAATAAGCGTATAAGAATTTGGACGTAGCCGGACGTAGAACGCATGGTTTAGCGGTATGAGCGCTTAGACATTTGCCTAGAAGCGCGGGTTCATATCGCGTTGCGTCCAAATTTTTTATACGTTTTCTAAATATGTTTTTCTATGTCTGTATATTTTTACTTACTTAGTACATCTACTTGCGGAAGCCACTTCGAAATTTTAATATTTTCAGATATTCCAGGTAAAACATCGAGATTCCATTTCCATAATATATCGTAGGGTAGTTCAGAAAAAACTTTAGTTATCATTTCTATTTTCTGCTGCGGTAAAAGCTCCGGTCGTACGTTTGTGCCTAAGCTAAAGTAGATTACTCCATTTTTGGATGAATCCAAATATGTTTGGAGGTCCTGTAATCATAAAATAGTTATATAAAATAGTCCTGTAATCATAATTTTTTGTATAAATTTGTTTAGTATATTTTTTTAAATATATATTTGTTTACTAACATTTTATAATTATTCGTTAAATTGAAGTTTAGTTTTGTTAAAGAGTATTTAATTTAATAGTAATGAATAATAGTTATTGAAAAATTACAGAAAATTACATAGAAGAAAATGTCATAAAAAAAACATTTTTTTTACTCTGAAGTAATAGTACATTTTTTATTACCATATTTATTTATTATTATTCTTTTAACTAGACATGTAATTATTACGAACTTAATATCATTTTATGTGACATTATGAACTATGAAGTATTAAACAAATACAAGAAAAAAAAAACCAGACAATTCTATAATCACAAATTAGCCTTCAAATGGTTGAGATAATAAAAGTTTGCTTTTATTATCGTATTGGTAAAATCTGTATTGCATGAAAAATATATGAATAACAATTAACGCATATATAAAACAGTGGGTTCGATTCCCATATGTTGAAAAAGCAGCTTCACTCTTATCCCAGTGTCACGACACTGAGTTTTGCATTCGAATTTAAGGTGGTCTTGTCTTCTCAGAGCGAGGAAATGAAAATCATTCAAATATGTTAATTTATTCATGTATGTTCAACTATCGGTTTTATATAGTCAAATGCTGCAATGACCTCTAAATTATATTGTATGTACTTGAATATAAACCTAAAACTTTATACAATTTGTTTCGTATAAAATCAATATAATAAAAATTTGCTAATTTAATTATAAAAACATGCTTTTAAAAACAAGTCTTTCAATATGTATATGTATATTTCTTATATATTATATTATATTATTTATTTATTTTGTATTATTAGAATAATATAAAATCAATTTTAAATTGAAATTGGTAAACCACCAAGCATGAAATTCGTTAAAACTTTGGAAAGTATATAACAGAATGACTTACAACACTTGCTGACTATTACGTAATATGCAATAAAGAAAAAATATGTGAGAGTTGTTAATTTTTATACGTTAACTAAATATGTTCTTGTTAAATAGCTATTATTGTAACCCATAAAATATCCTGTTCTATTTAAACGTCTAACTTAATTGAATATTTGTTCGTAAATAATCAATCAATAAAAAATAACTAATAACCATAAAGGATCATGAAAATATTGTGGTCATTGTATTTGGATATAAGTGGTAATAATTTTCGAAGAGAGAAGACCTGTCCTAGCGCTACACTCTCCGCTGTCCGTCTCAATATGCATCAAATATATATTTATATATATATATATATATTGTTTTTTCACCTTCACGCTTCATATATCTCGCCCGCATAGCAGTCACAAAAAATCTACTGTTAAGAGACTTCGTTCTTCGCTTTCCGCCCGAAATCTTGACATTCCATGTTAAGTGGCGCAACTCAACGCCACGCTTTGTCTTAAATACAATGGACATATAAAAACTATCATATTCCTCCAAGTGGGAATCGAACCCAAGACCAAATTTACTATATCTATAAAATATACCTAATTGGTACAATAAAAGAAAGGCGTTATAAAATTGGAAAACATAATGTAATGAAAGATTGTTTATGTTTATTCAAAATACTATTGTACAAATACGTACAAAAATCTCTTAAGCTGTTTTCTTAATGTCTAACGAAAAATATTTTTAGAAAATGTATTAAAATTTAAAATAAAAAAAAACACATTAAAAATATAAAACACTTTTTTTCATACATTTAAATTTTTATCATATTATGCCAATCAATTTATAACATGATACCCAAACTAATTACGTAATATGTAAATTTGTTATGACATTGAAATAACAAAACAAGTACAGTTAAACGATAAAATCGTATTCGTAGCAATTAAACTTTTTGCAATGCAATGTCTCAATATCGGGCGGAAAGCGGAGAACAGAGAGTAATGTAGGAAAAAGCGAAAGGCTACTTTTACTACTTTTTTTATTAAAGCAAATGTTAGACACATCATTATTTACAGGACCTTGATTTAAGGTTTTACATAATCTATACATATAATAAAAATGTAAGTGATCGTTGTCTGTAAATGGAGGATATATGAAAAAAATATATTATTAGGAGCATTTATACCATCAATATAATAGAACAATGATTTTTAATTTTCTTTTCTATTTGTCTGTTTGTTTGTGCACGCTAATCTCATACACAGCTTATTCGAATTAAATGCTGTTTTGAGATTTGTATTGTGGCAAGCTTCCCTTAACATTCAATGTTTACTTCATTTGTGTCGGTTCATAAACAAAAAGTTACAACCATTTAAATTACAAAGAACGCAAGCGGGTGAAGAATATATTTATATCGCTTTGCAATAGTTTATTTTTTATTAACTTAAAACGCTGACTTAGTTATATAATTTATAACATTCGTTTATATGGTGACATTATTCGAAGTTTAATAAATACGTATTAAGTTTTCATTTTTTAATGCTTCATATAGTTAAAAGATACATTTATTACTTCAGATCCGTTCAAATGAGTCACAGAATCGAATTCAAAACTAATATATATACAAATAGTTAACAAAGTAAAAACATGAAATGAAAATAAAAGTAACTATTAATCATAAATTTCTATTCATATTTTTTTCACTAAGGAATTTCGCATTTAGAGAGCAAACTGTCACAACTTTTTACAATTTTGAAGTTTAATATTATATCTAACATTGAAATCCAATCCAATTTTGGTGTTCATTCAAATAAATGGAACGGTAATAAACACATATTAAAATAAAAATATGTGGAAATTTAATCGCAAAATACTGCACTACGCTAAGGCCTGTATACTTACATTGCGATTCTTTTTAAACTTACCTTTGGTAAAGCTTGAGCTGGTGGTATATGTAAGCCATTGATATATACAATATTAGGTGGCACAGGCTGGTTGTCCACCCAGATTGGATGATTATTGACCATTAACAAATCAATATTATTTAATAACTCTTGTGTAGATGGAGTGTCTGGACCAAAGATGGATTTTAACAATTTATTATCTTCCTCATCGACCACACTCAATTGCCTGTCCAAACTCCATTCTTCATATAACTGTTTTAACTTATCCAAATACGTCAAGTCATATATTTTTTGTTGTATTGGACTTGGATATAAATATAAGTGGGTCGGTGCTCCTTGTGCATCGTAATTTTCTTTGATCCCACCCAATGAACTTACTTGTATTACTGGCACTTTAAATACGTGCGATAACACCAATAGTGGTTTAATATACGCCTCCAATAATAGCAAATCATATTTTTCTTTTCTTCTAATAATCTCTTGAAGTTGTGGCGACTGGATTTGTGCTTTGAAAATACTGGACACAACCCTGAATATGTCAATGGTACCGTCACGAAGGTCGGACTTATGTGCTCCTGAACTCAATTGTATCAAAGTCTCTTTCCATATGGAATATGATAAATCGTGAACGTCTATTTCTGTTAGGTTTTGAGGTGATTTTTCTTTTGGATATTTAGGGTCAGTGGTTACGACGGTAACATGATGTCCACGTTTGACCAACTCGTCCGTCAAACTGCGAAACACTATTTGATGGCTGATAGAAGGTGTTGGGTAAACTGCTAATATCCTCGCGGATTTAATTTCAGTGGATTGTAGAATAAATAAAATTGTCAGAACTGGTAATTTTAACATTTTACACAGAACAAGCAATACGCTCCTAACACAGATCAACGCTTTATGAAGTGGACGTTTGTCTCACGTAAATGTTTTATACATCTCGATTATGACGGAACTGCACGAATGTAGAGTCACGAGGATACGGCATGCTTATGTCTATTTTTATATTATGTATATCATATTTAATATTGATATGTCAAATGTATATATAAATGGATATATATATACAAATGTATTTTCGAATATCAATATTATACGCGATTAATCCGGTTAAAAAAGTTTCACTTGAAAACTATAATAATAGTTATTTCGTGTTTTCAGCGGCGTTTTTGTAAATTCCTGGAAATACTACAAAAAATGTGAGAACTAAGTAACCTATGTTCTTTTATATATTAAAGACCCCTATATATTAGTATGGATATAAATATAGTTTATGCTCTATAAGGTAACTTTGGTGGCTATACATTTCATAAGTTAATCGACAGTATCTTCAAGGTTTTCTTTGTTTTAATTTCGTTATATATATATATATATATTTTTAATTTCGTTTTATTTACTACTACCATATTTGTTTTTACACCCAGAAACAATAGTTTAGCAGAACGGGGGCTTAATATTGCACAACCGTTTGTTAAACGAAACGAAAAGTTTTTTAACTAAACTTCGTCGTGTTTGTTTTCAGTAGTTCTTACAACTCTATGACAGTGAGAATCTAAATTTCGCCACGTTTGTGTTTGTTTCACCGGCTGTCTCTAATGCCTGACGAACATCTAAACTTTGACTATCTGTGACTGCTCTAAAGTGTCAGCAACAAATATAAGTTGTAGTTTCCTTAGTGTGCGAATAACACTTAAAATATATTTAACTATTAATATATATTTAACTATTTCATAATTTCGCCCGTCCGTATTATAATTTTGTCGAATTATGTATAAACTTACTATTACAGAAAATATATTTACAGGGAATTGTTTAAACTACAAAGTTGCAGCCAATTTAATAAACCAGTTCGTTAATATCGATTTTGTTGATTTTTTTTTAAATATATATTTAATAAATAGCATTCTCTCTTGCCAATCGATTGTTCGTAGAATAATCTTTGGGTAGCAGAAATTTGTAAAAATCTTTCTACAGAGATAGATGCTAACAACAAATATAGGCTACTTATCCAGGTCCAGGGCAGTAGGCGAGGCAACTAACAAATAGTTGGTGGTAGTTTGAGATTATAATAAAAACAATACAAATATAAGAAGTGAATCGAACCCACAACCATCGGGTTTACTGTCACACGTATCCTATTGTATCACGATGACCGCAAAGTTCAATAATTTTTATTGGCTAACGAAAACCGTCCACCATTTTGAACAACTTTTACTATTGAAGCATTTACTTATTTCTTATAGTTTAGACAGACCATTAAGATTCTTCTTCAGTTGTACCGGTAATTTAATTTTTAAATGTTGACAGAGAGAGAGCTTCACCCTGAACAAATTGTGTTAATGTCTATTTTAATTCTACATCAGGTGTTGGAACACCTCTTTGAAATTTATGTTACCCTTAGTTTTCTGCTCGGGGTTAAATGCTTAACAACAAAATACTGTTGAAATTGAAACTCGGATCAAAAAATACAATAATTCATTAATGTGGTACTTTTCTTACTCAGCAGATAAATTAGACGATTTTAATATTTTTTTCAGCTAAAGGGGTTTTTTTCTTTTCGTCCGAATTTAAAATGTTGTGTATTGAAATGTGAAAATTCAACGCTAAAATATAACCTAAAATCTAGTTCGGTAAGCATGTAAATGGTCAATGTTTCATAAAATCTTTTATTTTTCTTTATTTACACCCTGATTTATCTGTTAACACCAAGCTCCTATAACCAAAGGCTATCTGGCAGAGATTGCTTCCAGCAATAAGACCGCCTTTGCACACTCTGTACTCTGTACTACTAATAAAATTATATGCGAAACAAAGTATTTCTATCTATCTATATAAATATATATTGGGCATATCAATATAAAAAAATGTCCTTTGCTTAAGATAAAAAAATGATTTGTAATGAAGTTTCAAATTAAAATTATGTAAGTACTCTTCCCATGACGTGTTACGACAGTGCGATTTTATATTGTAAATTTGTTGATATTGTCGTTAGAATTATTATTATATTATTTATTAGAATTAGAAAAATGTGGGTAAGTATTACAATTAGCGGAAAAGTTTGAATTGTTGGGACCGCTTACAGACTACCATGATTGAATACTAGTATATATATTGATGATATTATTAAAGATTTAGCACTTTTAGTTACTATGACCATATTATTCTATTAGGTGACTTCTACATTAACCATTTGGACCTCGATAACACACTCATACACATCCACATATCTTTACTTAAAGAGTTTTATTGATAAATTGATTACAAATTATATACACATTACAGAATACGGGTGTATAGGTTTACAAACTGTAAATACACTTCAGTCATAGTGAGAGTGTAATCAATCTTGTTTGCTCGAACTGTCACATCGAATAAATTTGGGTAGATTATGTATGTAGACTAAGTCATCACGCTTTCACATCATGTGAAATGAAAATTACTAAACAGAAAATAATTTGCAAGCCAATTTACTTTTGGCAAATTTATGATTGCTTCTTTACGTTGGGCAGATGTTATAAAAATCAACACCTAAGTGCTTTTAATATTAAAGTTTTAAATATATCTAACATTCTGGGCCCAATAAAGTTAGGTTACCTTTAAAATATAAATTACCCATTGCTTACTTATAATATAAAAGAAATAATAAAAGCCGAAATAAAACCCTTGCCAAAACGAGGTAAACAAGTTTGAATAGTCATAATGAAAAAAAAGTCTATATTTTACTGATTTCATTAACATTAATAATACTAACTAAACGTATTTATGGAAAAATAAATAAAATTCTATATCACTTTAAGCCCAAATAGGATAAGTATTTGCCAGATCATCTAAACAAACCTGAAAAACTCAATGAATATTTTCTTAAGGTACCCTGGTACCTTGCACAGCATCCACCACTTACAGGTGTGTTTCCCTTAAGCCTAAGCCATCTGATGGTTCTTCTTCATTCTTACTTTAACATTCCCGCTTACGCCTGCTATCCTGTAAATCTCTTTTCGGATGGACTGGATCAGCTAAGCTGACTCCATATATCCTACGAAGAGCTTGCATATCTACAGTATCCATCTTTCTTTCATTCTTTTTCTGACTCACTCACGTTTTGCTGCCCTATAACAACGTGCACGGCCACCGTTTACTTTATTCACCTGTACCAATTCTGTCGTATTATCTTTCCATTTACCCTTATCTTGCATTCCTTTGTTTCTTCGTCTCTTACAAATACTGCAATCTTTGTTTTACTCACATTCAAGCCTAGACAATTTCTTTTTACACCCGTCTTTTAAAACTGTAACCAATGTCTGTAACTTTCTGATAATGCAATTAGCACTACATTATCTGCTTACAACAGGCAATTAACCTACAAGTCACCTACTTTGCTACACACTTTAGAGACAGCTATCCACGTACAAATTAAACAGTCAAATGACATGGCGAAACCCCGGTTATATATTCATTCGGGATTTTATATTCGTCAAACAACCCGATTGAAATGAAACTATTTTAACTGGATTAATCGCGTATAATATTGGTATTCAAAAATACATTTTAGAACCCGACGTTTCGAACACTTTACAGTAGTCCGTAGTCACAGGTAGACTGAGGTGGCACTTGTCTGTCATTTGATACAATTATTACCTCAAACTATCGCCAACGATTTCTTAGTTGCCTCCCGTACTGCCCTGGATTCTTGCAAAATGAGCTGACTGTATCTTGCTTTCTGGTGTGATCGGATTGAGACTTCAATGTTTTCAGTATTGGGTCCCAGGTGGTAGAAAGTTTCCAACCGTCTCTCTATTGAAATTAGGGTGTTTTTGTATTTCAATAGCCTTGCGAATTATCCTTGGGATATATCTGTTTTCTCTAGCGAGAATATGAGGTTTATCAAACCTGATGTAATGGTTGGGTTTATCCGTTGTATGGTCACACACAGCTGACTTCGATACACGCCCATTCTTGATATCAGAGATGTGTTCTTTCACCCTTATACCGATGCACCTCTTTGTTTGACCAATGTACGATTAAGCCACAGTCACAATCTAGTTTGTATATACCAGCACACTGCAAAGGAATGTTACTTTTCACTGGTCTTAAGCGGATCCCTAGCGGATCTGCCGAGAATTGGGGGTCCATTTGTACTTGGCACACTCATGGGTTGGAAAAGCCCATACTCACCGCTTTAGGTAGGCGTGTTACAAGCGCAGTTCATAGTAATGATATGGAAAGCAAAAGCATCTCTTAAATTCCTCAGCTCTTAAATTGTCCCTTAATCGCTTCTTACGACACCCACGGGCAGATATGGCAAGTGCAACTCTAACCGGACACTCCAAGAGTAATGGGTACTGGGACATTTCATTAATAGTTTATGTATAAGAGCACTAACTCGAGAAGTCTGATCTATTTCAAAGATACGTCGCAGAGGCATACACATGTAAATTACAGTTTCTGTGCAAAATACACCTATTTTACAACTATTACTTAGTTAAAATTAAAATTGGAACGTAATAATTATTAAAACACTATTATAAAAAAAATATGGTCACAATTATATATTACAATGAACAAAAATCCCACTTTTAAGGACTAGCCAAAAGTTAAGAACAGTCTACCCTGTTATGCGGGTAAAGGTGTGAAGCTGAGCTTGGAGTGTAAAAGTGAAGTATGAAAAAAACTAGTTTGTTATTGTCAATTTCGTTTGCATAGATATTTGTCTTGCCACTTGTCACTCTATTTACATTTCTATGTTCTGTAATTTCGTCTGTAAAACGTAAAAATTCGTTTATTTCAATTATCGTATTCTGGAAATTTAAGAAAATTCGTGCGTAGTGATCCCGTAAACTCTTCAAATAATCTCCTTATCAAAATTGTTTGTCCTTGTTTTTTACAGTTAGTAGTTTATATTGCCTGTGCTTTGTTAATTTTGTATGTTTTCCTGCATAGAAGGGTAGTCAGGGCGCTCGATTCTCTTTTAGAAGAAGACTTTTATTTTTTTAATTTTTAGCCTGAATCAAAACATTGCGTGTTGACTGGCCTCAATGCCGCCTTAAAACCTTGCCTTGTCACCAGTGTGTATAAATATAATTTTACAATAATCATCTCCCCTAGTGGGAATCAAACTCCAACCAACCGTAATTACAATCAGACGATGTCCCACTATGCCACGATGGTCACTGTTTATGACAATGGGGATAGTTTTCTCCAATAGTTTTGTCAATAATAATCCCATCAAAAACATAAATGTAATATGAGAGTTTTGTACAATATTATGATATATGCCACGGTTATTGACTTCAACTTCAACGAGAGCCCTTTTAACATCTCAAACGGCAGGCTGTTAGAGTCGTTGCCCACATGCCCTTTACAAAATATAAAGGAGCCTATGTCGAGAAAAGCGCTGTCAAGGCTAAGACTTTGTGAATTGTGTATTGTAATAGAATATGCTATGGAATTGTTTTCTGTGTACATATACATTATTTAATATCTGAAACTTGGTCTTTATTCGTTCTAGTTCGCAAATTACATTATACTTCAAGTATATTGTAAATTTACGACGTGAGCTAATGCTGTTATCGACGTTCCAATGTACCTTTTCTATTTTTCCAATGGATCCGTCCCAGTTATAATAACGTAATTAAAACGAAAGTCGACTATATTCTTAGTTATAAAAACTAACACATATGATAATAAAAAAATAAGGATTGTATTCGTCACCTTATTTATTCACGTAAAGACATTGAAATCTACTTAATGGCCAGCTGTCATCAATTTTAATTGCTAACTTTTACATTACAGACGCTAAGTAAGTGTTTTGATTGCTATTCTTCCATTACAGGCACTATAAGTAAATGTTCCTAGTAGAATCAATAAATTGATAATTTACATTAAAATAATAAAAAAATCCTAGTTTTAGATTCTTTCCTTTCCCAACTAATCAATCTGGATGCCAAATTTTAGCTTTCTAGGAAGTGGGTAATAACTTTGGTAAGTCAGTGATAAAAATGACGATTTTCAGACGTTAATATCTAATAATCGGTGTGAATATGTGAGCCAAATTTGACATATCTATGTGAGGTAGTTTTTATGTTATGAAGAGGTAAAAAGTGGCTCCAAATGATTCGTGTAGAATTACACACGGTACTGCTTGCCAGTTCTATTAGATGTTTTTTTAATTTTTCATCGCTTGAAACGTTACCGCGTGTCTAGATGTTTAATAGTTTGTGTATTTTACGATAATAGAACCTATTTAAGGATATTTTAATTCTATCTTAGTTACGCCTTCCTTCATTACGAATTCCTTCAAAGTATAGTGTACATCATGTACATGACATTTCAATTAAAGCGTATGCTCAGATGAGCTCAGTCTCTTGGGGAATCAATGTAGATAGGTAGTAAAGTAGAGATACAATTTACTTAGAGGTTGTTACTCAAAAATATTATAAGTACAAGTTCTGATTTCGATTAACTAGATTTTTTTTAGGGAAAGAATGTTTTTAGAAGTATTTTTTTCTAAAGAACGTGTATACATATATACGTAATATCATTTTACCTTTATTTTTTTTTATTAATGCCATTGTGCCTCAGTGGCACAGTACTGTTGACTTTAAACGCCAAGGTCGTGGGTTCGACGCGTAAAAATAATAATTATTATTTTTTGTTAATTTTGCTGCTCTGGTGAGATCGTTTAGTTCCACAACAATATGATAGCCAGCGTCTGACTGAAACCCAATTAGTTGTGGAGTCAATCCCCACTCGGAAGTACGATTATATTTAAATTATTTTAATTTCTCTGCTCTGATGAAAAGACAAATGTCAATGTTGAATACAGACTGAAAGTGAAGAATGGAGTGTTTTGACACTAGGTTCTCTTTGGCCTACTAGGTGGAAAAAACGTAAAGCTAACCTTAATGTTTACGAACAATATGATATATAGTTTTATTTTTACTGCTTCAAGGTTTTTCAGACATAGCAGGGTAACCAGAGAGAAGCTAGTTCATGGGCACTTCCTTCTCCACTTTTCGTCTATCTGTTGAATTTTTACGTCCGAATACGAGATATTGCGCGTGTTGAGTATACTTTGCCTTAGTTACCAGACCGGAGATATTTGAAATATAATAATTCCGTCGTGTGGGAATCGAACTTAAAATCAATTGTGTTTACAGTCAGACGCAGTTCTGGTCCTCAAGGGCGACTGTGATACTTAGAACTATCTTTTTAATCTCTTCTCTTTGAACTTGTTTGTTTTGTTAATAATTTAATTTCTAATTGTTTATTACTTATGATATCAAAAGGTTATACGTAAATCGCTATAACATCACATTAATTTCTTTAGAATAAACTGATTTCCTTGCCAGGACCAATAAGCGCGTTTAATTTTTAAAATAATGTGTAATTATTTTTTGTTAAGTACCAATCAATACTTAATGTATTAGTTGATCTTTGATTGTTATATGGCTAGCTGATCGGTGAACTTCGTACCGCTTCAGAAATAATCAATTTGATACTTTAAAGTCTGTTTTTGTAAGTATAAATAATTTGTATTAATAAATAATATTAAATCTAAAAAATAATTATATTGTTGTTGTTTTTTCGTTGAATTTATTAATATTAATATAATTTTGTTCATTGTAATTTGTAACTTTGACCATAGTTTTCTTTATAAATATTTATATTCCAACTTTAATTTACGCTGAGTAACAGTTGTAAAATATGTAATGGCTTCTGTGACGTATCTTTGTTTGTATCTGAAATAGATTAGACTTCTCCGGATCGTGCTCTTATACATCAGCTATCGTACGTGAACTGCTCTTCTTCTCTATAAGAAAATTACAAGCGTTTTTTCAGATAAACATTTTTGCTATATTCTTTACGAAAGTTATATAAAAAAGGTTATTTAATACACTTTATAATATTACTATTTAGGACATATTTAGAAAACGTATAAAAATTTGAACGCAGCGGGATTTGAACCCGCGCCTCTTGAAAACTGTTCAAGTTGAACGGTTTGAACGTTTTCTAAATTTGGGCATGGGCATAGTAAATTCTATACATTAAGTTTTCTTCACGTTCAATACCAAGTTGTTAAAAAAAAAACCAGTGAAGTTTTTTTGAAATATTATTTACACACTTAGGAAATTGTAAAAAATATATCAACGAACCGTTGAACGGTTTTCAAGAGGCACGGGTTCAAATCCCGCTGCGTTCAAATTTTTATACGTTTTCTAAATATATGTTTTTCAACTAGTGAAGTATTTGTGACAGAGTACTATTGACCTCGTCATAATTAACTGTATTAAGGTGTTATTTAAAAATTAAAGAAATATCATCAGGAAACAACACAATATCGCATACAATCTTAGCATAAAATACATAAAAAATAAGGAAGGCCCTTAAGTCAATCCTTGTGGACCACACTTGGTCATTAGTGAAAATCAGTTTATTATTAATACATGTAGCGTGATTTTGATATCGATATAGTAAATATCTTTTTACGTCATTATTGTTTTGATAAATTGGCTGACAATTTGCGATATTTAATTATTAGATTCTCATATTATCTTAGAATATTCTACATCCAGCTTATGTATTTAATACTATAAAGAACGACAACCTAGCTTAAAACCTTTCGGTTCGATTTAGGGATATCTCAGATCTCTTTTACTGAATAACGCCGGAAGAGGAAAAATATTTTTAAAATTCCACGAATGAAATTAGAACCTATGTACATCGTATTTGTAGTCAGACAGTCTATTGTTGTTGCATCAAGTTTTGGTTTAAGATATATATATATAATATCAATAACATCATTGTCAATATCTACGAAGCAGAGGAAAATACAAAAGATAGAAAAACTAACTCCTCTCTATCAATCGCTGACAAGATAATTCAGTGAGATGTGAGATGAAAACTGTAATTAAATACAGGGGCCGTATATAGAAATATAATTTCATTGTATTTCAACTTGTTTTTACTTTTGTCTAATTTTCTTTATAAAAAATACCTATGATTATAACTTAAATAACCAACATATAACTAAGACAATTGAACCTAATTAAATTAGTACTTTAAATAAAATATCTAATGAAACATCGATAACAAAATATATACTAACATATTGTACAAACAATTGTGATTGTATTATATAACATATTTTACACATTTTGAAAGTGTTATTTACACACTTAGGAAACTGAAATACATTTTTATACGTATTATTATTACGTATAAAAATTAGTATAAAAATTTGAACACAGCTGTATTTAAACCCGACAAGTACGGTATCCAAGAGGCATGGCTGCATTCAAATTTTTATATGTTTTTTTGAAATGTACTATAACATATTCAACCAATAATAATCTTAAAATAACAGAATTTAAAATAAACGATTTTAACTGTGGTTAGTGAAAGTAAAAAAATATATATATAATATAAATATATATATATTTAAATATATTTCTTTTACACGATTTGCAAAGACAAAGTGCAGAACTAAATTCAGCCCTCTTACACGCAATGTCTCTATAATAGACAAAAAATAATACTTACTCGTAGTAATTAGCTTATTGCCCTTACCTGCAAACAAAATTAAACACCAATCATATAACCTTATCGATCATTTTTATCATATTTCACTACATTGTATTATTGATATTAGCATTAGCACTGTAATAAGAGGTGCAGTAATAGATTAATCTCTAATAAAAAGTTTTACTTTGGGATGTCAATATAGTATATTTAATAAAACAAAATCGTGACTATAGGGAATATAACTGAGGGAATTAATCACCGACCCATTTCAATAAAATATCATACGATAGCTTTGAAACATCCAAGTATAACAAAACTACATAAATAAATGAATTAATAAATAAATACTTGTTTGAGAATTGCAGTTTGTCTGCTTTATTCCAGCGGATTGCATAGTGGACTAAATAATTATTGCAAATGATAGTTACTTTTTTCCAAAGGGTGAGCTCATATAACGTGATACTCACAGTCTGTGGGTATAGAAGTAGATGCCAGTGCTAGTGTTTAAAATTAAAAAGATTTTTTGGGTTCTATTATTGATAGATAAATGCCCCTTATAACATTTTTTTTCATATATCTTCCATGGACAGACAGCGATCAGTGGTTTTTTATTATATGTGTAGATAAGATTTTCCTCAACGTTCATAAGCAGGTCACTTAACACTGTAGATTAGATATAAACCAATCAACGTGTTATTTATACCACGTTGATAAAACTTATAATGATAGTATAGTATAGCTTTAGATGGGAATGTCTTGTTCGTTAATTTGAGCCCAATAATATTTCACTGGCTATAAAGCCCAATCATACGTAAAAATTACGAGTAAACTTTTAATTGAAAAAGACATATCTAGAAAACGTATAAAAGATTGAACGCAGTGTGATTTGAACCCGCCTCTTGAAAACCGTTCAAGCGCTCTGACCGCTAAGCCATGCGTTCTACATCCAGCTACGTTGGAACTTTTATATGCTTATTACAATTTATATTTGTTGTTAGTTTGTAAAAATCTCTCTACAGAGATGCTACTTAATATATAAATAAAATACATTTCATGACTCGAATAAAGAGTTATTAATACAATTACAGTGCTACAATTGAATAATAGAAACGAATGAACAAAAAATAAAAAGATTTTACATTTTTTGTTTATAATTAGGTAGTTTTTACGAGAGGTAACTAGTTTTCATTTTTTATATGAAAAATTATATCATCATGTAATAATACTTAATAATCTTATAGAAAAAACACAGTCTATACAGACAGTCATGCCAAATATCAATATTATGTTCTCCGCATATGGCCTTTTTGTATTTGCAACATTGTGCTTTGGTCATCTGCTTTTTTGTATATAAAACTAACTCCGCAACAGCGTTGTTTCTTTGGTTCTAGCTCTTTATTAGTATTTTCTAGAGAAACATTTTAAAACATTTGTTATATTTTCACGTAAAGTCCTCTTCAAAGTAGTTGCCTCCAATCGATTTTGCAGCCAATGTGCCGTCGAATCTGTACTTAATTCCTTTATATTTTTTTGCGACTCATTGAATTTACTTGTTTATTTATCTTACAAATCACAAAAACCATACTTGACATCTTGTAAAATACCGCCATTGGTCACCTATTTTCTTTTCCTCGGCATAGAGGAACACACCTAATTGAAGGAATCAACGTCGCCTTTCGTTTCGATCCGAATCGATTCCGATCGAATCCGAGTCCGAATCCAACATAGAATAATCGTCGTCACTTCCTAGAATTGAAGCAATTTCGACTTAGCTGTTGACAGGACCTCATCTTATATTCAGTCTTAAAATATAATACTGTGTTATGAGAATTATGGCTCAACAAAACAATTAACTAAAAAAAAAAACATAATTGTAAGAAGTTGGAAACAATTACAAAAGTCACGCAAAGCCCAATTATAAGTCAAAATGACGTGCAACATCTCCATAAAAAAATGGCGCAACTTACCGAGATGACGTCACGTGCCCTGCAAGGTCTCGACTACTGTGTTGGTTCGGGAATTCGCAGTGGTAAACGTCATATTTACGTAGATTGGGATTCTAAAAAAATATTAGGTAATCGTAATTATATTCAATTTATATACGCACGTGTGTTATACACAAATAAATAAATAAGTCCATTATATCTCATAACGTCATTCAAATATATTATCTTTTAGAGATTATGATTACATTATAATTTATAAAATGAAATTAACCTAAAATATTACCTTAGTCTCCTTTTAACTTTCATTCTAATTTGTCCATAAACATGTTTCGAAATATTGTGTTAATAGTTTTCGCGTTAATTTTAACTGAGGTGCAAGCGGCAAAAATATTAGCTGTGTTTCCTACACCTTCCATTAGTCATCAAGTAGTATTTCGGAAAATTACTCAAGAACTTGTAAACAGAGGTCACGAAGTTACAGTGATTACAACGGATCCAGCTTACACTAGTGACAAATCTCCACCTAATCTTACAGAAATTGATGTTCATGATATATCTTACGCCATTTGGAATAAAATAATGGCAGAACATTTCAAAACTGAACAAAATAGTATATCAAAATTTAAAGAAATGAGGTTAACATCATTAGTCCTGTTTCACCTTTTTGCGGCGCAGCTACAAACTCCAGGTGTTCAACGCCTAATATCGAATAAAGAAAACAAATTTGATTTGATATTCGTTGAAGCTGTAATACTACCAGCTCTTGCTTTTTCTCATATCTTTAAAGCACCAGTAATTTTGATTAGCTCATTTGGAGCTATTTTCAATAGTAATGATATCGTTGGATCACCCTCTCATCCCATTTTGTATCCATCGTCTCTAAGCCAAAAAATTTACAACCTAACATTATCGGAGAAAATAAACATTATTTATAATCACTTTTCAATTAAATATGCAAATTATTTGAATAAAATTGACGAAAGTGTTATGTTGAAGCAAATTCTGGGGCCAGATGTGTCCAGTGTCTCTATGAATGAATTGTATAATAACGTTGACATGTTTTTCGTCAATTTACATCCTATATGGGCAGATAATCAACCTGTTCCACCAGGCGTTGTGTACATGGGTGGTATTCATCAATTACCTGAAAAAGAGCTACCTAAGGTAATTTATTGTAAATATTATAATATATCCTAACTATGCAGGCTTTAAATAATATATTTATATATCAATAGGACCTGAAGTTATATTTGGATTCATCTAAACGCGGTGTTATCTATGTTAGTTTTGGAACGAACGTGCTGGCTGGAATGATACCTCACGAAAAAGTAGAAATTATATCTAAAGTTCTATCTAAGCTTCCTTATGACGTTTTATGGAAATGGGACAAAAATGAATTGCCAGTAAAATCAGATAATATCAAGCTTTCTAAATGGTTACCGCAGTCTGATTTGTTAAGTAAGTTGATATTTTCTATTTGAACTGCATAAGTGTAAATAATTGTTATAATCATATTAAACTATATTATTATAACTATTTTTAGGACATCCAAAGGTAAAACTGTTCATTACGCAAGCTGGATTACAATCTACAGATGAAGCTATAACTGCTGGAGTTCCGTTAGTCGCAATCCCAATGTTAGGAGATCAATGGTATAATGCTGAGAAATATGTCAAACATGGTATTGGTGTAAATCTAAGATATATTAACACGCTAAGCACAGAGGAATTTAAACATGCTGTTGAAGAAGTTATTAGTGACAAAAGGTAACAATAATCTTTAACGGCAAAAAAACTTATAATTATTAATAATGAAAAAAAGCAAAATACATGTAAATCTATATTAAATTTTATTCTTCAGATTTTATGAATATTGGCCCAATTTTATTCATTCAATATGTACTGGCTAAGGTGGCTAGCCACCTGCCAAATCTTTTGATTTCTATCTTGTAGTACGAGTATTTAAAATTTACAAGATATCAAGCTATTTGTTAGCTGACGTTAAGTTTTACATATTTTTAAGACGAATAATATACAGCACGAAAAAATAGAATGCAACTTCTAACATTTTGTTTCAGGTATCGAGAAAACATTGTCAAACTTCGAACTATTATGCGAGATCAACCAGAAACAGCTCTACAGAGGGTTATGTGGTGGACTGAATACGTTTTGAGGCATGGAGGTGCTAAACATCTTCGAGCACCCGAAGCCAATATCTCATATTTTGAATATCTTGAAATCGACGTTATTTTAGTTGTTTTATCAGTAGTGTTAATTTCGTTAAGTTTATTTGTTATAATAAGTATATATATTTTCAATTTTATATCTTACCTAATCAGATGTAAGCGAACGCATTCAAGTAAGAAAATAAACTGAGAGGCTGTCACGTTATAACGTGCAAGCATCAAGATCAAATATTTTATGTTATACGTATTTATGATCTTAATGATGTGCTCGCAATTAAGTATTAGGATTTATATGATAATCTAGATTAGAGTAAATCTTTAGATAATAATTTCTATACAATCCAGAAAACGTAAGTGTTTAAATATTTAGAATGTATTAAATTATGAAAATAAATATGGAGCAGTAAATTGGATTAATGATTATCTGTACAAATATTTGTAATAAATAAAAAAAATATTATCCCGTATCTCCCGCATTATGCCGGATAGCAATAGGAAACTAAGTGTTTTATTATTTACTTGTCGTTAATAAATTCAATGTCTAACTTAGTCTAACAAAATTTAGAAATAATCCTTATATATTTCAATGATTCAGATTTGAACTTAAAACCAATACTTTACTTCCAGCATAGCAAGTTTATAAAGTGTGTAAAAAACACAATTCATGTTCCAGCGATTGTACCACTTTTATGACAGGTTAAAGGTACTATGAGCGATAACAAATATTTTTTTATCACTACTACACAGTTGTAGAATTCGGAGGACACATGGCTGTTTTATATCTTATCATTTTTGAATAATCTGGACGGCCTTATATAATTATTTTAATACTAGGTGTGTGCGTGATGTGTTATTCGTAGAAGTTATAATTTACACGACACATACAGTTACATAATTTTATTATTAAGCTGCCTTGTATGGTAATTGTAAGGGTTTAGAATAAGAATACAAATTCTTTGCAAAATAATTCATTGTGGTGAGTAGTTTTCGTTAACAAATAAAAATCATTAAAGTTTTCGGTCATCGTGGCGCAGTGGGATAGCTGTCACTGAATGCGGTTGTAGGACCGATTCTGACTTGGGGAATAATTACATTTATATCATTTGAATTTTTTCTCTCTGGCAAAACAAAGATTGGCGTTGTGATTCGGCATTCAATACGCAATATTTGGAATTTGAGTAGAAAGCCAAAAACTTAAGTGTCACTAGGTCGTCTTTGTGAGAGAAGGTAAAAAAATACGGTCCTCTTTAATAATTTATGTATGTGTATATATATTTTATTTCATTAATTCCTAGTACCTATTAGGATATGTATAAAATCAAAATCGCTTTTATTCAAATAAGTTTAGAATCGTCAACTAACATAAATATCAGTATTGTTAGTCGTACCAGAAGCTCTAATTCTGCTGAGAAGAGCCGGTCAGAAACTCCATAGGTGCTATTTTGAAATATAATTTTACAATAATTTACAACACATTAATATAAGTACGAGTAAAGTAATAACACCATATTTGTAGTTATTAAATTCAATACCAAGCATTACACAATAAATTTAATTTATATATATATATAAACAATCGCTTAATATATATTTTTATAAACTATAAAAATTCGTAAGCATTCAAGTTTTTTATATTAGTCTAATCTGTGTCATAACATTGCAAAAAGGCAAGGCCAAAGTCAATTCGATAACTAAATATAATCATTTATATTATATACTGTATTAAATATATAATAGATTAATAAACCATTATAATTAAATATATATATCATTATTATATTTAATACAATTAGTAAGTAAATAAAAATATAGTAATTAATGTTCCTGCTTCCTAGTACAGATTTACTAATTTCATGATGACTTTATTAATTTCATGATTTCATGACCGTTTCCGTAGTGTAGCGGTTATCACGTGTGCTTCACACGCACAAGGTCCCCGGTTCGATCCCGGGCGGGAACATGTTTTTATTTTCAGTTTTATTTAAATAATTTTATGTTTTAAAAATGTATAAGTTATATATTTTTTTATTAATTTGGTTAGTCTATTTACAAGAAGAGTTGGAATAAATAATAGTTTAGTAAATTTACTCGCACACAAATTTTTAAGTTATTGAAATATGTGCAAATCCGGTGCATGCATTGTCTCGAGTGTCTTGATAGTAAGTTTTCGTCCCTTTCCTTCTTTCCTTTTGATACAATAAATGCAATAAAAATATATAATTGAAAATAGTACAATTCTGCAACAATTGGTACCGTACCAAATACTTTAAATTAAACGACTGTCAAAATAAAAGAAAATGAAAGGGACATTTTTACAGACATAAAAACTTTGTGCGAACGCTCAGTTTCAAAACTCCTTCTAGTTAAAAGTGCAAAATCCGCAGAACGACCGCATTTTTATAACTTTCCGAAAATAAATTTCATACGGATATAACAAAGACGGATAAATTCAGTTTACTTCTAGCACTAATGAACCCCCATATATTGTAACTTTAGAGTATTGCCCTACTTAATGATATGCTAACGGTTATGTTGGGTTATTGTTATCTTTTTATATTATAGTCTATAGTGGCAGAAATCTGGTACGGATGGCTCCCAAGTGACGTCATCGTGGCGCAGTAGGACAGCATCTGACTGCAATGCAACATGTAATTGATTTCGGGTTCGATACTCACTCGAAGTAATTATTATATTTCAATTATTTTCGTTTCTCTGATCTAGTGATAAGTGGAGAAACGCACTGTCTTGACACTAGGTTCTCTCTCACTACCCTAATATGCGGGAATCTTACACTTAATCCTCATTATTAAGTAGATAAAGTTACGCAGCACTTACGCTAATAAAATATACGTTCAGATGGAATTCAAACTGTAAGCAATTCTAATTTTTTCAACTATCTATGTCAAAAAACCACTCGATATTACAAAATTGACGGTATTTATATATTAGACAGCAACTTGTTTACATATTCTGTATGTACCTACGTATTTATAAATAAATGATTTGTAATAAATCAGAAATGGCGATATTTTTCTTTCTCTAAAATACAACGGAAGCTCTTCTTTAATCAAAAATATATATCAGTATTATTTACATATTTCTTTTCATTGAGCATATTACTTTTGCCACGAATATTGTTAAAAAGAAAATCAATTTTTTTTTATTGTACGTAACATTTATTATTATTACAGTGTACAGTTAGCACGCTATCTTTCTATAGGAAAATTCTTTACTGCCAATCGTATATACTCGTATTGTTTTAGGTACTTTAAATTATTTTGGTGTTTAGAGAAAGTCTTATTTTCGAAAACTGACCACAAATCCTAATTCAGTGGGTTAAGATCAAGACTATATGACGATCAGTTTTCAGCTCTGATGAAATCCGGAACATTTGTTTCTAATTAAGGGTTCTCTGGGTGGATCGGTGGATCGATCGGTGGCAGTCTTGCTGAAAGGACCATTCTTAGTTATTGAAAATGGTGTAGTTAAGGGACTAAACTACCTTCTGGCCTCTTGATACACTTATGCCGATACCTTTGTCACAAAAATATACTCAGTCACTCCTTCATTGCTAACACTCCATCACTGTAGTCGAATAACGCCCACCTTGTTCTCTGTTAACTAATTGTGAAGCTTCTTTAGAACTTTCGGCATAAATACGGTAATTTTGTTTGTTACAATATTGTTCATTTGTAAAAACTTTCACATCCGTAAATAATTTTATTCTGTGACCTCCCGTTACGTACCGTTTAAGTAGTTGTTTTGATTATGCCACCCTGTTGTACCAGTCTATTACTCAACCTGCTATCCTAAATCACCTTTTAAAATACGCGACATGGTTCTAGGTACACTATGTTCTTCTCATATATTATAGGTCATTAGGGTAAATACAACGTTCGATTTTATCCTATTATTATATATATACCAGGCATAAATAAGATGATAAATCGATTTGCATCTCACGAGATAAAATACTTTGCTTACGGACAGGATTTCTTTAAATTCTTTCCCTTACTGCTTTTATTGCAGTATTCGAACAAACACTTCGTGGGCAGCCAAATCTTTTGCAGTTACAAATAGAGGAGGTTTCATAGTACGTACCAATAGCCTTAAACACAAACATTTGACTAATAACAAGCGTATGGCGGATTTTCACAATTGAATTTGACATCATACCATCATTTATATATGCGTTTTTTTAAATATATCTTATAAAACTATTTTTCGAAGTAGACGAATAGATAGGAAAGCAAAAAAATAAAGATATCTTAAATAATAATAGATGTATCGGAGAAGTGTATCTAAAAGTAACGGAAAAGAAATAATAGAGGGGAAGTAACCAATAGAAACGAAAATATGATTACAAACCACAAAAGATATATTTTACAATAGATTGTTTGGGGACTTTAGTTATCGCTTTATTTATATCGACAATAAAAAGACTGCCTCAATGCTACTGTATGGAGTATTGTTTCAATGGCGCTATAGGGCAATGTTTTTTAGGCATACGATGGTTGTGGGTTCCATTTCCAATTGTAGGAAGAAATTACACACGAAGTGGACATTGGAGTGACTTAACACTATGTTCTTATTATATATTATAGGACATTAGGGTAAATAAAATGATCGGTTTTATCCTATTATTATATCCATTCTAGGCGTAAATAAGTTGATAAATCGATTTGCATATACAATTTTTTAAGTATTAATAAATATTAGGATTTATGAACACATCTTTGTGGCGCAATGGGATAGCAAGCACGATTGATTGCGAGTTCAATTCCCACTTGGAGAAATGATTAGCCTTTAATTATTTTAATATCTCCGCTGGTACCCATGGCAATTATGAAGGCAAGCTTTGGAGTTCCGCCATTCAACACGCAAAGTTTCGGGCTCTTACAGCATCACGCTCCTGTATTACACAAGTAATAGGATTTATTTTGCTTAGGAGAATGTACTTTATAACTTCTATATTATAGACATTGTCTATTGAATTATTTATAACTTAGTTTAAGCACTCTTGACATGTAATAAAAGTGCAAAGAAGATAGAAATGTACAGTGTTGTACGAAACCTTGCAAATATTCAACTCATGCGTGTTCCAAATGTCAAACGAACGAGTGATGACAAAACTCATTTCATTCACAATCTCCACATCTGGGACTTTCGAGTGAACAATTTGATTTTATACCACCTATTGGAAAATATATTGTTTAAGGCACTAGTGGTTTGCTATGGCTTTTCCCGAAGATTGCTGTTTTGCCATTCAAATTTTTATTATTTGTATAGGCAATTCTGTTAGAACTTACACGTGATGAAATTAAAAGTACAGTTTGTAAAGTTTTTTGATTGACATTTTACTGATGTACCTTATGAAATTACATGAGAAATTAAAAAAAACTATTTTATCTATTCATCAGTCAGAGGGAATCTAGTGTCAAGAAATTTCGGTCCCCACTTTCCAAAGGTACTGAGTGGCGGAATTTAAATACCATGTTTTGTCTTAGGTACCAGAGCGGAGAAATTAAAATATTTTAAATATCTTCCGGCTTAGCAGCTAAAAAAACGATGGATAATCTTACGATTTTATAAGTTAAATTTAAGATTTCTCCACTTGGTATGGTAAAAGCTCGATCCTTGATTATTCATTGCAAACTTGTACATCGGTAAAGTTTAGCGTTAGTTATGTGTGAGGTTACAAGCAGTTCGGAATATTACCATTAAAGTAGGCAGATATTAAATTTTGCTTGAAAAATCTATAAATGTTTTCTGTGGTATGGACTATAACAGTTACATATTTAAAATCAATAAACGTAATAATTTTCTACGCGACAGGATGTCTGTCAAAGGATTGCTTAAGATTTTTTTTTTGTATCATAATTTAATTATTTTCATTTCTAAGCTCTGTTTAAATACCTTCCGAATTCCTTTTTTCTTCAATTTATGCTATGCAAGGACATATTTTATAAATTAAGAAATCTAGTTATTAAATTTATTTATATATTAATTAAATCGGTATGTTATAAATATTATAGTGCAAGGTTAAAATTGCACTATAAATATTTAAACTCAACCATTTTTTTATTAAATCCGTGTAAATTGTGCCATGTTGGTGTATTTTTCTTTATAAGTAAAGTTGTTACATGAACAAAGCATATTATGTACCTATATTTAAGTATAAAATAATGACTGTAATTTAAGGATAATTACATATTTAACTTCTTAGTAACAAAATCAAAGTAAGTACAAAAAAAATGCATATTATATAAACTTCATAAAATAAATATGTAAAAATTTAAATTCGATTTATATGGTGTGAATGTTATTAATGCCCCAATAAATAACAAATCAGAGAATATTTATATATTTATTTGTTCACGAACATAAATCACTTGTATTATATTTCTTGAAATGAATTTAATAATTAATCTAGCTATTTTGAGCAATTTGAAGTGTTATTCACACACTTAAAAACATTTTTCGAAAACGTATAACATTTGCACGCAGCAGGACTAGAACCCGCGCCTCTTGGAAACCGTCCAAACGCTCTGACCACTAAGCCATGCGTTCTACATCCGGCTGCGTCGAAATTCTTAAACGTTTATTACAACTTATTTTTATTGTTCGGGTTCGAATTCCGGTGCTTTAAAATTTTTATAAGTTTTATAAAAATAGTTTTCAATTAATCTTGCTTTCACATTTTTATTAAAGTGATTTGAATAATTTATCTGTATCTATTAAGTTACGAGCATCTTGCAACTTGATGTTCACCTTCCAGCAGTCCAATTTGCTTGAAAACAACCACTCTTGACCAGATTCCTTGATGTCCTGATGTCCTTGCCAGGATGACCAGACTACTGGACTACTTCTATATGCATTCCTTTTAGTTTAATCTTTTCTACTAAGTGTAACATATAACTAATTAAGTTTTATGTTATTTCGTTGCTGTTATATATTTATAATATTAGTTAGAACCCGGCGGTTAGAATCGCTACATTTGTTTGTTCCTTGTCTTCCCCCCTCCCGAAGATATATAAGTGGCAACGAGCGAACACGAGTAAATTATAATTATGAATTCGGGAATATCTTAGGGTTTTTAACATCGTTTAATCACGAATCACAGAACTGGCCAGTGGTTTATTGCCAACGACATCACTGGTGACAATGACAAAGCAAAGGTCAAGCGAAGGGTGATTCTTTTAAGCTCACTCAGCGAATCGACACACAAGCTCGCGAGTGACTTGGCAC
Organism: Podotricha telesiphe; assembly: GCA_038994665.1. Taxonomy (NCBI): domain Eukaryota; kingdom Metazoa; phylum Arthropoda; class Insecta; order Lepidoptera; family Nymphalidae; genus Podotricha; species Podotricha telesiphe. The sequence continues at coordinate 10,521 of JAOYRR010000375.1, read as the reverse complement.
TGCCTAGGAAAGTAGAAGATTTTGGTATAAAGATATTCTTTGATTACTCGACAATCGTTTTATACCCATACGTGTTGGTTTTTTTTTTCGATTGTTGAGTTGCTGTTGGCCATAGTGGCCTCTACAGCGTCACGCGGGCTTTGTGGGAGGCCGAGCTAGACGAGCTCTGACCTTGGCTTGACCACCTTGGGAGGTGCCAGCTAATGAGATCACGAAGTGGCAAGGGCGTCTCCTGTGAGACACGGTCCTCGGCTTGCGTACTTCGTTTGTAGTGGAGGGCTTGCTTCGCTCGAGCCGAGCTCAGCCTACTGGGTAGAGCGTTTGATGCCCTTTTGGAATATTAGGTTTTGCGCCCTCCCGCGCCTAGGCGCGCTTGGGCTGCAGTAAAGCTGGGACCTCGTCTCCACCGGCGGAGACGGTGTGTGTATCGTGTATGCTTACGTCTGTGTGTAGCCATACCTACATACTCGGCGTTGTTGGCTACGGTTATGCGGTCAGCTGCGTCGTATAAGACATTACGTGGTCTACGGTAGACCTTCTTAATCGGAAGCGAGTAATCGCTGGCTTTTACTATTAATCGGTTCGGATGAGTAGAAGCTCTTTCGAAATAGCTACTAGACAGGGAAGTAAAGAAGGTAGTGTGGATGACGGAGATCACGATAGGCCTCTTTATAACATAAGACGTGATGCAGATACATTTTTGTAACTTGCCATTGTCAGTAAGTCATAAAAATTTAATGGGTTACACCAGTGCTAACATCGAGGCGCTCGATGTTGTTCAGTTGCTAGTGACCTATAATGGGACTACGAGTAACCTCGACATTTACGTTGCTTGAAATGGCGGACCTCCTCTCCTAGGTCGAGATTATATTTGTAAGTTTAAATTGGAATTACAGCCTAACAGCTCTTGCTAACAACAAACAAAAGTTGTAATAAGCGTATAAAAATTTCGACGTAGCTGGATGTAGAACGCATGGCTTAACGGTCAGAGTGCTTGAACGGTTTTCAAGAGGCGCGGGTTCTAATCCCGATGCGTTTAAAATTTTTACACGTTATCTAAATATGTCTTTTTCAATTTCCTAAGTGTGCGAATAACTCTTTAGAAAATGTTAAAAACAGTTAGTTATTAATAAATATCCATTACCGACGGTTAATGACCTATTTACGAAATTGAATGGAGGGGTACAATTTAGTAAGCTGGATTTATCAATGGCTCCTTCTAAACGATTCATCACAGAACCTCATATGCATAAACACACATCGCGGCTTATTTAACTATATTAGGTTAGTATTCGTTGTCATCTGCGCCATCCATTTTCCAACGCGCAATGGAATGTGTTTTGACTGGCTTAGACAGAGTTGTATTTTTTCTCAACGACGTTTTGATTTAACGAGGTGTTAATAAAGAAAAACACAAACAAAATGTTATAAAAGTGTTTCAGCGCTTTCAGCAGTCGGGGTTCACAGTACAAACTAGTAAATGTGATTTTTTTAAGGACGAGATTTGTTACTTGGATCACATAATATTATTATATATATAATAGCGCAATTTTATTCCGGGTGCCGCGTCAATTTTATACCCATTTCACAATTTATTACATAAACATGTTAAATGGGAATAGACGGCGGCACATGTTAAAGCATTTTGTGAAATTAAAAAAGTCATGGCAAACGACGAGTTTCTAGCGCATTTTGACATAGACGCCGATTTAATATTAATTGTTGATGCGTCACCAACCGGTTTAGGCGCTGTGCTTTCGCAAATTTGTAAAGATGGCTCTGAGAGACCTATATCTTACGCGTCGTGACTCTTAGTTTTGCGGAAAGACGATATTTGTAGATTCAAAAAGAACCTACCGCTATAATATTTGGGGTCCGTCGATTCCATCAATATTTATATGGGAGATCGACACCGTTCACTTTACGGACGGATCATAAGCCACTTTTAACCAATTTCGGGCCCCACAGAGGAATTCCAGACGTTTTTTCTTCGAATTTTTTCTCGGCATTGAATTTGTTGGAAGTAGTAATAAAAACGCGGATTACTTATCTCGTTCGCTCGCCGACAGCGCATGCCGAGTGCGCGGAACCGATTCATTCTGATCGCGCAACCTATGCTAATTTCGTAGTAGACGAGACTTTACTGGTGACGATACAGGAACTGCGCCTAGTAACAATAAGTGTAACCCGTACAAAGTAAAATAAAAAAAAAAAATCGTAAATTTTTGTGATTTGAATTGAATTAAACATGTTCTTTCTCCTCCTTGTGACCTCCAATGGACAGGCTGAAAGCCTCTTAAAAATAAAGGCTCAAAATTATAATATTAAGTGATTGTAATAAACAAATGTTACAAGAACATATTGCAAAGTTTTTATTTGATAATAGAAATTCTAAAAATAGCACCACCAATAAATCAGCTCAGTTAGTTTACGGTAGACCGTTGCGTTTAAGGTTAGATCTCATTAAACCTATAGAGGTAGGTTCAGTTCCCTTATCCACAAACTTTACTCTAACAGTAGAGAGGCAGTCTTTACAGGCTAAGAACTATAAGGGGGGGAAACAAACACAATATTTTAAAAATAATAATTTAGTGTTGAAAACAAAAAATACAGCGTAATCAGCATCAGCGGAGGCATGTGTGCCAGAGGAGAAGGTGGAACCCCAGCTACTCCTGAATTTATTCCCGGGCGACCGCCCTGGCGAGAGCTTACACCGGTCAGAATTCATTCATATAGTGACTATGATGTAACTGACACCAAGTCAAGCCAACAGAACTCGTTGGTTAACGACGTCGGTTGGTCAGTTCTTTTGAGTTACGTCATTACAACGAATGTATTTTATGTAACAACATATTTAGCTTGTCGGGAAGGAAATGTTATATATTTATAATATTACTTGGGGGTAGTTGGTACTGGGCCTGCGCGCCGGTGTGAGTGATAAAGATTAAAGCAGTGTGCAACTAACTTCCGCTACATTTGCTTGTTCCTTGTCTATTCCCCCTACCGAAGATATATAACTGTTGCAAAAAAAAACAAACTTGCAGTCGGTATTCGTCTTAAGAAGTTAAATATATCTAGAGCGAAATGTCTTAACACTAGGGTAAAAATAAGCGCAATGGGAAAACGTCTAAATGTAAGCACGATGGTTGAGGTTTCAATCCCTGCTCAGGGGAATGATTATATTTTAATTATTAATTTCATTTAACTGCTCTTGTAAGACAAAGTGCAATATAATGAATAGACGGAGTGCTCTCTCTGCCTACCCTGAAGATAAAAATACCCTATTTGTCCTATTGAACGTTGAACTTTATTGTTCGTTCGCTCGACTAACAGTTTTCAAAAAACATCATCATATAATATAGAAAATGTAAATAAATTATAATAACAGATTTTTAAATGCTTTTTATATTATCGTAGTAAGTATTTGACTATATACACACATACATATAATAAAAATATTTCAGTTTCTTGCCGGCTCTTCTCAACAGAACTGCCATCCGAGCCGGTTGTAGCTGCCGTTAGGACTGACAATACTGACATTTTATGTAAATTGACGATCCGAAAGTGCTTGCAATAGCCTATTTGAATAAAACATATTTTGCTTTGATTTTAATTTTGAATGACTGCCCTTTATAATATTTTGTATAAATTTTTTTTTATAAAGATATTAATATTACGAATGGACATTTTATATCAAAACCGCGTACGCAAATTATATTCACATTATTAACGAAAAACGTGTTAAACAGTTTATCGTTATACGTGACGAGTTTACGAAATTAAATCAGCGATTTAGTGTTGATTGATTGTAATCAGGAATTATGTATATATTGTCATTATATAGATATATCTACAGAGGACAGCTTTATTATAATACTAGCGACGCGTTCGCGGCTTCGCCCGTGTGAACTATAGCTGTTTCATATTTTCGGTGCCTTTTCGTAAAGCAATGAAATTCCTGGAGAAACCAAAACATAGTAAATAGTAAAGTAAAGGAAGAATTAGCATATGATCATCCCTAGACCCTCAAGTATATTTATATAACATTTTATCTCAATCGCTTTAGTGGTTCGGTCGTGATAATATTACAGACAGACAGAGTTACTTTCACATTTATAATATTAGCATAGATTTCCTCCATGTTGGCATTGAAACTGAGCCAAAATAATCAAGAATTTCTCTATACTCGTAATTTTTGTGTCTCTTCGTCTTCCAATTCATATTACTAATCATGCATATACTAATACTTATAGTTACAGTTACATGCATATACTTATAGTTTAGCATTATGGTTCTTTTGCGGTGTAGTGGATCTTTTATTTTTTAAATTTTAACAAAGAAACTACGCATCACATAAAAGAAATAATGTTAAACTGGTCTATTCTACATCGGGTGCTCTATTCTTCGAAATTTATTATATCCTAAGTTCTGCTCAAGGTTAAACTATACAACAAAAACTACTCATACGATAAAATACTGTCGTAATTGAAACATGGACCAATAATTATAATAATTCTTTAAAGGTGGTAATTTTTGTGTCTCGTAAACTTACACATCTGGTGTTTTAGAGTTTAAACGATTCTTATATTTTTTCAGCTTAAGGTTTTTCTTTCTTTCCGAGACGATCCGATTCGAGACGTGAATTGAATGCCGAAATTCAACGCTCATCTTTTCATTAAAACTGACAACTAGTTTTCTCCCCCTAAAAAGTTTTTTCGTAAATATATTAAATGGACAGACATAACTTTTTTACTGTTTTATTGTATAATTAGGTTTCTGAAGCTGATTCTTTCGTCGATAGATCTGAACTAAGGTCTTTAAGGCTCAGTGGGGCAGCGACTGACTAATTCTCACTCGGGGGAATGAAAATTTATATTTAAATCATGTTCTCCTCTCTAGTAAAACAATGCGCGGAGTTGAAGTCCACCAATCAACATATCATGTCTTGAATTCAGGTGGAAAGTGGAGAACAAAGTGACACTAGATAGTCTCTGTCTGTGGAAAAAAAGCGTTAAGCAAAAATATATATTTTTTATATTATTAGTATATTTAATTAAAATTTATTTTTGTCAACTAGTGGCCTACATAATTAAATCTTCTGTATTCATTCATATAGTATTAAATGTAAAAAAGTCGATGTGATACTACCGGTTTCAATTATGAACAAGATCTCATAGCCAAGATTGAGAAACAAAAATCCTCTATTTAATTTTATTTCAAAAATAATCATGGTGTCCATGAAGTCATTAAATAACTCTGTGCGAAAAATTTAAAGTGCCTGCGAAGTGTGTGGATCTAAATATCACTTGTGGGACTTTATATTATTTTATATTTCAGGTGCTGCTATTCTGTCAATTGTTAATAACAAATGTTTACAAGCCCACCAATTCAGAAGAGAAAATCTGTTAATTTACCACATAAAATATAAAAGCCACCATTGATGACAATTAAATTCACAATGCGCGGTAATCTCATTTTGGTGAGGAGGTTATGTCGTTTTGCGCATTACAATTGCTGGATTGGATTGGTGGACGGATTTTGTGGATTACGATAAGTTGGGTAAGTGCCTCAGGTTATTAGAGACGCTGATGGCTTAACTAGATGGCTGGATCACTGCATAGGAACTGTGGCATCACGCAACACGGTCACATCTCTGACCATTTACTACCACGTGGAATGGTCCTATTAAATGGTCCTATAACAAACATGCAATCTCGATGTAGTTGTAAGCAAAATTAACAATTAACAAAATTAACAAACAAGGTTCAATGGGGTTAACGAAATGAAAACCAAATAAGATATAATAAGTTTTGTTATAATGTATCTTAAAAGATATAGTTTTTCTATGAAATGTGGTAATTGTGGTAATTGAGGGCAACTTGGAGCAGTGGGACTGCGTTTGACTGTAACCACAGTTGGTTGCGGGTTATATTTCCATGGATGAGAATGATTATATTTCAATGAGTTTAATTTTTGCATTCTCATACAAAGCGCGGCGCTGAGTTCCAACACTCAGCACGCAAGATCTAGAATTGGACCAGAAAGTGAATAACGGAGTGTCTTGACACTATGTTCTCTGTGACTACCTTGCTATGCGAGAAAACGCGTGAAACTAAAGGTGGTATGTATTTTATAAAAAGTATCTGAGTTGAGATTCGTTTTTCGTTGCCATGGTTATGAAAAAGGTGTTTGCTGGCTTTTATAATAGCGAGATTCCATTACTCATGTCAGTTGTTAGGAGGTAAGCTCTCTGGTGGCTTACTATAGACTCGCGTGATAAATAGCTGTAAAGCTTTTAGAAATAGACCAAAATGATGTCAAAATAAAAATGTACAAATAAAAATGCATATTTTGGCTACACACAAAAGAAATGAAAAATTCAAAAAATTCTGGCAATGCACCAATAGTATTCAAGCAAATTCTCAGCTCCCTATCATGTATAAGGTAAATATGAAGCTATTGATATAGCGGACGTGTTTGCAAATAATTTCAATAATAATCCCATGTACATAGAGGGTTGTGAATACAAAAACTGAATTTACTGATAAATATACATTTATAAAATTTGTACTATATGATGTGTTATAAAGTTTTTGGAAAGTCAGTCAGTCAAAGTCTAAAGTCTACGATGGCCTAAGTATTGAGCATATTCAGTACGTATGCGAGGAAATAGGTAAATGTTTAACTCACTCTCTTTCACGACATTCTCTTACTCAGAAAATATTCAACAGAACGTCTTACATCAAAGATCTATCTACCTTTCACGTGAAATATAAACTGCATGAATATAAAAAGAAGTTGCAAAATAGTTTTAACTCAAACTTATTTTCATAATAATATACAAAGCTAAAATTACTTCAGTAAAGCGTTTCGTGACCAAAATTTGAGGGTAACATCTATAAGATTTGCGGTCCAATGGCCAGGTAATCAGTGGGTATGGAACGGCAAGCCATTTATAATACTTAATAAACTTGTTTAATAACTTATCTATGTTTAAAAGCTATCGTGACGTGTAAAGAGAATGTGAATGTGTAAATATGTACACGATGATTGTGAGTTCGATTCCCGACCTTGAAAAATGTCTGTTTTCTAAAAAAGAACACATTTTTGCGATAGGAAACTGCAATTGAAAAGAAATATTTAGAAAACGTTTAAAAATTTGAACGCAGCAGGATTTGAACCCGCGCCTCTTGAAAACCGTTCAAGCGCTCTGACCGCTAAGTCATGCGTTCTATACGCATGGCTTAGCTAAGTCATGCGTTCTATAAGCAAATTTTTATACGTTTTCTAAAAAGGTCTTTTTCAATTTCCTAAGTGTGCGAATAACACTTTAAAAAAATGTAAAAAACTGCAATTGAGTTTAAAAAAAGGAGTTGAGTCAAAAATTACAACAAACGATCATTAAGGACAGCCAGACAGTTCTTTTCAAATTTTACAAGTGGCATACCCTAGTGCCAATAACACAGCGTACTATACAAAATATGTAGGTATAGCGTTCGATCCTCATTACACTACAATACGTCTTTTGCGGAATCGCGTAAGCGGAAGTAAAAAATATATCATCTCCTGATTCACGTCAGTTCTGTTATTATGGTTCTTCAATCGTGCCAGTTAAGTCGCCCATCAGTGCGCCAATGTCAAGTGACATTGTATAAAAACATACGAAGAAAATCAATCGGTAAAATAGATACGAAGTTACACTAGTATAGATTTAATTTTAAAAATATATACATCAACAGTAACGCTCTCCCATTAATTAATCCTCAAAATCAAGTCACTGTAAAGACTTTTATGCAATCTGTAAATGTTTTATATAAGCTAAGTATATGAATAAAACTTTAAAAATTATAATATATCACTGCAAATTTTAACAGCTGACTGGCTGATTTTTAAACAACGGCAAACAGTAAGCTGAAACTACTTTTATTTACAAGGAAATCATAATAAAATAAACGTCAAGCTGTAATCGAGAGATTAACTCATAGCATTACATTACGTTTGCGCTCAGATTGTTGAATTATTAATTTATTTAAGGGATATTAGAGTTGTTAAAGCGGATGTAGGGTAATGGCTGCCTCGTTCGATACTGGGATTTGTTAAAGGAGTATTTACATTGTAAAAGGAAAATGTAACATTTTCGAATTTTCTTTATTATATTATACTTTACTCTAATTTATTATTTTAAAGTTACTAATATATACTCTCTGTCTCCATCTATTAAGCTGTAATTGATAAGAACATTTCTATATAATGCTTATAAATTGTATTTTATATTGATGACTACTTATGTATTCATTTTATAAATTCGTTCGCATATAATAACATAAATATAGCGTAAATATACTAATTTCAAAAGAAATTAACAAGTATTTATTTATATTGAGAATTTATTTTTTAACAATTTCCTATTAAACCGATTATAGCGATTACAAATATGTATACGAGTATTTGGAGAAATGTGTCACTACACTCTCTTCAATTTAATTAAATTTACGTCAGAATATAACACGAATACAAAAAATATTATATTACAAGTACTTGTTCACAATATAAAAGGGTCTTAAATTACTTTGTTTACTTCTTTCGTTAAGACGGCATCAGTAAAGGTCTCAGGCTAAATTTATTTAAATGATGTTTTCCTTCAAGATTAAGTAAGTGAATCGTCTGTTTATTTACAAAGTTTTTAACGTTAATACTAAGAACATAGGCATTACGTTGAAAAAAATAGTTTTCTTTTTCCGTTATCTATTAGCTGAACAAAAAGCTTTCTAATAATAAAATGTACGAAATTGTATTGGATGATTTCGATATTTCAAACAAGTAGTGTTTAAATTAATCCTAGTTTTAAATTCGCAATAGACATTAAGTTGAATAAAAAAAATGCAAAGGAAGTATTTTACCTTTTCCTTTATTGATTAGTAAATATAAGATAATTCTAATAATTAAAAACACAGGATTTATTTGCTTTACAGGGTGTATTTGCTTTAGTTATGTTAAGATATACTACATTTAGACATCATGATTATAATTTTGTGTCAAACCAAAATAAGTGTTGCTTTAATGGAAATCACCGACATTTTAATGGCAATCACCGTCATTTTAATAGCAATCACCGTCATTTTAATGGCAATCACCGTCATTTTAATAGCAATCACCGTCATTTTAATGGCAATCACCGTCATTTTAATGGCAATCACCGTCATTTTAATGGCAATCAAGTGTGGGTACACTTGATTCCTTCAATGAGATGGTTAGTGTTCGCTTGCGTCATACGTTACAAATAACGTAACGACGTTTAATTTTATAACGATTATTTTATGGTAACGATATTTTTATTCTGTTGGAAAAAATAACTTTTTAATTATTAGTACAACTACTTATTATATAAGTGTGTTGCGTTTAATAAGGAGTACTTAAAACTGTGTTTTCATTTAAAGTATCGATTGTATCGACACTCTGTATAATTAGTTTAAATATATTTAATTATTTTACGTATATGTAATTTAAAAGCGGCATTAATAGGCTTTTTTTATTTTTTTTAGGTAGAAAGAGGAGCTCAGATAATGTAATATTTTAATAGCATGAACCTCCTTGCCAGCATGACCAGGAGAGAGTGAAAAAAAAATTTAAGCGTGTTTCTTCTAGATTCCCTATTCTTAAGTAATTTGTTATTTTATCTCAACGCCTTAAGCCTAATATTGAATAGTAGGAAAATACAGCGTAATGATAAGTCAGTCTATTCACCGTTTTCTCCCAACTTGTTATTAGTTTTTCTTACGAGAACGTTAATAGAAGCCTTACAAACTACATTTCATTCCATATTAATATATAAAAACAGTTTTATCTTAATAAGGAATGAATTGTAGTATTTAAGGGTTTTATATTAAAAATAGATTTAATATAATATTTTATGAACCGAAATAAAAAAATATACCGCCCTCATGGCTTCACACGTCGCCTCACGATTTACGAGCGCTAACCACTACGTCACACTCCGTCTGTACAAAATGTACTATTGAAATATAATTACGGTACAGTATATAATCCTTTTTGAACAGTATATTTTAAAAATATAAGTCTTTGTTAATTTTTTGGTAGAAGTTCTATTTTATTTTAACATTATACCATCGCTGCGCAGTGTGACAGCGTCTGACTGTAAACACGATTGATTGTGGGTTCGATTCCCACTCGGAGGAATGATTATATTTAAATTATTTTCATTTCTTCGCTCTGTTTCCTAAGACAAAGCACGACGTTGATTTCCGCCACTCAACCCGCAATGTCTCGATTTTGGGGTAGCAAGTGGCAAACGGAGTATCTTGGCAGTAGATTTTCTCTGACTACATACGACCCAGGTTTTGCGGGAAAAAGCGTGAAGCTATAAAAAACAGCTATAAACAGCCCATACTCACAGCTACTTTCATAACCTAATTACTGTGGTTGTTCTTTTACTAAGTTAGTCATTTCACAGATATTTCCGATTAATTTGTCACAAGTCTAACTGGCATTTACATATAAATT